>CM031602.1:14300078-14337578 GCA_018398815.1 Conus ventricosus | reverse complement strand
GATGATGGCGAATATTCATTGGTGAATATCATGTGGTGGTGCTGGTGATGGTGATGATGATGACGATGTTTATAACAAGGATGAAGGTGATGGTGATCATTTACAAATATGATGTGGTGCTGTAAAGATGCAACGATCAATGACCACTGATGGTTGCATGATATGACAATGGTGTTAACAGAAATGACAATTTCAATTGCGGGAGGGTGGTGGACATTCTGTGGATTACTTTAGATCAAATATCTGTTTCAAGAACATTTACATTTTTTCGTTCGTGGCACTAAGTAGAGAAATATTATCTAATTCGGACACAGTCACGTCATAAATTATGTAACCGTGAATATTCAAGTCATATGTACACATCGGTTTGAGCGTCTATCGGGTCTCACTAGCTGCCCCCCCCCCAAAAAAAAAAAAAAAAAAAAAAAAAAAAAGAAAAAGAAAAAAAAAGAAAGAAAAAGCCTTACTAGTGATGGTCCATTTGTAGTTTTCTGAAGTTACAGATATCAGCCAGAGTAAAGCGTTTCCAATTCCGTGGATAAATCATGTGTATTTGCAATATAAGAAAACGGATAAGTGATATCACGTCGAAAAGCTACATGAATCTCCTGCAAAATATTCGCAGAATAACATGATATCTCACTCTCATTTATTTTGACTTGACTCTTTTTTTCTTCAAATCTATTATTACCCTCTCTCAATAAATCTTAGAGCCTGGCTCTTGACGAACCTCTGCGGTAGCCCGCCGAACAGGCCACTTGTTTGATTGACAAAATCTGTTCCCGTTCAGATGGAGGAGAAGTGCCGCCAGACACTAGAACTCATGAAAGGTCGCTCTGACGCCCTCGCCAACGCCTCCAAACGGCTGGACATTCAGGAACGACAACTTCGCAACGAAATCAAAGAAACGTTCATTGAATATCGTCTGCTTCTCGAAAAACGGCAGGAAGCTCTCACCCATGCCCTTCAGCAGAGAATCCGGGACCAGAAGGCGCTCATCAACACACGGTTTGTCCACGTGTGTGAACACGGAACCCAGCTGCAGAAGCTGTACGACGCCTTCACAAAAGCCAAGGGTTCTAATGATGTGGAACAGCTCTTCAACTTGCACAAAGAAATGAAGGTGAGAATCTTGACCTGAAGACAACTGGATAGTTAGCACGCTAAGTGAGTGAATTTTGCTGGGAAAGATACCGGCATGTGTGTGTGTGTGTGTGTGTGTGTGTAATCATCTGGTTGCAGTAACACGAACCCACATAACATCAGGAAAACGGCAGTTTGAATGTGCGCACTAACGCACAAGGAACTGCACAGTGTGGAGAAACACCCACACACACCCACGCACCCCCCCCCCCCCCACCCCACACACACGCGTACCCATACGGACGGGGTGTGAATATGTGAAGAACACGCGCGCGCGCGTGCACACACACACACACACAGAGGACTGCCCATGCATCCCTGATGTAATGATATAAGTACACGTGCAGGCACAAAGGAAAGGAAGGAGGATGAGGAAGGCACTTACATGTAGCCTAGACATATGAAAGGCCGAAAGCAGACGGATGAAGACTTTAGAAACTTACTTTTTTTTCTTCTAAGTGTATGACCAGGAGACAGCGTCTGAATAGGTCAGCGGCTTAGAGCACTAAGTTCGCATGCACTATGTCGAGAGTTCGATCACCAACATAAGAACACCCCCCCCCCCCCCCCCCCCCTGGATATTGGTACTGTCACTGTACTAGCCTACAAGATGAGTCCCCGTTGCCAGTTCTTGTAGGGTACTTACCCCCGTTGGCTATGTCATCTGAGATGGATGTTACGCTTAAACCTTAAACAATTGAGGTAAAATTGCCCATAAAACATCTGATAAAGCGAACGTGTCGCAATTACAGGATCACGAGGAGCAGTTCAACTCCGTGGCATCGGCAGAAGACAACGAGCTGTTTAAGTCCTGCACGTTCGAGTCCACATCGGAAGGGGAATTCCTGTCAGGCATCAGTTCCCTGGGCGAGGTGTCCGAGAGGGATGACGTCACCCTCAAAGATCCCGTCTCCGCGCACCAGGTGAGTGGGGATGGGGAGTATCATTGTGGCGAAAAAGTGGCAGTTAGTGCGTGTATTAGTGGCCGTTAGTGCGTGTATTAGTGGCCGTTAGTGCGTATATTTGCATGGGCTACAAGATGTGCGACTCACTTACCCTATTGCAGTCAGAACTGGACAATTACAGTTTCATTTTGAAGGGTTAAAAACGATTTCAAGATCATAGTCAGCACCTGGATTAATATTTGAAAGAAGAAGAAAGAAAGAAAGGAAAAGTCAGACCAGCTTTAAAGAAATTCTTCAGGTACAAATACAGCAGCAACACTTTGCAAAACAGGAGATAGATTCCCCCATTGATCATGGATTTTTGTTTCCTTTTCTTCTCTCGCCCCCCCCCCCCCCCTCCCTTTTCGTTGTCCATACACTCCCTCCTTCTTTCAGTTTAATTAATTCACAAGGGCATGAGCAGAGTACACATTACATCAGATCTGTATGTACATAAATCCTTTTTTTTTTTGTCCCGCTCACAGCTTCTGTATCTGGACAACGAGGACCGGCGAGAGCGTGAGCGTCTGATGCAGTACGAGATGAGCGGAGGAGAGCAAGACCTGGAAGACCATGACCTGGATCCAGTGGATGTCATGGAGGTCATGGACGACGTGACCTCAGCCCGACACAGGGAGGACCAGGAGAGGGAGGAAGACCTGGGGTTGCAAAGGATGATGGCTGCGTAAGTTTTCTAATTCAGTTTGGTTACATGTATGATGAACTTGGTTTTCCGACTTTTCCTGTGAGATCGGCTCGGAAGTATTAACTTTTAGTAAAGTTCTGAATTACTTTTATAAGAGGAAAGAAGGATGCAAAGAGAGAAAAAGAGGGGGAGGGGGAGGGGTGCAAAGAACTGAGAAGAGCGAGGGAGGCGGATGGAATGGTGAAGGAAGAAAGGGGAGACTTATCATTATGATGTATGTTTGTGTATGTGTAAACAAGCTTTTGAGACAGTCTTTAACACACACACCTTGTTTTCCAACTCCACTTTGGGCATATTTGTGTGTGTGTGTATGTCAGGGATGAAAACAGTTTTTTAAAAAAAAGAGGAGATTGGCGGGGATCTGGGGGTTCACCAGTGGGGTACATGGGCAACAGCCCAGCAGGGGTCAGGGGGCGGCGCCCCCTGAAGCTGAAGCATATTTTGTATTAAATATGGCATAAAAATCTTTAGAAATCACTTTCTTGCTTCTAAACAACTCATTCTATAGATCAGCTTTCAACACCATGAAGACTGAGACTGATGTGGAAAGAAACTATGTCAATTGAGACAAACATTTAGTATGATGAATCCTCAGAACTCTAGCTAAAGAAAATTTGACAAACAGTGCTTTCAGGACATAAAGAATAAGGCCTGTAGATAAGTAAATCAGAGTGGGAAATCAAACTAAGTAAATCAGATGTATGAAAACGACTGCTGGACTTCAATAAACACAATATGAAAAATGATTACTTTGAAGTCCTTTAAAAAAAAAGTGAAGCTTTTGGGCCTTAGACCCTTCGTCAGGAAACACTAAACACAAAAAAAGAACATAAAAGAACAAATGACATAAAAACAAACTGATGTCACAACAGTACACCCCCCCCCCCCCCCAACTTCCCTCTTACAACTAATCATACCCCCCCCCCTCTTGACAAGTGGTGTGTGTGTGTGTGGGGGGGGGGGGGGGGGCGATTGTGTGTGTTGTGTGTGTGTGTGTGTGTGGGGGGGGGGGGGTTGTTTGTGTGTGTGTGTGTGCGAGGTGGGGACGGGGTGGGGGGCAGGGGGCGAAGTGTGTGGGGTATGTGTGTTGTGGGGTGAGGGTGGGGGTTGGGGGAGAAGGAGGAGGAAGTATATAGGTAGTGGGGGGAGTGGGCTGGTGGAAAAGGATTTCATAGGGGGGCTGTTAGCAGACACCTAACAAATGTAGCAAACGTTTGCATTATACCAGGGAAAAGTGTTACACAATACTGTTGTGACATCAGTTTATTTTGATGTCATTTGTTCTTTTATATTCTTTTCGTCACTTTGACGTTTTTCCCTTGCTTTGAAGACTCTACGAGTGGAAGTACTTAGAGTAGGAGTCAAACTATCTTTGGAAATTAAACGTAGATTGTTGCATACCCAATGATCTGAAAACATGCTGTAATGGTGTGGGAAACACACACATTTTCTGTTGGTGACTGGGACGCTCGATGTGATCTCTGATTGCCACAAAGCCACGACTACCAAAGTTTAAGTAGACACGTTTTTGGCAAGGCTCGCAAAACACTTCAAATTCGCCGTCTTTGTCATGTTTTCTTATTGCATCCGCGACTCTGCGGTCACACACGTCCTTCTGCTGCCACTCGGTCTGCTAGTGGTTCACATACTTCTTTCTTTTCTTTTTTTCGTTTTGTTTGCACTCACTAGCGGCAAACTCTCACTGTGAATCGACGCCATGATGATAAATGATACTGGAAGGAAACAGAATGAGAACTACGCCGTTTGAGAACATTACCGACAGAGAAGAAATTCGCTGTGCAGACAAGTTGAGATCGTTTCTGAGCATCATTCTTCGAATAATTTTTCGGCGGAGACTTTTTTTTTCGGCGGAGATGCGAAAAAATAACGGCGGAGACGGCGGAGGAGTTTTCATCCCTGGTATGTGTGTGTGCGCGAGTTCTTTATTTATTGATCCCAACACTTTGTCATTTCATATGACATAACAGTGTTACCTTCCCCTTCTCCCTCTCCCATTCCCCCTCCCTCAGCTGCTGCCCTGTTCACCACTAGTTTCGATAAAAGAAAAGATATCGATTGTTCTGTTTTCAGTATCCGGCAGCGAGCCATGGCAGCCACCAGAGAGGAGATGGAACAGGAAGTCAGTCATCCACTCTCTCGCCCAGGCCATCCCAGGCGTCGTCCACGCACCACCCATCTCCCCTCCTCCTCCATCGCTGCTCAGGTGGGCCTCTTCCCCATGATGCCCCCCCTCTATCTGCAGGAACCCAGCGAGAACAGTGGAGGTCACAGTCGGAGCGGGTCAAGGTCACGCCGATCCACATCATCCAGGGAAGGAGGAGGCAGTGGAAATGGAGGATCTGGCCTCCGTGGTTACAGGGTGGAGCGCCATGCACACTATCCTGCCACTGATGATTCCAATTGAGCCCTGTTAACGAGGGTGCTGTGACTGATGACGAAGTTTGCAGTTCTGGCTGAAGTCAGTTTGCCTGTATTCATTGAACACCACAGATGTTGTGACGACCACACTGATGCTGTGAAATGATAATGTCAAGATCTCATGGAAGATCAGACCTCCAGAAGGTCGACGATACCGTTTACCTTCTTTTCATTTCAAGACAGCAAGAGCGTTGTTGTGGCTATGCTGATGTCATTTGCTCCAGTTTATGCGAAGATCCTATGTGAATAAAGCATCAGGTGAAGAAAGCCCACACATTATGCTCTTACACTTACGAGTGGTCACTTAAAAACTTGTGCAAGTTTCACAACTGGAGAGCTGTTACTTTGACTGTTAATTCTTGTGGACACACAATGTGAGGCTTAAAATGGACCATCCATTCTTGGGGATACGCAAAACAATTGCCATGAGCCACACAAATCTGAGAGTCCTTAAAAAAACTTCTTTTTCACTTATTGTGGAAATTGATCATGAAGTTTACAGTAAGCTCATACTTGCCTTTCGAAAACTGAGATTTGTGTTACATTTCTGAAATGATCAGAATGTACATTATCAATTGTACATGCGACATACATTTGCAAAATGTATTAAGTGGTTTGTCACAGAAGAGACCTTCCATCCCCACTCCAAACCCCAATGTTCACTCAGTTTAAAACATTTTGGAAACCTGTACTTAGTTCGTGTATATTCACAATGAAATCATATTGAACTTGAGGACATACAGCTGTTCTGTCAGCTTGTCGCTTTGTTCTGATGTTAGATGTATACACCCATGCAGTTTGGGTCCGTTCTATCCCCAGTTCACTCTGTATTCCCAACCAGCCCTAACACACCCACCATGAGTGGTGTTTAGGGTATTTAGTTATATGAAAGGCAGTTTCTCTTCTGTATTTCAGTTTTCAGTTTAGGTGTGTGAAAGACCGTCCTCCACTTAGGGCCATCAGTGATCACAGATGGTGCATCAGATTCAGAATGGAAAATCAAGACCAGCAGTATTATACAAGATGTATGCATGCAGTTACGGCAAGTGTTATGCAGTCTCCTTCAATAGAACGGTTTCATGCACCTTGGTTGTGCATATTGACTATTTAGATGTTCTTGGCCAGAACGATACATCAAAAACTACTTTGTGTCTGTCAAGGAAAACAGGCAATGTGTGATTGTACAGATTTACTGTACAATTTTATTCGTCTTTGGTTTTTTGTTGTTGTATGGTTCTAGTCTTTTTGGTTAGTATATCATTTTCTGTTGCTCTACAGTTAATCTATTTGAGTAGCAGCCCTAATTTGATTGTGCCCTCTTCTGATTGGTGAAGTCAGGCATCAGCCGCACAGCAATCTCCTGGCACAGCACCTGAACAGGAACAGTGACAAATCCTGGCATTCACCCACAAATTGTGCAAGGCATCACCAGCAGCAGCTACGATCTATGCCTAGTCCAGCTTTAGTCCCCTGCGGTCAGCTTGGCTGTAAATAACATGAACAGGGCTGCGGGCAATGATGTGGATGTCCAGAGTCTGTGACCTGCAGCCAGAATAGCTCAGTCGTCAGATCATAGAGTGATGTACTCCTGATGTTGGGGTCGCCGATTCAAGTCCCTGCAGAACCGTCCAGTAAAGGGGAATTTTTTTCCCACCCTTAAAGTCATTCAAATAAGACTATTGATCGAGGTTCCATGAAAACAAATGCAGAACACCTTGCAAACACTATGAATCCCAGCACCATCGTTTGGAAGACTTGGCTCCTTAGGCTGATGGGATGGTGAAACATATGATTACGAGTATGCATCCTGTGTACTAATAATCAAAGTGTCATGCACAAGCAGATGAATTCTAATCATTCTGAAACACATAAATCATTCAGCTTTCATTGCAGAAACAGTCAAGATTGAAGTTGTTTTCAACTTTTTTTTCCTTTTAACAATTTTCATTTAAAAATGTGTGCATGTACTAAATAAAACATTGTTGCAGGAAATGATCCTTCTTAAGCTTCTCAAAGTTCAGCTACAATGACACGTAGAAAATATTTTAGTATCTGAAAAGAAATGCTCCAATAGGCAGTGCTAAATGCCAAAAGTCTGCACTGTACATTAAAGAAGATCTAAACGCTTTACAATAGTGGGAAAGAACTTGGAAAATGGAATTTCATCCCCAAAAGTGCCAAGTGTTGCGTATATGTAACAAACGCTCACCAATTAGATCAGATTATTCTATCCATAATACTATTCTTAAAGAAACTAATGCTGCAAAATATTTAGGCGTGATTATAGATAGTCGTCTCAAATGGAAAGAACACTACAATTTAGTATGTAAGAAAGCAAATAACATCTTAGCTTTCTTATACAGGAATATCAATGACTGCCCCCAAAAGGTTAAAGATGACTGCTACAAAACACTGGTTAGACCAGTACTGGAATATGGTTGCTCAGTTTGGGATCCTTACCATCTAAAGGACATTGATAACCTCGAAAAGATTCAGAAGAGAGCAGCACGGTTCGTAACAGGGAACCACATCAGAGAAAAGGGGAATACTAGGAAGAACATGAGGAAATTAGAATGGAAACCCTTAGAAGAGAGAAGAGCTTTTATCAAACTTAACATCTTCTTCAAAGGCAGAGCTAAAGTAATTGATATTCCAATGGAACAACTAGTATTGAATAAAAGTAGCACCAGGAGTGGCGGTCAATGTTATACCATACCTGCATCAAATATTGACAGCCACTTACATTCATTTTATCCTAGTTCTGTACGGCTGTGGAACTCACTGCCGGGTGCCATCAAGATTGCCACAAATGCAATCTCATTTAAAAAACAAATTGATACGACAGTTTTGAGATCTGCATATTGACGATTTACTATTTTAACTTCCCGATATTTTACTGTTACCTGGGCCTGAATTTGGCATTGCTTTTAACTTCTTGAATATCGAGTGCGACCCTTGTTGCCAAATTTGCTCCAGGGGCCAACAGTCTGAGTCGCACTATTTTATGTTACTTTTTAACATGCACGCTGGTGACCTACTCGTTTTTGAGTGACCCAGTATTTTAGGAAGAAGAAGAAGAAAGACATTTAGACCCGCAAAGCAAGAAAGTGCAGTTTGCTTAATTCTAGATTATGAATATATGTGCATGCACGCCTGTGCAGGTGTTTGAGAGTGTGAATGCCTCTGATGACAATGGTAATTATGTGCTGCTGCTTGCTGATAAAATGAAAGCTTGCTTATGTATTGTCAGACCTGCCAACCCCCTAAGAGACAATGAGTAAGAATTGAAGCTAAGTGAGGCAGAAATGTGTAATTTCTGAGAGCTAAGAGTAATCGAGCGCGACATTTACCTTTTTTCAAACAAACACGATGTGATGAAATTGTTCACACAATTTTTGTGAACTTTACTTTTCTTCAAAAACAAGCTTTTCTTTTAAGTGTCACAAGAAATCTCTACAAATTATGAAAATGTAGAATACACTGGAAACACACACAAATCCCCTAAACCATCATGGCATGGCACACCAAGGCTCAATAGTGCGCCATAAACAACCTAAAAAATTGGAAATGAAATGAGGCAGGGAACAGTAAACAATGAACAGTAAACAAGTGGGGTAACGTTTGCTCCCATTTTATAAGGATAAGATAAGATAATGTTGCTTATAGCCCAGCCGACCGCAAAGGGCCATATCAGGGCTGTCACCACATTAAAATCAACTCACCAGTCAAATTTTATAAGGAAACCTAACCAAAGTAACTTTTATTCAAGACTGGCACCACCTTTTAAACTTGAATAAGGTCAGACAAATGCACATAGACGAACAATATTATCTAATAGTGGGGGAAAAAAACAAGCGCAGGCCAACAACTCAACTGACTTGATAGAAATGACCTGGCAAAGATTTGGACTTGAGGAGGGGGGGGGGGGGGGGGGGGGGAATTTGAAGATGGAGAAACTGGGAACATGAAATTAAGAAAATACATAACCTAAAAAATGTTCTCCCCTGTTGCTGATTCTGTGCATGTGGGGGTGGCCATCAGCTCTGTGGGGATTGTGTCATTTTTTAAGTATCGCACCACCCCAGGAAACAATTTGTCCCCCCCCCCCCTCCTTCCTGACTTCCATCAGTCCCCAACACAAACGGTCCATTCTGCAGTCGAGATGCAGCAGCAGTTTAGGCTTCCATGAGAAGGGTCCTTACAATGTGTGTTGTCTTTGTTCGACCGCTCTTCAACTGTTTGGCGATCTCCGAATCTGAGAACGCTTCTGTAAAAAGCTGGGATGCATGGTCGGCTGCGCTAAGAGCGATGTTGTGCTCGACGAAAAATCCGGCCATCAATGCTTCAGCCCCAATTACCCTTTTCCTAATTTCATCCTCTTTTGAGGTGTCTACAGTCTGAAAAAAGTGTTGATGCTGGAAGAATTCAGCGCGTTAGAGGAATCGATGTACTTGCGTGACTCAAGGTGACGCTTCACATCCACCATCCCGCGTTTGGAAATAGTGAAGTCCGACTCGCAAGTGGTACACCGTGCACAATTTACACCTTTAGCCGAAGGTCGTATGCAGGGGAACTTTTCCGAGTATTCTTTTCGGAACTTTTGACCAAGTTTTTTCTTTTTCGCATCTTGTCCAAAACTTTCTACTCCACGTTTCGACATTTTCGTAGCTAAAACGTCAAAAGGACGCCAACTTCGCTGAATGGTAAAGATGGTGAAACGAACTGCGCATGACCGGAAACGCTTCTTGAAGATTACTGGTTATACGCACGGCGCCGTGCGTGTCTGTACATAAGCCGATTTTTTTCGTCCGTTTTTGTTTTTGTTGTTGTTGAAAAGTTTCAATGCGTAATTTTTTGGCTAAATGCGTAAGGGCGTAAGAATTATCACTTGGGCGTAATAAATTACGCGAAATGCGTAATGGTTGGCAGGTCTGTATTGTATTGCATTATTTGTGGCATTCATGTTTTGAACTAGGACAATTACACAATCATGAATTGTTGATGTTAAAACATTGTTTCTTTCTCTCACCATTACACAAAAAAAGAACTTTGCTTTTTTGCCGTTTCATTGACTGAATCAAGGAACATTGCAACTATTCATTTTCAAGGCGTAAGCTATTGCAGACTTCTTTATAGTAACTTTCACACTGTACTTTACACCCAGTTAATACAAATATGATAGGTGACAATGAATGCTTAATTTTCCATAATAGGATTAAGTTTGATCGTGCCTTCTCATCAGCAGTTGAAAGTCAGAGGTCAGAATCCAGTCAGACAGAATGGACAGATCTGGTGATTTGGTCTGACAAGGTCATCCTTTCCTTTGTACCACTGGCATGCTCTACAGATGTGAAAATAATACTGAGAAAGGCTTAGGACTGGAGAACAGATAGATCTGCTTTGTCTGGTAGGCAATATTTGGATTCAGTCAGCGTCTGGGAAATTCTTAAGCATGACAATGGCATGTACTCAGGTTTATGTAATTTACTGTGTGTGTGTGTGAGTGAGTGAGTGAGTGAGTGAGTGAGTGAGTGAGTGAGTGAGTGAGTGAGTGAGAGAGAGAGAGAGAGAGAGAGAGAGAGAGAGAGAGAGAGGAGAGAGAGAGCGAGAGAATGTCAAAACTGTATGTGTAAGGGAAAAAAAGTCGAAATACAAAACGGGTGTTTCCAATACCTGTTTGTACAAACAGTTGATTCAAGCTATTGTATTCCCAAAATTTTTCTTTACATTATCTGTTTAAAATCAACTATCAAAAGGAAAAAAACAAACAGAACGGAAGTATATGATTTTTGTCTATCCTTTAATCTTTTCTGTCATATTTTATCCACCTTCCTTTTTGTCTTTACTGTCAGTCTTTCATCTCTCTTTCATGTCTACCGCTTTGTAATGAATCCACAATTCACAAATAGAACAGGGATGAACTTACAAAAATGGGGGCCGGATAGCTCAGTTGGTAGAGCGCCGGACTCGTGATCCTGGGGTTGCGGGTTCGAATTTCGGTACAGGGGGATTTTTCCCTCGGAGTTAACATTGGTTCTGACTCCATTCCCCATACAGTCCTTCGAATGAGACTATAAACCGAGGTTCCGTGTGTGAACGCACGCATAACACCTTGCACACACCTAAAATCCCATCACCAACTTTCGGAAGAGGCCAGTTTGGCCGTTGGTATGGATGACACGTGACACATAGCATGCACCTTCCCCGAAGATGGAGTATGGCTGCCTTAATGGCGGGATAAAAAAGGGTCATACACACAAAACTCCACTGCCTGGCTATACAGGGAGTGTCCGCAGGAGTATCAGCCTGCGTACGCAGAAAGAAAGAAAGAAACTTACAAAAATTTGCTAGTTAAAGACACAGCAAAAATCTTTGGAGTTGTGAAATCATAGGTTTAAGGTCGTTTTGAATTCAACAAATTATAGGTATGCATAATGTCAGTGTGCTGACACTTAGTTTCTTTCATTATTGAATCTTGTGATCCATGGTACTGTTCACACAGCAAAAATCTTTGGGTAAGATAAGATAATGTTGCTTATAGCCCAGCCGACCGCAAAGGGCCATATCAGGGCTGTCACCACGTTAAAATCAACTCACCAGTCATATATATATAATAAAAAATAAAAATTAAAAAAAAAAAAAACCTTTCATACATCTCGTTAAATGACATCGTCTAGAAACGCACCAGAAACTTTGTTAAAAATCTTTCTGCCGTAAAATCTTAAATCAGATGAAAAATGTTAATCTCTCTCAAAAACTCAAGAATCACATCAGGCGGGACATCCCTGAACAGGATCTTCATGGACTCCGTTGTAAAATGTTTGTGTCTCACATCGTGCAAGTCCCAACACTCTAAAAGAACATGTTTCATTGTGAGTGGCGCATGACATGGAATGCACCACGGAGCTTCTTCACTCTTTAAAAGGTAAGCATGGGTAAAATACGAATGGCCGGTGTGCAGCCGGCACAGAACCGTTTCCTCTTTACGACCTCCCGACGTGGATGGGAGGAACTCCTTAAGGTTTGGACGGATCTGAAAGAGTTTGTTATTCGTCTGTGTGTTCCAATCCTCCTGCCAGAGGTCTCTCACATAATCGTTAATTTTGGGTTTCACATCTGAGCAGGGAATATAAGTGTTGGACAGTTTCTCTCTTGTGGCGTTCTTGGCTAAACGATCAACCATTTCGTTCCCGCCGATGCCAACATGGCCAGGAACCCAAGCAAGAGTAATGTTGTAACCGTCCACCTTCAACTTGCTAAAAAGTTCAAAAAAAGTAAAAGTTCTGGATGCTGAAGGTTGCGGCCAGCTATGGCCTCCAAAGCTGACAGCGAATCCGACAGAACCAGAAAGTCCCTCTTTGAAGAATGTGAGATTTTTCTTCAAAGCCAGAACCAGAGCAGTAAGTTCAGCAGAATAGACGAAGCATCTGTATGTATATGTTCCAACAGTATCTGAGAAGGGGCCCCAGGGCAGTAGGCTGCACAGGCCACTCCATCCTCAGACTTGGAACCGTCAGTGAAAACTTTGTGACCCCTCGCTGGTCCTAGACTATGAGTGGTCTGTCCTGACGTTTCTGCACGGAAGTGACCATTTCCCTGTCCTTCTACAACCTGTAATAACTGAACACGTCTCTGTCTCTCAGCATTTAATTATAAAAAGCAAACTGGGATCTCTTTGCAGCCACTGTTTCTAAGGAGTTCCAGGACACTGATTTTTTTCAGAGTCCTGACCCAGCTGAATCACTGACTAACACTATGATTAAATGTGCTAAGGCCTGTATTCCAGTGTCTTCCGAAAAACTTCAAATGCCAAAACACCCTGGTTCGATTCAGAATGCCAACAAATTTCCAAAGTTAGAAAACGGGCTCAGCGTCAGGTATACCAACGACCTTCGGGTCCCAATGCTCGAGCCCATCAGAAACTCGTGCTAAATCAAGACACACTTTTAATATCAGTAAACGTCGGTCCTGGAGAAGCTTCTGCTCCAGGCTGACATCAAAAACTTCCAAGAAAAAAGTGTGGAACATCATTAAGAAAATCAAAGGAAGAACACCTGTCCCACTGTGAACCATCTCAAGTTTTCGGATTCTTTAATAACAGAGAAGAAAGCAGTTGCTAATCTGCTTGCTTCAACCATTGAAAAGAATTCCTCCTCTTCTAATAAATCAGTCACTTTTGTCAAAAACAAAGCCCTAAAGAAAAATCACCTGCAACTTTTCATCCGACAACATGGAAGACTACAATCTTCCTTTCACATTAAACGAGCTGAAATCTGCCTTACTCTCTTGCAGCGATTCCTCTCCAGGTTTTAGATAACATTCATTATCAACTATTGAAACATCTTCCGCAAGAAGGTCTGAACATCCTGTTACAGGTATACAACCACGTGTGGACTACAGGTTGCTTTCCACCTCTTGGCGGAAAGCCCTCATTATTCCCATCCCCAAACCTGGAAAAGTTCTTTCTAATCATCTAACTACCGTCCCATAGCTTTGACCAGCTGTGTCTGTAAATTGATGGAAAAATGGTCAATGCTAGGCTCATGTGGAAACTCGAAACCGATGGCCTTTTTGGCGAAAAAAAACAGTGTGGTTTCCGCAAACATCGTAGTACAGTTGACCATTTGATTCGTCTGGAATCTACACTTAGGAACGCTTTTTTAAACAGACAGCATGCAGTGGCAATTTTCTTCGACTTGGAGAAGGCCTACGATACCACCTGGAAGTCGGGGATACTTCATGATCTCCACGATCTGGGTTTTCGAGGTCATCTTCCGCTTTTTATTCAAAATTTTTTGGCAGAACGAGAGTTTCAGGTCCGGGTTGGCACCACTCTCTCTGATGTCCACGGCAGGAGTTGGGTGTTCCCCAGAGGGAGCATACTGTCTCCTGCCCTCTTAGTATTAAATCAACAACATTGTGAATCAGTTCAGCAGGGTTTCAGACTGCTCATTGTTTGTGGATGATTTCGCTGTCTACGCAACTGGAAGCCTGTACCCGAGTGTCCAGCGCAGGCTCCAGCTTTGCGTAGATAAAATCCATCGATGGGCGGATGAAAACGGTTTCACCTTTTCTCCAACAAAGACACAATGTATTCACTTCCATAATTTCCGTCAGTTTTTCCCAGATCCTGAACTTCAAGTAGGGAAATCTCCCATTCCAGCTGTTACAGAGGCCAAATTTCTGGGAGTCATTTTTGACCAGAAACTCAACTTTCTCAGCCACATCAAAAACCTCAAAACTTCTTGCCAGAAAGCTCTGAATATTCTGCGGGTCGTAGCGCACACCGACTGGGGCGCTGATAAGAAAACTTTGCTGCACCTCTACAGAGCCCTGGTCCGTTCCAAACTGGACTATGGTTGTGCTGTCTACGGCTCCGCAAGACCCTCTTACCTCAAACTTTGGACCCTATCCACCATCAAGGGCTTCGTCTCTGTCTTGGAGCGTTCCGCACCACCCCTGTGTACAGCCTGTACGCAGAGGCGGGCGAACCTTCGTTGTTCAACCGCAGGCTGAAACTGTCTTTAAATTATTTATATCCGAACTGTTCTCAGAACCGCAGAATCCTGCCTATGACTGTGTCTTTGACCCTCCATTCCAAAGTAAGTTTGAAAACAACCCTAAATGTATTCCGCCGTTTGGTCTTCGTATGCAGCCTCACGTGCGGAATGCAGGTCTAGACCTGGGAGTAGTTTCCGATTTTTCCAAGTTTCCGGATCAACCTCCGTGGACCTTTTTCACACCAGAGATTCGTTTCGATCTTGCAGCTTTTCGCAAAGAGTCTACCAGCTCTCTGGCGTACAAGGCATTGTATGCTGAGCTCTGTTCGAAATTCCCATCCTATCAAAAATCTTTGGAGTTGTGAAATCATAGGTTTAAGGTCGTTTTGAATTCAACAAATTGTAGGTACGCATAATGTCAGTGTGCTGACACTTAGTTTCTTTCATTATTGAATCTTGTGATCCATGGTACTGTTCACACAGATTGCTCAAAACACTAACTTTCATGAATATCTTCTCAAATGACGGACCCCCCCCCCCCGCAATATTTTGCATAATGCTACGTGCTAGTGCTCAACTGAGACTGACTGCTAGGCTTACTGAACTGTTTTGAATAGAAAATTGGAAAGTCACGTTTTCTCACAAAACACACACACACTTCACCATGCTGATTTGTTTTATTAAACCTTTCCTGTGACACCTGTAACAAATTTAAACAATGGTAACAGTGATGGAATCACTTGTGTATGCGAAACGTATTCTGAATGCCTTTCCGATACTTCCCCATACTTGCTTTGCACATCAGACCAACAGTTTTGCTGGTCAGTGGACTTAAAGCCGTACCACATAGCTCACTAACAAACTGCAACTGGCCTAAACAGCTCACCTGAAGATGAATATCTGTCAGGGAACTCTTGTGTACCAATGATTATGTTCTAGAAAATGCGCTCATATCCACATCAGAACCAAAACATGTCAAGACCATCATGATGATTTCTCCACAGATCAATGGGAGGTCAACATTCAAATTCCATTTTTAAAAAAAAGAAAAACCTGAATGACATAATTTTGTTTTGCCTAAATATTTTCATATTTTTCTGCACTGTTTTCCCTGTGGTTCTATATAAATATTGCAGAGGGTCCTTACAAATCATGCAAACAAATACAAACATGAATAATACCTGTCAGTGTCATAACTCTTCAATGAAAGAAAAAAAAAAAGAAGCCACGCAACATGTCAAATCTTTATATTCTCCAAAATCTCATTTGCATCATGAATACATGCATACGTACATTCACAAAATCAAAACTAGCATGCCTGAGGCAACAAGAAAAAGTTAATTACTTGATGACAGTACAAATGTAATGTTTGTCATACAGGTTAAACACAGAACTGGCAAACAACTGACACGTCAAAGCAACCTTTGTGTAAACTGCTGAATGGGTGCCCCGATACACTCTGGTCTATTTCTCGTACGCCTTGTATTCCATTCCGTCTGGTGGCTTGACCTCCACCTTGTCTTTTTTCACCTCAGACCAGTTGGTGCTCAGTACAGTTCCACCAGACTCCGACTGTTCCACAAAAAATAACCAGGCACACAACAGTGTGAAACTTTCCAATCTTATTTTATTGCAGTCACACTGTTGTATTCAATAGCCATCAATGCAAATTTGATTTTTTTTTTTTGGCGCTGTTATACTGAAATTTCAGAAAAATATTTTCTCTCAATTTGTACTTTACAGCCCAAAGTTATATTGATCCATTTGTTTACTGACATTCATCTCTGTAGCTGGTGGCTGCAGAAGCATCATTTGCTGCATCAAAGTAAATACAACATACACTGATAGCTTCAATCAAATGTTCAATTCAATTAACTTAAGTAAGCAAGGGCTATTTAAAAGAAAAAAAAAGCTCGCCTTTAAAGAGAACTAAATTTACTCCAGTTCAAACATACTCAAGCTTTTACAGAAAGCTTGCACCTGTATTTCTTAGCATCATCAGGCAGTACTCTCTCTCTCTCTCTCTCAAAGACACACACACAACTCACTATTTCCCACAATTCAAAATGCAACAGGACAGCTACTCACAAAGGATTTCATCATCGCTTTCTTCACTTCATCGCTGCCATCAGAGTAGATCTGCTGGAAGAGCTTGTTGAGGGCAGCATCCCCTTCCAGCTTCTCGTTCTTCTCCTCCCTTCACTCTTGCTCCAGCTTGTCCCAGTTGCGGGTGTAGTGGCTGGAGCTTGGGTACTTGTTGGCCGCTGCTGCACCACCCTCAGCTGAACAAAACAGGTTGAAAGGAAAATGAATACAGACAGAAATTTAAGTGAGAGTAAAAAAAATAAAAAATAAAAAGAAAAGTGAGGCAGAGTTTATGAATGGAGAATAATTCTGTTAGTGAATTCTCCAAATAATTTTGATACAAGAAAAAAAACATTGGTGGTGGTGGTGGTGATGGGAGGGGGGGGGGGGGGGGGGGGGATTTGCCAAAAATTCATGAATGCATAATAACATACTGCTGTCTTCTTCAGGAGATGATCATATTTTAACCTGGTTTCGTATGTTCAATAATCCCACTTGCATGGCCCTTTCTGTTTCTTTCTGCATGTCTACAACAATTTACAACACTGCCAAAAATCACTGGTGATTGGAGGGAGGTAAAGGAGGATATCTGAAGTGTGAGGGCAACTCAAGAGTCGCTGGAGAGAGAGAGAGAGAGGGGGGGGGGGGGGGGACTGTTGGCTGTCACTCTAATGAACCTAGGCTAATCCCATGATTCAGGTACTGAATACAGTGACTGGCAAAAAGCTGCAGGAGCTGGGTGGTTGAGGGGTAGGGTGGGGGAGTGGTGGTTGAGGGGTAGGGTGGGGAGTGGTGGTTGAGGGGTAGGATGGGGGTGGTGGTTGTGGGGGTAGGGTGGGGAGTGGAGAGCAGCAGAGGAACACCATGACAACGTGGAGAGCTGTGAGAAGCCAGCCAGCCAACTCCAGTCTTGCAGGAGTGTATGGTTCAGCTCACAGGCTCATCATGTGTCAATCGATTAATTAAGGCTAACCGCTCTCACTTGGAGAATGTTTGTACTTCAGGGAGTTCGCCTCTGACCTTTAGCAGGTACTGAAGGATCACCTGCTCTTAATTCCAGGCCAATCCAAACAGCAGTTTTGACGCCAGCTCATTACAAAAAACAATAACAACAATATAAAACAAACATAAAACCCCCCTAACCATTTATCAAGGCCAGCATTTATGCATGAGACAGGAAGCAGTACAGTATTATTCCACTGACTGCAAAAAGGAAACAAGATGCAAAGCATATAAATGTACTCCCAGTTTATCCTGAATACGCGTGTGATATTCCATAAAGAGCAAAAACCGTCTTGGACTGGTGTAACCGTTAGTAATGACTATCCTGGTAAACATCGGCCATCGTCTGTGACCTATAATGAACATACTTACAAATTTTCAGAAAGATCGGCCAAGAACTTTTGGAGATTTTCCATAAAGAAGAAAACCATTATGGGCCATTAGTAATGGCTATAACGGTAAACTTAAACATCGGGCATCATTCGTGACCCATAATGAACATACCTACAAATTTTCGGAAAGATCGGCCAAGTGCTTTCTGAGATATTCTATTAAAAAAAGAAAAACGGTTACAGGCCGTTACAGCCGTTATTAACGGATATAACGGTAAACTAAAACATTGGGCATTATTCATGACCCATAATGAACATACCTACAAATTTTCAGAAAGATCGGCCAAGTGCTTTCTGAGATATTCCATAAAGAAGAAAAACCGTTACAGCCGTTAGCAATGGCTATAACGGTAAACTAAAATATCAGGCATTATTCGTGACCCATAATGAACATGCCTACAAATTTTCAGAAAGATCGGCCGAGTACTTTCTGAGATATTCTATAAAGAAGAAAAACCGTTACAGCCGTTAATAACGGCTGTAACGGTAAACTAAAACATCGGGCATCATCCGTGACCCATAATGAACATACCTGCTAATTTTTTATAAAGGTCGGCCAAGCACTTTCTATCCATAAAGAAGAAAAACCGTTACAGCCGTTAGTAATGGCTGTAAAGGTAAACTAAAACTTGGGGCATCATCCTGACCCATAACGAACATACCTACAAATTTTCAGAAAGATCGGCCAAGTACTTTTTGAGATATTCCATAAAGAAGAAAAACCGTTACAGGCTGTTACAGCCGTTAGTAACGGCTATAACGAGGTAAACCAAAACATCGGCATCATCCGAGACCCATAATGAACATAATTTTCACAAAGATCAGCCAAGTACTTTCTGAGATATTCCATGGAGAAGAAAAACTGTTACAGCCGTTAGTAATGGCTGTAACGGTGAACTAAAACATCGGGCATCATCCTTGATATATAATGAACATACCTACAAATTTTCAGAAAGATCGGCCCCAGTAGTTTTGTCTGGAGCGAGTGGAACACATTTTTGACCACGGGCATACAGACACACACACAGACAGACAGACAGCATTTCTTCGTTCCCATTCTAAAGTACTCCCTGTTCTATAAGAACTGGGAGTACAAAAAGGAGACATTTCTAAAAAATAACAGACATCATTGCATCTAATGTTGATACTTGTGTTTATATGCAGGCATGAAAATGACCAGCAGTAAAAAAGGCTGAAAAATGGGCGGGGGTCTGGGGGCCCAGGGGCAACGCCCCGTCGGGGGTCAGGGGGCAGAGCCCCCTGAAGCTGAAGCTTTTTTTATTAAATAAAAGGCCTAAAACTGCAAATAAACCCCAATTTCAGCGATGTTAAGAAGGGCAAATAAGCCACATTTTCATGTTTTCAGTAATGAAAATAATACTTCAAAAGATCATGGGTGAAACTGGAAAAAAAAATAGAAAAACTGAAAGGTCGAGGTCCAGGGGCCAAAATTAATATTTTAAAAAATTCAGACAGTTTTCGTGGCCTCTGGCGAAAGGAAATTTGGAACCGAGGCCGTGTTTAAAACACATATTTATTGCTTATATATAAACAAAAGTCGTCATTTTGAATTCTAAAAAAAAAAAAAAAAAAAAACTTACCCCCCCCCTCCCCCCAATACAGCTTGGTTGGTGCCTTGGACATAGATGGGCAGTAAGGGTATCAAGATCACAAATCTGTGCATTTTCTAAGGTCTTAATAGAGAGTTTCCACTGTACTTCCAAAACGAACCCATTTTATTACACAGGGAAATAGAACCTTTAATAGTTTTCCCCATTCTTTTTCCAGAAAACTAACCCTTATATTTATTTTTCTTTCATGTTTTTTTTCTTTCTTTAAATATTTTTTCATACTATTATGTCTCTCACTCTCTCTCTGTGCCTTGCATTCATTTGTGTGTGTGTGTGTGTGTGTGTGTGTGTGTGTGTGTGTGTGGAGAGAGAGAGAGAGAGAGAGAGAGAGAGAGAGAGAGAGAGAGAGATGCGTGTGTGTGTGTCACTGGGGGGTGGGGGGGTGGGGGGGGTGGGTGGAGGCTGCTGAAAAAGATTTTACTGAAATTCTCACCTTCATGCATTTAATGTGGTCCGGACTTCTGACATGCTTTGCTAGCCGAGACTTTCGATTGGATCCATACTTGAGGTCCGAGTTGCACACGCGGCAAAACGCTACACCAGGTTTGTTAGTTTTCAAACACCAAACACGATGTTGTCGTTTTTCATCATCTATTTCGTTGAGCCAAGCCCATCGCCATGATTAGTAAAGCCAGCGTCGATCTCTTCAACAGAATCACCTTCTTTAAGATAGGACATTGTCACGGTTTCCAACGAACTCCAAACTCGAAATCTAGATTTCGGCAAATGGTGCTTTATCTTTGTTCCCTAAAATAAAGAGTACTACCGAATCGGCACTTCCGTTTTATGGTAAGACGCACTCAATACGTAATTTGGACAATTTTAGAGACTGTTTTGATTTTCCCCCCCCAGATTTAGGAAAAACGGAAAATTCCGTCTCGAATAATTTTCTTAAAACGGATTCCGTCCTCAGATGGAAGAAGTTTCACCCATGTATATACTTTTATATGTGCATACTGACTCATTCACTCAAAACAATGAGACAGCCTTCATCACAACATTGATTCAGTCAGTCAATCTTTCCACATGGAACACAAAATGCAGCGCCCTTTTTGTCTAATTTGCGAAACACATCACCAACTCGAACATCGTCCACTTCCTGGTCTAGCCAGTCCCACCTCCAATCGTTTCTCATCCCTTTTATTTTTGCCGTGAAATCGCGACGCGTTTGACAAACTTCGCCAATTTAACAATGTCCGACGTTCGACAGGCGCGAAAAGACCGGACGTTGATTAACGGCGGAAGTGACCTGTTGACTCTTTTGAGAATGAGTTGCAAATTGTCCAAATGGGAAAAGCATGGAACGAAAGTTTATTTCCGGATTTTTTGTTTGTTTGTTTGTTTTTTTGGGCGGCACTTTTTTTTTGGGGGGGGGGGCGGCGCAGATGAAAAAAATGGGCGGAAAATCCGCCTTAGGCGGACGAATTTCATGCTGATATGATATGTGTATACATGTGTGAAGATACACATAAAACAGTGGTGAAATCAATGCTGAATAGAAAGTTTATACATATAATTACAAGAAGTGCAACAACTGTCCACAAGTGTGAAATACCACCTTAAAAAGTATAAGAACTGACAGAAATCATCCTGCCAGTATTGATAATTTTGCTGGATTTTGAAACCATGGTGGTTCCGGTATTTTCCTACATTTGTTTGCTTTTTTTTCTTCAAATTCTTATGGATATGATGATGCTGTTACAATGAGACAATACTATCAACATTCTTGCCTATCCATCCATATGACATCCCCCTCTATTTTGTAAACATATGACATAATGAACATTTCATTGAGCTGGTGTTCATACATGGCAAGGGCTGTTTTCACTGCTGTATATTGTGTCATTATCTGCCAACACTGCCATGCACTCGACATATTTACATTTTGTGTTGTCTTGAGGGGAGGTGGGTGTGGAAGGAGAGGGGGGTGCCACAAGAACTTTATATAATGGTGCTTCATGTTTTCTTAGCATTCCATGATACTAGTAGGCAGAACTAGACGGTAAAATCTAGCACTATATCAAAGTTCATTTGGCACACTTAAACTTCAAACTCCCCTCCCCTCCTCAGCCCTTGCTCACTCCTTCTCTTCCTACTATGAAAAAAAAAAGTGGATGTGAACACAGTAATACAAAAACACAGAAGTTAAAAAAAAAAAAAGCGACAACAAACGAACATCAACAACAGTAAAGCGTGAGCAGCAGAAAAAAAGCTAGAAAGGGAAGCAACCTGACTTTTAGATCATTAACCTCATCATATTCTGCTTGCAACATACAACAGGCACTCTTATGAAATGCATCCTCAAATCCATCCTGAGAACATGACACAGATTTCTTGAACATGGGCAAAGTGGACATAGAATACAAAAAAAAAAATTTAAAAAAAGAAGAAAGACGAACAACTTCCCTTGCAATAGTTCTCCCCATTTCAGTGTAGTCTTACCTGGTACAGCAGAAGCAGGTGCCACCAGTTTGAGGACATAAGTCTGTTCCTCTCCTTCTAGCTTGGTCCACTGTATTCCCTCCGCCTTCTTCAGTTTTATCTCCACCTGTCCACATACCCCACAGCATTTCACCCTTTAATTCACCGTGACTTGTAGCACAGGACTGTACTGCCACTGACATCTTGAAATGAACAAAGTGAACCTAAGGCAGCATCGAAATGCCACAAAACCTTTTTTGTTACAGGACTGTACTGCCACTGACATCTTGAAATGAACAAAGTGAACCTAAGGCAGCATCGAAATGCACAAAACCTTTTTTGTTTGTTTGTATCTTTTTTTTCAATAAAACCTAGTCACTATGAAAGAAAAAAAAGAAATTATGTATTGACCTCATTACACTGAAGCTCACAGACATCTAGTGTTTATCTCGTATGCTGAAAGATCAATCCTATTCATTGACAAAGGCTAAAAGGAAAATGCATACTGGAATAATTCAGTAAGTACAATAATGGCTTATACAAACTTTCCAAAATATACAGACAGTTTGTAAATGACTTCAACAAATGAATGGTTTGAAAAAAAAAAAATCAAGACACCTGTCACATTTGATTCTTCTTAATCTACCTTATTTCCAGTGTATGCTAACAAACACAACCACAAATTACACACTTGTGTGCAAATAAGTGTGCTCTTTCTTACAATATTCACACAAGCACACAATTTGCACGCTTCCCAATAATTGTCCTCCTTTCTTGCAATTCTTGCACACACACACACACACACAAACATGCATGTGCGTGTGCACACGCACACACACACACCATGATGACTTACCTTGGACGCCATGACTTTGGACACAGTCTGTTCAGGCATAACTGGATGACTCAAATGGATTTCAAGGTCCACATCCTCACCGTCCGCCCGCTTGGTGTGTACTTTCAGCTGTGATTTCACGCCACATGAACAATGTAAGATCATACACCAAAAAGAACAAAAATTACATCTGTCTCCATGTCTGCAGCTTTATCATATTGTACACATCTGTACAGAAATCTTACTAGATGAGAAGATCTTACCAACAAAAATCATTGATCTTCTATTAAAAAACTTGCAAAGCAGAAATCACCCTTTCATTATACATATGATTTCTTTTATATACAAACCGTGTGTTAACCATGTACATCCTGAGAGAGAGAGAGAGAGAGAGAGAGAGAGAGAGAGAGAGAGAGAGAGAGATGAAATGCGCAGAATATATACATCTACTTTCCACACCTACATTCCTATTCTTTGCCATGATGTTTCTCAATAATTGTTACAAAGCACACCACAATTGGGCCAGAACAGTTCAATGAGAAATGAAAAGAACAGACCTGTGCATCTGAAATATGCTGTTGGAGCATTTCTCATCAACAATGAAGACCATGTTCAGAAAATCTGGTGTAGTTTGGCAACTTTCATGATGTTAATAGTTTCTTCTGAAACCTGTCAATTCTTTTTAACAGAAGTATGGCATTTTTGCACAGTCAAAAATGAACTAGAAGTGTATGATAAACCAAGAACTTCAACCTTTCAACCAATGATACCACCAGCTGCCATTACTACTTAACTACTGATATGCCCATCAAGAGCGATCCAATGTTTCATTTTAGAGTTGTTTCAGAAGGCTTGAACATGAAACATGGGATTTTGATACCATAAGAAGTAGTGACAGTGGCCGTCTTTTGCAAAGTGCTTTAATTCAAGCCCCTCTTCCTCCAAATGCCCCAATTTTTCTTTTTCTTTTATAGCTTCTTTTGAGTGTGACCACGAGTGGTTTGGGGAAAGCAGACATGTGACCAACATTTTTTTTTTCCTTTTAACAAAAAAATTCTTATTTCCTTACACAAACAATAAAACATACCAAAACCAACCACAAAGGCAATATAATAATCATGTGTACTCATTGCAAATACATAAATGCCTAATAAAACACAACATTTACTGATACAGAAGAACAATCTCTCTCTCACACACACACACACACACACACACAAACACTCTCGCTTTCCTGTGCCAGTGGAGGTTAAAAAAACCCCAAGTGTAACGCAGATGCGACTTTGAAAAAAAAAGTTGACTCCAGTGGTTAATCATACCAAAACACTGATAGATACAGATAACTGCTTCCACAACAAGAATTATACGCACGATTTGGCATGATTTTTTCCTGCATTTCTCTTTTAAAACATTAGTTTGGTGCTTAGTAGTCAGCAGTTCAAAATTCAGCTGGCAAAACATGTTCTATTGCTTGATGCAAAAAAGCCAGTCTTCTTTGTCAAAAACTAACGAAAAAAGAGGAAATGACTTTCACATTAACTACAAACCTACTAGAGCATTTTTTTTTTCTGGAAGAGTGGGGAAATAGCGTAAGTTTTGTAAAATAGCACAAATACCCCCAGAGAGTACACAGGTCTTTCAAATATTATCTTCTACATAAAAAAGTGTGATCTTTTGCACAACACTGAATACCCTCCCACTGGAGGACGGCCCGATTTCAAGAAAGTTGGAGCCATGTCAGTTATAGCCAATAACCGGGCTGTTTCACTCAGAAAAATCTATTGTGGTATGTCAGTTATCCAACACGGCATGGCACAACATAACAACACTGCAGAATTTTTTTGCCAAACAATATGCCGGCTCTCTTACTCACTGTAGTCTTCTGTGTGTCAAGAACCAAATCCTCTTTCTTGGTGTTTTTCTGGAGGAGAGTCACCACCACATGGGTGGCTGTCTGGTACCAATCATACCTGCAGGAACACAAGCAAAACAAGTGCTTTAAACACCCACTGAAAAGTGATCTACAACGAGATGGTATCCAACAATAACCAACCTAACATCCTCTCGAATAATGACAATGAAGTACAAAAAGAAACAAATGTTAGAGATGAAACTCTCATCTTTTGTTATTCTCAGGAGACTGCAGACTTTTTGAACTGAGAATGAACACAAGAAGATGACTGAATACTGAATTCAGCTTAACAACGCCCAGGCAAAATTGTTACAATGTGGACGATTGTGATTTGTTACTTTCACTTCTAGTTGTTCCCTTGATTAAATTAACAACCGGTCTCCAATGCAAGTTAGAAACACTCTTGAGTTCTCAAGCCTGCATGTATTTGCCAGTCAACAGGTGTGTCAGACTGTCTCTTTGTCTCTGCACAAACCACCTGTTCTGTGTTACACCTCTAAGTCTTCTCCTCTTCTCCTGTTACACCTTCCCCCCCCCCTTTTTTTTTTGTAACAATCAATGACAAAATTTATGGTAAAACTATATTTCAATGCCTACTATCGCCTATGTAGGATCTGACAATAGACCAACAACAAATCAAGCACTGCAGTAAAAAAAGAAAACACTAATGTCTCCCTCATGGATCCTGCACATACACCCAGTTGATTTAATTACACAAAAATTCATTCCTACCTCCCCTAATCTCTCAAAGATTTGTTGAACATTTCAATTAAGAGATGGTGTTTCTGAATTTGTTCAGGAATTGGTTCGTCTAATATAAAGACTTGCTCATTATGTAACAGGGTGCAAAAGGAAATGGCCAACCTCCATGTGCTGATATAGTCTAATCAGAAATTTGTATCTGTGCAGTGTTTCAAAAGCAGTTTAACCCTCTTAACAGTAGAACGCCCTCTAGCGCCCGGCCGGAAGTCGGTTACCCGAAACATTAAGCGCCTGTGAGCGCCTCATGAATGACCACGCACTTTATGGGGGCAGCCATGTTTACCATGGGAACGGAGATCTCGCGAGAACGTGACTTCCTTTTTTCTGCTCATTTCCGCTTCCTTTTGCAACAAACCGCGTGTCGATCAGTGCAGTGGTTGTCGAGTTATTGAATTTTCAAGTTTGCCAGAAAAGTAGCGTTCGTCAGCATGGCTGCAGAAAGATTTTGGCGTTCCATAATGGGAGACAGTGACGAAGAGGAGTCGGATTTTGAAGGATTTATGCGAGATGAATTGCAGCAAGTGAAGTCTGCCGATGAAAGTGACCTAGATATCGATTGGGATGATGTGGTGCGTTTGATGAACCACGATTCATCGGAATCTAGTTCGGAAGATGACGAAGAAGCACCGGTGCTACAAGACCGTGAAACTTCTGGTACGTGGTCTAGCTCATTGAAAGATTTTCAAATTGATCAATTTTGTGAAGATGTAGGGCCAAAACATGATTTGCCGGTCGATGCTTCGCCTCTTGATTATTTTCATCTCCTTTTACCAGAATCGTTTTTTCAGACCTTGGCTGAAGAAACAAATCTGTATGCTCAGCAAGTTCAGGAAGAAAAGGGAAAACTAGATTCTAAATGGCGTGAAGCAACAGTAGAAGAAATGAAGCTGTATATTGCTATAGCAGTAATGATAGGAATTCACAAGCTGCCAAGACAGAGACTAAGCTTTTGCAGTGAAGGCCTGTGCAGTGAAGACCTGACAGTTTGTGATACTGATGCTGTGACAGATACGTATACATTTTCTTTCTTTTTTGTGTGTGTTATTACTGTGTAAATAATCAATTTTGCTGCCTGCAAACCTGTTCTGAGTGACACAGATACATGGTGTGTGTGAACACATGATACTTGCATTGATATTTTGTGTTCTGTTTTGTGAAAATTGTGTAATATATGAGAAGATGAGTGAAGGTAAGTGTCAACGCAAAACAAAGTTGGTTGTGAAATTTCATCTTTAATATTTTTTAAAGAATACAATGGCACAGTAAACATCATCATATCTGTTTACAAAGCAAGAACAAATTACACAGAACATAAAAACAATTTTTACATATTTTTTCTTGCTTTAGTTTGCTTTAAAATATACTTTTAAATAAGGAGGTATGGTAAAATTACGGAGTTATGTCCCTTACCGTATGATTTCAGTCTAAGTAAGGTCAGTAAGGTGCATACAAAAGAGGGTTAAAGGGTCATGTACAATCAGTTTTGGCGGTGATTAATTCTGTGGTGAAAACACCACCATGCTTCAGCAATTCAACTTGTGCCTGTTTCAAGTGGCAATGACCTTGTCTGTATCCTGTCATTTGCACAATCAAAGAAGCAACTGATACAGAAACATATTGAAAGTTTTAACTAACTTTCTTTTTAAAGTTTACATTCAATTTGCCTCTAATTTTTTCCCCTATCAAAATGAAATAGGAAGAGATATTTCCATGACTTACTTTGGCTTGGCAGGAGCGGGAGCAGGAGCAGGAGCAGAAGCCTCAGCAGCAGGTACAGATGTGGTTTTGTCAGCACTGCTCTCTTCACCATTCTGAACAACAGCAACAAGATCTCTACTGTATAACAATCAAATCTTACTGGTTCTTTACAACGTTCTCTTTCCAATATCATAGCCACAGCATTCAGATAAGATAAGACAACACAAAATTGGCATTATTGCGCAAAGATCAGTATTAGGTCTGAGTAATAATTGAAAGCATCAGTATAAGCAATAATGCCTCACCCATACGAGTCTGTACTGGTAGCAACTGAACCCGGAACAGGCTGTTAGTTGAGCACTGGACCTGTGATACTGTGGTTGCAAGTTTGACTCTCAACTGGGCTGTTTTAGTATAGGCGGAATTTTCCCTAAAGTAACAGTGGTTCTGACTCTGTGTCCCGAAAAGTCTTTTGAATGAGACTACAAATCAAGGCTCCATGTGTGAATGCATGCATAAAATCTTGTACACATACAATCCCATTACCAACTTTGAGAAGAGAAGGCTAAGTTGGCTGTTTGCACCATGCAAGATATATACACAAAGCATGCATTATCCATGAACAACTAAAATGAGAAAAAATGTGAGGGACTGAAATATGACTGGATGACAAGGGAAAAAACTGCATGTAGCACCGCACCATCAGGCAGCTCTTAAATCAGCTCTATACATGCAGGCATCCCATTTCGTAAGTAGGAATGTGGACTGTAAAACGCTCCAAGCTTGCTCTCTAACCGAGGATTAGTGCTGTGTAACATTTTCAACACTAAAAGGAATTACCCCCCCCCCCCCCCCCCCCAAAAAAAAAAAAAAAAAACAAGATATTCAGAAAGTTTGTATGAATTTGGATAAAATAAATGCCCCCCAAACAGACATACACAGAGACAAAAAAATATTTGAACAGACAATGATTTCAGCAAGTTTTGCATAAAAATCATTGAATATCTCATCTTTTATGGAGAAAATTCTGTATTATTTTCTTCTTCATGAACTAATCATACAATTTAACTCAAAAATCATTATTTTTTTGTTTGTTCTGGAAGTCAAATGGGGTTAGGGTAGGAATGGTAGAATGTTATCTACCTATGAAAGAAGAAAGACAGACAGAACATCCTCTATCAACATTTATCAGTTTGGAGATATTGGTGCTAATTTTTACACAGAACTGGGTTATCAAAGTCTATTAATCATAAAATGAAAAACATACATGAAAATATGTCACCTTATATTATATATCAAAAGATCGCTAAGTATTTTTGAATTTGTAAAGGAATCTGCAGAATCTGACCAATGAAAATATCTGTGACTACTGAAACAGTAATGAGGGACATATTCTGAGGATGTCATATCGCTGTATTACATCTGATATCTACAGAGCACACTGGAAAGAAATAAAGGAAGTACATCACCTAACAAGGGTTGGGATGGGCCTACATCATTGACCAAGGGCAGGAATGGGAAGAGGGTCATCTACCTTGGGAAAACAACCTACTGCTGGAAAGGAGAAAATGACCAACATCTGACAAGGGACACGCATCCTCTTCCAAGAATAGGGAGAGAAGAGCATCCTCTACCAAGGATAGGGAGAGAAGAGCATCCTCTACCAAGGATAGGGAGAGAAAAGCATCACCTACAAGAGAGAAAAGCATCACCTACCAAGAATAGGAGAGAAGAGCATCCTCTACCATGAATAGGGAGAGAAGAGCATCCTCTACCAGGAATAGGGAGAGAAGAGCATCCTCTTCCAAGAATAGGGAGAGAAGAGCATCCTCTACCAAGGATAGGGAGAGAAGAGCATCCTCTACCAAGGATAGGGAGAGAAAAGCATCACCTACAAGAGAGAAAAGCATCACCTACCAAGGATAGGGAGAGAAAAGCATCACCTACCAAGGATAGGGAGAGAAAAGCATCACCTACAAGAGAGAAAAGCATCACCTACCAAGGATAGGGAGAGAAGAGCATCACCTACCAAGGATAGGGAGAGAAAAGCATCACCTACCAAGGATAGGGAGAGAAAAGCATCACCTACCAAGAATAGGGAGAGAAGAGTATCCTCTACCAAGGATAGGGAGAGAAAAGCATCACTACAAGAGAGAAAAGCATCACCTACCAAGGATAGGAGAGAAGAGCATCCTCTACCAAGGATAGGGAGAGAAAAGCATCACCTACCAAGGATAGGGAGAGAAGAGCATCCTCTACCAAGGATAGGGAGAGAAAAGCATCACCTACCAAGGATAGGGAGAGAAAAGCATCACCTACCAAGGATAGGGAGAGAAAAGCATCACCTACCAAGGATAGGGAGAGAAAAGCATCACCTACCAAGGATAGGGAGAGAAGAGCATCACCTACAAGAGAGAAAAGCATCACCTACCAAGAATAGGGAGAGAAGAGTATCCTCTACCATGAATAGGGAGAGAAAAGCATCACCTACCAAGATAAGATAATGTTGCTTATAGCCCAGCCGACCGCAAAGGGCCACATCAGGGCTGTCACCACGTTAAAATCAACTCACCAGTCACCTACCAAGGATAGGGAGAGAAAAGCATCACCTACCAAGGATAGGGAGAGAAAAGCATCACCTACCAAGGATAGGGAGAGAAAAGCATCACCTACCAAGGATAGGGAGAGAAAAGCATCACCTACCAAGGATAGGGAGAGAAGAGCATCACCTACCAAGGATAGGGAGAGAAGAGCATCACCTACAAGAGAGAAAAGCATCACCTACCAAGGATAGGGAGAGAAGAGCATCACCTACAAGAGAGAAAAGCATCACCTACCAAGAATAGGGAGAGAAGAGTATCTTCTACCATGAATAGGGAGAGAAAAGCATCACCTACCAAGGATAGGGAGAGAAAAGCATCACCTACCAAGGATAGGGAGAGAAGAGCATCACCTACCAAGGATAGGGAGAGAAAAGCATCACCTACCAAGAATAGGGAGAGAAGAGTATCCTCTACCAAGGATAGGGAGAGAAAAGCATCACCTACCAAGAATAGGGAGAGAAGAGCATCCTCTACCAAGGATAGGGAGAGAAAAGCATCACCTACAAGAGAGAAAAGCATCACCTACCAAGGATAGGGAGAGAAGAGCATCCTCTACCAAGGATAGGGAGAGAAGAGCATCCTCTACCAAGGATAGGGAGAGAAGAGTATCCTCTACCAAGGATAGGGAGAGAAGAGCATCCTCTACCAAGGATAGGGAGAGAAAAGCATCACCTACCAAGGAGAAAAGCATCACCTACCAAGGAGAAAAGCATCACCTACCAAGAATAGGGAGAGAAAAGCATCACCTACCAAGGATAGGGAGAGAAAAGCATCACCTACCAAGGATAGGGAGAGAAAAGCATCACCTACCAAGGATAGGGAGAGAAGAGCATCACCTACCAAGAATAGGGAGAGAAAAGCATCACCTACCAAGGATAGGGAGAGAAAAGCATCACCTACCAAGGATAGGGAGAGAAGAGCATCCTCTTCCAAGGATAGGGAGAGAAGAGCATCACCTACCAAGGACAGGGATCATCTACCAATGGAAACAGCCCATCTCACACAGGGAGTGAGGAAGGGAAAGAAGAGTTATCTGCCGAGGGAAGAGCATATCAGACAAGGACAGGGAGGGAAGAGGATCGACTTATCAATGATGTTAGGGAACAACATCATCTCACAGGGCAGGAAGCGAACAGCATCAATGCAACACAGGCAAAAGCGTTACCTACCAATGGAAAAGAGTGGAAAACATTGTCTACATAGGGACTGGATGGGAACTTCTGAAGTACCTACCAAGGGAAAAGAGGGGAGAGCATTATCTATCATGGGACTAGTGGGAAGACCACTTTATAAAACTCACCTGTTTTCCTTCATTCAGCTTGATTTCACACTTCTCTATCCACACTTCAAAGGCTGAGTTGTCATCTGAAATGCAAAGAGAAGATATAGAGTTTGATTAGGATATCTAATACAAAAACAAAGAGACAAAAAAGGCTACAAGCGAATAGAAATATTAAAAAAAAAAAACCCACCAAGAAAAACAAACAAAGCACTAAAACACTCGGCTTCATTTGGAGCTACATACATCTCTCACACAAAGAGAAAGAAGATGCACATGAAATTAACAGAAAGAAAAAGATTGAATGATAAACACAGAGAGAGAGAGAGAGAGAGAGAGAGAGAGAGAGAGAGAGAGAGAGAGAGAGAGAGGTAGATTAGGACTCAATGGAGAAGGGCAAACGGCGAAAAGAGGCAGAAAGAAAGAAAAACTGAGACATAACACTGGCTTATACTTGCTTTGTAGAAAGTATAATCATTCTGTGAAAGCCACCTTTTCAAAGGTCATCAAACATTGCAATCATAACGTACTATGCCATGTTCTAACTGTGCTGCACTATTCTTATTGCAATAAACAAGGTTTACTTCTTTTCATCCTGCCTATGGGGTGTGGAAGACAGTAACACAGAGCAAAACATCATTACCTTAATTAAACGATCAACCTGAATTCAAAAGAAACATTAAACTAACTGCAGACCTGAATACAGCTAAGCGCATTATTCACATTTGTCAATCAAGTACATATGACTGAACAGCATGCCCTGATATGGCCCTTTGCGGTCGGCTGGGCTATAAGCAACATTATCCTATCTTATCCTGAACAGCATTAAAAAAAAAAAGAAAAGAGAATGTCAACAGTCCACCCAATCACAGAGGACACATCATGTCGGTAGAAATTCAAACAGAGAACTATCTAGTAATCTACTAATCAAATACTAAGAATAAGTTAAACATGGATAAGATAAGATAATGTTGCTTATAGCCCAGCCGACCGCAAAGGGCCATATCAGGGCTGGAGTTAAACATGGAAGTTTTATGTACAACAATGAGCAATGCTTACCTGCCAGTTGAGCTCCCTCCTTGAAGGTATCCAGAGCTTGCTGGTATTCTTGCTGGCAAAACAGAGCAGTGCTGCAACCACAAATCAAACAATAACAAACACTTTTATGCAGTATTTTTGAGCAAAGTATAATTCATTCAACTTCAGTAAACAAACCACGTAAAGACACATGGGGACAGAGAAGATAGGGAAACACAAGGAAATCATGAGGGAGAGAGGCAGAAACAGTGTAGGTTTGGGGACAGCGCACAATAAAATACATAAATTCATGTTTCATAACAGGGCTGGTGATGAATGAACACAAGACTAGCAGGTCTTGACCTACTGATCTCCTTCTGATAGCACAAGGAATAAAAAAAAACAGAAAAACAAACAAACAAACAATGAAGTGAATAGTGGGGGAAAACAGGTGCAGACAATCAAAACCTCAAAAGTCACTACAAAAATTGCCAAGACAAGATTCAGAAATAGAAGAGAGCGTGATGGGTGGGGGCAGAGGGGAGATGGTGAATCCTGTCCTACATTTTTTCTCATGCCTGAAATGCCATCTTAAGTTAATTCACTAATACTATTAAACTGTCTTTTCTTTTTTTCTATTTTTAAACTTACTAACACAATCTGGTAAAAGAGTATTTTCATCACATACATGTATGAAAAATGAGTTAATCCACACAAACATGTGCACTATGATGGACAAAGTTACTGTCTTACCCTTTTCGTAGGTAGGCTTTCACATTTTTCGAATTCAATACAAGGACTTTATCACAGTCTTTAACGGCATCTGCAAAATGAAAAACAGGAAAAACATTACCAAAAAAAAACAAACCACCTGTAAATAGCAGGTATTAGAAGTAAAGCTAAAATACATGACATAAATAAGTAAATATATTCTACAAAAGATAATGAGCATAATCTATGTGAACAGACCAGAACATGTTTTGAAATAAAACAAAATTTTGTGACACTTTTTTTCTCACAAAATCGAGAATATAACAAAATCTTGAAGTATGACGTTCTTTCCTTAAAATGATTCTATTCTTATCTTTTCACTATTTTCCACCACTTTTTTTTGTGTATGGCAGAAGCTGGGGCTGTCTGGGCCTGCACCTGACAGACCCCCTAAAAGCACATACGCCATCAGGACACAAGGACTTTCAAGCTGAACAGAGTGACTGCATTCAGGAAAAGAGGATTATACAGAAAGAAGTAGGGAACCACCTCACTGAACAACTTCAGTCTTCTGCAGCAACATGCACATCCATCTGTGCCTATGTTTGCCTCAATAACAGGTCTCCACTTCCACATGAGGACACACGACAGTCGTCTGTCAAAACGACAGGTTGATTCCATGAATGATGGTCAAGGTTTAGCCTAAATGAGCACGACTACGCTAACTGGTTGGCTAACTTTTGATGCCTTAAAATTATAATCAATTTCATGCTGACTAAAACAAAAATCTGTTTCGGATGATCGAACAGCATAGAACTCTTAGCACTGCCATCATCATCAAGAGAAAGAGAAACATACAGTATCATTTTCAGACTACAACTAGTACAAGTAAAAAGTAAAACCACACAAGGTGCTTCTGAGAAATGTGTCCATCCATTTAAAGAAGACAAAAAAGATTTCGATTCATATTTGCAGCACTTTGGAGATGCAAAATATAGTACAACAATTTCACAACAAATGAAACCAAATCTCAAGCTCATGTATTTCAGCCTACACGCCACAGCACTGGTCATTTTGACATCTGCTTTGGGGGCAGATAAGACCCAGTTTCTGTATGTTTGTCCATTCCTGACTAAACAATTCACTTCTAATTAAAAACAACGCTTAAAATAAATTGCTGATTTGCTTTCTATTGATGGGAGATCATTTACTCACTCAATTTAGCCTTTATTACATATACTGCAAAAACATCAATTTAACAGTTTTGCATACAGACAGATTTCACAACTTGTCCGTAACTGTGCTTAATACCACTAACAATTTCTAGCATACTTTACCTTCATGCTGATTGAGTTTCAAATAAGCTTGTGCACGATTCACCAAGGCATCTTCCTTACTTGCATCCTGTGATACTGCTTCTGTGTACAGCTGCGGAATCATAAACAAAATTGTTTTAAAAATATGATGTGATCAATGTCTGACAGCATTTTGTTAGGAATACATCTGTAATATAGACCTTCTTTTGTTATTTGTGCGCATGTTTTTTTCAATGTCCACATAAAAAAAACCCACATTTATGACATTTTGCCACACACTTTTTCTTCTTCTTCATAGACTGATCTAATGAAATGCACAAGACTGGTTATGATCATAAAATATCCATACCAAGCTATGTTACAGTATAGATCTATGACTATGAACTATGCATCCAAGTTTTCATATAATTCAACAATTGATCTTATAACTTAACACTTATCACTGCCTGGTAAGTCACAAACACATTCTGCAACATATGGCCAGAAAATGTGGAACTGGTCAGATCTGGTCTTCATTTGAGTCTTTTATTCACCAACTCGATGCTTAATCTTAAGCAGCAAGTAGAACAGAATGAACGCTCACATCATATGTGTTTCACTGTTTATGTGAATTTTTGTTTGGACGAGTATTGATATCTGTGTAAATGTGCATGTGTTCATGCAACAGATTTGACTTTTATAGGCATGCTGCATACTTCTCATTCTCAGTTTTAAAACATGATTCATCAACCTACCTTTTAGCGTGCCTCCTCTCCCTATCCCTCCCACCACCACCACAACCACCCCCCACACACTGCACTCATATACTTCCACATGCACTAATGTACACACAACGACAAAGACAGCCACATGAACTCTCACAGACATGACTGATTTTGTTCTTATTTCACTCTTGTTTGTTGCATTCACATCATTGTGTAATGATCTAATATGCTTCGTGTAACCACATGCCAGTCATAAACACGAACATTACGATGGAAGTCTACAGTCCAAGTGTAATTTGATCTAATTAAAAATTCAGCCTTGATGTACAAATGAGGATGTCAGCAGAGGTTCATTTTTATGGATAACATTTTACCACATACATACTATGCATCTAACAGATCACAACACACAATCATCTCAAAATCTTTAATCGAGAAAATTACAAAGAGATGAATTTCTCTTCCATGTCCATGGGGGAGAAAACCAGTTAACTTAATAACGAAAAACAATCAACCAACCAACCCTTCCACCTCCACCCTACCCTCTCATTCTTCCTGGCAATTCTTCATTGAAAAGACAAATTACACATGTATGGAAACCTTCCTGTTCACTGAAAATGGCAAGGCAGCAGTGTGGACAAAACAACAGTCGAGCTCCATTTGAGTTGACCTGATATGTGACATCCTGGGGCTGGTTTGATAGAGGAACAGTTGTCGACTGTTGGTCCAATGACAACCACCACTGACTGTGGCTGTTTGGTGGGTGACCATGTAGTTTATTTAACGCATAAATAACCATGGCTTACTGACCTTCACAGTCAATGGATGCAATAATCAGTCCACATTACAATTTTTGGTGAGACTTACTGTCACATCCCTAGACAGTGATTTGTAATACAGTCTAAGGCCACTTCGCACACGTACACAGATAGCTGGTTGTGGGTACAGTCCATGTTTGTCATGATGTGGGCAATGCTCTCACAATCCCATGCAGGGCAGAATGAAGGTTGGACCATGTTTTCACTATCTATGATTCAATGAACTGCTGCTCATTACTTATGAAACTTTTGTTGAGGAACAGTATTTTCAAGTAATCATGGTTCTTGATCGTTTGTTTATTAAACCAGCCCCTGAGCATCACCACTATCTGTCCGCTGGCCCCAAAACGGACAGCTGTTCCAGCACGTATTGGGTGTGACTCAATAGGAGAGGCTTGTAACGTATTAGGTTTTTGTCAGCTCAAATTATGTATTGGTTTACAATAGCTTAAAACGTCATACATGTGTATGAAAACCTATGTCAAGATGTGTGTTTTAATATTTGGCATAGAACATCCATGGTGCTCCCATATCAAAGTCAGTTTGATTTGATGAAAGAAAAAGTGTGACAGACAGAAAATGTGTCTGAAATAATGCTGAAACTTGAAACTAACAGAGTCTGAAAGTGAAACTCTAGTGATAATTCTTATGCACAAATGTGCATCTCTGACGCACTGGAAATCAGTCCACTAACACGTACCAAAATTTACTGCGACGCAATGATTTTCTCCTGTATGCATTGCAACCTCGAGCAGCACATCACATAAAACTACTTTAATCCGATCTGCCTCGATCGAAGTCAATAAAAAAGTAACTTGTCTTGACCTTTTTGAGTGTTCTGTATATCGATGAATAACTTCTGCATGACAACTCTTCCCTACTGAAAACAAACAAGAGTCATCAAATTTGACAACCAAGTCTACGATTGGACCACAAGATCAAGTGATTCAGCCAAGCGCAAACAGCATGGACAAAGTTGTGTATGTAATTCGGCTTTTCAGAGATAAAACTGACAGTTCTCTGTGGCTTGCGGATATCATCCAGCGAATGGAACAACAGTCAAGCGATCTATAGATCTATGCAACATCGAATATGATCGGTTCGGATTTATAATGAAAATGGCTCTGTTATGGACGTAGGAATGTGGTGTGCACAGTCCAAGAGTGGCCCACGTACATAGTTTCGCGAAAGGTTTAACAAAAATTCATCACTCGCCTTTTATTTGTCACCAGGCTCACGATTATCATGTTGCAAAGCAACTGGAATATGGTTTAAAAAAAAAAGTTTCAATACTGTTAGAATTGGCTCACATTGTGTAAATTCTGTGATGATAATCGCAGAGGATATCCTGAACATCCAGTTTCACTGTTCAAATCCTGACAGTGAAGGTGTTCATACTTGTTCACTTTAGTTAACACTTTACTAACATTCGAACAAGAATCTACATGGATAATGTTTACCATAATCTGGAGTTGTTGTTTTTTAACCAACTTTGTTGATAGCACCTCTTATCCATTTCGGTCAAATTCTTTCTCTATGTATACATGTATGTGACAGAGTCAGTGAGAACAAGCTGTGTGCG
>CM031602.1:14262578-14295078 GCA_018398815.1 Conus ventricosus | reverse complement strand
GACCATAAACCGAGTCTCTGATTGTGATGGCACACATAACATGTTGCATACACCAAAAATCCCATCACCAACTTTCGGAAGAGAAGTCCATTCTGGCTGTTGGTATGGGCGATAGGTACCGAAACAATGAAAATGTGAATGAAACACTGAGTGACTGGCAGACTGAATGACGCGGGGAAACGACTACATGTGGCGCCAGCAGGCAGCTCTTCAGTCGGTTCTACTCTGGTTGGCGGCCCGTTGTGTGAACGACAGCGTGGACTGTAAAATGCTTAAAGCTTGGCCTCCAAAGAACTGGACATAGGCGCTATATAAGTATAAACAACAACAACAACAACAATCATCATCATCATCATTTTTATGATGATGATGATGATGATAATTATTATCATTATTATTATCATTATTGTTATTATTATTATTATTACTATTATTATTATCATCATACTGTACAGTAAAGCTCGGTGCAATGCATTCTACACTGGGATCAAACAGCCTCAATTGGAAAGCTGAATTGTTGCTGTAATTGAATCTGTTGTGTCATTTAGACTGGTATCTTACCCTCCGTGGGATCTGAACATTCGTAGACTGTCACATCATTCTATCTTTCTGAAGAGTGAAGTCTCTCCTGAAAAAAAAAAAGCACTGTCTTTGCGCTATGCAGTTTATCAAAAAAAAAAGTATCGGCCAGTTTGCCACTGTGGCGGTCCAGCAGATGAGGTAAGGGAGGGAGGAACCACATCTAAAATTAAAAGTGGGATAGGAAGGTTTTAGTTAGCAGCATCATGCATGGAAACCGCGTCCTTGAACCAGCTGACGCAAAAAGCCGGTCTGTCGGACTGTTTTGAGTACCACACCCAAAGTCATTCCAGTGCTTTAATCTTTCCTTGTATCTGTGAGCAGTCTTGCGTACAGCATCGAATCGAATACTTTAGCCCAGTCAGGTCATGTTCATGGTATTCATCATGAAAGACTTCAATAAAGTCTTCTTCCCGGGCAGACATGTTTAAAGCACAATTGACATTCAGTTTTGAGAAACAGTCATTCTGTGCGTCCGACAACTCTTGATATTCCGTTAACTTACCGAGAACAACAGATTCTATGACTCTGCAAGCAACGCTTGTCCGGCCAACAGTTTTGTGACAGCCTGGATTACTTTGTCTCTTTTCATCAAGAGTATGGAAATCTTGTTGAGCTTCAGCGTCGTGGATTCCCGGGTTGGTGAGTTCGTTTCCCATCAGAGCCGTGTATTTCTGGGACTTTTCTGCCTCGACCAGCTCTTACCCACAGCTGAATTTGCCATGGAATCAATTGGAAAGCTGAAACCACACAATCGAGCGGATGATGGATGTGTTCTTGATGGATGTGTTTTTGAGAGCTTTCCTTAAATTCCCTGACCAACACTACAGATGTCTGTATTTCTCGGGCCTGGTTGACGCCAGGCTATAGACTGAAAGTATGCGTCGAGTACAGCCCTGTCACGCAGTCTCAGACTAGAATGGAAACCCATGACCTTCATCATCTCCATCCTCATCGATCAGGGTTTATAAATAGTAGCAAATTCTGTGGCCCTTCATGCCCTGTTCTCATGGTGGTCTCAGCTTCGATTTCCTCTTCACACCTATGCCCTTGGTGGGCTCTTGTTGAGGCCGCCGATACTGGTAAATTCATGTGGAGATTGGACGGACGTGGTGGCGCCCTCCGGAAGGGACACTTCCTCTCGCCGGCTCCGCGAGCAAGTAATTCTTGTCATCAGTAGCAGCTGAGTGGGTAGTGTCCTGCGTCTGCTGGATCAGAACAGGCACCACTGAACACAACGAAGTGACTCGGCAGCAGCGCAGTGTCTCCTCTGGTGGGTTGCCTCTGACATCTTGACATTGACTGCTTCATGTGGATTGCCGTTGCCAGGTCTGCGGCAGGACAACCCAGGGTGTGGTGTGGGCGAGGTACAGCGTGGGAGGCAACGCCACTGAAATGGACATTTGATGAGACAGAAGGAAAAAAACAAACAAACAAAAAACAAACAAACAAACAAAAAAACAAAAACAACTTGTTGTGCTTCTTCTCATGCCGTTAGAAGTTTCTAACTGTTGTATAAGGTCGGAAGGACTGACACTCCCAGCTTCGTGGTTAGTTCATTCTTTCAACACCCTTGGGTGAATTTTTGTTTCTGGGCCAACAAACTGCAGCCGATAATCTTGCAGATCTACGTGGACGAAACCAATGTTAGAGAGATTCGAACATTCAACAACTAAAACCAAGATGAATATTATCATCCTTATTTAAGTTAACCACGCACAGTTGAGAAAGAAAGAAAAAAAGGAACGGTAACAAACCCAAGAATACAAGAGCAACAACAACGACAACAGCAACAAAGCACACGTGAAGAACGACAAAATATACAAAGAACTGATTCATTAACAGGAGAACCGACAGGCAAAGTGTAGCGTAACAGTTTTATGAGAACAGTTTAAAAGATGAGGAGAAAAGAAAGCAGAAATCTGTTATATTCAAAACTGTAACATTAAAAGGCGAGAGAGAGAGAGGAGAGAGAGAGAGGAGAGAGAGAGAGAGAGAGAGAGAGAGAGAGAGAGAGAAGGTAAGTTCAAAACATCACTCATACTATGTGTGTGTGTGTGTGTGTGTGTGTGTGTGTGTGTGTGTGTGTGTGTGTGTGTGTGTGTGTGTGTGTGTGCTCGCGCGTGCATGCGTGCGCGCGCGTGTGTGCGTGCGTTCGTGCGTGCGTGTGTGTGTGTGTGTGTGTGTGTGTCTAAGGGATGTGGGGGAGCGGCGGAAGGAAGGGGGGGGAGAGAAGGGAGGGGGGGGGGGGGGGGGGTCTCCAACGGTGAGTGAACTAAACATGTGAACTTAGAAAAAAATCACCGATCTCGTTCATTTTTTTTTCCAATTCCAATGATGTGTATTTTGATCAAGAGCGTACTAGACTATGTTTTGGAAGTAACATCTGGAGGGGAAATCCCCCCACGGGGGCGGGGGTTGGGTGGGGTGAAGGATTATAGAAACAACCGGATGACGACTCTCTCTCTCTCTCTCTCTCTCTCTCTCTCTCTCTCTCTCTCTCTCTCTCTCTCTCTCTCTCTCTCTCTCTCTCCCCCGAGCTTTTGATAATAATGCGTATAATAATGTTTGTGCTAAAACAAAGTCATTTTCTTTCTTACGTTGAATGTTAATGGAATTATTTCTAAATTGTCTGATATGGATTTCATCTCATTTGTCAGTTCTTTCGATTTCATATGTCTTGTTGAAACCTTTGTAGATGAATTTTCTTCAACTGTCTTTTCCAGCTATACAAGTTTGTGTGTTTCTGCTGTAAAATTCACTACTCAGGGGAGACGATCAGGCGGTCTAATATGTTTAATTAAAATGAATTCATATCATGTGTAAAACAGGTTGACATTAAGTCAAATGTTTTTGGTGCATTTATCCTTAGCAAGTCATTGTTTGGTTCTGTTAAAGATGTTCTGTATGTATTTTGTTATGTTCCCCCTGAGGGGTGTCCATATTATGCTTATTTTGATTGTGAAAATGGTATTGCGTTACTTGAAGAATGTGCCACTGACTGCTTATTGGCTCATGGTGATATGTATGTCTCTTTATGTGGGGATCTGAACAGTAGGACTTCAAATCTTTCTCATCATTGTCAGGAAAATTGTGATAGTGATGTTTTGAATGGCAAGCTGTCCAGTCACCCACCCAGTTTTAATCCAGTCACCCACCCAGTGTTAATCCAGTCACCCACCCAGTGTTAATCCAGTCACCCATCCAGTGTTAATCCAGTCACCCACCCAGTGTTAATCCAGTCACCCACCCAGTGTTAATCCAGTCACCCATCCAGTGTTAATCCAGTCACCCACCCAGTGTTAATCCAGTCATCCACCCAGTGTTAATCCAGCCACCCACCCAGTGTGAACAGATGCTCAGGAGACAAATCATGGAACAATTATGGTAAACTGTTGTTAAATATGTGCACTGCTTTGGATTTACGTACTCTAAATGCAGTGTGAACGATTGCTTTTTAATTGTCTTGTGAATTGTACGCCTTTATGTGTGATCTTTGCGAGTTGGGAGTATGTGAGCGGATTGAGTCAGATCATTTTGCCTGTCAAATTGAACTTTAACTGTTTATGTGATCAAGAAAACAATGTGCCAGGTACAACCGCATTATTCAAAAGTGTGTGTGGAGAGATTTTGCTCATGTATACTATGGCAATATTTTGGCAGAAGAATTTCAGGAAAAAATGTCATCTGGGATGTTTTTAATTCATGTTTAAAAGATGCGGCACAATGCATGAAAAAACAGATACTCTATGAAACATTATGCAGATAAAGATTGGTTTGATTCAAAGTGTCATGTTTACTATTAAAAAAAACGGGGTTCGGAATTTCCTTAATAAGTTTAATCGTACGCGTGATGGTGAGAACCGTGGTAGCTAGGCCTACTGTATAAAAAGACGTGAGTATAAGCATTTGCTAAGGATGAAAAGAAAGCATTTTAATAACGCTCTTCTGAATAAGCTAGTCTCATCGATGAAAAGTCAGAAAGAGTTTTGGGACGCGGTACACAAGATTTCGTTAAAAAAGAGACAACTCGCAAACAGTATTAACTTTGACACATGATTTGAACACTTTAAAAAGATACTAACAAAAGATGAACCAGGCAATGAATTTGTTCAGTATGATAGCGTAGAAGTCAACGAAGGAGTAGATACCTTTAATCGTCCGATTACTAAAGAGGAGGTGGTGCTTGCTTTAAGAAAAATAAAAAATAATAAAGCCGCCGGTCCAGATGGCATCATTGGCGAGTTTTTAAAGCATGTCTGCAAATCAGACGCAATTCTGAGTTTCTTGGTGTCCTTCTTTAACACTCTTTTTGATAAAGGAATTTATCCTGAAAAGTGGACTGAATCAGTCGTTCTTACTCTGCACAAGAAAGGTGATGTAAATAATCCTAACACTTATCGGGGTATTTCCATCTGCGTCGCAGCCAGTATTATCTACAGTACGGTGGTTAATTACAGATTGCAGGAATGAGTGACAGAAAATAATTTAACTGGCGAGTATCAAGCCGGATTTAAACAGAAGTACTCTACAATCGATCATGTGTTTACTCTGATGGCATTTATATAAAAACAATTTTCTTTAAATCGTAAATTATATGTTGCCTTCATTGATTTTGAAAAAGCCTTTGATTCTGTGAACAGAAGTATTTTATAGCCTATTCTCTTAAAGAATGGTATACATGGGAAGCTATTTACATGCATAATGAAAATGTATAGTAACGTAAAAGCTAAAGTTAGATGTGGGGGAAATATATCAGATTATATTCAGTGTACTAGTAGTGTGAAACAAGGGGAAGTGTGTAGCCCTATCCTTTCTTTGTTTTCCAATGAATTAACCTCAGAAGTTGTTTCCAATGGTAGACATAGCGCGACATTTACTACATATTTTTTTACAAGTATTTATTCTATTTTTGGCAGATGATGTTGTTTTATTATTAGAAACTGTTATTGGTCTTCAAAGTGCAGCCCATGGCACAATATGGTGCTGAAGTGTGGGGGCTTGATAATGTAGCATTACACTGTGAAACAGTCCATTTGTTTGCCATGAAGAAATTCCTTGGGGTTTCATTACAAACACCTAATGATTTAGTATATGGCGAGACAAATAGATACCCAATTTGTTTAAACTCTATGATTAGATGCATTCGTTATTGGCTAAAACTTACACAGATGCAAGAGTCAAGGCTGCCTAAAAAGCGTATAAAATGCTATATTATTTAGATGAAAGGAGTAGAGTAAACTGGTTAACAAATTAGGTTTGGGTATGTGTGGCTTGGTCAGGGTGTTGGGGACATGACTAGTTTTTTTTTAACGTATGCTGCGTACAAGGTTGATAGATTGCAGGTGGCAACTGTGGAATGCTCACATTCAAGATAGTACCGAGGTTTGATTGGCATAGGCCATTTAATTTGATTCACTGTGTTCCAACCTATATATCAATGAAAATAGACAGACGTTTACGGTATATCGTGACCAGATTTCGATTTGGGATACCTGATTTGTGTCCTCATCATTATCGTTACTAAAAGCATAATGAACAAAATCTTCATTGTCCATTGTGTAAAGATGCACGAGAAGACGAGGTCCATTTTTTTTGGTCCAATTTTTAACAATCTTAGAGATCAGCTAATTCCTAAAAATTATCTAGGCCATCCCTCATTGTTCAGACTTGTATTGCTTATGGCATCTAAACGTGAAGGTATTGTCAAACATTTTGCTGTTTACTTATGTAAAGCATTTAGAATTCGATCTGAATATTGCTCATAATTCGGTTATCACTTTCCCCATGTTTCTCTACCCATTTGGTGTTTTCTTTTTGATAGTGAACATTTCCTGTGCCTGTGTTATATGCTGTTTATGCACCACCTTCGTAGGGAGCCCGTGGCCTTTTTTTAAATGAATCATCCGTATCCGTGTCCGCATCTGTGTGTGTGTGTGTGTGTGTGTGTTGTGTGTGTGTGTGTGTGAGAGAGAGAGAGAGAGAGAGAGAGAGAAGAGAGAGAAGAGAGAGAGAGAGAGAGAGAGAGAGAGAGGGAGAGAGAGAGGGAGAGAGAGAGAGAGAGAGTCTTCCAAACTCGACATTCAAGTGAATAACCGGTTTCTTGGCACGCCAACAGTGAGATTTTAAATAGGAGGTGTCAGGGTGGGGAGCAGGAGGATCCAGCAATCTTCCTGTTCTCCTTCTTACCCTCCCCGAATCCACCCTTGCTGGGTACTGAGTCAAACAAAGCTTCGTCAATACACTGCTATAGATTTAGTCAGCAGATTTGCGCCCCTTCGCGGAAACAACACTGTACATTTTATTTATAAACACACACACACACACACACACACACACACAGCTGTCCAGTTTATCTTATAATCCATAGGGGCCTACACAAACACACACACACACACATGCGCGCGAGCGCACACACACACACACACACACACACACACACACACACACACACACACACACACACACACACACACGCTCACACACACACGCACACACACACACATACACACAAACACGTGCGCGCGCGCGCGCTCGCACGCTCACACACGCACACACACACACACACACATACACAAAGGCGTGCGCGCACTCGTACGCGTGAAGATCATCGCAGAGAGAGAGAGAGAGGAGAGAGAGAGAGAGAGAGAGAGAGAGAGAACGTTTAAGAAATCGTGACAGGGCGCCTTGACCTATACCTGCACAGTTGAGTCAAAGTTGCTTTTTGTGTGTTTTGTAAATCTTTCTCGTTTTGTAACGACCCCTCCCCCCCTCTCTCTCTCTTCGACTTCCACCCACTGGTTCGCGCAAGGTTTCCAAGCTGGCTCAAAAGCATGGCATGTCAAGAGCGGCTGAGCGGTTAGCGAGGAACGGCAGTGGATATTAGTGCTTATTAGAAAGGGTGGCGTGTCATTGTCACATGACGGTCTCCACGCACGCACACACTCACATACATAGGCCCCCTACGAAGACAACCATGCGCCACGCAAGCAACCATTCATCCGACTCCTTTTCAAGAATCAAATTTCAAATTTCTCTCCCGGTGAAAAAGAAAGTTTTTTTTTTCTTTGTATCTGCGCTTCACTTCTCTTGATGCGCTGGATTGTTAATATTTCCTCGTTTTTTTTCTTTTCTTGGCCAATATCTCATTCAGCAAGACGTCTCTCTGTCTCTCTCTGTCTGTCTGTCTCTCTCTTTTCTTTCATAGCACTTCGCGAAAAATTACATCCAAGTCACACTGACTTCCATCCATTGACTTACTGCATGAACTTCATTTTTTCCTCTTTAGGTTACACAGACGTCCAACTTGGCAAACAAATATTCAAACAAATCACTCTGGGTTCAGATGCTCAGCAGAGGTGGTGCAGTTGGTTGTCGCTTGGGGAGCAGTTGCACAGAAGGTATTTATTTTGATTTTACATCACTGTCTGAAAAAAAAAATCGAATAATTTCAAACGCTGCAGCATAGGCTTCTGCGAACTGTTTTTTTTTTTTTCAAAGTTATTTTTATTTTATTGATTTATTCTTTAAAGTCTACATGGAAAAAAAAATGAAGCATCTGCATTGAGTCAGTGGGCTTACTACAATCTCACGAGCTGTCACGGTCAACGACTGACAGACAATGTTGAACGGACACAGGCAGCGAGATCAAAACTTTAGAAAGCTCTAAGGGCTTGTTTCCCAGCTGAGTGACCTGTTCAAATCTGGTAGTCATTTAGAAATATCCGTGCTAACATGGGGCAGGAATTTTTTTTAAAAACCTGTGTCAACGAGATAAAAAAAAATAACATCGTCATGATCGGTAATCTTTCTTTCTTTTTTATTTTTTTGTTTAATTTTTTCCCTCTTAATAGCCATTTATGACGTCCTTTTGCACTCTCTCTCTCGTTTAACTTGGGTGGGGTGGGGGGGATTACATTTTTGCACATCCCACTTCCTTGCGCTGGTCAGGCAGTTTTTGATACAACGTTAGATATAATCTCTACGTTTTTAATGATATGATGTGTAGTATGTTAGTATATTTTGACTATGTTGTGTACACAGACATTCACGTGCGCGCGGATGGGTGCGCGCGTGCACGCACACACACATATGCACGGGATCACATTAATGGGCACGTGTGTAGGGGGGGGGGTGGGGGGGGGTGGGGGGGGGGTGGGGGGAAGAAAGCGTAAGTTGCTTCTGCTGTGCTGATCCACCGCGTTCCGTGAAGATGTATCAGCTGAACTGTGATCAGGTGGCTTTTGGCACCCAGCACAGACCGGGCGGGGGCGCGAACGCGCGTGCATGACCACTTTGTGTATATCGATTTGTTATGGTTGATGTTGTTGAATGCTGTTGCTTTGAAGGTATCATCAATCTAAAACAAAAGTCCTGTAAATTCGTAAAGAGCTGAAATGTACTTAGAGCTTTTTTTTTTTTTTTTTTTTTTTTTTCCTCGTGTGTGCGCTGGGGTTGGGTGGGGGGAGGGGGGTGCTTCACAACAACATGCATTGGAGCGTACACAATTCCTTGCTGCAGGATCACTCTCTCTCTCTCTCTCTCTCTCTCTCTCTCTCTCTCTCTCTCTCTCTCTCTCTCTCTCTCTCTCTCTCTCTCTCTCTCCGTGTGTGCTCACTCGCGTGCTGGAATTCCTCGGTGCATAAATACATCAACATGTGAAAGTGTAATTTTCAAGCATGGGACACTTGCGCATGATGTCAATGTTGTGAATTGATGTCACTGAAGTAGACGGCAATATGTTTTTCTTCGTTCAGTTTGTATCATTATTATTATTTTGTTTTGTTGTATTCTTGCGCCTTCCACTTCCTAGCGTTGGTCAAGCAATTTTTGACTTATAGTTGGATATACCCTGTATGTTTAGTTAGTATGAGATTTCATACGTTAGTATGTTGGGTCATGTTTTTTTTATCTTAGTTGTTCATTTGTCAGTTGTTGTGTTCAGCATAACGGAAAACCATAGGCACACATTAGAGAATGAGAAGTCATGCAAAAAAGTAACTGTAATTGAACAGGTATGGATTCTATTGCAATGTCATCTTTGAACTGCCAGGGTCTCGGGGGATATCAAAAAAGAAAGGATGTGTTTCAGTTTTTAAGACAAAAACAGTACTCTATTTATTTTCTACAAGACACACATTTCACACAGAAATTAGAACGCCAAATAAGAAATGAATGGGGATACGAGTGTGTTTTTTGCTTCTAACAATTCTAGATCAAGAGGCGTGGCAATACTATTCAATAATAACTTTGAATTCAAAATAAAGAAATTAATTAAAGATGTTCAGGGTAATTACATAATACTGGTTATTAATACAATGGAAAAGATTTAATTTTGGTGAATATCTATGGACCAAATAAAGATTATCCTTCCTTCTTTGAAAACATACAGTTGAAAGTAGAAGAATTAAACATAGCCGACATAATAATAGCCGGAGACTGGAATTTGGTTCTTAACCCTAGTATTGACTATCAAAATTATAAACATATCAATAACAGACATGCGCAGGAAGTAGTTACTGAAATGATGACAAAACTAGAGCTAGTTGATGTATGGAGAGAGTTGAATGAAGACACGAGACGGTATACATGGAGAAGACTAAAACCCTTCCAACAAAGCAGGCTAGATTTCTTTTTAGTGTCCGATACATTAATCACTAATATTGAAGATGCTGATATCTTATTGGATACAAAACAGATCACTCTTTGGTATATATAAACATTGCTTTTAGAAAAGAAGACAGACATAAAGGTTTTTGGAAATTTAACTCTTCACTTTTGAGAGATAAGATATTTGTAGACCTTATTAATGAAAAGATTGAAGAAATTAAGGAACAATATGCGCCACTACCATACAGTAGAAATTCTCTTGATAAAATCCCAAACAATCAAATTCAGTTCTCAGTTTCAGACCAGTTATTCTTAGATACTCTGATTATGGAAATAAGAGCAGAAACAATAACATTTAGCATTCATAAAAAATAAAAACATAAATGAGAAAGAAAAACACATTGAAAAAGAAATTAAAGCTTTGGAAAGCAAAACTCCTTTATTGGAAGCCGACGTGGCAAACCTGAAAAAGAAAAAAGATGAATTGAATGAGATTAGGAAAACAAAGATGGAAGGAATAATAGTAAGGTCCAGGGCAAGATGGGCGTCACAAGGGGAAAAAGTAAACAAATACTTCTGCTCACTGGAAAAAAGAAACTTTGTGAGCAAAAGAATGCTAAAACTAGTCACGAACAAAGGAACTACTCTAACAGAAACGGACCTTATGTTAGAAGAAACAGAGACCTATTTTAAACATTTATATGCAGAAAAGAAAGTAAAAGATATTGAAATTGAAAAATACGCCAATAATCTACCCAAACTAACTCAAGCAGAATCCGATGAGTTGGAGGGACCAATTACCTTAGAGGAAGCTACTAAAGTCTTAAAAAACATGGAGAATGATAAAAGTCCTGGGACAGATGGTATGACAGTAAATTTTTTAAAATTCTTTTGGAGACAGTTGGGGGATTTTGTTGTCCGTTCATTAAACGAGGGATACAATAAAGGCGAAATGTCTATAACACAAAAAGAAGGTATAATAATTTGTTTACCAAAAGGAGATAAGCCACGAGAATACATAAAGAACTGGAGACCAATTTCACTTCTAAATGTTACTTATAAAATTGCTTCTGCCTGTATTGCAGGTAGAATAAAATCTGTTTTACCCCAAATCATAAATGAGGACCAGTCAGGTTTCATAGGAGACAGTTTAAGAACCATATATGATGTAATTCACTATTTAAAGGTGAACCGCTTGCCTGGGTTATTAGTATCTGTCGATTTCGAAAAAGCATTTGACTCTGTTGACTGGTCATACATGAGTAGGGTTCTATGTGCTTTCGGTTTTGGAAAAGGAATACAGCAATGGATATTATCTTTTTATGAAAAGATAAGGTCTTATGTTATAGTGAACGGGAAGGTTTCTTCAGGATTTTCTATTGGAAGAGGATGCCGACAAGGAGATCCTATATCTCCCTATTTGTTTGTTTTATGTGCCGAAATACTAGCAAACAAAATAAGGCAAGATCAAGATGTTAAAGGCATAAAAATAAAAAATACAGAATTCAAGACAAATCAGTTTGCAGATGACACCACCTTCACACTGGAAGGAGATAAGAAATCATATGAAAAGTTGTTCACAGATCTCTATGAATTTGAGCAAATATCTGGACTTAAATTAAACTATGAAAAAAACGTTTAATGTTTGGTTAGGGATAAAAAAGAATTCGTCGAACACGTACTTACCCTTATATAAAATGGAATGGAACCCTTTAAAATTTAAAATCCTAGGGGTGTGGTTTACGAATAATCTGACAAATATGACTCAAATCAATGTGACAGATAAATTTTTAGAAGTTAAAAATCTATTTAAAATATGGTCAAAACGAGTAATTACACCACTAAGTAGAATAGCAGTGCTAAAATCATTAGTGCTATCAAAACTTATATATTTGTGGATCCTTCTGCCCAACCCTCCAGACTCTCAGATAGATATGTTGCAAAATATGTGTTTCAAGTTTGTTTGGAACAACAAAAATGATAAAATTAAAAGAAAATATTCTGTGCAAAATATTTGGAAAGGAGGGCTAGGTATACCCAATCTTAAGATATATATCCAATCCTTAAAAATCGCCTGGATTAGGAAAGTATACGTGCAAAATTGTAAATGGAAAACAGTACTACATTCATTATGTCCTGAAATCGATGCCCTTGATTCATATGGACCAGATAGATTTGTACAAAGCAAAATAAATAATTTTTGGAGAGATGTTTTTCAGGCATATAAATTTTTTTGCAACCGTGCAGAATTAAAAAATAACACAGATCTAGCTATTGAACCTATTTTTTGTAACGAAAAGTTCAAAGTGGGAAATAAACTGTTCTTTAACAAGAAATGGATGCAGAACAATATATTTTTGGTTAAACATTTACTTGATGACAGTGGTAACTTTATAAGCCGTCACACACTGTCAGAGAAGCTGGGATCTGAGGTCAATTTTCTAAATTACATAAGTTGCGTACAATCAATAAAAGACTATGCGAAGAAAACGTCAATAAAACTCGACAGTAATACCAGTAATGACAGAACATTAGCGTTACAAAAAATTTGTGGCGCCACTAAAGGGGCACGCATTCACTATGATATTATGATAGAAGACATTGAAGTTTTAAACATCAGCTCTTTTATGAAATGGGAACAGCGTCTTAATATACCTATTAATTGGACAGACGTACTAAAAAGAATTAAGAAAATAAAAGAAATAAAACTGAAATGGTTCCAGCTTAAAATATGTCACAGAATTTTAGTAACTAACAGTATTTTGAAAAGAATGCAGGTTGTGGATAGTGACATGTGAAACTTCTGTAATAGAGAGAAAGATTCGATTAGTTACTACTTGTGGGAATGTGAATTTGCACATACTTTCTGGAAACAACTTGAAAATACTCTAAAAAGTAAGTGTTCACACTGTGAAAGATTGTCATTTAATGTAGAGCTTATATTGTTTGGCACTGATGAGAAAACAAAAACAGATGATATGTTAGACTTAATCATTTTAGTGGGAAAATATTTCATATACAAATGTAGAATTAATAAGATGAAACCCAACCTAATAATGTTTCTAAAGGAACTATGCTATAGACATAAAATTGAGAAACATATGTACTCGATGGAGATGAATTATGCAGAATACGGGACAAAATGGTTTCCATACATTCCACTAATACAAGAATAATGTTAATAATGCATAGAATATAATTCCCTTCTTTTTGCGTGTTGTCCGTGACCTTGGGCATCAAATGGAACAATAAGACTGAAATATGATTATGTAACGTATTTTCTCTAAATGTCATGATGTATTTATGAGGACACTATGTGACATATTACATGACTTTGTTTGATGTTTGTAAATAATGTCGCTGTTGTCCAGTGAAATACTTTCTTTATGTGTGCCTATTAAAAAAAAAAAAGAATGTTCAAAAAAAAAAAAAAATAACATCGTCTCCGTCAATGTGCTACATAACTGACAACACAACGGCAGCCGTTTCTGTTTGGCTGAAGCCCGGGCCAACACTCGTCGCTTCGCCCGCGACATGGCGGGAGACCGGCTGTGTCTGTTCGTTCCCGCGATTGTCTGACAGAGGTATAAAAAGCTGCGCGACCAGCGAGACCGAGGCAGGCGAGGACGAGCGCACAAACGATTTTCCACGTGGATGAATAAGGCGTAATAGCACTGCACTGAACTGAATTCTATTAGCCACCATGCAGACCATCCACATTCTCTGCTTGCTGCCACTGATTATTCCGAACAACTACGCTGCTGTTACGTTTCAACTAGAAGTAGAGTCTCTGCCCATGAAGCACACGATACGTGACAGAAGCCAGGCCTCCCAGTTCCGAACTGTCTACGTCACCGACACCACTGAGCGTCTCTCTTTCCCTTTCTGTCTCGACCGTGACCTCTCAGATGCCAGCATCAAGGTGACGTATTCCAATGACGGAGGAGAAGACGTGGTCCGAGTAGACGTGGACAACCCACAGACACTGACTTTCCACAGCGTCGCTGGGTCCAACTGGGGACACTACTGGAACGTGTTCAGGTCGGCTTCTTTCCAGAATGTGGCACTAAGCCGGGGCTACCATATGCTGACTTTAGTCTTTGAAAGTCTGGACGCGTACGGCATCGAAATAGATCACGTGAATGTGCGTGTGAACGACGACTTTTTGACGGAGGATGTATTCCGTTGTAGGCTGGTGCTTGGAGCAGAACCTCAGTTCTCGCCGGTGTCTGGGGTGAGTGCTGGCTACGTAAGGCAGTACAGCTACCCCACCACCTGTCCTGAAGAAGACAACGTCCACCTGCCCGTGTTCCATCCCTTTGTCCAGCAGTATACACTCACGGTAAACCTCTCTGATCTTTGGCTTCACCAATTCTTTCAGCTACTTAATAACTGTTGCTGCGATTGCAGTTTTTAGAGTGTACTAGATGTAGTCCTGACATTCCTCATTTCAGTCGCAATTTTGTGTCTTGCGTTTATTACTGTAGTGATTTATCGTTGCATCAGCACAGGCAACAGTGGACGTGGTGTCAACACTTGCAGCACTTGGACAAGTAACTGCAATAGCTGCCAGAGTCTGGATACTAGCGGCAACTAAAAAGCACCATCAGATGAATTAGTGGAAGTGGTGTTCACCTGTTGTGTGTATTGATTTTTGTGAAAAAGTCATTTCTCTTTATCCCTTTCCCCCTTTGAAAGCATTCAACAACTGTCACAGTGAACTTTCATTCGACAGTATCTAAGCCTCCACGCGCTCAGAGTGGGACGCTCACTCGAGCTGGCTCTGTGATTTAGCAGTTACTGTCGTCAGTAGGCGGGGAGAAGCAGAGGCTGGGGGTAGGGGTGGGACTTAGCAGGTGATATCCTGCGTATGCTGAATCAGAACAGGCACCACTGAAGACTACCGAAGTGACTTGGCAGTAGAGCAGTGTCTTCTCTGATGGGTTGTCTCATGACCACCTGACATTGACTGCGCCTTGCGGATTGCTGGTGCCGAGGTTGCGGTGAGACAAGTTAGGGTGTGGCTGTGGACATGATGCTGGAATGAGTGGCATGGGGGTAATGCCACTGGAGTGGCACAGAAATTGAGATGGAAAAGAAAAGAAAAAAGCAAAGGAAAAAAACTTAGGCCCCCAAGGTTTGACCAAGCCATGGGGTAAAAGCATGGCCAGAAATCTGCTGAATCTTGTCCGCGGACCCTCTTCCCCAATCTGTTCATTTCTATTTTACTCACTTATTTTAACATCTAGGGTACTGTGGCCTTACGGCACGGCTGAGCGGATGTGGTGTCGCGCATACGGATTATCTGCATGCAGTGACCTCTTCTACATGAAACTAAAACTTAAACCTTATGCAAGCGCGCGCGCACACACACACACACACACACACACACACACACAGAGAGAGAGAGAGAGAGAGAGAGAGAGAGAGAGAGAGAGAGAGACTCACTCACATACAGAGAGAGAGAGAGAGAGAGAGAGAGAGAGAGAGAGAGAGGGCGAGCGGGAGAAAGCATATATCAACACCTGCTTTTTAATTGTTGTGAATCGCATGGAGGGTTAACGTGCCAATGCAGAGATTGCCTTGACGATCTGCATTACTCGCACCCATGCACGACAGGTCTGTCCCGATCTCTCTTTGTTCAGCATACTCTGGCTTCTTTCGACAGCTCTTATTGAAGACCCCCCCCCCCTTCCCCCCGAACTGACGCTAACACTTGACGTAACAGATGGCTGCGGTGATCGTGCATGGTGAGCTGATCGCCACAGGCACATGGCGTGTATATCTTCTGATCTGTTTGAAATGAACTGGTGTCGGTTCAATATTTCACATACATCTGTAACTACAGCTATCAGTGCTGCTCAAATGGGTGTACTGTGGATGCATTCACACACACACACACACACACACACACACACACACACACACACACACACACACACGTACACACACGTACACACATGAATGTTACAAATGGAGCGACTGTCAATTAGCAGTCTGAACGCTGGAGAGAATTATTACACAAAACAACGAATCGATTTTTTCCCGGCTGATTCACTTTTGTTCAAATTAAAGAAGTGTGAGAGTGTATGGACTTGTTAAACTGGTTGTGAGGGTGGGGTGGGATGAGGGATGGGGATTGGAGGCAGGAGGGGGAAGACTGGTAAGTGGACAGGGGAAGACAGAAGAGGAAAAGATAATCCCCAACATAATTTCCCAATAATTTTCATTGGGAGATTTAAGCATTGATTGCAGGCCTACAGCAGCGAGTGAAGCTCAATATCTGGGCATACGAAAGGCACTGGCGTTGTTACAAATTCTTTTGTTTGTTTTTGATGCTTTAATTGTTTTGCCTTCTTCCCCTCCCTGTAACCTCCCCCTCCCCTCCCTCTGTATTACTTTCGCTATGCCTGTTTTGGAGTTACTGTTCTTGCCTAGATTGTTGTTGGTTACCGGACGTCGCGCGTGTCGCATGGCAACGAACTAACGTCTCGGTAATCGGTTGTTCCAGACTCGTTGCGTGCTAGATCATCTCACTCAGCTTACTGCCCACAGTAGCAACGCGAATCTTCGATACCCTCCCCTGAAACGTGAATTGTGTGTCCAAACGTGTACACAGAAACATAAATGCAAACGCTGCATACACATCCAGCCAGTCGAGTACAAATCTATTAACTTGGCAAGATGCACACACACACACACACACACACACACACACACACACACACACACATTAAATAAAAAGGGCAGAGAGCTAAAAACAAAAATCTGTTCATATGTTATGCAATGCGTTTGCACATTTTCCTTTTACTAAGTCAGTGAAAACGTTCCAAAAACGCTGCATATGAGTGCATTTAAAACAAAAAAGTGGTCAATCCTATCCCTAGGTAGGCTACGGAAATGGAACCAGGACGCTATAACCTGTACCCGTTTGTTTTAAAACTACTTTGGTACCTGGACATTGGTGCCTTACCCTCAGCTGGAACCAGTTTAGATGTATGTCTTTTATTTTTGTAAGCATACAGAAAACAAGGCACCCAGTCGTGTTGCTCTGACAAGATCTCTTCCCATTTTTCGGAGCCTGTAGTTATCAAGTTATTTTCGGTTAGAGGGTTTTCGAAACTTCATACAGATCAGAACCTTTTTTTTTTTTACAACAGAGAGTAGAGTTTACGTCTACCTTCACCCGGCGTAAGTGAGAACATCTACACTAACATCATCCTTTGTCCTTGTTCTTGATCCCTTAGACTCCCGTCCGTAGGGGCACCTGTGTAGCTCTGACAACCAGTCCTCTCCATTCATCCCGGCACTCCGCCCTCCTCAACACGTCCCTCAACTCCAGGCCCGTCCACTCTGTGATGATGTTTTCCCATCTCTTTTTTTGTCGACCTCTCCGCCTTCCTCCTCGTACTGTGCCCTGCAGGATTGTTTTGGCAAGGCCTGATGACCTCGTGACATGTCCATACCACTTCAGCTTGCGTCGTTTAACTGAAGTGAGGAGATCTGTATATGGACCGATTTCATTCTCGATGCGTCTCTTTACTTCCTCGTCGGTGATGTGATCTCTGTATGAAATGCCAAGGAGTCTTCTATAGCACCTCATTTCAACTGCTTTGATCCTTTTTTCGAGGTCAGCTTATAGTATCCATGATTCGCATTCGCAAGCATAGAGGAAGATTGCCATGACTAAGGATCGCATCAGTCTAATTTCTGAGCTGATGGAGATGTTTTTGTTGTTCCATATTGGCTTCAACTTTGTCAATGCGGCTGTGGTCTGGCAATTCTGGAGATAATTTCTGGTCTTGATCCTTCATCTGCGATTGTTGCACCCAAGTATTTGAAGCTGTTGACAGGTTCAAGCTTCTTGTTGTTGATCATTATGTCGTTGGCAAAACCGATTGGGTTGTTGGTCATCACGTTGGTCTTTTCTGCACTAATCTCCATGCCAAATTCTGTGGAAGTGTTGTTCAGCCTGTTGATCAGATTGACTAGCTCTTGCTCCTCTCCAGCTAAACCGTCGATGTCGTCGGCAAAACGGAGGTTTGTGATGGTTCTGCCTCCAATATTGACTGATCCTTCATGGTCTTCAAGTGCATCAGTCATGATTCTTTCCAGGAAGACGTTGGAGAGCGTGGGAGAGAGTGCCCACTAACATCATACTTCTCTGTAAAATGCTCACGAGAAAGAAAGTGCCCATTACGATCTGAAAATGTACGAGGCAATTCATTTGGTTTTTTTCGCACCAAGTAGCCTGCTTTGGAGACAGCACAGTTCTTTCCGATCAATGTACGTTTATTATAACACGGGAGTTCGGCAAGGAGTCAGACATTTCCCGCCAAAGTTCGTGAAAAAAACCCACAACAACAACAAAAACAGACAAACAAACAAAAAACAACACAAAACCGATTTACCTGCTTCAGAAACAGCTACCATGGACTAGCTATACTGGCCCAATCTTGAAAACAATCCTGGGTCATAGATATCAAGACATGACCACAGAGGAAGCTGACCAAACTGAAAGTGTTTCCACATGTGAGTTGATCGTTTGACTTTGCAACGAATCCAAGTTAATTTGAGAGTTGTGACAGATATTCTTCTTTTGGTCAGGAATATCAACATTTCCGTTTTCAATACTTTCATGACCAAGAACAAAAACAGAATCACTGCGCCACTCAGTGAAAGAGCCAGCAAATTCCAAAACAAACACCAATTACTACGCCACTCAGTGAAAGAGCCAGCAAATTCCAAAACAAACACCAATTACTACGCCACTCAGCAAAAGAGTCAGCAAATTCCAAAACAAACACCAATTACTACGCCACTCAGTGAAAGAGCCAGCAAATTCCAAAACAAACACCAATGTTTGTTTTGTAATTTGTTTGTTCCTTCATTTGGCGGCGTAGTGATTCTGTTTCTCTCGTTTCAAATTCCGACTGCAGTCACCCCCACTTTGAAAGCAACTTATGTGACCCTGCTCTGGAATGTTTTTAAAAAATCCATTTGTTAGATAGTTGTAAAAGACAGTTTGCCATATCAAATAATCTACAAAATTAACATGCATAAAGATACTAAAGAAAAAATGATTAGTTTGTGAAATATTTGCGAAAACAGTTCATCACATCAAATACTCAACAAAACAAACATACGTAAGTATAATAGAGTATAGAATGAAACACTCAATTCTGTTATTGCTCCCTTTGTAACATGAAATGCATTTTAACGAATCTGTGAACATAGAGGAGAAACAGACAGAAACTACAACATGTACATAATCTAACATCTGAACCAACCACAAACAAGGCAGGACGTAGTTCAGTTTGCTAACGAAAGCAAACATCTGTGCGTGATAACAAAATCAACAGAGACAGATAACAGACAGCATGAGCCTAGCGTAACGCACGCTGGTTTTTCGGCTCATATCCGGTGAGTTTTGTAACGAGAGAACATTTCCTTTCAGCTCAGGCCGTGGCATAGCTGGCGATATGAAAACTGTTTACTGGCTAGGTAGAAATAATGTCAATAGACAATGTCGTCTGTATGAGTCTCTCTCTCTCTCTCTCTCCTCTCTCTCTCTCTCTCTTCTCTGCGTGCGTGCATGCGTGCGTGCGTACGTGGGAGAGAGAGAGAGAGAGAGAGAGAGAGAGAGAGAGAGAGAGAGAGAGAGAGAGAGAGAGTTTTGACACTTTGATATTTTATTGTCATCACCAAAGAGGTCTTTTGACAAAGGGGGAGAGGTAACAGAACATTAACATTCCCCTCTTCATTTCCTGCAAACAAATAGTACATATTCATTCCTATTGTGTATCAAATCAAAGGTTAACGAAAACAAATAAATTCGTAACATTTCCTTATGTCCTCACGCACAGGAGCAATGCAATAATAATAAAAAAAAGAATCTTAAGACTGACTCGACCATCCACTCAATCAAATGATGACATTGTATCTTACTGATCTCTTCCACTTGCGCTGAATGATAATATTCATTCAGATATCTCTTATGATGCAATATCTTAAATTTCACTATCCTTCATCTGTCTAATTTTCAATGCTTGTGCGATGAATTTCGCAACTGATTTAATTACAAGTTCATCATCTGATGATAACACGACAGCAACATTGTGTCTTTTCGCTATATCTAACTGGAAAAATGAACAATTTGTCCGCACTTCATTATAAGCAGTACAGTGGAACAGAAAGTGTTCTTCGTCATCCATATTGTGTCTACATGCAGGACAAGGAGATTCTGTGGATGTTTTACATTCAAACCATCTTTTGTTCGCATTAAAACCTAAAGTTCTCAACCTAAATCTTGCGTAATTTATTCCGTGCCATTTATCTGTTGTGACATTGAGAAACTTTTCAGAATGATACACATTCTTAAATGAGAAAAACCAGCGATATTTTTCTTTACTTTCCATATCTGAGTGCCAGTTCTGTTTAAAAGAACAAATAAGCCTGTCTTTAAATTCCGCAGTGAACTGTTGCTCATTTCCTACTTCCTGGGTCATCCACACTATGGAAGGGGGAGAAACACTTTATATATGTTGATTCATATAGCAGTAGAAAAATTCTTCCCAACATTTTCTTATCCCTTTCCGCTGGAATTACAACCGCGGGTGGTGTGTGTGTGTGTGTGTGTGTGTGTGTGTGTGTGTGTGTGTGTGTGTGTTCAGGAGTGACAGCATGAATGGAAGGGGTTAGAGAGAGTGTCCACCCACCAAGATGTCCACATCCTACCATAACCACTTAGACAGAGGACACAGACTGGAGGTAAATTTGGAGTCGCGGTCAGTTCAGGGTTTAGACGCGAAATGACCAAAGCATGTGAAGATCTAGAAAGACAGAGGGGAGACATTCAGAGGGATGCGCTTGAAGGGAGGGAGCCAGAACGAAAGGAAGACTACCTAATCAGTGGAGCAGACATTACAATTTCACCGTTCAACCCGCGTCCCCTTTTTGCTTGGGTTCCCAGCCATGTGGGCATTCGAGGCAACGAAATGGTTGATCAACTTGCCAAGAGTGCAAAAACAACAACAACAACAAAAACAAACAAAACAAAACAAAAAAACAGTTGAGCAGATTGTTTATCCCTCACACTGATCTGAAACCCTCAACCCAGGCCTATGTCAAAGCCCTCTTGCAAGAGGAATGGGACTAGCAGATGGATAACAAACTATGTAAAATCCATCCAAAGCTAAAAGAGTTTTTACCATGCTCCTGAGGCGGCCGTAAAGAAGAAACAGTTTTGTGCTGTTTGCTTACAGGCCACTCCTTTTACACCCATTCTTATCTTTTATTAAGGTGAAGAAGCTCTGTGGTGCATTCCATGTCATGTACCACTCACAGTGAAACCTATCCTTTTAGAGTGTTGGGACTCGCATGATGTGAGACATAAAGACATTACAGCAGACTCCATGAAAACCTTGTTCAGAGATGTCCCATCTGATGTGATCTTTGAATTTCTGAAGGAGATTAACAGTTTTCATCTGATCTAAAATTTTACGGAGGAAAGATTTTTAACAAAATTTCCGGTGTGTTTTTGGAAGATATGTTTTAAAGAGTTGTGTGAACGAGGGTTCTTTTTTTTTTTAAATAAAATTTTTGTGTGTGTTTTAAATGACTTGAGTTATTTTCAGCGTGGTGACAGCGGTCCAATACTGTGCCAAGTTCACTGATGGTGTTAATTTCTCAGCCAATCGCAGATAGCAGACACAATACAATACAATACAATACAATACAATACAACATAATATAATACAATTCGATTCAATACAACACAACGCAACGCAATGCGTCGCAATGCAAGGCAGCATGATGCTGATCAATACAGCATAATACATCAAATATACAAAGCTGCACAACACAACGCAATTACGACCCGAACCAATCCGATCCGACCCGATCCAATTAAGTCCTTTCCAGTCCAATCCAAACCAGTCCAGTCCAATGCAATGCAGTAAGATGCGATGCAATACAGCCCGACACGTCAAATGCTGTACAAAGCTGCACAGTCCAACCCAATCCAATCCGATCCTTGTCAATCCAATCCAATCCAATGCAACGCAACATGATGCGACACAACACAGCACGATACATCAAATATGATACAAAGGTGAACAATCCAATCCAATCCGATCCAATCCAATTCAATCCAGCCCAGTCCAATCCACTTTAGTCCAATCCAATTCAATGCAACGCAGTATGATGCGACACAATAAGCACGATACATCAAATATGATACAAAGGTGCACAATCCAGTGCAATGCAATGAAATCCAACCAATCCAGTCCAATCCAATTCAGTTCAGTTCAGTCCAATCCAATCCGATCCGATCCGATTCGATCCAATCCAATCCAATCCTTTCAATGACGATGTTGTAGCAGGCCACCAGCCCTCTGTACCGTAGCTGGTATGACTTCAAGACTGACGACAACCGCAACTGCCCGTTCCTGGACCCTGTCCTCTGGCGCTTTGAAGACGTCGCCCTCAGCGTCAGCGGAGACACGTGGCAGCCCACGGCCCCTAAACCTAACCGTAATGACGCCGAGATCGTTGGGGTTCGGCTGGGTCCGGCGTCTTTGCAGTCGGCCAACAATATTGTTTACCGCGTCATGTACAAAGTGACCTTTAATCTCAAAGTGAGATTCTGTGTGTGTGTGTGTGTGTGTGTGTGTGTGAGAGAGTGTGTGTGTGTGTGTGTGTGTGTGTGTGTGTGTGTGTGTGTGTGTGTGTGTGTGTGCTTGCGCGTGCGTGCGTGTGTGCGTGCGTGCATGCGAACGTGCGCACTCTTGTGTGTGTGTGTGTGTGTGTGTGTGTGTGTGTGTGTGTGTGTGTGTGTGTGTGTGTGAAAGAATTAAAATCACACTGCAGTAGAAACAAGCTCATGTCATTGTTGATCCTCCTTTATCGCTGCTGCCATCATTATCATTATCATTCTTATCATTATCATCACTATCACCTGCATTTGCCTGATACATTTATGCTTCTACTACTTTCATTTCGTATCTCACTTTTTGCCCGAAGCAAGATTCCCGACGCAACGACAGTTAGCCTATAAGCACAGTTCAGTATCATGATGATGGCGCAGCAGCAGCAGCAGCAGCAGCAGTAGTAGTAGTAGTAGTAGTGATGATCACAGCTGGACAGGATTTTCTTTTTTGCGTGATGACATCCCTAAAAGGGCCTCGTGTGGCCTAGAATGGTGCGATTTACGTCGTATCACCACGCGACTCCAAAGGACAAGTTCATCCAAGCCGACACAGGGAGGGCTCTTTTAGGGATGTCACCATCTTAAAAAAAAAGAAAAAAAAAAGAAAAAGAAAAAAGGAACGTTCTGTCGTGAAACTGACGCAGTTGTTCTCTCTCCTTCCTTCAAGGGGTTCAGAGGAGGATTCATCGATGCAGACATTTACACGGACATGAAAGCTGTGTTTTGTCGCGACGTCTCGTCCTCCTGCTCCCGCACCCCTCCGTCAGTATGTCTTACGTGAACCGTCAAGGGCAGGAAGTGACCTTGGACACCTTTGACCTCCCAGCGCAAAGGGTGACCAAAACTTGGGCCCTGAAGGAAATGACGTGGTCGGAGGACGACCGGAACACTTTGACTGTGTACGTCACTGAGGCGGATGTGACGTTGTGCACACTGGAGCTGATCCGAGGCTACATTGCGCCCGACACTGCCTTTCAGATTTATTCCTCTGATTCAGTTCTGTTGGAGGTAAGTATGTGTGTGTGTGTGTGTGTGTGTGTGTGTGTGTGTTTCACTGGAAGCCTTTTACACAATGAAAAACATCGGACAAAAAGAGCAAGTAACTCGCAGTAACAATTTTTTTTCTTTGAGTTATTCGATAGATGCAAGGTAGTAATGGTGCTTCTTTTCTTGAATGACTGTACCACATGGCAATGGCGCTTTTTTCCCAACCATTTTTAACTGCATTTGTTTTAATATTTCACATACAGTCATAATACAATATTACAAAACAATCTATTAATACGAAGAAAACACATTTTAAAAAAAAGGGGGGGGGGGGGGGAATTATACATGCACACATATTAGGATACATTCGTGTGAACACAAACACACACGCGCGTGTGCGCGCGCGGGGTGCACGCAAGCACGCACACCACGCACACACACACACACACACACACACACACACACACACACGCACGCACGCACGCACGCACGCTCACACACACACACACATACATAACCCATGTGCACATACAATACAGATAATTACGTAAATCCCTTCATACGCACATAGATGTATACATGTAAGGCATACCACCAGTCCACAATATGTTACACGATTATGTACATTTTTAGGTGAACACAATATTAGCCAAGACATTCAGATCATAAGAATTTATTCCGTTTCCATTTATGAATATTTTAGTATGTTTCTTGTGAACAAGTGGTTTATAACATGAGAGCAAAGATATATACACACCAGAAACAGGTTCAAAATAGGATGGAGTTTGACCATTTTGAGACCTGAACCTGAGCAAAGTTATACACAATTACGCACAACTACTCGCAGTTTCAAAACTGGATGGGTTTGACCATTCAGAGACATGAACCTGAGCAAAGATATACACAATCACACACAACTACTCCCGGTTTCAAAATTGGGACTGAGGTTAACCATTCAGAGACCTGAAACTAAGCAAAGATATGTATCATCACACACAACTACTCCGGTTACAAAATTGGACTGAGGTTGACCATTCAGAGACTTGAAACTGAGCAAAGATATACATCATCACACACAACTACTCCCGGTTTCAATAATAATGGAGGTTGATTATTCAGAGACTTGAAACTGAGCAAAGAAATAAAACAATCATACATAACCAAGGGCGGGTTTCAAAATGGGATGGGACTTGACTAAGGCTGCAAAAAGACACACAGTTTGACCATCCAGACTTCAGGCTGAACAAAGACACACAATTTGACCATTCAGACTTCAGGCTGACCAAAGACACACAAGTTGACCATTCAGACTTCAGACTGAACAACGACTCGCAGTTTGACCATTCAGACTTCAGGTTGACCAAGCACACACACGATTTGACCATTCAGACTTCAGGATGAACAAAGACACACACAGTTTGACCATTCAGACTTCAGGCTGAACAAAGACACACACACTTTCACCATTCTAACCTCCGGCTGACCAACGACACACAATTTGACCATTCAGACTTCAAGCTGACCAAAGACACACACAATTTGACCATTCAGATTTCAGGCTGAACAATGACACACACTTTGACCATTCGGACTTCCAGCTGACCAACAACACACAATTTGACCATTCAGACTTAAGTCTGACCAAAGGCACACCATTTGACCATTCAGACTTCAGACTGACCAAAGACACGCACAATTTGACCATTCGGACTTCAGGCTGACCAAAGACACACACAATTTGATCATTCAGACTTCAGGCTGAACAAAGACATGCAATTTGACATTCAGACTTCAGGCTGTGCAAAGACACACACCAATTTGACCATTCAGACTCAGGCTGAACAAAGACACACAATTTGACCATTGTAACTTTCGGCTGACCAACGACACACACACATTTTGACCATTCAGACCTCAAGCTAACCAAAGACACAGACAATTTGGCCATTCAGACTTCAGACTGAACAAAGACACACACAATTTGACCATTTCAAGGCCTCAGGTTGAGCAAAGACACACACAATTTGACCACTCAGACTTCAGGCTGAGAAAAAGGACACACATACTTTGACCATTCAGACTTCAGGCTGAACAAAGCACACAGTTTCACCATTCAGACTTAAGGCTGACCAGAGACAGACATTTGACCTTTCAGACTTCAGGCTGACCAAAGATACAGACAATTTGACCACTCAGACTTCAGGCTGAACAAAGACACACATTTGGACCATTCAGACTTCAGGCTGAACAAAGCCACAGACAATTAGGCCATTCAGACTTCAGGCTGAGCAAAGACGCACACAATTTGACCATTCAGACTTCAGCTGACCAAAGACACACAATTTGACCGTTCAGTCTTCAGACTGAATAAAAGCCACACAATTGACCATTGTAACTTCCGGCTGACCAACGACACACACATTTTGACCATTCAGACTTCAAGCTGACCAAAGACACAGACAATTTGGTCATTCAGACTTAACAAAGACACAATTTGACCATTCGGGCCTCAGGTTGAGCAAAGACATATACATTTGACCACTCAGACTTCAGGCTGAGCAAAGACACACACACTTTGACCATTCAGACTTCGGGCTGACCGAAGACACACACAAGTTGACCATTCAGTCTTCAGGCTGACCAAACACACACAGTTTGACCATTCAGACTTCAGGCTGACCAAAGACACACCAATTTGACCATTCAGACTTCAGGGCTGATCAAAAAGACACCACAATTTGACCATTCAGACTTCAGGCTGACCAAAGACACACACAATTTGACCATTCAGACTTCAGGCGGAATAAAGGCACAAGTTGACCATTCAAACTTAAGGCTGACCAGAGACACAGAAAATTTGACCATTCAGACTTCAGGCTGACCAAAGACACAGACAATTTGACCACTCAGACTTCAGGCTGAACAACGTCACACAATTTGACAATTCAGACTTCAGGCTGACCAAAGACACACAATTTGACCATTCAGACTTCAGGCTGACCAAAGATACACACAATTTGACCATTCAGACTTTAGGCTGACCAAGACAGACACAGTTTGATCATTCAGACTTCAGGCTGACCAGAGACACATTCAATTTGACCATTTAGACTTCAGGCTGACAGAGACACATACAATTTGACCATTCAAAACTGACCAGAGACACATACAATTTGACCATTCAGACTTCAGGCTGACCAGAGACACACATAATTTGATCATTCAGACTTCAGGCTGACCAGAGACACACACAATGTGACCATTCAGACTTCAGGCTGACCAAAGACACACACAATTTGACCATTCAGATTTCAGGCTGACCAAAGACACACACAATTTGACCATACAGATTTCAGGCTGACCAAGACACAATCACACAGGCAATCACACGCTGGTTTATACTGCCGCAGTAGCCGCCACAGCACGAGCTCTCCACTACGAGCAGTCAATGAACACAGGGTTCTTTCCGCCAGGGGGTCCGCTCCAGCTTCTGGTGGCGACGCCCTGTGAGGGAGAACCTGACGGTGACGGTGGGCGACAAGACCTTCAGGGACCCGAGCCGTGTGGCGCTGTACGTGCCCACGCCCTGGATAGGGGAGAAAAGCTTTCACCAAGTTATGGTTCTGTACCAGGTCAGGCTATACTGCTGAGTGGTTGGATGTTTCCCCGATACGTTGCCACGCTGTGTTTACTTTATACCTTGTGTGTGTGTTGTGTGTGTGTGTGTGTGTGTGATATAGTATTTGCTTATACTTTTTGTGTCGTATGTTTTTCTATCTCTCTGTATGCTCTATCTCTCTGTCTCTGTCTCATTCTGCTTGTCTGTCTCTATCTGTAGTCCGTTGACTTTGCTCTCTCTCTCTCTCTCTCTCTCTCTCTCTCTCTCTCTCTCTCTCTCTCTCTTTCTCTCTCTCTTTCTTTCTGTAGCTCTTTGCCCTTCCTTTAACTTTGCTCTCTTTACAAATTAATGCATATGTTATACCTTATCCCTGCTCCGATATAGTCTACGTTCTGCGCAACACTTGTCGCAATATGTGACCGAGTATGTGACCCTGAGAATGCAACGTAGTCGCTGATTAAGTTTCTCTCTGTTCAGAGTCCACGGAATAGAAACTTCAATACCATCAAGACGAATACTGATAAAGCCAATTTTAGGCAGAGAGAAACATAATGAGAGGCTATGTTGCTCGAATTTTGTCATGTACAAGTTCACGTGTTACGCATGAATTGTGCAGAATCGTGAATCACTCATATCACTTGTAAAATGCACAGAAAAGAAAACCAAAATGGAGACAACCTCAAAAGACGAGTTATGTAATCGAAAAAGCATGGAATCATAAAAAAAAGTTTCTAACACAAAGACATGACAAAGAGGAGGAAAGAACTTTACTCCAATAACCAGCTGCATATCCTGTGTTGAAGGACCGATCACTGTGCGGGCTCCGATCTGGGAACAACGACCATCTACGGATGGACCAACCACTGCAGACTCCGATCTGCAAACTACTGTCTATGTATGAACCACAGTGCAGACTCCAATTTGCGAATAGCTACCATCTGTGGATAGACCAGTTCTTCGTAGTTAACTTCCATGCAGACTCCGTTCCCCTCCTAGTTCTTTAGATGAGACTTAAAACCGAGATCCGGTGCTTGAACGCATGCATGAAAACATCTTGCGTACGCGTTAAATCCGACTCTTCCTTTCGAAAAAGATTAAGCCTTCAGGTGCCGGCGGGATGGATGAGCCGAAAAAATAAAAGTGGTGTCATGAATAGACGAGGTTCCCGAAGACAGAATGTAGCTAACTGTTGCCATTTAATTCGATCCTGCTCTTCAAACCGTAAGGCTGGGGCGTCACGTGATGCAGACCGGGCCTTTACTCTGGTCTGCTGGCGTGGACTTACCTGGATTGATTTGATCTGGTGTGATCTGGTGTGATCTGGTGTGACTGGCTGTAGTTAGATAAAATTGGGGTTGAGTTTGTATGACGTGAGTGCTGGGAGGCTTTGAAAGTATTCTGAAAGAAAGAAGAAGAAGAAGAAAAAAAAAAAGGAAAAAGAAAGGGGAAAAAAAAACACGCAACTATGTGAAGAAAAAAAACCCGCAACGATTTCACTGAGTTTGTATACATCCACCGACATCTGTGTAAGCTTTAAGTGTATTGGAAGCTGGTTTCTACGATTTTAGATTTCAGAAATATGAACTACACTCACACGTAAACAAGAGCTGCAGTGGTTTCTTTGTTTCTTTTTTCAATACTATAGTTGTTACATGGATTATTGTTCCACAGGGAAAGTCAATAACATTCTTGTGTTTGCCAGGACGGTAACGTGCGCCTGGTGCCCCAGCCTGCCTCCTCCCCCAACGACCGATGGACCCCTTTCGGAACTTCCGTCATTGTAGGCAGATCCCGACCCACTGACATCCGTCCGGCCGCCAGCATACAAAGCATGACCTTCTATCCCAACACCCTGCAGATGGCGCTCACCTACTACGACGGAAGCTCATGCACCCTGACCTTGACCTACTCCATGTTCGAAACGAAGCTGAGGGTCACGGACCTTCACTTTGCCGCTTCGACGACGAGGACGACCCCTACTTCTCCCGACCTGCCTTTCGCCACGTTCCGCTCCATGTTCGTGGCTTTCGGCAACGCGGATTCCGACAGTGTGCAGAGCGACCAGGAGGGTCCCGAGCGTGTGCTGGGCACGTGGGAGAAGCTGGAGGGCAGGGAGTTCCTTGTGTACCGCGCGGTGGAGTCACACCGCCTGACGCAGAGCCCTGACCTGAGACTGACCATCGAGGCTTGACCGTGCGGGGGCTTGCCTGCTTGTTTAATTGCTTTTGGAAGAGCACGGAACAAAACTGTACAATACTGGACTGTACAATAGGGAACAAAGCATAATTGTCTTCGTCTGATATCACATAGTTTTGTGGAAAGACGTAAAATTAAACTACAACTACTGTACTATTCCCATTACAATCCATAAAAGTAGAGTAGAGAACAATCCAGGCAAGAGTAGAGTAGGGTAGGGTAGGGTAGGGTAGGGTAGGGTATGGCAGGGCAGGACAGTGTAGTGTAGTGTAGTGTAGTGTATGTAGTATAGTAATAGTGTAGGGTAGGGTAGGGCAGGGCAGGGCATGGCAGAGTAGGGCAGGGCAGGGTAGGGTTGGATAGGGTATGGTAGTGTAGTGTAGCGTGGTGTTGTGTTGTGTATTGTAGCATAGTATATGTAGTGTAGTAGTAGTGTAGGGTAGGGTAGGGTGGGGCAGGGCAGGGTAGGGTAGGATAGGGTAGGGTAGTGTAGTGTAGCATAGTGTTGTATTGTGTATTGTAGCATAGTATATGTAGTGTAGTAGTAGTGTAGGGTAGGGTAGGGTAGGGTAGGGTAGGGTGGGGCAGGGCAGGGCAGGGCAGGGTAGGGTAGGGTGGGGCAGGGCAGGGTGGGGTAGGATAGGGTAGGGTAGGGTAGTGTAGTGTTGTGTTGTGTATTGTAGCGTAGTGTATGTAGTGTAGTAGTAGTGTAGGGTAGGGTAGGGTGGGGCAGGGCAGGGCAGGGTAGGGTAGGGTAGGGTAGGGCAGGGCAGGGTAGTGTATGTAGTGTAGTAGTAGTGTAGGGCAGGGCAGGGCAGGGCAGGGCAGGGCAGGGCAGGGTAAGGTAGGGTAGGGTAGGGTAGGGTAGTGTAGTGTATGTGGTGTAGTAGTAATGTAGGTTAGGGCAGGGCAGGGCAGGGCATGGTAGGGTAGGGCAGGGCAGGGTAGTGTAGTGTAGTGTAGTCTAGTGTAGGGTAGTGTAGTGTAGTGTAGTGTAGGGTAGGGTCGGGGAGGGCAGGGTAAGGTAGGGTAGGGTAAGGTAGGGTAGGGCAGGGCAGGGCGGGGCGAGCAGAGCAGAGCAGAGCAGACAGAGCTGTATGCCGATGACATTGCCATTTGGTCAGAAGTGGGAAAAGGGCCTAAGAACAATAATGCCCTCAAAACCCACAAGAGAAATACTGACCTGGTCACGGCATACATGAGTTTTAACGGTTTTGTCTTATCGCCAGAAAAGTCAGTTTTTATTGTGTTTAGTCGCACCAAAGTCCCAGATTTACATGTTTTTATTTATGATACTCAAATAGCCCGATCTACCAAAGTTAAATTCCTGGGGTAATTTTAACGCAAAAACTTACATGGGGTGAACATATTGAACATCTAGTCAAAAAGTCCACCCCAGCATTAAATTTTATTAAGGTCCTGGCATGTGAAAGGTGGGCCAGGGATTATAAATTTTTAACTTTATTGTACAGGCCCTGGTCAGGTCTCGCCTGACATACGGCCTGGAAGTATATTTTACCGCCCCCAGGAGTTTAATTAAAAAATTAGAAGTAATAGAAACCAGAGCGTTAAAAATCGCTCTGGGTCTACCTTTCTATGCTGTTAACAACTTTCTTTACAGGGACATTGGCTGGCTACCGCTTCGCCATGTCATAAAACTAAGATGCGCTCAATCAGTTGTTCGCACCTATGCGAGCACCAATCTTACAGACACTGAATTTTTTAACACTTTCAGCAACGAACAGCTTAAATTTAAAATGGAAAAAATAGAAAAAAAACCCTCGCATTTTTAATAAGGTTAGACAAATTATGGATGCCACCCAAGAAATATTTCAAGCAGCAGAAATCTCACCCTATCACACAGTTAAACATCCTTCCCACTCCCCTGCCTTGGGATGATGGAGGAAGCAAAAATCGACATGGACCTCCACTCCATAAGTAAAAAAGAACAACCTAACATTATAGCATGTAAAGCTAAAGAAAAAATCTCTCTGTTACAAAATCATCTCCATATATATACAGACGGGTCTAAGATAAGTAAAAATGAAATTGGCTGTGCTTTCGTGATCCCCTCTTTGAAAATTCAGAAAAGCTTTATTTTAAAAAAAGGCATTTCAATTTTTACGGCAGAGTTGTGGGCGGTGTTGCAGGCCTGTGTTTTTATTAATGACCTGCCACGCAGCCCACACAGCATAATTATATTTACCGATTCCTTATCCGCTGTTTTAGCTTTAAAAAAACAAGACACATAATCGAACACAGATTTTATACGAAATCAGTATTTTAATTCATCAAATAATTATTTCTGGCACCCAGATCACGGTGACCTGGATCCCTTCCCACTGTGAGATCCACGGCAATGACTTGGCCGATAGAGCGGCTAAACTGGCCGCAAAGGGCCAGTCCGGCCAACCCGTTGATCTCGGGTTATCAGTCCAGGAATGCAAGAACGCCCTCAGAGTGGCTGCTGTGCAGGCTTGGTCCACCGAACTGAAGGAATATGCCAGCACGCACCAGTCTGACGGCAGATTAGTGAAAGGGGGACTATTCCTGGCAGTCCCCCGACCAATACAAAATCTGATTTTTAGGCTAAGGACACACGGCTACAGGGGGAAATTCGCTGATATCACCTGCCCCTGTGGACAAATGTTTAACCTGACCCATGTGTTCAACCCATGTGACACCATAAAAGCCGAATTAGAACCTTTTATTAATAAATGTACCAGTCTTAACATCATTTTTAACCAAGAGAATGTTTTGGATGGCGACTGCACACCTTGGTCTTCACTGACTTCTTTTGC
>CM031602.1:14245078-14250078 GCA_018398815.1 Conus ventricosus | reverse complement strand
GGACAACCCACAGACACTGACTTTCAACAGCGTCGCCGGGTCCAACTGGGGACAAAACTGGAACGTGTTTAGGTCGGCTTCTTACCAGAATGTGGCACTAAGCCGGGCTACCATATGCTGACTTTAGTCTTTGAAAGTCTGGACACGTACGGCATCGAAATCGATTACGTAAATGTGAGTGTGAACAACGACTTTTTGACGGAGGATGTATTCCGTTGTAGGCTGGTGCTTGGAGAGGAACCTCACTTCACGCCAGTGTCTGGGGTAAGTGCTGGCTACATGAGGCAGTACAGCTACCCCACCACCTGTCCTGAAGAAGACAACGTCCACCTGCCCGTGTTCCATCCCTCTGTCCAGCAGTATACACTCACGGTAAACCTCTCCGATCTTTGGCTTCACTAATTCTTTCAGTTACTTAATAACTGTTGCTGCGACTGCAGTTTTTAGTGTGTGCTAGATGTAGTCCTGACATTCCTCATTTCAGTCACAATTTTTCGTCTTGCGTTTATTACTGTAACGATTTATTGTTGCATCAGCACAGGCAGCACTGAAGACTACCGAAGTGACTTGGCAGTAGAGCAGTTTCTTCTCTGGTGGTTGTCTCATGACCACCTGACATTGGCTGCTCCTTGTGGATTGCTGGTACCGAGGTTGCGGTGAGACAATCCAGGGTGTGGCTGTGGACATGATGCTGGAATGAGTGGCATGGGCGGGAGGGGTGATGCAACTGGAGTGGCACAGAAACTGAGATGGAAAGGAGAAAAAAAAAAGAAAAGAAAAAGAAAATTAGACTCCGAGGTTTGACCAAGCCATGGGGTAAAAGCATGACCAGAAATCTGCTGAATCATGTCTGCGGGACCCTCTTCCCCAATCTGTTCATTTCTATTTTATTCACTTATTTTAACATCTAGGGTACTGTGGCCTTATGGCAAGGCTGAGCGGATGTGGTGTCGCGCATATGGATTAATCTGCATTCAGTGACCTCTTCTACATGATGCTAAACCTTGAACCTTACGCAAGCGCGCGCACACACAGACACACCACACACACACACACACACACACACACACACACACACACACACACACACACACATGCACACACACCACACACACACGCACGCACGCACACACACACAACAGACACACCACACACACACACACACACACACACACACACACACACACACACACACACACACACACACACGCACACACACGCACACACACACACACACACACACACACACACACACACACACACGCGCGCGCGCGCGCGCGCGCGCGCGCACACACACAAATGTCACAAATGGAGCAAACAGTCTGAACGTTGGAGAGAATTATTGCACAAAACAACGAGTCTTTTTTCCCCCCAGCTAATTCACTCTCGTTGTTCAAATTAAAGAAGTGGGAGGGTGTGTGGACTGGTTGAACTGGTTGTGAGGGTGGGGTGGGATGAGGGTGTGTGGACTGGTTGAACTGGTTGTGAGGGTGGGGTGGGATGAGGTGTGTGGACTGGTTGAACTGGTTGTGAGGGTGGGGTGGGAAGAGGGTGTGTGGACTGGTTGAACTGGTTGTGAGGGTGGGGTGGGATGAGGGTGTGTGGACTGGTTGAACTGGTTGTGAGGGTGGGGTGGGATGAGGGTGTGTGGACTGGTTGAACTGGTTGTGAGGGTGGGGTGGGAAGAGGGTGTGTGACTGGTTGAACTGGTTGTGAGGGTGGGGTGGGAAGAGGGTGTGTGGACTGGTTGAACTGGTTGTGAGGGTGGGTGTGGATGAGGGTGTGTGGACTGGTTGAACTGGTTGTGAGGGTGGGGTGGGAAGAGGGACGGGGACTGGAGGCGGGAGGGTGAAGACTTGTAAGTGGACAGGGGAAGACAGAAGAGGAAAAGATAGTCCACAACATAACTTTCCACGAATTTTCAGTAGGAGATTTAAGCATTAATTGTAGGCCTACAGCAGCGAGTGAAGCTCTATGGCTGGACATACGAAAGGCACTGGCGTTGTTACAAATTCTTTTGTTTGTTGTTGATGATTTTATCGTTTTGCCTTCTTCCCCTCCCTGTACCTCCCTCTCCTCCCCCCCCCCCTTCCCTCTGTATTACTTCCGCTATGCCTGTTTTGGAGTTACTGTTCTTGCCTAGATTGTTGTTGGTTACCGGGACGTCGCGCGTGACGCATGGCAATGAGCTAACGTCTCAGGAATCGGCTGTTCCAGACTCGTTGGATGCAAGATCATCTCACTCAGCTTACTGCCCACATCAGCAACACGAAGCTACGACACCCTCCCCTGAAACATGAGTTGCGTATCCAAACGTGTACACAGAAGCATAAATGCAAACGCTGCATACACACACACAGAGTCAAGTACAAATATATAAACTTGGTAAGATACACACACACATGAAATCAAAAAGGACAGATAGCTAAAAAAAAAAAAAAAAAAAAAAAAACGTTCATACATTATGCAATATGCAATGCGCTTGCACATTTTCCTTTTACTATGTCAATGAAAATGTTCCCAAAGCGCTGCGCTGCATATGAGTGCATTTAAAACAAAAAAGTGGTCAATTCTATCCCTAGGTAGGCTACGGAAATGGCGCCTGACGCTATAACCTGTACCCGTTTGTTTTAAAACTACTTTGATACCTGGACATCGGTGCCTTACCCTCAGCTGGAACCAGTTTAGATGTGTATCTTTTATTTTTGTAAGCATACAGATAACAAGGCGACCTCTCGTGTTGCTCTGACAAGGTCTATTCCCATTTTTCGCAGCATGTAGTTACCAAGTAATTTTCGATTACTATGACACAAGAAGACTTTTGAACCTTCATATGGAGCAGAAACTTTTCTTTTACAACAGAGAGTAGAGTTTACGCTTACCTTCATCCGGCATAAGTGAGAAAATCTACACTAACATCATACTTCTCTGTGAAATGCTCACGAGAAAGAAAGTGTCCATTATGATCTGAAAATGTATGAGGCAATTCATTTTTTTTTTCGTACCACGCAGCCTGCTTTGGACACATTACAGTTCTTTCCGATCAATGTACGTTTAGTGTAACACGAGAGTTCGGCAAGGAGTCAAATATTTCAGGCCAAAGTTCGTGAAAAATAAATAAATAAAAAAAACACAAAAACCCAGCCAATTTACCTGCTTCAGAAACAGCTACCATGGACTGGCTATGCTGGCCGAATCTTGAAAAAAATCCTGGGTCATACTTATCAAGAAATGACCACAGAGGAAACTGACCAAACTGAAAGTGCTTCCACGTGTGAGTTGATCGTTTGGCTTCATGAATCCAAGTAAATTTGAGTGTTGTAACAGATATTCCTTTTTGGTCAGGAATATCAGTATTTCCATTTTTAATACTTTCGTGACCAAGAGCAAAAACAGAATCACTACGCCACTCAGCAAAAGAGCCAGCAAATTCCAAAACAAACACCAATTACTACGCCACTCAGCAAAAGAGCCAGCAAATTCCGAAACAAACACCAATTACTTCGCCACTCAGCAAAAGAGCCAGCAAATTCCGAAACGTACACCAATTACTTCGCCACTCAGCAAAAGAGCCAGCAAATTCCGAAACAAACACCAATTACTACGCCACTCAGTGAAAGAGCCAGCAAATTCCAAAACAAACACCAATTACTACGCCACTCAGCAAAAGAGCCAGCAAATTCCAAAACAAACACCAGTTACTACGCCACTCAGCAAAAGAGCCAGCCAATTCCAAAACAAACACCAATTACTGCGCCACTCAGTGAAAGAGCCAGCCAATTCCAAAACAAACACCAATGTTTGTTGTGTACTGTGTTTGTTCCTTCATGTGGCGGCGTAGTGATTCTGTTTCCTTCATGTGGCGGCGTAGTGATTCTGTTTCCTTCATGTGGCGGCGTAGTGATTCTGTTTCCTTCATGTGGCGGCGTAGTGATTCTGTTTCCTTCATGTGGCGGCGTAGTGATTCTGTTTCCTTCATGTGGCGGCGTAGTGATACTGTTTCCTTCATGTGGCGGCGTAGTGATTCTGTTTCCTTCATGTGCGGCGTAGTGATTCTGTTTCTCTCGTTTCACTTTCCGCCTGCAGTCGCCCCCACTTTGAAACCAACTTCTGTGACCGTTTTCTGGAATGTCTTTAAAGAATCCATTCGTTAGACAGTTGTAAAAGACAGTTTTCCATGTCAAATAATCTACACAATTAACATGTATAAAGATACTAAAGAAAAAAAAAGTTGAATATTTGCAAAAACAATTTATCACATCAAATAATCCACAAAATAAACACATGCAGGTATAATAAAGTATAGAATGAAACACCCACTTTTGTTAATGCTCCCTTTGTAACACGAAATGCATTTTAATGAATCTGTGAACATAGAAACTGACAGAATGAATCTGCAACGTGTACATAATCTAACATCTGAACCAACCACAAACAAGACAGGAAGTAGTTCAGTTTGCTAACGAAAGCAAGCATCTGTGCGTGATAACAAAATCAACAGAGACAGATAACAGACAGCATGAGCCTAGCGTAACGCGCGCTGGTTTTTCGGCTCATATCTGGTGAGTTTTGTAACGAGAGAACATTTCCTCTCAGCTCAGGCCGTGGCATAGCTGGCGATATGAAAACTGTTTACTGGCTAAGTAATGTCAATAGACAGTGTCGTCTGTATGACTCACTCTCTCTCTCTCTCTCCTCTCTCTCTCTCTCTCTCTCTCTGAACCCTACTCTCTCTTTCTCTGTGTCTAATTTTCAGTGCTTCAGCGAAGAATTTCGAATATGATTTAATTACAAGTTCGTCATCTGATGATAACACGACTGCAACATCTTATCTTTTAGCTATGTCTAATTGGAAAAATGACCAATTTTCCCACAATTCAATGTATGCAGTGCAGTGGAACAGACAGTGTTCTTTTTTTTTTTTTTTTTTTTGCTGTCCCAACCTCTGCGCCACCTCAGAGGCAGTGCACCCACACCGCTCATTCCGACACCCCGTCCAC
>CM031602.1:14222578-14237578 GCA_018398815.1 Conus ventricosus | reverse complement strand
ATTTTCAACGTGGTGACAGCCCTAATGTGGCCCTTTGCGGTTGGCTGGGCTATAAGCAACATTACCCTTACCCTTACTCGCTTACCCTTCAACATTTTCCCACAAAGAAATGTGCATTGAAACAATGTGGATCCTCAAAACGGCCGGTTCTCCGGGGTTTAGTCAATGTTTGAGCCTGTAGATGAGACACGCAAACAAAATGGTTGAAATGTCCACACCGTTATTCGCTCACTGCAGATGTCTTTCATTCTGACGGCAAAATGGGTTGAAATGTCCACACCGTTATTCGCTTCACTGCAGATGTCTTTCATTCTGGCGGCCAAAGGGTCAGTCACAGTGATTGTGCTGGTTCTTTTACACGTGCTGTGTCTTGTGGAGTGATTGTGCTGGTTCTTTTACACGTGCTGTGTCTAGTGGAGTGATTGTGCTGGTTCTTTTACACGTGCTGTGTCTTGTGGAGTGATTGTGCTGGTTCTTTTACACGTGCTGTGTCTTGTGGAGTGATTGCGCTGGTTCTTTTACACGTGCTGTGTCTTGTGGAGTGATTGTGCTGGTTCTTTTACACGTGCTGTGTCTTGTGGAGTGATTGTGCTGTTGTTGTTTTTTACACTCGCTGTGTCTAGTGGAGTAAGAACGTCTAATATTTAATGTTTAATGTGCTCTACAAATAGACAATGATCACTTTCACACGAAATCATATCTACGGTGCATACTAATCACTATTTTCAAGTTGAAAAAGACAATCAATCTTTACACTAAATACATTTATTGTCAAAACTGGAAATCCCTTACAAACACGCCCCCCACCCTCTCCCGCCTACTCGCGCTACGTCCCCCTCCCCCTTCCCTTGCACCTCCCCCCCCCCCCACACACACCCTCTACCTTCCCATCGTCAACACAGCGCAGGCCTCCAAGGGTGGTACAGGACTGCTCTAAAGGCAGGTGAAGACGGTGCTTCTCTGGGTCCTCCCCAGCACCTTCGGGTGTTTCTTTTTCTTCTTTGCCTTAACTAGGCTGACCCTGGAGAAAGGTCCAGTGACGGTGAGGAAAGACCCACTGACCACAGGGAAAGTTCTGTTGACAGTGGGAAAGACTACAACTTTGGATTCTCTCTTGAGGGCACATAAGACCGTATGGCGAAAGCTTGGCTGTGTCTGGAGTGGCACCGTCTTCATCTGTCCGTGGGCAGGGGTGGTTGGGTCTGTGGGGTGTGCTCGGCAGCTGGAGGGTGGTGTTTTTCGCTGGTGGGCTCTGCAGTCAGGAAATACGGGCTGGTACACCCATGGTGATGCTACTTTAAGGCTGTTATGAGCTGCATCCTGTAGTCTTATTTACCTCTGTTCAGGAGCAGTTATGTCCCTTGATATCTTAATGGAGTGTCCTGCGCGTGCCTGTACCCATCGTCAACACAGCGCAGGCCTCCAAGGGTGGTACAGGACTGTTCTAAAGGCAGGTGAAGACGGTGCTTCTCTGGGTCCTCCCCAGCACCTTCGGGTGTTTCTTTTTCTTCATATTAAGTGGCGATCCGAGTGCTATGACGAGGCATGAGGCAAGAGATCCTATAAGCAGATTGATTTAGCGCATGCAAGAGAATCGCCTGTGACAAAAAAATGGACAGGGGGAAGGAGGGAGGAGGGTCGGGGGAGGGGTGGGGTGGGGTGGAGGGGGGCGGGGGGGGGGGGGACGTTTAATTAAAAAAAATCACACTGAAGCAGCAAGAAAAATATTGCAGTGTTCTGACGTCACGCTTCGCTCTGTGGGTTGGGCATAGAATAGACCCACTGCCCTGCCAGGCATGTCGTAAGAGGCGACTAAGGCAGGACCACCTCGCCCCGAGGATAAAGGGGTTTGCGTAGGGCTAACAACCCTACCTGTAAAAAAGACCAGTTACAGAAGCATCGACGACAACGAACCAAAACATTCACCTGGGCAAGGAAGGGTCTCCATCCCGGAGACTTATGACGCGGTGCAGTGCGAGCCGGAAGGAAGCTGCAAGGCTGACTCCCCTTCTAACACCCAGGACAACAACGAGAGTAGCCACATGGAACATCGGGACGATGTATGAAACAGGAAAAAAACCCCATCCAAGTTGCGAGAGAGATGAAAAACTACAGGATCGGAGTGCTAGGACTGATAACGATTGTGTACACCACCTATGGTGTACCAGAGATTCATGTGTGCTTCCACCGAGGAGTGCCATGGCTGATGTTTAGATTAACCGAGGGAGGTAGTCTGATGACCCCCGATGAGTTCGCCCAGTTGTGTGGCGATCTAAGGAGGAATCCTTTGTAGGCACTGACCGGCGACGGGCCGGAAATGCCAAAGAGGGAATACTCTCGAGTAGACCGGGGAAGAGACCGGGGAAAGTTTATGGGGGTGCCAGCCCCATTATGTAAGAGGGAGACCAGTAGCTGTGGGATGGGCTTACTATTTAGGTTGTTGGTCATCCTGCACTTTTAAGGAAATAGTTCTGATTATTATTTTCTTATGAGACTTAGGATCACGCAATGTTTGAGAAGATGTTGTATGCTTAGGTTAGAGGGACATGTAGGTGATATGAAGTTTGTCGTTAATTGGTGCTGTTAAACATGTAAGACCCTTATAAATATTCATGAGGCGTAGGTATCTGACAGATGGCGTCCCTTGGTGACGCTAGGGGAAGCGTGGGTGCTCTGGAAGTTACGGAGTTATTCAGTCAGGCCCCAAATCTCAAACGGAGAGGACTACACCTTAGTCTGTGAAGTGTGGTGATGGTGTTCTGATGGCACCAGAAATGCCACGGTTGCTAGAGCCCTTTGTCGTTACTTCTACCTTTATTTTCCTTTTCCCCCTTTACTTGTGCCTTTTCTTTTCCTTTTGTTGGGCGTTGTCACCAGCCCTTTTTTTTTGCATAAAAACTTTAGACCAAATTAAAAGAAAGAAAATGTTCACTGGGCCTGACTCATTTGTCTTTTTGGATGAACCTAGTCCAACTTTCTCCCGAACCCGATCTCCCCTTGTGCGTTTCTTTACAGTAGGAACAAGGGGAGGTTTACACTTTTGGCGCCCAATGTGGGGCTAGTTGGATTAGTAATAGTAACAAGGGCTCTAGCAACGTCAACCGGAAGGGCGAGCGATGTCGTCCGAGGAAGAAGCCAGGCACCTTGCTGAGGCCGAAGACTCGTCACCAGCTGCAGTTAGAGGGGAGGAAGACGTGGCGGCCTTACGGGACAAGCTGAGGCGACTGGAGGAGACAGTCATCCACCTACAAACCCTCGGCGGACCAAAGGGCCATGCTTTAAGCGTGGTCTTGAGGGTCACTTTTACAGGGACTGCCAGAACCCAGCCAACCCTCAACTGGTAGCCCAGAGAGACCAGGAGAGACGGCGCCGGAACAACGAATGGCGTCGGCGGAAGGGACTTCCAGAGGTCCCTTTAAACTAGGAGTAGACTCCATGAGTTTGGCTCTTGAACACGCTGACGCCCTGGAGACTTTGATAGATCAGAGTCTTGGCTCTCAGAGAGCTGATTCGGTTAAGGCCCTTAAACAGGTCATGGGGGTCTTACGTTCAATGTTGGCCCCACGATAGGAACTCCTAGGGTGGGGAAGTACAGCCGCGTTATGTTTATTCAGACAGTCATGCTATATGAAAAAAAAAGATTTTTCTTTTTATCACTTCAGTGACTATGTGCATGATGATTGGATTTCATTTTCGAGGTGCTGCATTTGTATTGTTGTGTGAATTTTTATTCCCATTTGAATTAGTATTCCCATTGGCACACCCGATATTGAGTTGTCGATGTTTCCTATATTTTGTGAGTTTTTTAAGGAAACATCTAGCCTTGGAGGGGTATGTGTACACCACCTATGGTGTACCAGAGATTCATGTGTGCTTCCACAGAGGAGTGCCATGGCTGATGTTTAGATTAACCGAGGGAGGTAGTCTGATGACCCCCGATGAGTTCGCCCAGTTGTGTGGCGATCTAAGGAGGAATCCCTTTGTAGGCACTGACCGGCGACGGGCCGGAAATGCCAAAGAGGGAATACTCTCGAGTAGACCGGGGAAGAGACCGGGGAAAGTTTATGGGGGTGCCAGCCCCATTATGTAAGAGGGAGACCAGTAGCTGTGGGATGGGCTTACTATTTAGGTTGTTGGTCATCCTGCACTTTTAAGGAAATAGTTTTGATTATTATTTTCTTATTTCAAACTTGTGAGACTTAGGATCACGCAATGTTTGAGAAGATGTTGTATGCTTAGGTTAGAGGGACATGTAGGTGATATGAAGTTTGTCGTTAATTGGTGCTGTTAAACATGTAAGACCCTTATAAATATTCATGAGGCGTAGGTATCTGACAGATGGCGTCCCTAGGTGACGCCAGGGGAAGCGTGGGTGCTCTGGAAGTAACGGAGTTATTCAGTCAGGCCCCAAATCTCAAATGGAGAGGACTACACCTTAGTCTGTGAAGTGAGGTGATGGTGTTCTGATGGCACCAGAAATGCCACGGTTGCTAGAGCCCTTTGTCGTTACTTCTACCTTTATTTTCCTTTTTCCCCTTTACCTGTGCCTTTTCTTTTCCTTTTGTTGGGCATTGTCACCAGCCCTTTTTTTGCATAAAAACTTTAGACCAAATTAAAAGAAAGAAAATCTTCACTTGGCCTGACTCATTTGTCTTTTTGGATGAACCTAGTCCAACTTTCTCCCGAACCCGATCTCCCCTTGTGCGTTTCTTTACAGTAGGAACAAGGGGAGGTTTACAATAATGACTGATGTCACACTATACAAAACGAAACAATGAAATCACCAGAGCAGACAAAACACGGCTTTGCAACACACGTCAAGGAAAGGCAGTCTACATTGTGAGGCAAGGTGACAGACTGCAGTGGTAGGGCAACCCAACGCAACGCGCTGCAACGGAGTATAAAGTCATACAACACAGTGCAGTGGCCATACAATGCAGTGTTTAGGCAGTACATGCGACACAATGTGGGGACTACAACACAAAACGCACTGCAGTGGTTTTAATGCCATGCAACACAACTTAGTTCTATGCGGTCCGATACTGTGCCAAGTTCACTGGTGTTGTTAACTTCTCAGCCGATCGCAGATGGTAGACACAGTACAATACAATTCAATACAACATAACATAATACAATCCGATTCAATACAACACAACGCAACGCAATGCGCCGCAATGCAAGGCAGTGTGATGCTGATCAATACAGCACAATACATCAAATATACAAAGCTGCACAACACAATGCAATTACGACCCGAACCAAACCGATCCGACACGATCCAGTTCAGTCCTTTCCAGTCCAATCCAAACCAGTCCAGTCCAATGCAATGCAGTAAGATGCGATGCAATACAGCCCGACACGTCAAATACTGTACAAAGCTGCACAGTCCAACCCAATCCAATCCGATCCTTGTCAATCCAATCCAATCCCGTGCAACGCACTATGATGCGACACAATAAGCACGATACATCAAATATGATACAAAGGTGAACATCCAGTGCAATGCAATGAAATCCAACCAATCCAGTCCAATCCAATCCAATTCAGTTCAGTCCAGTCCAGTCCAGTCCAGTGCAGTCCAATCCGATCCGATCCGATCCAATCCAATCCGATCCAATCCTATCAATGACGATGTTGTTGCAGGCCACCAACCCTCTGTACCGTAGCTGGTATGACTTCAAGACCAACGACGACCGCAACTGCCCGTTCCTGGACCCTGTCCTCTGGCGCTTTGAAGACGTCGCCCTCAACGTCAGCGGAGACATGTGGCAGCCCACGGCTCCTGTACCTAACCGAAATGATGCCAAGGTCGTTGGGGTTCTGCTGGGTCCAGCGTCTTCGCAGTCGGCCAACAATGTTATTTACCGCGTCATGTACAAAGTGACCTTTAATCTCAAAGTGAGATTCTCTCTCTCTCTCTCTGTGTGTGTGTGTGTGTGTGTGTGTGTGTGTGTGTGTGTGTGTGTGTGTGTGTGTGTGTGTGTGTGTGTTTGTTTGTGTTTGTGTGCGCGCGCGCGTGTGCATTGTGAGTGAGCGTGTGAGTGTGTGAGTGTATGTGTGTGTGCGTGTGTCTGTGTGTGTGTGTGTGTTTGCGCGTGCGTGAATGTGTGCATGCGTGCATGCGAGCGCGCGCGCTTGTGTGTGTGTGTGTGTGTGTGTGTGTTTTGTGTGTGTGTGTGTGTGTGTGTGTGTGTGTGTGTGTGTGTGTGTGTGAAAGTATAAAAATCACACTGCAGTAGAAACAAGCTCATGTCATTGTTGATCCTCCTCCTTTATCGCTTCTGCCATCATCATCATTATCATTCTTATCATTGTCATCACCGGCACCATCACTTGCATTTGCCTGACGCATTTATGCTTCTACTACTTCCATTTCATATCTCATTTTTTGTCCGATGCAATATTCCTGATGCAACGACAGTTAGCCTATAAGCACAGCTCAGTATCATGATGATGGAGCAGCAGCAGCAGCAGCAGCAGCAGTAGCAGCAGCAGTAGTAGTGGCCTAGAATGGTGAGATTTACGTCGTATCACCACGCGACTCCCAAGGACAAGTTCATCCAAGCCGACCACACACACAGGGAGGGCTCTTTTAGGGATCTCACCATCTAGAAAAAAAAAGGAACGTTCTGTCGTGAAACTGACGCAGTTGTTCTCTCTCCTTCCTTCAAGGGGTTCAAAGAAGGATTCATCGATGCAGACATTTACACGGACATGAAGGCTGTGTTTTGTCGCGACGTCTCGTCCTCCTCCTCCCACACCCCCTCCGTCAGTATGTCGTACGTGAACCGTGAAGGGCAGGAAGTGACCTTGGACACCTTTGACCTCCCAGCGCAAACGGTGACCAAAACTTGGGCCCTGAAGGAAATGACGTGGTCGGAGGACGACCGGAACACTTTGACTGTGTACGTCACTGAGGCGGACGTGACGTTGTGCACACTGGAGCTGATCCGAGGCTACATGGCGCCCGACACTACCGTTCAGATTTATTCCTCTGATGCCGTTGAGTTGGAGGTAAATATGTGTGTGTGTGTGTGTGTGTGTGTGTGTGTGTGTGTGTGTGTGTGTGTTTACTTGAAGCCTTTTACACAATGAAATATAGAAATACTAAAGAAAGAAAATAAAACATCGACATAAATGAGCAAGTAACACGCAATAACAAATTTCTTTCTTTGAGTTATTATTCGATATATACAAGGTAGTAGCACTGGTACTTCTTTCTATCCAGAGGCCTGCGTCAGCGCCGAATGTCTCGCTGAGTGAGTTGTGTTCGGTGCCCTTGATCTCGAGATGAACTCGAGTCACGCGACCGAACAAGGGAAGTGTAGGCTGCTGGTAGGTTATGTTGCCCCCGGTCTCGGTTGAGGGAAGGAGACGTGGCCACGATGTAGATGGCCTCCTTTACTCCTCTTTGGAACCATTTAGGTTCCTGGTCTAGGACGCTGACATTGTCCTGGGAGAACTCATGTCCGCTGATGTTGAAGTGTTCTCCTACTGGTGATGATTCTCTCTTGTGTTCTTTGATGCGGAGTTTCAGTTTCCTTTCTGTTTCTCCGACGTATGTCTGGTCACAATCTCCACACTGGATCTCGTAGATTGCCCCTGATCGTTCTAGTTTGTCCACTTTGTCCGTTGGGGCCACTACTCTGCTTCTGATGGTGTTGTAGGTCTTAGAGTGGACCACCACGCCATTCTTCCTGATCTTGCAGGCGAGGGCTTCCGTCACACCCTTGACATGGGGGATGGTGACATGTCCAAGGGTGGGGCTCGTTTTCTTGGTGGAGGGGTGGGGAGCGGTCTTCTTGCTTCCTGGTAAGTCCCAGGCCCATTTGGGGTGGCCTGAGATGCTCAGCACTTCCCGGAGGTGGCGGAGTTCCTCTTCACGGTTTGGCTGGGTGGAGTAGATGGTATTTGCTCGGTGACATAGGGTTCGGATCACTCCTAGTTTGTGTTCTAGGGGCTGGTGGCTGTCGAACTGGAGGTACTGTTCAGTATGGGTTGGTTTCCTGTACACTTGGAATGCTAAAGAGTTCCCCTCTCTGGTGATCTTGGTGTCCAGCATGGTGATGCTGCCGTTTTCTTCCACTTTCCTGGTGAATTTTATGGCCGGGTGCTGTTCGTTCAGGTGGTTTGAGAATTCATCTACCATCTCTCTCTTCAATAGGGCCATAGTGTCATCCATGGATCTGCCCCAGTAGCGGGGTAGGGAGTAGAAGGTGGCCAGTGCTTTTTTCTCGAAGTCTTCCATGAAGAGGTTGGCGACAATTGGGCTCACCGGTGATCCCATGGCTACACCTTGTGTTTGTTGGTAGAACTCTCCCTCGTACGTGAAGTACGTTGTAGTCAGGCAGCACGTCACGAGTTCACAGATCTGCTCTGGTGAGAGTGAAGTTCTTTCCGCAAGGCTGGTGTCCGTCTCCAGTCTCTGTTTGATTATGTCGACACTCTCCTCGACAGGGACACTGGTGAAGAGGGCTGTCACATCGAATGACACCAGCTGTTCATCAGGTCTCAGCATAAAACTCTTGAGTCTGGAGACCAGGTCGGCACTGTTCTTTATGTGGTGTTCTGTCCCCCCCACCAGGAGTGCTAGGATGTCGGCTAGGAACCTGGCAGTCTCGTAAGTAATAGAGCCTCTGGAGGTCACAATGGGGCGGAGTGGGACCTCTCTTTTGTGCACATTGGGGAGGCCATAAAACCTGGGGACGTCGGCAGTAGAGGGGTACAACTTTCTGTACTGTTCTGGGGTCAAGTCTCCTGATGTTTTCATTTGCTTTAGGCTTTGCACCAGCTTTGTTGTGTACCTGCTAGTGGGGTCCTACTTCAAGGGCTGGTAGGTGTTTCTGTCATCCAAAAGTCCTTTGGCCTTCTCTTTGTACATCTCTTTTGGTACAATCACAGTGGCTCTTCCTTTGTCTGCTGGGAGTACCATGATGGACTCGTCTGTTTTCAGGTCCTTGAGAGCATGTCGTTCTTTTTCAGAGAGGTTTGGTTTGGGGGGTTTCGCCTGTTTGAGGATGCTTACGCATTCTGACCGTAAGTGTGCTGCCTGTTCGGAGTTTGGGCCAATCGGTTTGCAGGCTGTTTCTATGGTCGTAATGAAATCCGTAATCGGGAGTTTGTCGGGAGTAATGGCGTAATTTAGCCCTTTCTCTAGAACCGATTTTTCATCCCTGGAAAGCGTACGGTCTGATAGATTGACCACCCACCTGTTTTTTATGTTCCTGGTTTCCTGTTCGCTCACTTTGGCCATTGGCGTGTTCTCCTCCTCTCTCGGCGTTGTCTTGGCTGCCATCTTGTCATTATTTCCTTCTTTGGCGCGTGTGCGCTCGATCCCATTCCGTATTTTTGGCCAACCGATTCCATTTCTGTACTTTGTCCAGTATCGTTGTTGGTACATGTGAACTCATAGTCTCAGTCAGTTCTTCAATGTGCTGTTCGATCGTCTTGATTTTCGCATTGATTTGCCCAATTCTAAGGTTTTCCAGCGCATGTTCTGCATTATGTATGATCTTGTTTGTTGCTGTTCCTTTCAACGATGTTTTGATTTTTAGGCTCGTCGGAAGCACTTTGTGATGTTTACAGTGCAACGAAAAATTAAGATGGTTCCGATACCTTGCCAACTGTTTGTTTTCCTTTTCCAACTCACGGAAGGTTTGTAGGACTATCCGGTCGTAATCGCATTTGAGCCGTAGAGGTAGTTTTAACTTCTGGGGTGATGACATGATTAAACACAGTCTTTTACCTTTTCACACAGGAAAGTTTTGCCGAAGCGGAGCTTTCGGCCTCCATCCAGAGGCCTTCGTCAGCGCCGAATGTCTCGCTGAGTGAGTTGGGTTCGGTGCACGTGATCTCGAGATCAACTCGAACTTGCATTTGTTTTAATATATCACATGCAATCATAATACGATATAACAATACTATCTATTAATACAAAGAAAACATTGCGAAACGAGGGAAAAATTATACATGCGTACGTATTAGCATACATTCGTGTGAACACACACACACACACACACACACACACACAACACACACACACACACACACACACACACACACACACACACACACACACACACACACATATATCCCATGTGCACATACAACACATAGATAATTACGTTAATGCCCTCATACGCACACAGATGTATACATGTAAGGCATACCATCCAGTCTACAATATGTTACACGATTCTGTAAATTTTTAGGTGGGACACAATATTAGTCAAATTTGGAAGGTAATAAATCAGCGCGAGAGATTCATATTATAAGAATTTAGTGCCTTTTCATTTATGAACATTTTAGTATGTTTGTTGAACAAGTGGTTTATAACATGAGAGCAAAGATATACACACACCAGAAACAGGTTCAAAATATGATGGACCATTTTGAGACCTGAACCTGAGCAGAGATACACACAATTACACACAGCTACTCGCCGTTTCAAAACTGGATGGAAATTGACTATTCAGAGCCCTGAAACCGAGCAAAGATATACATCATCACACACAACTACTCCTGGTTTCAAAATATGATGGAGGTTGACCATTCAGAGACTTGAAACTGAGCAAAGATATACATCACACACAACCACTCCCAGTTTCAAAATATGATGGATGTTGACCATTCAGAGACTTGAAACTGAGCAAAGATATACACAATCATACACAACCAAGCACAGGTCCAAAATAGGATGGGACTAAACCATTCAGACTTCAGGCTGAACAAAGACACACACAATTTGACCGCTCAGACTTCAGGCTGAACAAAGACACACAATTTGACCACTCAGACTTTAGGCTGACCAGAGACACACACAATTTGACTATTCAGACTTCAGGCTGAACAAAGAAACAGTTTCACTATTCAGACTTCAGGCTGACCAAAGACACACAATTTGACCATTCAGACCTTCAGGCTGACCAGAGGCACACATAATTGGACCATTCAGACTTCAGGCTGAACAAAGACACACACAGTTTCACTATTCAGACTTCAGGCTGACCAAAGACACACAATTTGACCATTCAGACCTTTAGGCTGACCAGAGGCACACATAATTTGACCATTCAGACTTCAGGCTGAACAAAGACACACAATTTTACCATTCAGACACCAGGCTGAACAAAGACATACAATTTGACCATTCAGACTCCAGGCTGAACAAAGACACACAATTTGACCATTCAGACTCCAGGCTGAATAAAGACACACAATTTGACCATTCAGACTTCAGGCTGAACAGAGACACACACACAATTTTAATACACAGATTTCAGGCTGACCAAAGACACAATCACACAGGCAACCACACGCTGGTTTATCCTGCCGCAGTAGCCGCCACAGCACGAGCTCTCCACTATGAGCAGTCAATGAACACAGGGTTCTTTCCGTCAGGGGGTCCGCTCCAGCTTCTGGTGGCGACGCCCTGTGAGGGAGAACCTGACGGTGACGGTGGGCGACAAGACCTTCAGGGACCTGAGCCGTTTGGCGCTGTACGTGCCCGTGCCCTGGACAGGGGAGAAAAGCTATCACCAAGTTACGGTTCTTTACCAGGTCAGGCTATACTGCTGAGTGGTTGGATGTTTCCCCGACACGTCGCAACGCCGTGTTTACTTTACACCTTGTGTGTGTGTGTGTGTGTGTGTGTGTGTGTCTGTGTGTCTGTGTGTGTGTGTGTGTCGTGTGTGTGTGTGTGTGTGTGTGTGTGTGTGTGTGTGTGTGTGTGTGTGTGTGTGTGTGTGTGTGTGTGTGTGTGTGTGTGTGTGTGTGTGTGTGTGTGTGTGCGCTGCTATATAGTATTTACTCATGTGCCCATGTGTTTTTCTATCTCTCTATATGGTCTGCCTCTCTGTCTCTGTCTCATTCTGTCTGTCTGTCTCTATCTGTAGCTCGCTGCTTTTCCTTTGATTTTGCTCTTTCTCTCCTCCTCTCTCTCTCTCTCTCTCTCTCTCTCTCTCTCTCTCCTCTCTCTCTCTCTCTCTCTCTCTCTCTCTCTCTCTCTCTCTGTAGCTCTTTGCCCTTCCTTTAAACTTTGCTCTCTTTACAAATTAATGCATATTTTATACGTTATCCATGCTTCGGCATAGTTTATGTTCTGCGCAAAACTTGGCGCAATATGTGACCCTGAGAATGTTCACGTGCAAGCAACGAAGTCGATGATTAAGTTTCTTTCTGTTTAGAGACCACGGAATAAAATCTTTAATACCATCAAGACGAATATTGATAAAGCCAATTTTAGGCAGAGAGAAACAGAATGAGAGACCATGTTGCTCGAATTTTTACATGGACAAATTCACGTCTTACGCATGAATTGTGCAGAATCATCGATCACTCATAACACTTGTAAAATCCACAGAAAACAAAACCAAATGGTGATAACCTCAAAAGACGAGCTATGTAATCTTAATAGCATAGAATTATAAGAAAAAAAGTTTCTAACACAAAGATATCACAAAGATGAGTAAAGAACTTTACTCCAATAACCAGCTGTATATCATGTGTTGAAGGACCGATCACTGTGCGGACTCCAATCTGGGAACAACGACCATCTACGGATGGACCAACCACTGCAGACTCCAATCTGCGGAAAACTACTGTCTATGGATGAACCACAGTGCAGACTCCAATTTGCGAATAGCTACCATCTGTGGATAGACCGACTTCTTCGTAGTTAAACTTCCATGCAGACTCCGTTCCCCTCCTAGTTCTTCAGATGAGACTTAAAACCCAGATCCGGTGCTTGAACTCACGCATGAAAACATCTTGCGTACGCGTTAAACCCGACTCTTCCTTTCGAAAAAGATTAAGCCATCGGGTGCCGGCGGGATGGATGACCCGAAAAAAAAGTGGTGTCATGATTGGACGGGCGGGATTCCCGAAGACGGAATGTAGCTAACTGTTGCCATTTAATTCGATCCTGCTTTTCAAACCGTAAGGCTGGAGCGTCACGTGATGGAGACCGGCCTTTACTCTGGTCTGCTCTGGCGTGGACTTACCTGGATTGACCTGATCTGGTGTGATCTGGTGTGACTGGCTGCAGTTAGATAAGATTGGGGTTGAGTTTGTATGACGTGAGTGCTGGGAGGCTTTGAAAGTATTCTTAAAGAAAAAGAAAAAGAAAGGAAGAAGAAGAAGAAAAAACCCCTCAACGATTTCATTTATTTCTATCCATCTACCGACATCTGTGTAAGCTTTGTGTATTGGAAGCTGGTTACTGTGATTTTTTATTTCAGAGATATGAACCATACTCACACGTAAACCAGAGCTGCAGAGGTTTCTTTGTTTTTTCAATACTATAGTTTTTACATGGAATTATTTATTTATTTATCTTATTATTTTTGTTGTTGTTGTTGTTGCTGTCCCAACCTCTGTACCACCCCAGTGGCAGTGAAGCCACGCCACTCATTCCGACACCCCGTCCACAGCCACAGCCCGGTCGGCCCCACCGCAGCCTCGGTACCGGCAATCCAAAGTCAATGTCAAGTCGTCAAGAGGCAACCCACCGGAGGAGACACTGCACTGCTGCCGAGTCACTTCGGGGGCGTTCAGTGGCGCCTGTTCTGATTCAGCATACGCAGGACACCACCTACTAAGCCCCCTACTGACGACAATACTTGCTTAGTCGAGAAACGGCGTGAGTGAGCTCTCCCTCCGGAGGGCGCCACCACGTCCGTCCAACAACAGTCCCCCCCCCCCCCCCCCCCCCCCCCCCCCCCCCCGGACTCGCCGATACCGGTGACCCCGACGGAATCAAACCAAGGCCACAGACGTGCAGAGGACATCGAAACTGAGGTCACCGTGAGAGCAGGGCATGAAGGGCCACAGAATTTGAGACATTTTTTCAAATGCTGATCGATGAGAATGAGGATGATAAAGATGATGCTACGGATTTCCATTTCGGTCTGATCTGAGACTACATGACAGGGCTGTTCTCTACGCTTCCTTTCATAATATATCCCGGCGTCAACCAGGCCCGAGAGAAACAGACACCTGCAGTATTTGTCAGGAAATTTGGGCAACACTCAGAGACGCATCCATTAAGTGGATGAAACTCGACTGTGTGGTCCCAGTCTTCCCAACTGAGCCCGTATCAAATTCAACACTGAGTAGAAGCCGGTCGGGGCAGAAAAGTCCCACATGACTCTGATGGGAATCGAACCCGGGAGCTCCCAGCCGGAAGTTCGCGACGCTAACCACTTGTGTTGCGTTGCGTTTCCACAGGGAAAGTCAAGAACATTCTTGTGTTTGCCAGGACGGTAACGTGCGCCTGGTGCCCCAGCCTGCCTCCTCCCCCAACGGCCGATGGACCCCGTTCGGAACTTCCGTCATCGTGGGCAGATCCCGACCCACTGACTTCCGTCCGGCCGCCAGCATACAAAGCATGACCTTCTATCCCAACACCCTGCAGATGGCGCTCACCTACTACGACGGAAGCTCATGCACCCTGACCTTGACCTACTCCATGTTCGAAACGAAGCTGAGGGTCACGGACCTTCACTTTAAGGCGTCGACGACGAGGACGACCTTTACTTCTTCCGACCTGCCTTTCGCCACGTTCCGCTCCATGTTCGTGGCTTTCGGCAACACGGATTCCGACAGTGTGCAGAGCGACCAGGAGGGTCCCGAGCACGTGCTGGGCACGTGGGAGAAGCTGGAGGGCAAGGAGTTCCTGGTGTACCGCGCGGTGGAGTCACACCACCTGACGCAGAGCCCTGACCTGAGACTGACCATCGAGGCTTGACCGTGCGGGGGCTTGCCTGCATGCTTGCTTTTGGGAGAGCACGGACAGAATAGGACTGTACAATAGGGAAGAAAACATAATCGTCTTCGTCTAATATCACATGGTTTGTGGAAAGACGTGAAATGAAACTACTGCTACTATTCCTATTATAAAACAACATAACATTAGAGTAGAGTAGAGTACAATGCGGACCAGAGTAGAGTAGGGTAGGGCTGGGCAGGGCAGGGCAGGGCAGGGCAGGGCAGGGTAGGGTA
>CM031602.1:14212578-14217578 GCA_018398815.1 Conus ventricosus | reverse complement strand
GCACACCCTGCACCCACACCCCCTCTGCCCCAATTCGGCCATGCACGTCACGCCCTTTATCCGCGTCCCCTCTGCCCAGTGACCCACCCACGTCACGCCCTTCATCCGCCCCAATACGACCACCCACATCACACCCTTCATCCGCCCCAATACGACCACCCACGTCACGCCCTTCATCCGCCCCAATACGACCACCCACGTCACGCCCTTCATCCGCCACAATTCGACCACCCACGTCACGCCCTTCATCCGTCCCAATACGACCACCCACGTCACGCCCTTCATCCGCCCCAATACGACCACCCACGTCACGCCCTTCATCCGCCCCAATACGACCACCCACATCACGCCCTTCATCCGCCCCAATACGACCACCCACGTCACGCCCTTCATCCGCCCCAATACGACCACCCACGTCACGCCCTTCATCCGCCACAATTCGACCACCCACGTCACGCCCTTCATCCGTCCCAATACGACCACCCACGTCACGCCCTTTATCCGTCCCAATACGACCACCCACGTCACGCCCTTCATCCGTCCCAATACGACCACCCACGTCACGCGCATCATCCACGCCCCCTCTTCCCAAGTATGTCCACCGTGTCGACGCCCCCCCCCCCTCCCCTCCCTACGCCCTGAAATCTTCACTTACTGTTCCCTCACTCGTTTCATGTCCTATACCCTCACCACATGTCATGCCCTGAAATCTGTGCATCCTGTACCCCCCCCCCCCCCCCCAGCCATATCGCCCTGCATCCACCCTGTCATGCTCTAAAATCCACCCCCATCCCTCTGTACCCATGACCATGTCACACCCTGAAAGTAGCCTCCCCCACCATTTCGCTACCCCATCTTTTCCCAAGAGTACAAATCACTATTTAAAAAAAAAAACTAACCAAGGAGGAGCGAGCACCAAGTAAAGGTGAATTTTCAATGCGGGTTCAAAGTGTGTACACACACACACACACACACACACACACACACACACACACACACACACACACACACACGCACACACACACATACACACACACACACACACACACACACACACACACACACACACACACACACACACACACACACACACACGCACGCACGCGCGCGCACAAACACACACACACACAAATGAAAAGATGTTTTTATCCTTTCTGTATGACTCATCGTCAGTTATAAAAAAAAAATTAAAAAGAAAGAAAAAGGAAGAAAAAAAAGGAAAGAGTGGAACTGGCATTGTATATGGTGTAAACCAAAAAGCGCAGAAAACTATGGCAACACATGTAAATAAAAATATGAACACAAGAACCTATGTTGTTGTAGTAGACTGTCACTCAGCAGAAGCCGCAGAGCAGGACGGTGCACTGTCGCTCTGTAGAAGTTGCACAGGAGGCCATCACAAAGCAGATCGTCGCTCTATGGGGGAGATGCACAGCAGAAGGTGGTGCAGTTGGTTGTCGCTTGGAAAGCAGTTGCACAGAAAGTCTTTATTTTGATTTTACATCACTGTCTGAAAAGAAAAGATTGAATAGTTTCAAACGCTGCAGCATATGCTTCTGTAAACTTTTTTTTCAAATGTATTTTTCTTTATTGATCTATTCTTTAAAATTTACATGAAACAAATGCAGCATTTGCAGAGAATATGAGTCGAGTGGGCGTACTACAACCTCATGACCTGTCACAGTCAACGACTGACAGGCAATGCTGAAGGAACACAGGCAGTGAGATCAAACCTTTAGAAATATCCGTGTGTCATTACATGCTAGCATGGGCTAGGAAATGTGTTAAAAAATCTGTGTCAGCGAGATATAAATAACATCGTCTCCATCAATATGCTACATAACTGACAACGTAACGGCAGCCATTTCTGTTTGGCTGTTGCCCGGGCCTACACTCGTCGCTTCGCCCGCGACATGGCGGGAGACCGGCTGTGTCTGTTCGTTCCCGCGATTGTCTGACAGAGGTAATAAAAAGCTGCGCGACCAGCGAGACCAAGGCAGGCGAGGATGAGCGCACAAACGATTTTCCACGTGGATGAATAAGGCGTAACAGCACTGCACTGAACTGAATTCTATTAGCCACCATGCAGACCATCCACATTCTCTGCTTGCTGCCACTGATTATTCCGAACAACTGCGCTGCAGTTACGTTTCAACTGGAAGCGGAGTCTGTGCCCGGGAGGCACAAGATTCATGACAGAAGCCAGGCCTCCCAGTTCCAAACTGTCTACGTCAACGACACCACTGAGCGTCTCTCTTTCCCTTTCTGTCTCAACCTTGACCTCTCAGATGCCAACATCAGCGTGACGTATTCCAACGACGGAGGAGAAGACGTGGTCCGAGTAGACGTGGACAACCCACAGACACTGACTTTCAACAGCGTCGCCGGGTCCAACTGGGGACACAACTGGAACGTGTTCAGGTCGGCTTCTTTCCAGAATGTGGCACTAAGCCGGGGCTACCATATGCTGACTTTAGTCTTCGAAAGTCTGGACGCGCACGGAATCGAAATCGATTACGTGAACGTGAGTGTGAACAACGACTTTTTGACGGAGGATGTATTCCGTTGTAGGCTGGTGCTTGGAGCAGATCCTCAGTTCTCGCCGGTGTCTGGGGTGAGTGCTGGCTACGTGACGCCGTACAGCTACCCCACCACCTGTCCTGAAGAAGTCAACGTCTACCTGGCCGTGTTCCATCCCTCTGTCCAGCAGTATACACTCACGGTAAACCTCTCCGATCTTTGGATTCACTAATTCTTTCAGTTACTTAATAACTGTTGCTGCGACTGCAGTTTTTAGAGTGTACTAGATGTAGTCCTGACATTCCTCATTTCAGTCACAATTTTTCGTCTTGCGTTTATTGCTGTACTGATATATTGTTGCATCATCATAGGCGAAAGTGGACGTGATGTCAATACTTGCAGCACTCGGATAAGTTACTGCAATTGCTGCGAGATAAGAGTCTGGTTACAAGCAGCAGCAAAAAACCACTGTCAGTTGAATTAGTAAGGGTGGTGTTGATGTGTTGTGCGTATTCATTTCTGTGAAAAAGTAATTTATCTTAATCCCTTCCCCCTCTGAAAGCATTTAACAACTGTCACAGTGAACGTTCATTCGACAGTATCTAAGCCTCCACGTGCTCAGAGGGGGACGCTCACTGGAGGTGGCTCCGTGATTGATCAGTTACTGTCATCAGAAGGCGGGGAGAAGCAGAGGTTGGGGGTGGGGGTGGGACTTGGCAGGTGATATCCTGCGAATGCTGAATCAGAACAGGCACCACTGAAGACTACCGAAGTGACTTGGCAGTAGAGCAGTGTCTTCTGTGGTGGGTTATATCAATACCTGCTTCTTTTTTTTTTTAATCGCACGGAAGGTTAACGTGCCAGTGCAGAGATTGCCCAGACGATCTGCATTACTTTCGCCAAGAGTGCACTCACTGGCGCCCATGCACGACAGGTCTGTCCTGATCTCTCTTTGTTCAGCATACTCTGGCTTTTTTCGACAGCTCTTGTCGAAGATTCCCCCTGAACTGACGCCAACGCTTCGCGTAACTGTGAGAGACTCCATGGCTTCGGTGATCGTGCATGATGCGTTGTTCGCCGCATGAACATGACGTGTATATCTTCTGATCCGTTTGAAATGAACTAGCGTCGGTTCAATATTTCACATACATCTGTAACTACAGTTATCAGCGCTCTTCTAATGAGTGCACTGTAGATGCATTCACACACACACACACACACACACACACACACACACACACACACACACACACACACACACACCACACTCCCCCCCCCCCCGCCACACACACACGCACATAAATATTGCAAATGGAGCAACTGCCACTTAGCAGTCTGAACGCTGGAGAGAATTATTGCACAAAACAACGGACTTTTCCCCCCAGCTAATTCACTCTTGTTGTTCAAATTAAAGAAATAGGACTGGTTAAACTGGTTTTGGGGGTAGGGTGGGAAGAGGGATCGGGACTGGAGCGGGAGGGTGAAGACTGGTAAGTGGACAGGGGAAGACAGAAGAGGAAAAGGAGGGGGAAGATGGGTAAGTGGACAGGGAAGACAGAAGAGGAAAAGGAGGGGGAAGATGGGTAAGTGGACAGGGGAAGACAGAAGAGGAAAAGGAGGGGAAGATGGGTAAGTGGACAGGGGAAGACAGAAGAGGAAAAGGAGGGGGAAGATGGGTAAGTGGAAGGGGAAGACAGAAGAGGAAAAGGAGGGGGAAGACTGGCAAGTGGACAGGGGAAGACAGAAGAGGAAAAGATAATCCCTTACATGATTTCCCACAAATTTTCTTCCCCGTGGTAACGTCCTTCTTGAAGTTCGAGTACAGTCTGAAGAGGAGAACAACAGATGGCTTCTCAAGAGTGTCTTGAAGCTGATGTCTGTTTGTGCACCCTGGAAGATCTTCAGACAGCTGGTTTAGAAGATCTGAAGCTTCTGTTGATTCATTCATGAATGTCTGAAGAAACAACCGCTCAAGAGCCTCCAGAACAACCTTGTGGACTCTCAGGGCACGATTGTAGTGCTTTCCTGCCAAGACAGCATCAATCGACCCACTTGAGCAGACTCCTGACTGCACAATGATCTCTCCAAGACCAGACCCCCTCATGAGTTTTCCAAGTGCTGCCATGTATGAACACAGAAAATGGAATATGCCAAAGCGAACAACAACGTCCTTGAAACGGTCATTCTGCCATACAATCATGTATGCCTTTCTTGCAACAGCCAGGTCACAGGTGAACAGAGTGTGTTTCTGGCCCACTTCCCTTGTTGAAGCATCAACAGAAACTTGGAGGGTATGTTGAACAGTAGCGTTCTCAGTGACGGGATGTAGAACTGGCTGCATGTAGTCCACCGTTGACTGGTCATTCACCATACCCAGATTCCTCCCAGTGAGTGATACCCAGCCTGCCCAGATTCTGGTTTTCTGATTTAGATCTGGTTTAAGTATGAACAATGTTTTTACACTCATTGCGTATAACTCT
>CM031602.1:14207578-14210078 GCA_018398815.1 Conus ventricosus | reverse complement strand
ACACTGAAGAACAATTCGTCAGGTGTTTTTTTTTCAGGTCTGTCGGTTGTCTGCCAATGTTTTCCACGTTCATTCCGCAATGCTATCAGTCGCATCTTCTTTTCTGTTTGTCCCGTTGTCTCCCTGTCTCAACAGTTTCCCGGAAGACTGTTCGGCAAGACCACTGGATCTCGTATCTTGCCCATACCAACCTAGTTTCCTTTTCTTAACAGATGTCAGTAGACCTTGCCAGGATCCGATGTGCTGCTTGATGGCTTGACGACCTTCTTCATTGGTCTTACGATAAGTACACGCCTGATGTTCTGTAACGTGCGGTAACACCTCATTACCGTAGCTTGGATTCTTCTGTCCAGATCCGCTCTGAGGTTCCATATCTTGCATGCATACAGCAACATGGATGGTGCTAGTGCAGGCAGGAGCCTGATCTTGTGTTTCATGGAAATGCTGTAGCTCTTCTTCCATACTAATTTTAGTCTGGACCGTGCTGATATTGTCTTAGAATGGTTCTTCCTTCCATGCTGACTGTGCTGGAGTGATCTTCAAGCGCATCAGTCATGGTGAGATCCAGGAATATGCTGAGGAGTGTTGGGGATGATAGTCAGCCCTGACAAACCCCAGCTGAAGTATGGAATCACCCTCCAGTAGCACCCTGTGTGAGTACTGCACAGGTGGCTTTGGTCAACAGTTGCTGGACAGTATTCTCATGCACACACACATAATATATATATATATATATATATATATATATATATATATATATATATATATATATATATATATATTATATATATATGTTAAAAGGTAAGGTTTAAAACTATCTACAGCGCTGTTTCATGCGGATGCAATCATCAGGATGTGGGGGTCTGTGCTGCCGGTGTTGTATAACTGCTTGTGTTGTCTGTCATCACGTGCTGTCTGTGTTTTTCGTGTGTTTCTGGTTCTTGTTCACTGATAGGAATTTCCACTTGTGCCTGCAGTTGCTAACCATTTCTATCCTAGTATTTAAATTTTAAAATAGGAGGCAGACGGGGAGGGGGGGGGGGGGGGAGAGAAGGGGAAAAGAAGGGGTGAGGTGAGAAAACACTTTGGGACACTGCACACAACATTTCACACTTGCAGCTTTCTTCTGTTAAAATGACCGTCATTCTCCTGTTACGATCTTAGTAAAAGCACATGTACAAACCAGAATCTATCCACTGGGAGGAAAATAATTCCAGCAATATCAAGGATTTCAGCATGAACCCCACCAAATACCATAAAGGACAGAAGGGAAGAGAGAGAGAGAGAGAGCTGGAGAGAGAGAGAGAGAGAGAGAGAGAGAGAGAGAGAGAGAGAGAGAGAGAGAGAGAGAGAGAGAGAGAGAGGGAGACGCGCGTGCGTGAGAGGAGAGAGAGAGAGGAGAGAGAGAGAGAGAGAGAGAGAGAGAGAGAGAGAGAGAGAGAGAGAGAGGAGGAGAGAGAGAGAGAGAGAGAGAGAGAGAGAGAGAGAGAGAGAGAGAGAGAGAGAGAGAGACTAGGAGAACTATCTTGTTACTAAATACTTTGCAAGAAAATAGTGCTTACCCTCATATATGACTTGCACAGATTAAAACATTCCTGTCTTTAGGGATTGGTGTCTATTGTTGTCAAAAGCTATACGCCTGTATCAACTGCCCTCCCCCCTCTATCTCCATGGAGGGCACCCAGCTAAAGACAGTGGATGACTTCAGGTACCTCGGCAGTACCATCAGCAACGACGGCAGCCTGGATAAAGAGATCAACGTCAGGATTTGCAAGGCCAGTCAAGCTCTTGGTCGCCTCCGAGCTCGTGTCCTGAACCAGCACAACATTCAGCTCTCCACAAAGCTCAAGGTGTACAGGGCCGTCGTCCTCACCAGCCTCCTCTATGGATGCGAGACATGGACTGTGTACAAAAGACACTTGAAGCAGCTGGAGAAGTTCCATATGAGAAGCCTGCGGTCAATTATGAAAATCCACTGGCAAGACCGGATCACAAACCTCGAGGTCCTGGACAGAGCTGAGATGACCAGCATCGAGGCCATGATACTGAAATCCCAGCTTCGTTGGGTTGTTCATGTGGTCCGGATGGATGACCACAGGCTGCCAAAGCAGCTCATGTATGGCGAACTGACCTTGGGAAAGCGGAACCAAGGCAGACCACGCAAAAGGTTCAAGGACTGCGTGAAGCCAACATCAAACACTCTGGCATCCCTCCCAAACAGATGGAGCTGTATGCTATGGACAGACCAGACTGGCGCGCCCTCACCATCCGGGCGCGTGACAACTTCGAGGAGAAGGGGCGAGCTGATGTGACTGCAGCACGGGCAAGAAGAAAGGCGTCAGCCACCAATCCTGACCGCCCCGGACAGTTTCCTTGCTCCCACTGCACCCGCGTCTGCCGATCAAGGATTGGCTTAACCAGCCACCTCCGTGCCCACACAAGACAAGGACTTGGCTCATGAGGACAGTCATCATCGGATTGATGGACGACCAAGAATGCC
>CM031602.1:14172578-14205078 GCA_018398815.1 Conus ventricosus | reverse complement strand
TTCGAATGTGCGTACAGCACACAAGCTTATAAACGCTTACACTGAAATGGGGAAAAATCCCCCACCAGATTCGTTTTTATTCATCACTAGGAACTTTCTGAATTCTTCGAAACGCAGGTTCGCTTGCATGAAAGGCAATTTCTTCTACCAGGCGCCTGATTTTGTCGACTGTATGGCAGCCGAATGACGGCCAACAACGCAAAGGACGTAAACTCACACGCACTTGTCGTTCGCCAAATAGAATAGGTGCAGAATGCCGAAATCAAAGGAACATAGGAACACATACAGCAGACTCTATGAAAACCTTGTTCAGATGTGACCCACCTGATGTGACCTTTGAATTTCTGAAGGAGATTAACATTTTTCATCTGATCTAAGATTTTACAGAGGAAAGATTTTTAACAAAATTTCAGGTGTGTTTTTGGAAGATATGTTTTAAAGAGTTGTGTGAACGAGTTTTTCTTCTTTTTTTTTTTTAAAATAACTAGAGTTATTTTTCAATGTGGTGACAGCCCTGGTATGCCCTTTGCTGTTGGCTGGGCTATAAGCAAGATTCCCCTTCCCCTTCAACATTGTTCCCCAAAGAAATGTGCATTAAAACAATGTGGATCCTCAAAACGGCCGGTTCTCCGGGGTTTAGTCAATGTTTGAGCCTGTAGTTGAGACACGCAAACAAAATGGGTTGAAATGTCCACACCGTTATTCGCTTCACTGCAGATGTCTTTCATTCTGGCGGCAAAATGGGTTGAAATGTCCGCACCGTTATTCGCTTCACTGCAGATGTCTTTCATTCTGGCGGCAAAATGGGTTGAAATGTCCACACCGTTATTCGCTTCACTGCAGATGTCTTTCATTCTGGCGGCAAAATGGGTTGAAATGTCCACACCGTTATTCGCTTCACTGCAGATGTCTTTCATTCTGGCGGCAAAATGGGTTGAAATGTCCACACCGTTATTCGCTTCACTGCAGATGTCTTTCATTCTGGCGGCAAAATGGGTTGAAATGTCCACACCGTTATTCGCTTCACTGCAGATGTCTTTCATTCTGGCGGCAAAATGGGTTGAAATGTCCACACCGTTATTCGCTTCACTGCAGATGTCTTTCATTCTGGCAGCCAAAGGGTCAGTCACAGTGATTGTGCTGGTTCTTTTACACGTGCTGTGTCTTGTGGAGTGATTGTGCTGGTTCTTTTACACGTGCTGTGTCTTGTGGAGTGATTGTGCTGGGTTTTTTTTTTTTTTACACGCGCTGTGTCTAGTGGAGTGAGAACGTTAGAGACCGTCTAATATTTAATGTTTAATGTACTCCACAAACAGACAATGATCAATTTCACACAAAATCATATCTACGGTGTATACTAATCACTATTTTCATGATGGAAATACAATTAGCCTTTACACGAAATACATTTATTGTCAAAACTGGAAATCCTTACAAACACTTCCCTCACCCTCTCCCGCCTACTCGCGCTACGTCTCCCTCCCCCTTCCCTTGCAATCAATAAAAAAAATCACATTGAAGTAGCAAGAAAAAACTGCAGTGCTCTGACATCACGCTATACAAAACGAAACAATGAAATCACCAGAGCAGACAAAACACGGCTTAGCAACACACGTCAAGGAAAGGCTGTGTACATTGTGAGGCAAGGTGACAGACTGCAGTGGTAGGGCAACCCAACGCAACGCGCTACAACGGAGTATAAAGTCATACAACACAGTGCAGTGGCCATACAATGCAGTGTTTAGGCAGTACATGCGGTCACAACGTGGGGACTACAACACAAAACGCACTACAATGGTTTTAATGCCATGCAACACAACTTAGTTCTATGCGGTCCGATACTGTGCCAAGTTCACTGGTGGTGTTAATTTCTCAGCCGATCGCAGATGGCAGACAAAATACAATACAACACAATATAATACAATTCGATTCAATACAACACAGTGAAACGCAATGCATCGCAATGCAAGGCAATTATGACCCGAACCAATCCGATCCGACCCGATCCAATTCAGTCCTTCCCAGTCCAGTCCAAACCAGTCCAGTCCAATGCAATGCAGTAAGATGCGATGCAATACAGCCCGACACGTCAAATGCTGTACAAAGCTGCACAGTCCAACCCAATCCAATCCGATCCTTGTCAATCCAATCCAATCCAATCCAATGCAACGCAACATGATGCGACACAACACAGCACGATACATCAAATATGATACAAAGGTGAACAATCCAATCCAATCCGATCCAATCCGATTCAATCCAGCCCAGTCCAATCCACTTCAGTCCAATCCACTTCAGTCCAATCCAATCCAATGCAACGCAATATGATGCGACACAATACAGCACGATACATCAAATATGATACAAAGGTGCACAATCCAGTGCAATGCAATGAAATCCAACCAATCCAGTCCAATCCAATTCAGTTCAGTTCAACCCGATCCGATCCGATCCGATCCAATCTGATCCAATCCTATCAATGACGATGTTGTTGCAGGCCACCAACCCTCTGTACCGTACCTGGTATGACTTCAAGACCAACGACGACCGCAACTGCCCGTTCCTGGACCCTGTCCTCTGGCGCTTTGAAGACGTCGCCATCGACGTCAGCGGAGACACGTGGCAGCCCACGGCTCCTAAACCTAATCGTAATCACGCCAAGATCGTTGGGGTTCGGCTGGGTCCGGCGTCTTCGCAGTCGGCCAACAATGTTGTTTACCGCGTCATGTACAAAGTGACTTTTGACCTCAAAGTGAGATCTCTCTCTCTCTCTCTCTCTCTCTCTCTCTCTCTCTCTCTCTCTCTCTCTCTCTCTCTCTCTCTTCTCTTTCTCTGTGAGTGAGTGAGTGTGTGTGTGTGTGTGTGCGTGTGTGTGTGTGTGTGTGTGTGTGTGTGTGTGTGTGTGTGTGTGTGTGTGTGTGTACGTGTGTATGTTTGCGTGTGCGTGGTGCGCGCTTGCGCGTGTGTGTTGTGTGTGAGTGTGTGTGCATGTATGTGTGTGTGTGTGTGTGTGTGTGTGTGTGTGTGTGTGTGTGTGTGTGTGTGTGTGTGTGTTTGCACGTGCGTGCAAGTGTGCATGCGTGCATGCATGCGCGTGCGCCTCTGTGTGTGTGTGTGTGTGTGTGTGTGTGTGTGTGTGTGTGTGTGTGTGTGTGTGTGTGTGTGTGTGTGAAAGTATAAAAATCACACTGCAGTAGAAACAAGTTCATGTCATCGTTGATCCTCCTCCTTCGCTTCTGCCATCATCATCATTATCATTCTTATCATTGTCATCACCGGCACCATCACTTCCATTTGCCTGACGCATTTATGCTTCTAATGCTTCCCTTTCACATCTCCTTTTTTCGGACGCAATATTCCTGTACAACGACAGTTAGCCTATAAGCACAGTTCAGTATCATGATGATGCAGCAGCAGCAGCAGCAGCAGCAGCAGCAGTAGCACCAGCAGTAGTAGTAGTAGTAGTGATCATAGCTGCATAGGATTTTCTTTTTTGCGTGATGACATCCCTAAAAGGGCCCCGTGTGGCCTAGAATGGTGAGCTTTACGTCGTATCACCACGCGACTCCCAAGGACAAGTTCATCCAAGCCGACCATACACACAAGGAGGGCTCTTTTAGGGATGTCACCATCTAGAAAAAAAAAGAACGTTTTGTTGTGAAACTGACGCAGTTGTTCTCTCTCCTTCCTTCAAGGGGTTCAAAGAAGGATTCATCGATGCGGACATTTACACAGACATGAAGGCTGTGTTTTGTCGCAACGTCTCGTCCTCCTCCTCCCCCACCCCCTCGGTCAGTATGTCTTACGTGAACCGTGAAGAGCAGGAAGTGACCTTGGACACCTTTGACCTCTTAGCGCAAACGGTGACCAAAACTTGGCAGCTGAAGGAAATGACGTGGTCGGAGGACCTCCGGAACACTTTGACTGTGTACGTCACTGAGGCGGACGTGACGTTGTGCACACTGGAGCTGATCCGAGGCAACATAACCGACACTACCGTTCAGGTTTATTCCTCTGATGCCGTTGTATTGGAGGTAAATGTGTGTGTGTGTGTGTGTGTGTGTGTGTGTGTGTGTGTGTGTGTGTGTGTTTACTTGAAGCCTTTTACACAATGAAATGTAGAAATACTAACGAAAGAAAGTAAAACATCGAAATAAATGAGCAAGTAACACGCAATAAACAAATTTCTTTCTTTGAGTTATTATTCGATAGATACAAAGTAGTAATGGTACTTTTTTCCTTGAGTTATTGTACCACATGGCAATGGCGGTTTTTTAAAAACTATTTTTAATTGCATTTGTTTTTATATATCACACACAATCATAACACAATATAACAATGCTATCTATTAATACAGAGAAAACACATTGAGAAAAGGAGGAATAATTATACATGCACGCGTATTAGCATACATTCGTGTGAACACACACACACACACACACACACACACACACACACACACACACACACACACACACACACACACACACACACACATGTTCAGCATTCTATTGTTTGGTCAATCAGTGGGAGATTGCATCTCTTAGGAGATCCAAGTAAAGGTTGTTCTGTACAATTCTTAGCCACTCACAATGCTTGGGTTATTGAACAGCAGAGCTGACCACTCAGACTATTCCATATCTTTTGATCTCCCTTGCATCCTTGAATGGATCCTCAAGCATAGGCTCAAATATTGTCCCCTATATTTTATACTGTTTTAATACTGCTTTTAGTTTTTCAGCAACTTTTTTCCTCTCCACACTTTTGTTTTGTTCCATTTTACTACCCTTCGCTGGCTGCTTTGAGGGTGCTGTTGGATTCTTTTTTGAACCCTTGGTGGTGAGCACACCACAGAATTATGGACTGTGGTGTGTCTCTATTTAACACCAAGAGCACAGACACAATCAGCCGTGTCTCCCTGATGAGTCTGATCCAGCGGACGAAAGGCCTAGGAGCAGGCAATACGAATAAATGTGCCTTCAAGAGGGATTACGATGGTTCCCTCAGGCAGCTAGTGAAGGGGCTTCTCAAATTTATAATATATTTCCCCCCATTTTCTCCATCTTCAATTAATTTTTTTTTAAAGTTCAAATGTTTGCCAAGTCATTACTATAACGACTGAAGAATTGCTAACCTGCAATTGTTTTCCCCCACTACTTAATTGTTCAGCATTTTATATATATATATATATATATATATATATCCCATGTGCACATATAACACATACATAATTACGTAAATGCTCTCATACGCACACAGATGTATACATGTAAGGCATACCATCCAGTCTACAATATGTTACACGATTTTGTAAATTTTTAGGTGGGACAAATATTAGTCAAATTTGGAAGGTAAATAAATCAGCGCAAGAGATATTCATATCGTAAGAATTTAGTCCCTTTTCATTTATGAACATTTTAGTATGTTTGTTGAACAAGTGGTTTATAACATGAGAGCAAAGATATAGCTACTCGCCGTTTCAAAACTGGATAGAGATTGACTATTCAGAGCCCTGAAACCGAGCAAAGGTATACATCATCACACACAACTACTCCTGGTTTCAAAATATGATGGAGGTTGACCATTCAGAGACTTGAAACTGAGCAAAGATATACATCATCAACACACAACTACTCCTGGTTTCAAAATATGATGGAGGTTGACCATTCAGAGACTTGAAACTGAGCAAAGATATAATCATCACACACAACCAAGCGCAGGTCCAAAATAAGATGGGACTAGACCATTCAGACTTCAGGCTGAACAAAGCCACACACAATTTGACCACTCAGTCTTCAGGCTGAACAAAGACACACAGTTTGACCATTCAGACTTCAGGTTGACCAGAGACACACACATGATTTGACCATTCAGACTTCAGGCTGAACAAAGACACACACAATGTGACCATTCAGACTTCAGGCTGAACAAAGACACACACAATTCGACCATTCAGACTTCAGGCTGAACAAAGACACACACAATTTGACCATTCAGACTTCAGGCTGAACAAAGACACACACAATTTGACCATTCAGACTTCAGGCTGAACAAAGACACACACAATGTGACCATTCAGACTTCAGGCTGAACAAAGCACACACAATTTGACCATTCAGACTTCAGGTTGACCAGAGACACACACATTCGACCATTCAGACTTCAGGTTGACCAAAGACACACAATGTGACCATTCAGACTTCAGGCTGAACAAAGACACACATTACACCATTTAGACTTCAGGCTAAAACAAAGACACACACAACTGGACCACTCAGACTTCAGGCTGACCAAAGACACACACACAATTTGACCATTCAGACTTTAGGCTGAACAAAGCCACAGACAATTTGACCACTCAGACTTCAGGCTGAACAAAGACCACTCAGACTTCAGCTGAAAAAGACACAGTTGGACCACTCAGACCTCAGGCTGACCAAAGACACACACAATTTGACCATTCAGACTTCGGGCTGAACAAAGACAGACAATTTGACCATTCAGACTTCGGGCTGAACAAAGACACACAATTGGACCATTCAGACTTCAGGCTGAGCAACAGACACATACAATTGGACCATTCAGACCTCAGGCTGAGCAAAGACATACAATTGGACCATTCAAACTTCAGGCGACCAAAGACACACAATTGGACCACTCAACTTCAGACTGACCAAAGATACACACAATTTGACCATTCAAAACTTGAGACTGACCAAAAACACACACAATTTGACCATTCAGACTTCGGGCTGAACAACACACAATTTGGCCATCCAGACTTCAGGCTGACCAAAGACACATACAATTTGACCATTCAGACTTCAGGCTGACCAGAGACACACACAATTTGACCATTCAGATTTCAGGCTGACCAGAGACACCCCACATTGACCATTCAGGACTTCAGGCTGAACAGAGACACACACACAATTTTAATACACAGATTTCAGGCTGCCCAAAGACACAATCACACAGGCAACCACACGCTGGTTTATCCTGCCGCAGTAGCCGCCACAGCACGAGCTCTCCACTATGAGCAGTCAATGAACACAGGTTCTTTCCGTCAGGTGGTCCGCTCCAGCTTCGGGTGGCGACGCCCTGTGAGGGAGAACCTGACGGTGACGGTGGGCGACAAGACCTTTAGGGACCTGAACCGTGTGATGCTGTACGTGCCCGCGCCCTGGACAGGGGAGAAAGCTTTCACCAAGTTATGGTTCTGGACCAGGTCAGGCTATACTGCTGAGTGGTTGGATGTTTCCCGATACGTTGTGTGTGTGTGTGTGTGGGGTGTGTGTGTGTGTGTGTGTGTGGGGTGTGTGTGGTGTGTGTGTGTGTGTGTACTGCGATATAGTATTTACTTATACTTCATGTGTCTGTATGTCATTCTGTCCTCTGTCTCTGTCTCATTTTGTCGGGTCTGTCTCTATCATTAGCTCACTGCCTTTCCTTTGATTTTGCTCTCTCCTCTCTCTCTCTCTCTCCTCTCTCTCTCTCTCTCTTCTCTCTCTCTCTCTCTCTCTTTTCTCTCTGTCTGTAGCTCTTTGCCTTCCTTTAAACTTTGCTCTCTTTACAAATTAATGCATATGTTACACATTATCCATGCTTCGGCATAGTTTACGTCTGCGCAAAAATTGGCGCAATATGTGACCCTGAGAATGTTCACGTGTAAGCAACGTAGTCGATGATTAAGTTTCTTTCTGTTTAGAGACCACGGAATAAAATCTTTAAAACCATCAAGACGAATATTTATAAAGCCAATTTTAGGCAGAGAGAAACAGAATGAGAGGCCATGTTGCTCGAATTTTTGCATGGACAAGTTCACGTCTTACGCATGAATTGTGCAAAACCATGGATCACTCATAACACTTGTAAAATCCACAGAAAACAAAACCAAATGGTGATAACCTTAAAAGACGAGCTATGTAATCTTAATAGCACGGAATTATTTTTTAAAAAGTTTCTAACACAAAGACATGACAAAGAGGAGTAAAGAACTTTACTCCAATAACCAGCTGTATATCATGTGTTGAAGGAGCGATCACTGTGCGGACTCCGATCTTGGAACAACGACCATCTACGGATGGACCAACCACTGCAGACTCCGATCTGCGGACAACTACTGTCTGTGGATGAACCACAGTGCAGACTCCGATTTGTGAATAGCTACATCTGTGGATGGACCGACTTCTTTGGTAGTAGAAAAAACTCGTGGAGAGCGTGGCAGCAGAGAGTCCTCAGAAGAGAAGCCCCCTTCAAGCCAGTGTTTCGGCCTTATCTCCTGACACTCTAGGGGGGTTGGGCCACAACCGGGTTTATGACTCTGAATGTCCCTTGCTGTCCCTTTTTTCCCATCTTGGGACGAGCCATGGCTGGGATTCGAACCCATGGCCCTCTGGACATGCTCATTTTCCACTTAATGACTCGCACTCTAACCACTGAGTCACTGGGGCACCTGATATTTGTAGGGAAGTTTAAGCCTTATGAAGTTCAATTTTGTTCCTCCTTGACCAGATCCAGCTTGAACACCTCTCTGCCGCTTCTGCTATTGCTTTCAGGGCTCTGGTTTTTTTCCCTCCCTGGAACTGAGAGCTGTTTCATGAGGCTGTATGCAGATGTTCCTACAAACCCCCTAGCTCCAGTTTCTGCCTTGGGGACTTTGACCTGATAGCCTTCTCTCCTCAGGCTGTTTGCCAGATCAGCATACTTTTCAGTCTTGTGGATTTGAGCTGCCTCCATTCTGTTCTCATATGGCACCGTAAGCTCGATCATGATCAGCTGCTTGGTTGATTTAGAGTGGACTACTATGTCTGGTCTCATGCCACTCTTGCTGATGATCTCTGGGTGACTGTTCCATTCTGGGAGGTCTGCAGTGCACTCCCAGTCATCTGCCCCATCCAGCAGACTGCCTGCATGTTCCGAGTGGCACTGTTGTTCTTGGCCGTGATTTGCTGCCTCCTGCCGTGAAGAATGTTGCGGGTGCTTTTGGAGTCCTGATTTTCCCTTTTGTGGTGTTGGTGCTAGCCCAGACTGCCTGTACAATCTCTTTGAGCACTTGGTTGTGCCTCCATGTGTACCTTCCTTGAGCCAGGGCTACTTTACATGAGCTTAGGGCATGCTCCACTGTTTGTTTTTCATGGCAGAGGAGGCATGCAGGATCGTCTGTTTTGCCCCAATTCACAAGATTTGTATTTTAGGGCAGAAGGTCATATGCAGATCTGAGAATGAAGCTGATCCTGAGAGGGGCCATGTGCCAAATGTCATTGCAAGTGAGACCTCTTTGGAGTGCATTCTCCCACGTTGTCCATTGCCCTTGCTGGCTCTGCTGGACTGCTTTTAGGAGTCTTTTTGGTCGTCTTCTTTTCTCATCTCCTGAATCATCATGTCTCTTTTGGCTTTTCCTTTGGCCTTTGACCACCATTCAGTTTTGGTCACCCCCAGTCCTTGTCTGTTAGTCTGTGTGTGTCCTGTTATTTCTCTGATCTTGAGACTTTCTTTTGCAGAATCCATCGCCTCTTGAACTTTCAATTTTCTACCTGTCTTCAGCTGGGGCTTGATTGCTTCTACCACCTTGTCTCCTGAGTCCTCCAGCTTGCTTTGAAGTCTGATCTTCCCTGCTCTGTATTCCTCCAGGATGGATTTCAAAGGTAGTTTCAGCTTTGCTTGGCGACAGTACAGCGCTATGTCAGTGAGACAGGGTGGGACACCAAGCCATTTCCTTATGAACTTGTTGATTTTGGCTTCCATTGCCTCCACTATGCTGGTGCAGATGTCGTATATCATCAGAGGCCATAGGAGCTTTGGTATCAGCGTGAACTGCAGACACCAGACCTTGTATTTGCCAGGGAGCCCACACTGGTCAGTGGTCTCCAAGCCTTCTTCCGACATCTGTTTTGGTTTCTTTTGCTCTTTGTGTGTCTTTCAGGGTATCATCATACCATCTTCCAAGGCTTTTGGGCTGGCTCTTCTGTGACTGTTGGAATGGCCTGGTGGCAACACTGAAAAACCACAGATTCGGCCACTTTTGCTTTCCTCAGTGAGAGACTCTGTGATTTCTTTGGCTTGAACTTCATTCTGGATGAAGCAACTATGTCGTCCAGCCTCTCCAGCACATGACGTGTCTCGTCTTCTCTGGATGAAATCACTGTAGTGTCATCCATGAAGGCCTTGAGAGGGGGCATCTTGTATCCATGACCAAGGTCTTTTGTCTTGCGTTGCTTGTTGCTGCTTTCAAGATGACTTTCATTGCCAAAACGAACAGTATTGGGGAAATTGCACAGCCATTGCAATGCCCACTTCCAAGTTGATCCAATCTGTTTTGTACTCCTAGGTGGAGGAACCGCATTGAGAAGCCATTGAGTACTTTTTGAGCATGTCGCGGATGTTCTTTAGCACATGGTACATCTCAAGAGCCAGCTGTATCATCTTATGGAGTACAGATCCATATGCGTTTGCCAGATCAAGCCACACTACGTCCAGGTCTCTCTTTTCTGTTTTTGCTCTTTGGATTGCGTCCCAGATCATTGTGGCGTGTTCTACACAGCCAGCCACGCCTGGGACGCCACCTTTCTGGACTGACACATCCAAGTACTTGTTTTCCATGAGGTACTTGGGTCAACCTTGCTGCCATGACAGAGAAGAAGATTTTCCCTTCGACGTCCAGTGGTGATATTGGCCTGAACTGGCTGATGTCACTTGAGTTTTGCTCTTTGGGGATGTACACCCCATCTGCCGTCATCCACTGGCCGCTGATCGTCTGGTTTCTCCAAGCTGATCGCAGCAGCCTGTGGAGCCACTCCAGCACCTTGGGACATCTCTTGTACAGCTGGTAAGGTATTCCGTTTGGCCCTGGTGATGATTTGGCTCGGGCTTTGCCGACCACCTTCTTGATTCGCCAACGTTGCTGGCCTGTCATTGAACTGTTCCTCAGGGTTGGTTGGCCACACCAGACCTTGAATGTCGAGTGGTGCTTTGCTCTGTGTGTCAGAGTATGTTTTCCTCAGATGCTGCTCAAGAACTCCTTTGTCCACACTTAGGGTCCCAGATTTCGGCTGCTCAAACAGTGTTCTGGCAAACTGAAGGGGTCTCTGAAGAAGCGCTCTGGGTTTTTCTTCTTTTTGCTCTTCCTTTTCCCTCGAAGATTCCACTTTGCTGAGGGCGCTGTGTTTTGCTTTCAGGTTTTTCCAGAGTTTTCGGTGCAGACTCCGATTTGTGAATAGCTACCATCTGTGGATAGACCGAGTTCTTCGTAGTTAACTTCCATGCAGACTCCGCTCCCCTCCTAGTTCTTCAGATGAGACTTAAAACCCAGATCCGGTGCTTGAACGCATGCATGAAAACATCTTGCGTACGCATTAAACCCGACTCTTCCTTTCGAAAAAGATTAAGCCATCGGGTGCCGGCAGGATGGATGACCCGAAAAAAAAAGTGGTGTCGTGATTAGACGGGATTCCCGAAGACGGAATGTAGCTAACTGTTGCCATTTAATTCGATTGTGCTCTTCAAACCGTAGGCTGGAGCGTCACGTGATGTGGGCCGGCCTTTACTTTGGTCTGTTCTGGCGCAGACTGACCTGGATTGACCTGATGTGGTGTGATCTGGTGTGACTGGCTGTAGTTAGATAAGATTGGGGTTGAATTTGTATGACGTGAGTGCTGGGAGGCTTTGAAAGTATTCTTAAAGAAAAAGAAAAAGAAAAAGAAAGAAAAAAGAAAGAAAATTAAAAAAACCGCAACTTTTTGAAGAAACAAAACCCGCAACGATTTTTTTCTTGAGTTTCTATCCATCTACCAAACATATGTGTAAGCTTAGGTGTATTGGAAGCTGGTTTCTAAATTTCTTATTTCAGAAATATGAACCACACTCACAAGTAAACGAGAACTGCAGAGGTTTCTTTTTTTCAGTACTATAGTTGTTACATGGATTATTGTTCCACAGGAAAGTCAAGAATATTCTTGTGTTGGGCCAGGACGGTAACGTGGGCCTGGCCCCCCTGCCTGCCTCCTCCCCTAACGGCCGATGGACCCCGTTCGGAACTTCCGTCATCGTGGGCAAACCTCCAGGCAATGAGCTCCAACCGGCCGTCAGCATACAAAGCATGACCTTCTATCCCAACACCCTGCAGATGGCGCTCACCTACTACGACGGAAGCTCATGCACCCTGACCTTGACCTACTCCATGTTCGAAACGAAGCTGAGGGTCACGGACCTTCACTTTGCCGCTCTCTCTATTCTTCCGACATGCCTTTCGCCACGTTCCGCTCCATGTTCGTGGCTTTCGGCAACACGGATTCCGACAGTGTGCAGAGCGACCAGGAGGGTCCCGAGCATGTGATGGGCACGTGGAGAAGATGGAGGGCAGGGAGTTCCTGATGTACCGCGCGGTGGAGTCACACCACCGGACGCAGAGCCCTGACCTGAGACTGACCATCGAAGCTTGACCGTGTGGGGGCTTGCCTGCATGCTTGCTTTTGGGAGAGCACGGACAGAACAGGACTGTACAATAGGGAACAAAACATATCGTCTTCGTCTAATATCACATAGTTTGTGGAAAGACGTAAAATGAAACTACTGCTACTATTCTTATCACAAAACATAAAAGTAGAGTAGAGTAGAGTACAATGCGGACCAGAGTAGAGTAGGGTAGGGTAGGGGAGGGTAGGGTAGGGTAGGGCAGGGCAGGGCAGGGCAGGAGAGAATGTAAATATGCGGGTTCAAGCTCACCCATCTTATTTTGCACGATAACCCCCCTTTTCACATCAAAGTCACGTCCATCACATGTCAGTTTTGGCCAAAATTAACACCTATTTTACAAAAAAATTAAACACTCAAACCGCCAAAAATTGACAAAATTAACACATTGAAACGGGGGCTTACATGCTAGATAAGATTTGGTGATCGTGACCCCGCATATTCACATTCTCTCTGAGAACATAAAAAAGCGCCTTAAAATGTATATGGCTTACAGTACGCTCTGACTGAATTAGCTTGTACTTAACTTAAGAATCTAACTAGTACTTACTTAAGAAACATAACAAGAACCTAACTAGTATCTACTTAAGAACTAACAAGAACTTATAATTTACTTACACTTTACTTGTAATTTAATTACACTTACCTTAAATAAGTGCCTTCTATAACTAACTTAACTTGTACTTATTTAGTTCTTAACTTGTACTTTATCTAGTTCTTAAAAACTATTACAAAGAAATGGGTCTACGTCAGGAGGTTGCACTTTTTTGCAGAAGTTGGTTCTTCTTCTTTACTGGGGTTGTGGGCTCTTGTGGCTTGTTGTTAGGTATGGTGTTAAGTATTTGTATGCTAAAACTCCCCCACCAACAACAACAGCGGCAAATACATAATAATACATCTTATCGTTTGTTTGTGATTGTGTTGTTGTTAATTGTGTTGTTGTTGGTGCTGGCGATGCTGTATTACTATCTAATAATTTTTGTTTTGCTGATTGGTTTGATTTTCTCAGTCTGTTCCATTCAGCTAGTTTACGCCCAGCCTCAACACGTCCAGGGTTTTTAGCCTTAGTAACATTACTCACTTGTGTACATTCTGCTCCTGCAGTACATTCTGCTCCTGCGGAGGGCCCTGTGGACTGTCCTGTAGCGTCTTCTTCTCCGGATCGCTCATTTTTTTTATTGCGATTAAATTTAATATGATCAAAATTAATATGATTAAACGTAATTAACCCCATGATGAATGGGCATAAATCGTCCCAAATCTGTAGTACATGTCACATGCTAGAGTTTCTAGGGACTTGTTTAAACCGGATCTTGTGGATAAGTCGTATTTAAATCTTCTTCTGAATCAACTGGCGCACCTTACTTACTAACTTAGCATATAGACTAATCATTGTCTGACCCATGATCTAACCATTTTGACCCTAGCTGTGCTTCGTACCTAGCGTAGTACTTCTCAACGTCTGATGTAGACAGTTGTTGGATCTGTTCAATACTTAGTTAACCCTAAATATGCCTAGTTTTCACACGCAGCCAGAGAGTATAATCTTTCTTTTATGGCAGTTATCTACGGAGTAGTCTGCTTGACTCACACTTTAATAGTTCTTCACAATCCATTTTAAAAACAATAAAAAAAAATATAATACTTTTAAAACCATGAGTTTAACGCTGGTTAATTATGCAGTGCCATCGTTGGTGTTATAGTTTATTCAACCTTGCAAAATTGTTTGTTAGGGATAAAACGCCTACATGGGGGAAAGATAGAAGATTCGCCAAAACTAGTTGCAACTTTTTTTTTTAGCTTTACAACAAAAGATTATTTTTTTAAAAAAGCACTTAGACAGTCTTTAGTATTTTGTTTATTTTAATTATTTTTTTTTTAAATAAAAAAAATGATAAAAAAAAGATTATCAATACGTTTTTACCATTCTGCTGTGATTAGCGGCCTTATATAGGCAATAGCGTGTTAGAAAAAAACATTTTTAAAAAAAATAAAAGCCGGGGGGAAATCTGGGGAAGGTTAGCATTGGGGACATTTTTAAAGGTTAGGGTTGAAATTTACGGGGGGATTGCGTCAAAAGACTTTCTTGTTGCACAGGGGATTACCCCAAAAAAAATTTTTAGTTCATAAAAAAGTTTAAATTTTAAAAAAAATTTTTAATTTTTTAAAAAAATTTTTGTCGGTTTGGGTTTCTGAGGGTAAAAGGAGCTAATTTTTAACGTTTTGGGCCTTTCCCTCTGGAAGAAATTATATTTTTTGAAAATTTTGGGGGTTTGAGGAAGAGAGAAAACGTCATAAACAAGGCAAAAAGTTTTTAGCAAAGGCAAGAGACGCTTATGGGGGGGGGGAAAAAAAACAAAATTGCCCCATTGGGACCCCTTTTAAAAAAAAATTAAAGGGGAACGGAATTGCGTCTAAAGCTTTCTTATTACGCGGGGAATTTTCAAAAAATGTTTTAACCCTAGAAAATATTGATTTTAAAAAGATGGCGGGGTATTATGTGGTAGGGGGGGTATTTTTAAATTTGTTTTTGCCTTTCCCCGGGGAAGCAATTAATTTTTTAGTAAATTGAGGTCTGATAAAGAAAGGAACGTCATAACAATGCAATGAAGATTTTTTTTCTAAGGAAAGAGACGCTTACGAAAAAGGGCCCCAAATTGTCACTTAGACTTTTTTTAAATTTAAAAGGTTAAGAGAACGGGACATGCGAGCAAACTTTACAGACTTTTGATGAGGAAATGAATGGGTTTATTTTGTGACGGAAAAGGGAATTTTCAAACCCAACACCACCGCCAGAGCTGTCTGATTTTTTAAACCCAATCAGAAGAACAAAAAATAGCTAAAATTTGGTTTTTTTTGGGGTGGGTGCTATGGGAGCAATCTATATTCTTGCAAAAAAATTTTTAAATTTTAATTAAAATACACCCCTTTTTTTGGGACAAGAAAAAAATTATTATTCTCAAAAGGGTTTTGGGAAAAGGGAAGGGCCCTGCTATTAAAAAAACTGGTAAAGCTGCTAGAGTTTAAAATTCAAGCAAAAGACTGGCTTTAAAAAACAGGCAATTTGGCAATAAAACTGCCTGCCCCCAAAAAAATAAAAGCCCAAAAATTTTGTTTTTCGTTCCAAATGACCCCACCAGGGGAAATTCCCGTATTTCCACTTGATAAATTTTGAAAAAAAAATTTTTAAAAGTATGCTTGACATTTGTTGTTAGGGCTTCAAGATACAAAGACGCTAAACCCTTTTAACGGAAAAAGCTAAATTTCTGGGGCCCTGTGGCTTTAAAAAAAAATATACGGGAAAAGGCCCTTTAAAAAGTATCCTAGGTTGTTTCAAGTTGATGATAAAAAAAGGTTTAAAAAGGCTCTGAAACCCCACTGTTTTTAAAAAAACCATCATTTTAAAATTTTAAGAGGGGACCCCAGAAACCATCGATCACAAGCCCTGGTAGAAAATTTTTTTTAAAAAACAGCTAAAACCCCTGTTTACCTATCAATATTACAGAGAAATTTTGGACAGAACGCGTACACAAAAAGGGGGTTTTGGGAAATTTCCCACATCTTTACGCGCCATGAAAAATGAAGTTTTTAAAAGAAAAAAGGGCCCTTTTAAGTCAAAAAAACCAAATTAAAATTTAAAAAAAAATTTAGCTTTAAATGAAGTTGTGCAGGGGACTCAAAAACTCTTACCGTTTGGACAAAAAAGAAAAGATTTTGTTTTGTCCTGGAGGGGCAGAAGGTGATTTTTAGAATTAGGCCACAATCCAATATGGAGCAAAAGATGTAAATGAATTTAAAAAGAATATGAAAAAACCCCCTCCCGTTTATTATGAAAGAGAAATCTTTCTGCCAAAAGCCTCCCCCCTAAAAAACCCTTTTTTTTCGTAAAGAGTTGCAAGTTGTCCCGCCAAACAAAAGTGCATGTTATTTAAAACCAAAAAAAAATTAGTTTTTTTATTAAAATTTTTTTTTCCCTAAACTTTTTTTTTTTGGCCTTTTGGGGGGTTTAAAAACCCGATCTTGTTTTTGGGTTTTTCTTTGTTTTTTTTAATTTGGCACCCGAATCTACCTTTTTGTGAAGGTTAAAAGGGTTTTTTTCTCCACCCCCTTTTTAAAAGTTAAATTTTTTGGGGCGTCTAAATTAATGGGCCGTCACCCAAAAGGGTTTTCTCAAATTCTTCTTTCCGTGATTTTTTCCCCTGTTTGTTTTGGGCTTTTTTAATCTTAAGGGAAAAATTTTTGGCTGTTGTTTGGGAAACAAGGGCAGGTGTTTTTGTAATTTAGGAGTTTTTTTTTTTTAAAACACACTTACAACCTTAGACATGGCGCCAAACCCTCCCCCAAAGGCCTCCTAAGCTAGAGAGGGGGCCCGCACCAACCCAGTAGCTAAAAAAAGCAATCCCAGACCCGCCTTACCCCTTGGCTATACCCGATGAGCCATAATTACAAAGAAAGAGTTTTTAAAAAAAAAGTTTTTGAAATTTCTTTAGAAACTCTATATTTAAAGTCGCTTTCTTTTTCCCTTTTTGAAGTTCGGGTTTTTTGCTTTAATTTAAATTTTTAAAACCCCCCTTTTTTAAAAATTAAAATTTTTTTTTTAAAATTAATCTTATACATATCGTTTTTTTTAAACCTTTGAAAAGCACTTCATCAACAGAGTAAAAAGCAATAAAATAAAATTTTCTTAATGAGAATAAAGTCAAGTACTTTTTAGTTTGCCCTTTGTAAACCTTTCACGAACTTTGTCAAATGATACATGGGGGTTTTTTTTCATCTCCGTTTTTAGAAAATTTGCAAAAAACAAATTTAAAGGGGGCCCATCCAATTTTCAGCCTTTATTTGTACACCTCAAAATTAGGTATGTTCTGGCAAACTGGGTATGGGCCCTCTCTCGGTTTAAAATTAAATAACCCGAAAAAAAAAATTTCCGGCATTTGCCTAATTTTAGGGGGCCTTAGCGCGGGGTTTTAAATTCAAGCCAACAGTGTCGCCCCCCCCTTCAGCTAAGGACTTTTTTCTCGTAGAATATATTCAGTACCCTGCCAAGCTTTTTTCAATTTGTTTTTTCTGTTGTTTTTCCGGGAACAAAGCTAAACAATTTTGAGCCCGGAAATTCAAAGCCTTTCTAAAATTTTTTTTTCTTATCAAAAGTTTTTACATTGGGGCTCCGTATTTCAAATTTCCCTTTCCCAGTAAATTTTTCGGGAAAGCAACCCCCAAAACACCCTTTTTTTTTTATTTTTTTGTTTTTTTTTTTTTGCCAAAATCTTTTTCCCTCAAAAATTTTCATCTGTTTTTGGGTTTGGGATTTTGCGGGGCTTTTTTTTTGTCTTAAAATTTTCTTTTCGTTTGAAACCCCCCTATTTTGGGGTACTCAAACCAAAAAACTTTTCCCCGGGCACGCCTATTAGTTAAAACCCTCAGTTGGCTCCTAGGTCTTTTAGCTCTACTGCGGCATTTAGGAGTTTGCTGCGCTTTTGATTCTGGCCCTCGAGACTTTTTTTAAAATATAAAAATTTTAAACAAATTTTTTAATAAGCAAAAAAATAATAAACAATTTACAATAAACAAACGTATTGAACTGGGGGCCCAGTCCTAAGCTTTGCTTGGCGTGCTTAAAATTTTTTCTAACTGCTCCTTTTTTTTTTTTTTGCTCTTTTTTGCCCCCTTATTATATAATTTTCATTTAAAACATTCTTAAAAAAATTATCTTTGTCCTTAGTGTAAAAAAAAAAAACCGTTTTTAAAACTGCGACCCGAAAGTTTTTTTAAACGGGCATTTATTTTTGATTTAAAAGAGCCAACAAAAAACTAAGGCGTGGCGCCCACTAAAGGCTACCCTTTGGGGAAAGTTTTTTTTTTTTTAACAATGTTTTTTCAGCTGAACAGTTTCAAAAATTAAACGGGGTTTCAGTTCCTCAAATAGTTTAGAAATTTTTTCAAAACAGTCCCCCTCATTTTTGTCGTAGGATAACAAAAAATTTTTTTTCATCGCCCCAAATAAATTTCCCTTTTCTTGTAAAAAATTGTTGTGCTTAAGGGTTGTGCAGAAATTTAAAAACAAGTGCTCGAAAATAAAACCTGTATATTGTTTGTAAACAAATAAAGTACGAAGACATTTTTCCCCACACCCTTAATCCCGCAGAAAAGAGAAAAAAGTGCGGATTTTTTAGGCAGAAACTTTAAGCTATCCTTCTGTTTTTATTAAAATTTATTTTTTCTGCTTTTTTAATGAGCTGCGTTTTTTTGCCTGTTTTTTTTAAATTTTTTTTTAACTGAGCATCACAAACCAAAAAAAAATTGCATTTGTTTTTGGGTGTTTCCGTTGCTTTTTGTGAATATTTTTTTTGTTTACCATTTTTGCCCTACCCCTTTCCCCACCTTCCAAACAATCTGTTTAAAATGTGGATCAAAAATCCAGCCACAGCCATATTTGCTTTTTAAAGTAGTTTTTCAAGTCTTCCCTTTCAAAAGGCAAAGTTTTTTAATACACGACCCAACTGCGGACCCCTTTGGCCTCCAAGAAAACCCAAATTTTCTTATTTCATAAAAAGTTTTGGGGGGTAAAAGCCCCGCCCCCTAAATTACAACTAAATCAGATTTTCCATTTATTACACAGTAAACCCTTTCCCCAAATTTTTGGATTAAAAAAAAAGCTTCGATTCATCTGAAAAGGAGTTTTTTTCCTTCAGAAAAACAAGAAAAAAATTTCCCTTTTTAAAGACTTTACAGCCTATTTAAAGGGTATTTTTCCAAAAGATGCTTGCTTGTTTTTATTTTTGTAGTGGATGAATAACTCTTTAATAATAAAAAACCCTTTTTAAAATTTTATCGGGGTTTTTAAGATTGTTTGGCCATTTGGGGGTTAAAGTAACAAAAAAACTCAAGAAAAGGCCCCGCTGAGTGTGTATTTAGCAAAGGGTCTTCAACAAAAAAAACAAAAAATGTAGGTTTAAAATGTCAGTTCATAAAAAAGGTTTTTTTTTTAATGCGCCTTGGTAATTTGGCTTTATGCGTCTTTAACGCTAAAAAATCTAGGGGGATGCAGAATCTGTTCCCCAAATGTTTCTGCATGCCTCATCTTTAAACCCATCATTTTTTGCATCCCCCGTTTTAACCCGGTGCTTTGAGACCTTTGGGGGGGGGGGGGGGATTCCCTGTTTAAATTTTCTCTTTTCTTTTTTTTTTGGGGCAGCCATAATCAAAATAAAGGGCAAAAATGTTTTGCCTCGCCTAGTAAAAAGATTCTTTTGCCCTCCATTTTTAATTGCCAATGTTTAAACAATAGCCCTGCCTAAATTACAACCAGTAGCTTGGGATCATCGTTTTTAATTCTTTTTTAAAAATGGATATTTTTAGGGGGTGCCGGGCCCATTTTAACATCGCCAGCGCCAAGATCCGGAAACTTTACTTTAAAGTTTGTCCAGGCTGAATGTTGATGGAGTTTTTACACAAATTTTACAGTCTGTTTTAAAACCTCTTACCCGGGGGTTTCCTTCTTTTTTTCTGTAGGGGATCGGGGTCCCCTAACCGTTGTTTTTCATTTTTTTAAAACAAAAAAGAATATAAATAAAAAATGGCGGGAAGATTTAAACCCGATTGATCCTGTTGAAGAAGAAGATGAAAAAAGAACTGGTCCCTTAATTGAGGAAGACTTAAAGGGGGGGGTTCTTTACCCCCCAGACAACGTCAAGAATTTATTGCGAAAAAGAATTCAATCATTTATAAAAGCTTGGGACAGAGTGCCAGACTCTTGACCCTAACGATTTTAAAAGAAGATGGGGGGCCCAATTTGTATATAAAAAAGGGGGCGGGGAGAGCGCGCGAAGGTTTTTTCAACGAAAAAACCCAAAACCCAAGTTTTTAAAACTAAGCACAATTACCCAAAAAACTCCCTTTTGCAAAGGCAGAACATTTAAAACCTTTTAGAGTTTGGGGAGCCGAAGTGTTAGTCTTTTACAGAAATTTTGGGCAAGAGTTGCCAACAATCAACATAAAAAAACTTTCCTCTTAAAGGATTTAACTCAAAAAGCAGGGAAAAATTTAAAAAGAGCAGAAAAACTATTTCCCAAAAATTGAAACTTTTTTTAAATGAGGAGAACCATTTTAAAAACAATTGACGATTCTCCATTCCCTTTGCGTAAAACCCGGGGCCCTTTAATGAGGTTTTAAAGAACAATAAGGGGCGAACTAAAAAACAATTTGGAAAAACTTTGTGAGAAAGTTAGGAGATAGAAAGAAAAAAAATAAACGGGGCTGTTTGCAGATGATAAAAATTTAGGGCAAGAAAAAAAAGGCTAAAATTACAAAAAAGAAAATACAGAATTAATGGACGAAAGGGGGGCCCGGGTTTTAAAAGCGTGTCTACAAAAGAGCGCATTTACCCAACACAAAAAAGCAAGTAAAAAAAACTATAAACAAAAAAATTTTTTGAAAACACAGGGCTAGGGGGAAAGAAAAAGGCCCCCTGTTCAGGGAAGGGGGATTACATTATTTTAGCTTAAAAAAGGGCTTTTGGGTTTTTTGCTATCTTACACTTTTTTAAATTTTTTAAACCCGGGGCAGTGCGCCAACGGGCCGAACCCCTCCAACACTCAGCCGGGAAAAAATTTGGGATTAGAAAACATTGCATCATCTAGAAAATTTAAAAAAAAATTTTAGGGCCCAAAGCGCTTGAGGGCCTTTGTTTTGGCTTTAATTTGGCAGTGTTTTTTTGTTGGGTTTTGTCTACTATAGGAAAATTTTGCGGGTTATAGGGCCCGACCATTTGGCGAAAAGGGAGGGGCTAGCTGCGGTTTAAAATTTTTTAGTGAAATAAAGTAGGCAAATTCCAGTAAAAGTTAAAAACACAACAAGGGCTGTTTTTTTCCATGTGACTGCCAGTGAAAAGGGGGAAATTAAAAAGGGGGGAGTGCTTTTTTGGGGCTGCTTTCTGGCTGGGGGCGTTATAAATGGTGGGGGGATCGTTTTTCTGGGGTTTTTAAAGCGGGGATGGGCTTTTTTCGGGGTAGGCACTTTTTTTAAAAAATGGAGGGGGGGGGGCCTTGTTTTTAAGTATTTATTGTCCCCCAAAGTTTTTGGGCGCCCTCCACCCTATGAGGTTTTCATTTTTTAAAATTCTGTTTTAATGCCCTCTGTGTCTAAGGTCAGAGGGAAAGCATGTTTTTAATCCGCAACCCCAAAATGTCAACCTTTGCCCTTGAATGTGCAAAAAAGTCTTGATCCCTTGTATGCTGGAAGGAAAATTTCAACAGCAATTTTAAATTGCATCTTCTAAATTAGCTAAAAAATTTTTTTTTCTAGCATCAAAGCCTGTAGATTAAATCTACATGCAGATTTGGGGTCTGTGCTTGTGCCCCCTAAAGCCCAAAAGTATGCCCCGTATGGAGTCATTAATTTTTGGCACCCCTGGCGGTTAGCCTTTATTTTTTATCTAAAAAAAAATTGTTTCCAGGCTTAGGGTGTTTTTGTTTATGGACCCCAATCGAACTTGTTTTTTTGGGGTGAAAAGAGGTGGGGCCCCGGCCCCAGTAGTCAAAAGTAATTTTTTTTTTGCCCCCCACAAATACAAATTGTGCCAAACCCATGTTTCCCGGCAAACTTTTGTCAAAAAACATTTAAGGGAATTAATTTTAAATTCGTTGCAAAATTTTTTTCATATGCATTTTTGCCCAAATTGGGCTGAAAAAGGGTTTAAAACCTTTGTCGTTAGGGGGGGGCATTTGGTAGTTCATTTGTTTCTTTCTGAAACTGGAAATAAACTTGAAATTTATATACTGCCCTTATTTAAAGTTTGGGATTTTTTAAAGGGTTTGCATATGAAAAAACCCACACCCAGTGGGTTGCGCAGTAAATGGCAAAATTTAACTGTTTTCGGGAAAAAAAGCCATAGGGTGGGATGACCATCCCTGTTTGGCATTTCTGTCACCTTTATTGGCGGTTTAAAAAATTCTAGTTAGGGGGTTTTTCAAGTTTTAACTTGGAAGCTGTATGTTTCCCTTCTACTGAAATGGTTAGATCGCAAAACCCCAAAGTTTTGGGGTTTTATAAAACGCTCCTAAATCGTAAGTGGCACTTTCGTTTTTTTTAAAAAGGTTCCTTTTTTTAAAATTATTTTTTAAATAGTGAAAAAAATTAGTTATTTTTAAAAGTTGCGTTTATATAACCAAGCAAAACAAACGTGTCCCCTTTAACGTACCCAATTGCAATAGGGGGCGGTTTTTTTTGGGTTGCCCTTAGGGGAAATTGGGTTTAAAGTTATGGGTAACATATCAAAAGGGCTAAAAACAACTGGGCGGATGTTAAGGACGAGCAAGGCAATCAAGTAAGTTATAAAACAATACCTGAGGGTTTTACTACAACTTTTGTTCTTTAAAGGTTTTTTAGGGGAATTTAGGGGTTTTTTGTTAAAAATTTTAACAAAGGCAAACCTAAAAATTACTAACTTTTTCCACTAGAAGAAAAAAGAGTTTACACTTTACCTAGGGAAATTGTCGAATTTTTAGGTTTTTCACATAGGGGCGGAATTATAGTTTTAGTACAAGAGAAGATTTTTTTATAAATTTTAAAAAGGTAATAAAACCGTTGTTTTTTCTCGTAAACCCAAATGTTGAAAGGTCCTTTTACAACATTTAAAAAAAACATGTGCAAAATTTTTTTTCCGGGCTCTCCATCTAAAGTTCTAAAGGTTTTGTTTCCAAACCTAGGGGGGGGTTTTTTGCGATTATCATTTTATTTTTTGGGGACGGAGACACCCAATTTTTAAAGAATTTTTTGGGGAACTAAAAAATTCATTGGATGAAAAAAAACCCTAAAAAGAGGGGAAAGCCAGTTGTCTTTTTAAAATTTATTGATAAGGGAAAGTAAAAGAACATTTTAAAAAGTAGGGGGGGCCAGTCCCGCGGGCTTAATATGCTGGAAGGCAAATCGATTTTAAACCTTTTTAAAAAGTTCCCCAATCCCCTTTTAAAAAAAAAGCAAAAGAACCCCCGAACTGCTAGATTCTCTTGTTATTGTTTAGGACTAGTGTTTTTTGTTAACAGCAGTTTTTTGTTTACTTGATGAAGAGCAGAGCGAAGTTTTAAATTTTTGAGGGGAAATACTTTGTTTTCAAAAAAACCTGCTTGAGTTTTTCGTGGGGTTTTTTTTTTTTGACAACTTCTTTATTTTCCCTTTTACCCTTTTTCTTACAGAAGTCTGGGGAAAACGCGTACATTTTTGCCCGAAAAACCAAACATATTCTTTGATAACTTCCCTTTAAATTTCCCCTTCATCTTTCCAATCACTTTCCTTTTTACAGTTAAATTGAAAAAGGACTGTTTAGGATAGTCCATGTGTCGTCCCCCCTTCCAACCCCCTTTAGCTACTTCGTTTCAAAATCCTTAAGAAGTCTTTGGGGGAAGGGCTAAAATTAAAATATCAGTGTCTGTTAAAGGGGCTTTTTGCTTCGGGGCCCCGCGGTTTAAAGTAGTCATAAAAAAATTTTCAAACATCAATAACTTTGAAAAATCTAATAGGGTTTAAAGCCTTTAAACACCGGCTTGCCCCAATTTTAACTTTTTTTTTTCTTCATAAAAAAAGCCAACCAAGCTTTTCGTTAAATCTTTTTAAGTCTTGATAGTTAGGCTTAGGGGAAAAAACTTAATTGCTTGGTTTTCTTTTGTAACTAATTTAAACATCTTTACGGGTTTTGTACGTTTTTTCCATGGGTTTTTCCCCAAAAAAGCTGTTGTTCTTTTGTTTTTTTAATCTTTTTTTGAAGCGTCAGTGGGGTTGGGTTCAAAAATCGTATTCCTTTTTGATGTATGGCCCCATAAAAAGGTCTTGGGTTTAAAGCAATTATTCTATGAGTAGCTTTTCAGCTTTAAAAACCGGTCTTAAGTTAAAATGTAACGCTGTAAAAAGGGACAATATTTAGTCCCTTTTGCCTAAGATTTTTTTAACAATTTTTTGGCGGTTTTAAAAGGGCTCTTTTTTAAACTTTCTGCAGCTAGGGGGGAAAACGTTGTGAAGAACATGCCCGGTTTTTTTTATAAGGATACTCAAGTCTACTTCTAAGATTAGTCCCATTGGTTTTTCAGGGGGCAAGCTGGACAGCGCACCTAAACAGTTTTTTAACATTATAGGGCCTTTTATCATTGTAAAAAATTTCCCCAGTGGAAACGGTTTTACTCTTGGGCCCCTCCAAAACAGATTGTTAGCATCTAAATACATTAGATAGTTGGATGGTTTTTTGGGATCATAATCGCCTAAATACTTGTTGTTGGCTTTTATAAGGGTGTGAGGGCATCTAAAGCCCCCCCTACCCCTTTTTCCAAACACGGGGGTGTGGGTAGATCAGAAATTAAAATCAATCGAAAGTTTGTAACTTTAAGAAGCATCCCCCGAAAGGCCGGGGGCGGAGATGTAATGTGATGAGTCTAATTTTAATGTTTCATGCATGTAGATCTGTAAAAATTTTGAAAGGGCGTCTTTCCAAAAAACAAAAGTCAGCCCAAAAAATATTGAAAATTTTATAGTCCCATCGTTTGGCAGTGTAATTTTGTCCGGCTTTCCCGAGCGTTTTTCATAGTCAGGGTCAGTTTTGTCTTTGCCCCTAAGGGTTTAAAAAAAACGCCTTTTGGAGGAAGTGAGTCTTCTTCAAACCTATCCCACGAGTTCATGTATTCATAAGGATAAAAATCCCCTTTTCGCACCAAAAAAAGGGTCAAAATATTTTTTTAGTGAATTTGGAAAATCTTGTAAAGATCCGCTAACTTATCCAAACTAGCCATCAGAAAGTTGGGCAGGTCATAAAAGGATTAAAAAGTAAAAAGTAAAAGTCATGTACTTTTCGGAAAAACTGGGCAATTTTCAGGTAACCCTCCCTTTTATTTAGGGAATCCACTGTTGCCAAAGATAAAAAAGGAAACGAAACCTCTTAAGTTATTTAAAAAAGATAGGGAGTTTCCATGTTTAGGGTTTAACCTTAAGTTTAAGTTACAATTGTTGTGTTCTGCCCCTTGAAAATTTTTCCCCCAATGTGTTGTGGTCTTTAATGCGTTGGGCCCAATAATTCTTTAAATTTCCTATCCAACAGGTGTAGATGAAAAATAACGTTCTTGGTCTTCGGAGGGCATAACAATGTTGAAAGATTTTGTTTGGGTTTGGGGTAGTGATTCCCAAGTTTTTTCATCTGCCCTAAAAACCCTTTCTAGCTGGTTGGGGCCCTTAAACTTGGGTGTTTTGTGTTGGGGTTTTGACCTAAAACCAATTTAAAAGCATAAGAACAGAATCTGAGGGGGAGTTAATTTAAAGGGTTTTTTTTTGTTCTTGCGGTTTGTGGGGCCCTAGTTCTTGGCAAGATTGATTCAAAGTCCCGCATAAACCACGTACGGGCTTATTTGCATTTTGTGTAAATTCTTAAAACGGGCCTTAACCCCCGGGTTTTTGGGGTGAGGGTTTGGTTTTACAGTTACAATACTTTTAAAAATGAGTTCTATTTTTCGGAAGCTGCTTCTATAGTTGGGGTTCTAACTAAACACCTTCTACAAACCCCCCCGTTTAGATTTTTGCTTTGATGTTTTCTCTAACGTCTGCTTTTTTTGTTCTGATTAATACTTTTAAAGGTCTTTGTTTCTATCTGCAAACAGCATCAAGGGCTACATGTTTTTTTAAAACGGGTTTGCCAAAAAAAAGGGGGGTTGGGGGAAACCCTTAGAGGGACTAGATTTAGCTTCTAAGCCTTTTGTTTTACGTTTACAGTGATTTTGGGTTTTTTTTGTTCTTTAAACTTTGATATACTTTCTATACTCCCCTGGAAAGTTTTTGTTTAAAAGTTCAGCTCTTGCTTATATTGGTCATAAAATTTGTTTTCTCTTTTTGCGTTCTTTTTAAAAAGGGTGTAAAAGGGGTTTAAAAAAACACACCACATAAAACAATGTTGTCAGGAAATTTTTTTTTAAGGGCTGCTCGTTTTAAAAAAAATAAAAATTTTGGGGGGGAAGGTAAAATTTTCCCATTTTTTGGTTGAACTTTGGTTTTTTCTTAAAAAATTTTTAAGGGCCGTTCCTTCAGACCACCCAGAAAAAACCCTTTTTTGCCTCCTCACTTGCATGGTTAAACTGTGTAAGATTTTAATTTTGCCCAGTTAAATTAAAGTTTGCGATAGTAATAACTTCTTTCTGTTTAGTTGAAACCCCCAAAATTCCATATTACTTTCTCGGGGTTTTATAATCAATCAGAACGGTCCCTTTTCACTTTTACTGGTGGGTCGTTTGGAGAGGGGTCTGGGGTTTTAGAAAAAGCATGGGGCTACCTTTTTATGAACAATTTTTTGGGGGTTAATGATGTCCCCTGTCTCTTGCTAAACAATTGATTAATTGTTTTTTCACACCTTTTTGCCTGGCGCCCGGGTGGGAGTATTTCAAACTCGACGGGTTTGTGGGGGCTCATTTTTTAACCAAAATATTTACGTAAATTAAAAAATAAATATATAAAAAAAGTAAGTAAAAAAAGGCTTTTTATTTTCCCCCCAAGCGTTGCAAACGTCAAGACATTTTTAAACCCTTTCAAAACCCCTGCTAAATTTTAGCTTTTTCTGAAAACACACGTCAATGTTCATCACTTTGGTTTTCTTCATTAAATTTGTTCACTAGATCTTTTTTTTATATTGTTTAAATCATTCTTTAAACCCCGATTTAATTAAAAACAATGTTTTAAAGGGTTTTTATTGGGCTCGTTAAATTTTCATTACAATTCTTTTTAAATCAGATGCATAAGTTCGGCACCATTTTTTAAACTAAAATTTAAAAAAAAAAAAAATAATTGGAATTTAAACTGTTATTTATAGTCTTTTTTAATGAAAAAATAATCTTTATTTAAAACAAAAGTTACCCCTGAAGGCAAGTAGAAACGGTCAGAATTTTCATCTTGGAGGCCATATAATTTAACTAAAATGGGAACAATTTTATAGCTTGTGGGGGCCAATAATCTTTTATTTCCCCTGATTTGGGCCCTTTTTCACGGGTTTGTTTGTTTTTTTATGTGAATAAAAAAAATCAGTAATTGATGTTTCAAAACCTGCTCCTTAAAACCTTTTTCTTTGGGCCCTTCCCAAATTTTAAAGTGTGAAGTATTTTAAAAAGCTTCTAACTTCTTCGGGGTTAAATTTTAAAAAAAAAATTTTAAAAAAATAAATTAAAAAATTAATTAATCAGTTTTTCTTCCCCCATCCTTGGGGCCTCTCTTTTTAACCACAGGTAAAGTACGCACACCCCCGCTTTATGCAAAAACGCCCAAACACACACAAAACCCAAGCACACACAAAACCCACAACACACAAACAAAAAAACAAAAAAACACGCCAAATAGAGGGGGGGGTTGTTTGCAGGGGAAAAGTAAATTTGGGGTTTTGCGGGGGGTTTTAAATTTGCGCCATTCAAGTGTGAGCCGCTAAAAGCCCTTATCAGATTCCTTGAATCAATAATCCCCGGAATTTTGTTTTTGTTCTCTCACGACCGTTGAAAAGACGGCCTAAAACCGGGCGTTGAGGGAGGGCGAAGAAAAAAGTTGGGAAATTGAGCAGGCACAAAAATGTCCAGAGCAGCACGTTTGGGAAGGGTGGTTCCGAAAAGGGAGGTTTGGGTTTTAATTTTGAAAACCCCGTCAAAGCCAAGGGAGGGGTTGGGAAAATTGGCACCGTACATGCATGAACGTTACTAATTTAGAACCCCGCATAGAGCAAATTTTTGCAGGGCCCCAAGATTTCAAAGAAATTTCCCGCCCTATCCCCTACCCCAACCCCCCTAAATCAAATAATTTGGGTTTCTGCCCGGGTGGGGCGGGTTTACGGGTTTGATGTGGGGAAAGGGAAAATTTGGCGCTTTCCCGAAACCCATTAAATTTCTGTATTTTTCTATTCCTTCCTTTCTTAACCCTTGTTTTTTCTTCGTCCATAATGGAGTAGAAGGGGTGAGAAGTACTTGCACTTTTTTTAAAACCCTGCCTACTGGGAAAAAAATTTAAAAAGTCTGTTGCTGCTTTGGCCCATTCATAAATATTTTCCCTTTTTTAGTTTTTTGAAAAAAAGGGAAATACCAAAAAATTTTTGCTTTTCCACCAAAAAAAAAAAAACACTATCCCCGAGACAAAAAACAAACACAGAAACCGTTTTCCCGCACGTCAACGTACGTCCACCAAAACAACCCAGATGTGAAATTTAAAAATCAGGGCTCCCTTTTTTAATGCCCGGGCCCCCTAGACCCCAAAGTTCTTTTTCCTTGCTTTTGGTTTGGGCCCCGCAGGGGCGATTAATAAAATGAGTCGCATTTTGGGTTTTTTCGCTGTTGCAATTGCAAATTTTTTTGATTTGCCGGCGATTAAAAACAGCATCAGGGCCAGCCCGGGGGAGGGCTTTTCGATGTCGGGGTCGTTAAAGGAACTTTATCGGTTTTCGGTTTTTGGCGTTAAAAAACGGGATGTTGGAGTAGAAAGTAAAAAACCATATACATTTTTTAGTTATTTTTTTCTCGGAGAATGTGAATATGCGGGGGAAAGTTTCCCAAATTTTTATCTAGCAAGTAAGCCCCCGTTTTTAATGTGTTAAATTTTTTCCCAAATTTTTTGGGGGTTTGAGGGGTTAATTTTTTTTGTAAAATAGGGGTTTTAAATTTTTGGGCCCAAAAATGGGCATGTGATGGGGTGACTTTTTTTGTGAAAAAAAGGGGGGTTTTTCGTGCAAAATAAAAAATGGGTGAGCTTGAACCCGCATATTTACCCTTCTCTGCGGGCAGGGAGGGGAGGGGAGGGTTTGGGCAGGGGTTTGGGAGGGGTTTGGGTAGGGGCCCGGGGAGGGTTTGGGGAGGGGTTTGGGAAGGGGCAGGGTAGGGTATAGTATGGCAGGGAAAGGGTTAGGCAGGGGAGGGAGGGAGGGGGGGGCAGGGGAGGACAGGGGGAGGGCAAAAGCAGGGCAGGGGGGCAGGGCAGGGAAGGGGGAGGGGGAGGGCAGGGGTGGTGAAATAAGTTGTGTACACAGACAAGAATCCCGTTTTAAAATAAAAAACCCTTTAATCTTTTTTTTTATTACAAGAAAAAAGTTGAAGCCATAAACCAAATTTGGGCCCTTTGGGTTTGGGTTTACAAAAAAGCAATGGCAGGGGTGAACATTTTAGTCCCTTGCCTATATGAGTTTAAACTGTGCCAAAAATCGCATTGAACTGTATTATAAGAATTTTAATACCCATTACAGTAGGTCGGGCGGGGGGAGGGTGGGCAGGGCAGGGGAGGGCGGGCAAGGGAGGGCAGGGCCCGGGGAAGGAGGGGAGGGCAATTTCAGGGAGGGCAGGGGAGGGCAGGGGGAGGCGGGGAAGGCAGGCAGGGGGGTGCAGGGCAAGGGAGGGCAGTGCAGGGCAGGGCAGGGCAGGGGAGGGCATGCAGGGCAGGGCAGGGCAGGGGAGGGCCCGGGCAGTGCAGGGGGAAAAAGGGAGGGCAGGGCAGGGAGGGGGAGGGGAAGGCAGGGCAGGGCAAGGCAGGGGGGGGAGGGCCCGTGCAAAGGGGAAGGCCCGGGCAAAGGGGAAATTTCAGGGCAAGGCGGGGAGGGCAAGGGGAGGGCAGGGGAGTGCAGGGCGGGGATGCGGACAGGGGAAGGCAGTGTGCAGGGCCAAAAGGGCAGGGGAAGGGGGAGGGGAGGGGAAGGGGGAAGGGAGGGGAGGGCAGGGCAGGGCAGGGGAGGGGATGGCCCGGGGAGGGCAGGAAGGGGGAAGGCAGGGGGGGCAGGGCATGGGGGGCAGTTTCAGGGCGATTTTGGGTAGGGCAGGGGGGGGCAGTGCAAGGCAGTGCAGGCATTTCAGGGGAGGGAAGGGAGGGCAGGGCAGGGAAAGGGGAGCGAGGGGAAAGCAGGGCAAGGCAGGGGAGGGCGGGCAGGGGAAAGGGGAGGGCGGGGGAGGGCAGGACGGGCAGGGTTTTTGGGGAGGGGAGGACCAAAGGGAGGCTAGGGGAAGGGGGAGGGCAGGGGAGGGGAGGCTAGGGAAGGGAAGGGAGGGGGGGCAGGGCAGGCTAAAGGGGAGGGCAGGGGGAGGGCAGGGGAGGGCAAAGGGTGCGGGGGAAGGCATGCAGGGGAAGGCGGGCCCGGGGGGAAGGCAGGCCGGGGAGGGCAGGCAAAGGCCCCGTGCAGGGCAGGGGGGGGCCCCCGGGGGGAAAGGGGGGGAGGGCAGGGCAGGCAGGGCAAAGGGGAGGGCAGGGCAAAGGCAGGTGCAGGGCAGGGAGGGGCAGGGCCCAAAGGCCCCGTGCAGGGCAGGGCAGGGCAAGGGGGGAAGGCAGGGCAAAGGGAGGGGAAGGAGGGAAGGGGGAGGGCAGGGCAAAAGGGGGGCAGGGAAAGGGGAGGGCCCGGGGAAGGCAGGGCAAGGCAGGGCAAGCAGGGGAGGGCAGGGGAGGCAAGGCAGGGCCCGGGCAGGGGGGGCAGGGCGGGGAGGGCGGGCAGGGGAAGGGGAGGGCAAAGGGAGGGAGGGGGGGGGAGGGCAGGGCCGGGAAAAGGGAGAGCAGGGCCCGGGCAGGGCAAAGGGGGGGGGAGGGCAGTTTAAAGGGGAGGGCGTGGGAAGGGGGGGGTGGGTTGGGGAGGGCAGGGGTGGGAGGGGAGGGCAGGGGCCCGGGTAGGGTAGTGTAGGGTAGGGGAGGGTAGGGTAGGTAGGGGGTTTGGGTTGGGGAGGGTAGGGCAAAGGGGAGGGTTGGGCATGCCGAGCAAGGCAGGGGAGGGCAGGGTGGGGTTTGGGGAGGGGAGGGCAGGGATGGCAAGGGAGGGCGGGCAGGGTTAGGGTATTTTAGGGTTGGGTTTGGGTAGGGGAGGGTTGGGAGGGTAGGGTAAGGGTTAAAGGGTTTGGGTAGGGAAAGGGGAGGGCAGGAAGGGGCAGCCCGAAACAAGCAGGGGAGGGGGAGGGGGGGGGGGCTGGGTGGGGTACGGCCCTGGGGGGGCAGGCAGGGCAGGGGAAGGGGAGGGGAGGGGGGAGGGGAGAGCAAGGGAGGCCAGGACGGCCCGGAAGGGTGGGGCCCGGAGGGTTGGGTAAGGCAGGGGAGGGCAGGGCAGGGCAGGGTGGGGGGGTGTATGGGAGGGCAGGGCCCGGGGGGGGGCAGGGTGGGGGATGGGGGGGGTAGGGTTTGGGGTAGGGTAGGGCAGGGGGAGGGGGGGCTGGGGAGGGGGGGCAGGGGGGATAGGGCCCGGACAGGGGGCCGGGGCCCGGGGAGGGGAAAAAGGGCAGGGTAGGGGGAGGGGATGTCAGGGGAGGGAATGGGAAAGGGGGGGGTTTGGGGAGGGCAGGCCAGGGAGGGAAAGGGGAGGGCAGGGCCGGGCGGGGAGGGGGAGGGCAGGGTAGGGCAGGGGAGAGTCGGCGGGGAAAGGCCGCAAGGGGGGCAGGACAGGGTGAGTAGGGCAGGGGCCCGGGGAGGGCGGGCAGGGCAGGGCAGGGGAGGGCAGGCCAGGGAGGGTAGGGGGAGGGCAGGGTTTGGGGAGGGTAGGGCAGGGGAGGGGGGGTAGTTTTTGAGCAGGGTAGGGTGGGTAGGGGTTGGGGGGGCAGGACAAAGGGAGGGTAGGGGTTTGGGTTTGGGTAGGGCCCGGGGAGGGGAGGGGAGGGTAGTTTAGGGGGCAGGGTTTTGGGGAGGGTTTGGGTTTGGGAAAGGGGTTGGGGAGGGCAGGGCAGGGGAGGGTAGGGTAGGGGAGGGTTTTGGGTCGGGGAGGGGAGGAAAGGGCAGGGTAGGGGAGGGTTTGGGGAGGGAAGGGGGGGTAAAGGGAAGGGTAAGTTTGGGCAGGCCCGGGCCGGGTTTGGGTAGGGTTTTGGGGTTGGGGGGAGGCCGAGCAGGGTTTGGGTGGGCAGGGGTTTGGGTAGGGTAGGGGGGGTAGGGCGGCCAGGGGAGGGCGGGGGAGGGCCCGGGGAGGGGGGGGGGGAAATTGGGCAGGGTTTTGGGGAGGGGTAGGGGGGGGGTTGGGCACGGTAGGGTAGGGGGGGTAGGGTAGGGCAGGGTTGGGGGGGGTAGGGTAGGGGAGGGGAGGGTAAGGGTTTGG
>CM031602.1:14148669-14164978 GCA_018398815.1 Conus ventricosus | reverse complement strand
TAAAAAAAAAAATTTTTTCGTTAAAAAAAAAAAGAAAAAAAAAAGTTTAATATGCCCTTGCATTTGTTGATAGGCTTCAAGATCAAGCGCAAACCTTTTAAAGGATAAAAGCTCAACTGTGTGGCTGGGCTTTTCCCAAAAATACATGGGGCCCCTTAAAATCCTGGTTTTGATTAAATTTTTGAAGGAAAAGGTTTAAAGGCTCTGAAAAACCAGCGGGTTAAAACACATGACATTAAGAGAGGGACCCGGCCCTCGAAAAAGGCCCAGTAAAAACTTTAAAAAATCTAGCTAAAACCCTGTTTCCCTACAATTCAGAAAATTTTAGGGACAAACGCGTAACACAGAATGGGTAGGATTGCCGCAGTTTAGCGCCAGAACAATAAAATTTTTAAAGAAACAGGCCTTAAGTCATAAACGCAATAAAATTTAAAAAAAAATTAGCAACTGAGATGGCGGGGGGACTAAAAAAACTCTTACCGTTTGGACAAAAAAAATACTTGTATGCCCGGGAGAGGCAGAAGGTGATTTTTAGAATGAGCCAAATCCATATGGGGGCAAGTGTATATAAAGTGAAAAAATCAGAAACCCCCCCCCCGTATTTTTTAAGAAAAACCCCTTTTTCTGCTAAAAAGCCCCCCAAAAAAATCCTTTGTTGTGAAGAGTTGCAAGTTGTCCCCCCAAAAAACCCGTGCATGTGTTAACAAACAAAAAAGGGTTTTTATTAATTTTTTTTTGGCTAAACTTTTTTTTGGCCTTTTTGGGGTTTAAAAACCGATCATTGTTTGTTTTCAATGTTTTGTTTAATTGCATCAGTTTACCGTTTAAGAAAAAGTCTTCCCCACCTTTTTGGTAAATTTTTTTTGGCGTCTAATCATCGCCGTCACCCAAAAAGCTTCTCAAAATTCTTGTCGTGTGTTTTTTCCTGAATGATTTGCTTTTTCTTAATTTAATGACAAAGTTTTTGCTGAGCTAGGGCAAAAAATGGCATGTGCTTTTTAATTGGAGTTTAATTTTTTTAAAAACCTTCAACCATAGACATGGCGCCTAACCCAAACCCCAAAGGGCCTCCTAATGTAGGAGGCTGGGCACCAACCCCAGTAGCTAAAAACGCAATCCAGACCCCACTTCGCTCTATACCCGTGAGCCAGTTTTTTCAAAAGAAAGAGTTTTTAAAAGTTTTAGCATTTTTTTCTAGAACTCTTACTTATCCAAGTCCTTTCTTTTTCCTTTTTGAAGTTCAGTTATTTGCTTTAATCTAAAACTGTTGAACCCCCATTTTTAAAAAAATTATTTTTTTAAAAAATTTAAACTTATACAAATTTGTTTTATTAATCCTTTTACAGCACCATCAAAAGGAAAAAACAATAAAAAACAAAATTAATGAGAATAAAGCAAATATGTTAGTTTTTCTTTGTCAACCATCACGTAACTTTGTCAGATGATAATGGGTGTTTATTTCAAACTCGTTTTTTGTAATTGCAAAAACAAACTTAAAAGGGGGCCCCTCCAAAATTTTCCGCCCCTTTTTTTGTTTCACCCCCCCAATTTGCGTTTTGTTCTGGCAAACAGTATCCCCTCTTCGGATTAAAAAATAAACGAAAAAAAATCGGATTTGCCAGGTGTCCCCCAAACGCTGGGGGGAAAAATTTTAAGCCAACCCGTTGGGGCGCCCCCCCCCCTTCAGTAAGGGAATTTTTTTCTCTGTGCAAATAAATTTAGTTTTAAACCCGCCAAACTATTTCAATTGTTTTTTCTGTTTTTGTTCCCGGAACTAAGTAAAAAAGAATGAGCCCTGCATTCAAAAACCTTTCTAAAATTTTTTTTTTATTAGTTTCCCTTGGGGCCCGTAGTTCAAACCCTTTTCATTTTTTGTCAAATTTTAGGAAGCAACGCCCCCAAAAAAAATTTTCCCCTTTTTTGGGAAATTTTTTATTTATGTTGCCAAAATCGTTTGCTCTTAAATTTTTATCGTTCTGGGTGGGATATTGCGTCGTTTTTTTTTCTTCCCCAAATTTTGTTGTTTGTAAAACCCCCCTTTATCTGGTACTCAAAACCTTTTAAAAATTTCCTTTTGGGAGCCTTTTTAGATCCAAAACCCCAGGTTTTGTCTCCTAGGTCTTTTAGCCTAATGCCCCGTGCATTTGGAGTAGCTGCGCTTTTTTTCTGGCCCTCGAGACTTTTTTTTTGAATTTTAAAAATTTTAATAAAAAAAAATTGTTTTTAAAACAAATTTAAAAATAAACAAAATTTTCAATAAACAAAGTATTGAAAAGGGGGGTTTGTCCCTAAAAATAGCTTGGCGTGCTTAGAAATTTTTTAACTGCTCCTTTATTTTTTTTAGGGTCATCTTTGTCCCTTATTATTTTTTTTTTCACTTAAACAATTTTTCAAAACTATCTTTGTCCTTAGGGTAAAATTTAAAAACCCCGATTTTAACGGGACGAAAGCTTTTAAAACAGATTGTATTTTTGATTAAGAGCCAACAGAAACCCAAGGCGTGGGGGCCATAAAGGTAGCTTTTAGAGGCTTTTCTTTTTTTAAAAAGGGCGTTCCGCTGAACAGTTTTCCCTTAAAAAACAGGGTTTTAGTTCCCTCCCAAATAGTCTATTGTAATTTTTCTAAAACCCGTCGCTCAGTTTGTCGCTGGAAACAAATAAAAATTTTTATTTTTAAACCCGCCCCCAAAAAAACTTCCCTTTTTTTGTAAGACCCGTTGTGCTTAAAAGGTTTGTGCAGAATATAAAAATGGCCCAAAAAAAACCGTTTTTGTTTGAAACCCCCCTCAAGTACGGGAACCCGTTTTCCCCCACCGTAACCCGCCCGAAAAGAGAACGTGCGGATCTTTTGGCAGGGAAAATTTTAAAAATATCCATCTGTTTTTATTAGGAATAATTTTTTCTGCCTTTTAAAGAGCTGGGCTTTTTGCCCGGTTTTTTTTCAAAAATTTTAAATGAGCATCACCCAAAAACAAAACATGCAATTTTTAAATTTGGGGGTTTCCCCCTTTCTTTTGGGGATATTTTTTGTTTTCATCTTGCCCTATCCTTTCCTCCCCCTTCCAAACCCCCTTGGCAAAAGTGGTCTAAAAATCCAAACCACCCGCCCTTAAATTTCTTATTAAGTAGTCTTCAAGTCTTAAAATCATAACGGGAAATTTTTTTAAAACACGGTTTAACTGGGAGGATCCCTTTGCCTACCCCAAACAAACCAAACCTTTTTTAAATTTCCCCAAAAAAGGTTGGGGGAGGGTTTAAAAGTCCGCGCCCTGAAAACAACTGAAAACAGCTTGCCCCTTTAAAAAAACGCAACCTTTTCAAAATTTTTTGGGTTTAAAACGTTTCCCCATTCTGAAAAGGGTTGTTCCTTCAGTAAACAAGAACAAAAAATTTCCCTTTTTAAAAACTTTACAGACCTTTTTTAAAAGTTGTTCCAAAGAGTGTCTGCTTGTTTTTAATTTTTTGTAGGGGAGTGTAAAAAATCTTTTATAAAAATAACCCCTTTTACTTTTTTTACTGGGTTTTAAAAAAGGGTTTTGGCCAGCGGGCGAAAATTTTTAACCCTAAACTCAAAAGGGATGCCTGGGGTGGTAAAGGGAAAGGGGCTTCAGGACCCCAAAAAACCAGAACGCTAGGAATTTTAAAAGTTTAGTTCATAAGAAAAAATTTTTTTTGGCGCCCTTTTTAAAGGCATAAGGTCAAAAAAGCTCAAAACGAGGGGGGCAGAAACTGTTGCCAAAAAGCCCGCACGCCCTTTTTAAAAACACAAAAACCCCCCCCCCCCAAACCCCCACCCCCAAACCCCACACCAAATCCCAAAAAAAGGGGAAAAAAATGTCTTGCCTTATAAACGCCCCTTGGCCCCCTTTTTGGCCTTGTTAAAAAACCCTGTAAATTTCCCAAAAACTTAAAAAGGGGATTTTTAAATCAAAAAAAAAGGGGCAAAAATTTTGCCACGCCAAAATCAAAACTTTCTTTAAAATTTTCCCGGTTTAATGGGATATATTAACAAAAGCCCGCCTTTTTACCCTTTGCCAAAAGGGGGTCCTTTTCTTTTTTAAAGGTTGGGTTCCCTTTGGATTTAAAAACCCAAAAAAAAATTAAATTTAACAAATTTTTCCCCCTTTTTCCGTTTTAAAAAAAAGTTGAAAAGAATATACCCTTAAAACAAGGGGGGGTTTTTTATCCCCTAACCGCCCTTTTGGGGTTTTTCTTTTTTTAAAATTTTGGAACGAGGTTCCAACGTTTGGGTGACCCTTTTTTAAAAAAAAGGGGTTTTAAATAAAAACTTGGGTGGGGAAACGCCAAAAATTATCCCGGAAAAAAAAAGAAAAACAGAAATTGGGGAAAACCCTAATTTTAAAGGGGAAACAAATTTTTAAAAGGGGCCCGGGTTCTTTTAAACTTTCCCAAGGGGGCCCAAAATCAAAAACAACAACAAAACCCCCCAAATTTAATCAAAAAAAATGAACTTGGACGGAAAAACTTGCCAGTTTGAAAAGAAAATTTTTTAGGGGACGCCCCGAAAAAAAATTGAATTTCCTTTTTTGCTGGGGAAAGGGGGGAATTACTTTACGAAAAACCCAAATTAATTCAAACAATTTGGCAAAAATTAGTGGAGAAAAATAAAATTTAAGAAAAAAATAAAATGGCTGATGCAGATGATAACAATTTAGGGCAAGAAGAAAAGGCAGAATACAGAAGAAAATACAGAAGTTAATGGACAAAAGGGGCGGCCAGGTTAAAAGCGCTGTCTACTAACAGAGCGCGCTAGCATCACAAACAAGCAGTAAGAGAAACTATAAACAGAATACTTTATGAAAACACTACGCTAGCTGAAAGAATAAGGACTCTGTTCAGGGAACGGGGGATTACAGTAGTTAGCATATTAACGGCTGTTGGGTTGCTATCTCTACACTTGTTTATGCTTTAACCGGGCAGTGCGCCAACGGGGCCAGTAACGCCCCCAAAACACCTCAGCCTGGTAAAAGTTGGATTAGAAAACAATTGCATCATCAAAGCAAACTTATTAAAGAAGTAGCCGCCAAAGCGCTTGATGCTCTGCCTGGCAAAATTTGGCATTGTTTGTTAGTTGGGTTTTGTCTACTATAGGCAAAGTTGCTGGTTATATGGCCGACCATCTGTGGACGTTAGGAGTGCTAGCTGTTTGATTAATTTTTAGTGAAATAAAGTACGGCTAATCCAGTAAAAGTAAAAACACAACAAGGGCTGTCTTTTCGCTAGTGTGACTGCCAGTGTAAGGGGGATTAACAGGGGAGTGCTTTCTGGCTGTTTTCTGGCTGTGGGGCGCTTATAACTGGTGGTGGTCGCTTTCTGGGGTGTTTAAAACTGGATCGCTTTCTTCAGGGGTAGGCACTTTCTTTAAAATGGATGGGGCGGGCCTTGTGTTTAAGTTTTTATTGTCCCCTAAGTTTTGGTCGTCTCCAGCTATGAGGATTCATTGTTATAATTCTGTATTATGCCACTCTGTAGTCTAAGGTCAGAGGGCAGCATTTTATAATCCGCAACCCACAACAAAGTCAACCTTTGACCTAGCTGTGCAAGAACGTCTTGATACCTTTGTATGCTGCAGGCAAATCAACACAGAGTTAATAGCATCTTCTAAATTAGCTAGAAATTGTTTTCTAGCATCAAAGCCTGTAGATTGATCTACTATGCTAGACTTGGTCTGTGCTTGTCTCCTAAAAGACACCAAACGTAGTCCGTATGAGTCATTTAAGTCTTTGCACGCCTGGCATTGTTAGACCTTTACTTTTATCTAAGATAAATTTGTCCAGGCATTAGGGTGTTTTTGTTCTATGGACCCCAATCGAACTTGTGCTTTTGGGTGAAAAGAGGTGGGCCCGGGGCCAGTAGTCATAAGTATATTCTCTTTTTGCCCCCCCCAAATACATGTCCAAAACCCAAGATTGCGGTCTAACTTTTGTCTAAAATCAGTTGAAGGATTAATGTTAAATTCGTTTGCAAATTCTTTCATGCATTATTGTCCATTGGGCTGTTAAATGGATAAAACGCGTTGTCGTTAGGGGGGGGCACTTGTAGTTCAGTTAGTATGCGTCTGTACTGTTTAAAAAACATGAAAGTTATATACTGCCCTTACTAAAAGATTAAGGATGGTTTAAATGGTTTGCATATGAAACACCACAGCCAGTAGTTGCGCAGTAAATGGCCAAAATTTAACTGATTCCCGGAAAAAAAACCATAGGGTGGGATGACCATGCTGATGGCACTCTGTCACTCTTTATTGGCGGATTTAAATATCTAGTTAGCGGGTTTACAAGTCTAACTGTGAAGCTAGTATGATTCATCTACTGCAATGTTAGATCGCTAAAGTCCAAAGATTTGGGGTATAAAACGCTCCTACATCGTAAGTGGCACTTCGTTATATTTAAAAGGTCCATTTTTTAAATTAGTTTTTTAAATAGTTATAAAAATAGTTATAAAAAGATGCGCATCTATATAAACCAAGCAAAACAAACGTGTGCCCTTAACGTACCCAATTGACAATAGGCGCGGTAATTATAGGGTTGCCCTTAGAGAAATTGGGTTAAAGTTATGTGGGCTAACAATATCTGAAAGGCTCAAAACAACTGGGCGATGTTAAGGACGAGCAAGGCAATCAAGTAAGTTATATAACATACCTGATGGTTACTACAACTTTTGTTCTTTAAAAGAAGTACTTAGCGAATATGTATATTGTTATAACAATTAACGAGGCAAACCTCAAATTACTATACATTTACCACTAGAAGAAAGAAGAGATTACACTTTACCTAGAGGACTTGCTCGAATCTTAGGCTTTCACAGTAGTGGCGGAGATTATAGATTTAGTACAAGAGAAGATGTTTATCAATTTAAAGGTAATAGACCGTCTGAATTTCCTCGTGAACCCAATGTTGTATGTCCATTACAACAGTTAAAAACATGTGCTAATTTGTTTGCCGCTCTCCATCTACATTCTAAAGGTTTTGCTACCAACTAGGGTGGGGTTTTGCGATTATCAGTTATATACGTTTTGACGGAGACAGCCAATTTAAAGAATTAATTTGGGATACTATAAATTCATTGGATGTAAAAATAACTAACCAAGATGGAAAGCCAGTTGTCTGTTCTGATTTATTGATAGAGCTGGAAGTAGAAGAACATGTTAGAAAAGTAGGGAGGGCTCAGTCCCGCGGCGTTAATAGTGCTGGAAGTAGCTAGTCGAGTTAACCTTTTAAAGTTCCCCAATGCCCCTACAGCATATGAACGCTCAGAACTGACGTAGATTCTCTTGTTATTGTTAGAGACTAGTGATTTTTTGTTAACAGCAGTTGTGTTTACTTGATGAAGAGCAGAGCGAAGATTAACATTTGTGTGATGAAATACTTTGTTTTCAAAGAGAGCCTGCTTGTAGTTATCGTGAGTTTTTTTTTTTGACAACTTCTTTACTTAGCCTTAGCCTTCTTCATTACAGAAGTCTGGCTGGCAACGCTGTACATCTTTGACCGCAAACCAACATATTCTTTGATAACTGTCCCATTAAGTTCATCCTCATCTTCCAATCACTTTCTTGTTTACAGTTGAATGTAAAGGACTGCCTTAGGATAGTCGCATGTGTCGTACCACCCATCAGCCCCTTTAGCTACTTCAGTTTCTAAATCCTAATAGAGTCTTCTGTGGGAACGTCTAGAATAAAACTATCAGTGTCTGTGTAAAGGGCTCTTGCTTCTGGTACCGCGGTTTAAAGTAGTCATACAAAAATTCTAACATCAATAACTTTGACAACTCTAAACGGTAAAGCCAATAAACACCGGCTTGTCCAACTTAACGTCCTTTTCTTCATCATAATGCCAACCAAGCTGTCGTTAAATCTCTAAAGTCTTGATAGTTAGGCTAGAGGCAAACTTAATTGCTTGGTTTTCTTTTGTAACTAATTTAACATCTTTACGGTTGTGTACGTTCTCCATGGTTTTGCCAAAACAGCTGTTGTTCATTAGTTTAAAGAAGTCTTTTTCTGAAGCGTCAGTGGCTTGGGTTCTAAGATCAGTATTCTTCTTGATGTATGGCCTCATAAAAGGCTCTTGGTCAAAAGCAATGATTCTATGAGTAGCTGTCAGCTTTAATCCGTGTCTTAAGTAAAAACTGTAACAGTCTGTAATGGCACACATATTTAGTCTTGTGCCAAAGATTGGGAACAAGTTTAGGCGGTTCAATAGGCTCATCTTAATCTTTCTGCAGCTAGGGGTAATCGTTGTGAAGATCATGCAGTTCATAAGGATACTCTAAGTCTACTTCTAAGATTAGTCCTATTGGATTATCAGGCGCAAGCTGTGACAGCGCACCTAACACAGTATTAACATTAGAGGGCCTTTTATCATTGTAAAGTTTCTCAGTGAAGCGGTTGACTCATGGCCCATCCATACAGATTGTTAGCATCTAAGTACATTAGATAGTTGGATGGTTTAGTGGGATCATAATCGCCCTAAATACTTGTTGTTGGCTTTGCAGTAAGGATGTGAGCCATGCTAATGCCTCCCCTCAGCCCGTCTTCAATCATCTGAAGTGTGGGTAGATCAGAAATTAAGTCAATCTGAATGTTTGTAGACTTTAAGAATGCATCCCAAGAAAGGCCGGGGCGGAGATGTAATGTGATGAGTCTAAGTTGTAATGTTTCATGCATGTAGATCTGTAATTCTGAAAGACGTCCTGCCAATAAACACACGTCAGCCAATAAATATGATCATGATAGTCACCCATCGTTTGGCAGTGTAATTCTGTCCAGGCTTTCTGAGCGTATTCATAGTCAGGTCAGTTATGTCTTTGCCTCTAAGGCTAGAAAAGAAAGCGCCTTTAGGAGGAAGTGAGTCTTCATCAAACCTATCCCACGAGTTCATGTATTCATAAGGATAAACTCCTTTACGCACCAAAGAATGGTCAAAGTATTGTTTAGTGATTGGAAAGTCTTGTAAAGATCCCGCTAACTTATCCAACTAGCCATCAGATGTTGGGCAGAGTCATAAAAGGATAAAGAGTCAAGAGTAAAAGTCATGTACTTTTCTGAAGACTGTGCAATGCAGGTAACCCTCTTATATTCAGAAGTCACTGCTTGCATGATAAAATGAGAATCGTAGCCTCTTAAGTTATGAAAGAAGATAGGCAGTTTCCATGTCTTAGGGTCAACCTTAAGTTGAAGATTACAATTGTTGTGTGCTGCCCCTCTGAACTTTCCAGTAATGGATCGTGGTCTCTTACTGCGTTGCCTAATAATCTTTATTGCATATCCAACAGTGTGTAGATGAAACATAACGTTCTTGGTCTTCAGGAGTCATAACAATGTCTGAAAGATTAGTTGGTTGGAGTAGTGATTACGAAGTGTTTCATCTGCTCTAAAAACCTGCTAGCTGCGTTGGGGCCTCTGTAAATCTTGGGTGTTGTGTGTTTGGCCGTCTGACCTAACAACAATAAACGCATAAGAACAGATCTGATGGTGAGTTAATAAGGTTGTTTTTTGTTCTTGCTGTTGTGTGGGCCGTAGTACTGTGGCAAGATTGATTCAAAGTCAGCATAAACCACGTACGGGCTTATTTGCATTTTGTGTACATTCTTAAAACTGACCTTAGACCCGGGTTTGGTGTGAGGAGTTTGGTTTCACAGTCTACAATACTTTTACAATGAGTTCTATGTTCGGAAGCTGCTTCTATAGTTGGGATTCTAACTAAACACCTTCTACAAAGCCCCCTGTTAGATTTATGCTTTGATGTATACTCTAACAGTCTGCTTATTGTTCTGATTAATACATAATGGCTCTTTGTACTATCTGCAAACAGCATCAAGTCTACATGTTTTGTTAAGCGGTTCGCCTAAAGTAAGGGCGTTGGAGAAACCCTTAGAGGCACTAGATCAGCTTCTACAGACCATGTGTATACGTTTACAGTGATTGGTTTGTTTTTTTTCTTCAAACTGAGATATACTTTCTATACTCACTGGAAAGTTTATGTTATCAAAGTTCAGCTCTGCTTATATTGGTCATAATTAGATACTCTTTCTGCGTTCTTTATAACAGGGTGTAAATGGCTAAAACACACCACATAAAACACATGTTGTCAGGATTTTTATATGTTTAAGACTGCTCGTTTTAAAACTAACTCTTTGGGAGAGGAAGTAAGAATTGCCGATTATAGGATAGAACTTTGTTTGTCTTAATATAATTTCAAGGACCGTTCCTTCAGACCACCCCAGAACCCCTTAACTTTGCCTCCTCACTTGCATGGTTAAACTGTGTAAGCATGTAATCAGCCCAGTTAGAATTAAAGTCGCGATAGCTAATAACTCTTTCTGTTTAGTTGAAACCCAAACTCCATATTACTATCATCGGCGTTATATAATCAATCAGAACGGTCAATAGCACTTTTACTGGTGGGTCAGTTTGGAGAGACTCATGGGATTTTAGAAATAGCATGTGCTACGCTTTCATGAACATTTGTGGGTTAATGATGTCCATGTCTACTTCGCTAAACATATTGATTAATTGTTTGTCACTACCTTTCGCCAGTGCGCGGCTGGCAGTATTTCAAACTCAGACGTGTTTGTGAGGCTCATTTTTTAACTCAAAATATTTACGTAAATAAAAAAATAAATATATATAAAAGTAAGTAAAACAGGCTTTTTATTCTTCACCCAAGCGTTGCAACACGTCAAGACATGTTAACCTTACAATAACACCTGCTAATATTTTAGCTTTTTCTGAATCACTACAGTCAATGTTCATCACTTTGGTTGCTTCATTAAATAGTTCACTATGATCTTTTATTATATATGTTTACATCATTCTCAAACCCAGATTCACTAAAATCAATGTTTAACGCTTTTATTGTCTCGTTAAATAGTTCATTACAATTCTTTAAATCAGATGCACAAGTTCGGCAGCCATTTTTAATCTAAAATAAATAAAAAAAATAATTGTAAATTCAACTGTTATTTATAGTCTTTCTAATCGTAAAACCTAATCTTTATTAAAGCAAATAGTTACCCCTGAAGGACAAGTAGAAACGGTCAGATTAACATCTTGAGAGGCCATATAATCAACTAATATGGCGAACATTTTATAGCTTGTGGGGGCCAATAATCTTGTATTTCACTGATGGCCTTCTTCACGTTTGGTTTGTATATTTATGTGAATAAAAAGATCAGTAATTGATGTTCAAACGTGCTCCTTAACCTTTCTCTTGTGGCCCTTCCAATTTAATGTGTGAAGTATATTAATAAGCTTTCTAACTTCTTCGGGCTTCATTTTAAAACAAATAAAATTATAAATTAAAAAATTAATTAATCAGTTTCCTCTCTCCCCCATCTCTCTGGGCGCCTCTCTCTTACACACACAGGTATGTACGCACACTCCCGCTTTATGCATAAACGCAAGCACACACACACGAACGCACACACACAAACGCACACACACACAAACAAACAAACAAACAAACAACGCACAATAGAGGGGGAGGTTGTTGCAGGGAAATGTAAATGGGCTTTTAGCGGCTGTTTCAAATTTGCGCCATTCAAGTGTGAGCCCTAAAAGCCCTATCAGATTCTTGAATCAATAATCACAGATCTGTTTAAGTTCTCTCAGCGACCGTCTGAATAGACGGCCTAAAGCAGGGCGTTGAGGTAGGGCGAAGCAAACAGTTGAAGTAGAGCAGGCACAAATGTCACAGAGCAGCACGTTGGCAAGATGGCTACCGTACATGCATGATCGTTACTATATTTAGAACCCAGTCATAGCAGCAAGTTGTAGGTTGGCAAGATGGCTACCGTACAATGCATGATCGTTACTATATTTAGAACCCAGTCATAGCAGCAAGTTGTTGCAGGCCGCAAGATTGCTATCGATTACCCCGCCCGTATCCCCTACCCCACCCCTCTAAATCAAACATAATTGTTACTGCGGCTGGGACTGTTGACGCTTTGATGTGAAGGAAATATATGGCGCTTCTGACCAGTACTTTCTGTATTATTCTATTCTCTTCTAGTACGCGTTGTTCTTCTTCTGTCCATAATGGAGTAGAAGCTGAGAAGTAGCTTGCACTTGTTAAGCCATGCCTACTGGAAGAATTAAACTAGTCTGTTGCTGCTTGCGATTCATAAATTTCCTTATTTAGTTCTTGTAAAGAAGGACTACCTAATAATTCTGCTTCTCCACAAAAAAAGAAACACTATCACGAGACAAAAAATCAAACAGCAGAAACACAGTTTTCCCCGCACGTCAACGTACGTCCACACAACACAACTCTCAGATGAAATAACATCAGGTTCTCCCTTGTTAATGCCGGCCCCGTAGACCCAATGTCATACTTCCTTGCTATTGGTTGGCGCGCGCGCGCGATAATAATAATGAGTCGCATTGCGGTGGTTCGCTGTTGCAATTGCAATTTATTGATTTTGCCGTGTCGATTAACAACAGCATCAGGGCCAGCCTGGGTAGGGCAGTTTCGATGTCGGATCAGTAATTGCACTTTATCGGTTTGCGGTGTGGCGTAACAACGGCAGTGTCTGGAGTAGAATAGTCAAACCCATATAACATTTTTAGTTCATTTTATGTTCTCAGAGAGAATGTGAATATGCGGGGTCACGATCACCAAATCTTATCTAGCACGTAAGCCCCCGTTTCAATGTGTTAATTTTGTCAATTTTGGCGGTTTTGAGGTGTTAATTTTTTTGTAAAATAGGTGTTAATTTTGGCCAAAACTGACATGTGATGGACGTGACTTTGATGTGAAAAGGGGGGTTATCGTGCAAAATAAGATGGTGAGCTTGAACCCGCATATTTACATTCTCTGCAGGGCAGGGTAGGGTAGGTAGGGTAGGGCAGGGTATGGTAGGGTTAGGGTAGGGCCGGGTAGGGGAGGGTAGGTTAGGGAAGGGCATGGTAGGGTATAGTATGGCAAAGGCAGGGTAGGGCAGGGTAGGGTAGGGCAGGGCAGGGCAGGAGGACAGGGCAGGGCAACGCAGGGCAGGGCAGGGCAGGGCAGGGCAGGGCAGGGCAGGGCAGGGCTGGTGTAATAAGTTGCGTACACATGACAAGAATCAGTTCAAACTAATAAACATTTAATACTTTTTTATATTACAAGCTAGAAAGTTAGAAGCCATAGCATTGGCCGTTGGTTGGGTTCACATAAAGCAATGCGCATGCGTGAACATTATAGTCATTGCCTATATGAGTTGTAGCTGTGCAACATCGCATTGATACTGTATGTACTATAGAATTGAATACTATTACAGTAGGTCAGGGCAGGGTAGGCTGGGCAGGGCAGGGCAGGGCAGGGCAAGGCAGGGCAGGGCAGGGCAAGGCAGGGGAGGGCAGTGCAGGGCAGGGCAGGGCAGGCAGGGCAGTGCAGGGCAAGGCAGGGCAGGGCAGTGCAGGGCAAGGCAGGGCAGTGCAGGGCAGGGCAGGGCAGGGCAGGGCAGTGCAGGCAGGGCAGGGCAGGGGAGGGCAGGGCAGTGCAGGCAAGGCAGGGCAGGCAGTGCAGGGCAGGCAAGGCAGGGCAGGGCAAGGCAGGGCAGGGCAGGGCAGTGCAGGGCAAGGCAGGGCAGGGCATTGCAGGGCAAGGCAGGGCAGGGCAGGGCAGGGCAGGGCAGTGCAGGGCAGGCAGTGCAGGACAGGGCAAGGCAGTGTGCAGGGCAGGTCAGGAAGGGCAGGGCAGGAAGGGCAAGGCAGGGGAGGGCAGGGCAGGCAGGGCAGGCATGGCAGGCAGGCAGGGAAGGGCAAAGGCAGGGCAGGGCAGGGCATGCAGGGCAGTGCAGGGCGAGGTAGGGTAGGGCAGGGCAGGGCAGTGCAAGGCAGTGCAGGGCAGTGCAGGGCAGGGGAGGGGAGGGCAGGGGAGGGCAGGGCAGCGCAGGGCAAAGCAGGGCAAAGGCAGGGCAGGCAGGGGCAGGGCAGGGCAGGGCAGGACAGGACAGGGCAGGGTAGAGCAGGGCAGGACAAGGCAGGCTAGGGAAGGGCAGGGCAGGGCAGGGCAGGCTAGGGAAGGGCAGGGCAGGGCAGGGCAGGGCAGGCTAGGGCAGGGCAGGGCAGGGCAGGGCAGGGCAAGGCAGTGCAGGGCAAGGCAGTGCAGGGCAAGGCAGGGCAGGGCAAGGCAGTGCAGGGCAGGGCAGGGCAAGGCAGTGCAGGGGAGGGCATGGCAGGGCAGGGCAGGGCAGGCAGGGCAGGCAGGGCAGGGCAGGGCAAGGCAGTGCAGGGCAGGGCAGTGCAGGCAAGGCAGTGCAGGGCAGGGCAGGACAAGGCAGGGAAGGCAGGCAAGCAGGGCAAGCAGGCAGGGCAGGGGCAGGGCAAGGCAGGGCAGGGCAGGGCAGGGCAGGGCAAGGCAGGGCAAGGCAGGGCAGAGCAGGCAGGGCAGGGCAGGCAAGGCAGGGCAGGGCAGGGCAGGGCAGGGCAGGGCAGGGCAGGGCAGGGCAAGGCAGGGCAAGGCAGGGCAGGGCAGGGCAGGGCAGGCAGGGCAAGGCAGAGCAGGGCAGGGCAGGGCAGGGCAGGGAGGGCAGTGCAGGGCAGGGCAGTGCAGGGCGGGGTAGGGTAGGGGAGGGGGAGGGGATGGCAGGGCAGGGCAGGGCAGGGTAGGGTAGTGTAGGGTAGGTAGGGTAGGGTAGGGTAGGGTAGGGTAGGGTAAAGGGGAGGGCAGGGCAGGATAGGGCATGCCAGAGCAAGGCAGGGCAGGGCAGGGTGGGGTAGGGTAGGGGAGGGCAGGGGGTGGCAAGGCAGGGCAGGGCAGGGTAGGGTAGTGTAGGGTAGGGTAGGGTAGGGTAGGGTAGGGTAGGGTAGGGTAGGGTAGGGTAGGTAGGGTAGGCGGGCAAGGATAGGGCATGCCAGAGCAAGGCAGGGCAGGGCAGGGCAGGGCTGGGTGGGGTACGGCGTGGGAGGGCAGGGCAGGGCAGGGCAGGGCAGGGCAGGGCAGGGCAGAGGGAGAGCAGGCCAGGACAGGCCAGGACAGGGTAGGGCCAGGAGGGTAGGGTAAGGCAGGGCAGGGCAGGCAGGCAGGGTGGGGTAGTGTATGGTAAGGGCAGGGCAGGGCAGGGCAGGGTGGGGTATGGTAGGGTAGGGTTGGTAGGGTAGGGCAGGGCAGGGTAGGGCAGGGCAGGGCAGGCAGGGCAGGATAGGGCAGGACAGGGCCGGGCCGGGCAGGACAGGGCAGGGTAGGGTAGGGCATGTCAGGGCAGGGAATGGGAAGGGTGGGGTAGGGTAGGGCAGGCCAGGGCAGGGCAGGCAGGGCAGGGCAGGGCAGGGCAGGGCAGGGCAGGGGAGGCAGGGTAGAGTACGGCAGGCCAGGGCAGGGCAGGGCAGGACAGGTAAGTAGGGCAGGCCAGGGCAGGGCAGGGCAGGGCAGGCAGGGCAGGGCAGGCCAGGGCAGGGTAGGGTAGGGCAGGGTAGGGCAGGGTAGGGCAGGTAGGGTAGGGTAGTTTAGAGCAGGGTAGGGTAGGGTAGGGTTGGTAGGGCAGGACAGGGCAGGGTAGGGTAGGGTAGGGTAGGGCCGGCAGGGTAGGCAGGGTAGTTTAGAGCAGGGTAGGGTAGGGTAGGGTTGGGTAGGGTTGGTAGGGCAGGACAGGGCAGGGTAGGGTAGGGTAGGGTAGGGTCGGTAGGGCAGGACAGGGCAGGGTAGGGTAGGGTAGGGTAGGGCAGGGCAGGGTAGGACAGGGTAGAGTAGGGCAGCCAGGCAGGGTAGGGTAGGGTAGAGTTGGGCAGGCCAGAGCAGGGTAGGTAGGGCAGGTTAGGGTAGGGTAGGGTTGGGTAGGGCAGGCCAGGGCAGGGCAGGGGAGGGCAGGGTAGGGTAGGGTAGAGTAGGGCAGGGTAGGGTAGGGTAGGGCAGGGGAGGGCACGGTAGGGTAGGGTAGGGTAGGGTAGGGCAGGGTAGGGTAGGGTAGGTAGGGTAGGGCAGGGTAGGGTAGGGTTGGTAGGGCAGCCTAGGGCAGGGTAGGGCAGGGTAGGGCAGGGTTGAGTAGGGCAGCCAGGGCAGGGTAGGGCAGGGCAGAGCAGGGCAGGGTAGGGTAGGGTAGGGTAGGGCAGGGTAGGGTAGGGTAGGGCAGGTAGGGTAAGGGCAGGTAGGGTAGGGCAGGATAGGGTAGGCAGGGCAGGTATAGTAGGGTAGGGCAGATAGGTAGGGTAGGGCAGGGAGGGCAGGCCAGCCAGGGCAGGGCAGGGCAGGGCAGGGCAGGCAGGGTTGGTAGGGTAGAGTAGGGAGGGCAGAGTGAGTAGAGTAAAGCAGAGCAGAGCAACAGAGCTCAATAGAGAAGATTAGACGAGAGCGGAGGGAGTAGAGAAGAGG
>CM031602.1:14141169-14143669 GCA_018398815.1 Conus ventricosus | reverse complement strand
TCTCTCTCTTTCTCTCCTTCTGTCTCTCTCACACACAGGCGCGCACACACACACACACACACACACACACACACACACACACACACACACACACACACACACACACACGGGGATAAGTACAATTGTAACAAAAATGTCAACAACAAACGAAACAGAACGCAAAGTGTTTCAAAACATCAACATCAATATACTCGCTTCAAAACAAAATTCATTGTCATCAAATCAACATAACACAAATCACACTTTTCTTCTCTCATTTTGACGACATTAGGTCACCATACCCTTTTTTTCTCCCTCTGTTATTGTTATGTCCGGTCAAACTTGCTGTGAACTGTGACCTTCGCACCCTCCCTCGCCCGTCCTGCGGAGGTCGAAGTTGATTGTAGTAGCAGTGCTCACGGGTGGCAGATCCAGAGTTACTCAACATTCAGGTGACCGCTACTTGGTAGTCAGGTAGCAAGCCCAGAGGAGACCGGTCTGGGCGTGAACCTGTCATTGTTATTGCCTTGCGGCGGCAGAATCAGTGGTGTGAATAATAGACATGTTGACAACGTGTGCCGCGAGGGTTGGATTATCTGGACTCTAACGTCTTCTGTCTGGCCTTATTTCTGGGGTGGGGAGGGGGTGAGGGGTGGGGGGTGGGGGTGGGGGGTGGGGTGGGGTGGGGGTAAAGTGGACAAAGGGGGGGGGGGAGAGGGAGGGGGGTTGGTCACGTGAGAAGGAAAGAGACAAGGGGACAGATGGTACAAAGATCAGCAGATGCAGAGGTGCAAAGAGGTTAGTTGGTAAATGACATCGAGATGTAGTGTTCATGCCCATTAGTAAATGACATTCAGATGTAGTTTTTCATGCCCATTAGTAAATGACATTCAGATGTAGTGTTCATGCCCATTATAAATGACATTCAGATGTAGTGTTCATGCCCATTAGTAAATGACATTCAGATGTAGTGTTCATGCCCATTAGTAAATGACATTCAGATGTAGTGTTCATGCCCATTAGTAAATGACATTCAGAATGTAGTGTTCATGCCCATTATAAATGGCATTCAGATGTAGTGTTCATGCCCATTAGTAAATGACATTCAGATGTAGTGTTCACGCCATTAGTAAATGACATTCAGATGTAGTGTTCACGAACACAGCAAGGTGATGGCAGACGGGGATAAACATTTCAGGAGAATGAAGCGGTGGGGTGGGGTGGGGTAGGGGTGGTGGAGGAGAGGATGGGGGAGGAGGGGGTGGGGAGGGTCGGGGCAACAAAATGGGAGAGGCCTGTCCAACACTACACCGGTACCATCAGATCAATGACACCCTCCAATGGGCAAAGAATGTGGCACTTAGTACATTGAGCATTACTCAGCCGAATTGCCACTCTCCAAATCTCATTTCGAAATGTATGCGCATTTTACACCCCCCTCCATCTCCTCCCTGCAAACCCTCCCCACTCCCTCCCTCCCCCTAAGGAGGGAGGGGATGAGGTGTGTGTAATAATAATAATAATAATAATAATAATAATAATAATGAATACTTACATAGCGCCTATTCTGGGCTAGAGGCCAAGCTCTAAGCGCTTACAATCAACACTCGTTTACACAACGGCTGCCTACCTGGGTAGTGCCGACTGAAGAGCTGCCAGCTGGCGCTTCATTCAGTCGTTTCCCGTGCCATCCAGTCAGTATCGTTCAATATTGATCACTCATTTTCCTTACTTCCTTCATTCTTTCCATTTCTCACGCAGGGTGCATGCTATGTGTAACGTGTCATCCATACCAACGGCCAAACTGGCCTACTCTTCCGAAAGTTGGTGATGGGATTTTACGTGTGTGCAAGATGCTATGCATTTGTTCACACACGGAACCTCGGTTTATAGTCTCATTCGAAGGACTGTATGGGAAAGGAGTCAGAACCAATGTTAACTCCGAGGGAAAAATCCCCCTGTACCGAAACGCCCCGGCGGAGGTTCGAACCCGCAACCCCCGGATCACCAAGATTACGAGTCAGGCGCTCTACCAACGAGCGTGTGTGCGCGTGCGTGTGCGTGTGTGTGTGTGTGTGTGTGTGTGTGTGGAGGTGGTGGTGAGTATGAAAGAAAGAGACCCTCACAGCCTTTGTATGGAGCAACTTGCACCTCCGAGTTTCAATCTCTAGACCAGAAGGAGCAGAACGGAGGGCGAGATGGATTCCAGTCGATAGAGGCCGACGAACAACAACAGCACACACACACACACCAAAACACACACACACCCCACACACACACACACACACACACACACACACACACGCCCTGTGCACATAATCACACACACGCCCTCTCGCTCGAAATCATATGTCCACATGAGCACGCAGGTGAATGAACGAGAAATACATCTTGTCCCTTGTCTTTTTTTTTTGTGCTTGGCGTGCCCCTTTCGTGTGTTGTTGTGTGTGTGGTGTGTGTGTGTGTGTGTGTGTGTGTGTGCGTGGTGGCGTGCGTGACGTGTGTGCGTGTTGTGTATGTG
>CM031602.1:14105437-14140169 GCA_018398815.1 Conus ventricosus | reverse complement strand
GATCACCAAGATTACGCAGTCAGGCGCTCTACCAACGAGCGTGTGTGCGCGTGCGTGTGCGTGTGTGTGTGTGTGTGTGTGTGTGTGTGTGGAGGTGGTGGTGAGTATGAAAGAAAGAGACCCCTCACAGCCTTTGATATGGGAGCAACTTGCACCTCCGAGTTTCAATCTCTAGACCAGAAGGAGCAGAACGGAGGGCGAGATGGATTCCAGTCGATAGAGCCGACGAACAACAACAGCACACACACACACACACACACACACACACACACACACACACACACACACACACACACACACACACACGCCCTGTGCACATAATCACACACACGCCCTCTCGCTCGAAATCATATGTCCACATGAGCACGCAGGTGAATGAACGAGAAATACATCTTGTCCCTGTCTGTCTGCCTGCCTGTTGTGTGTGTGTGTGTGTGTGTGTGTGTGTTGTGTGTGTGCGTGTGCGTGCGGGCGGGCGGACGTGTGTGCGTGTGTGTATGTGTGTGTGTGTGTGTGTGTGTGTGTGTGTGTGCGTGTGTGTGTGTGTGTGTGTGTGTGTGTGTGTGTGTGTGTGCGTGCGTGCGTGCGTGCGTGCGTGCGTGCGTGCGTGCGTGCGGACGTACGTGTGTGTGTGTGTGTGTGTGTGTGGTGTGTGTGTGTGTGTGTGTGTGTTGTTAGATTGCAACTCCCAGTGTACTCTACCCCAAACGCTAGCAGGCAATATCAGGAACACCAAAGGAAAGTGTCTGACTCTCTGTTCATATGCTTTTGTGTCTCAGGGCGCTGTTTCCGCTGTGGTACAGCCCTAAAGCTACCTCTCGTTCTCCACACACAACCACACCCTGATCTGTCCCATCGCTGTACCAGAACACAAGCATCGTAGGGAGGCATCCATGTCAAGTAGCATGAGGCAACCCAGCAGAGTACGCACAGCACAGCTGCCGAGTTTTCTTCGGTTGTATCAGTGGTGCCTGGGCTGATCAATATACGCAGGTAGCCATCTACAAAGCCAATCCTCCCCCATCCCCCCCATCCCCCCCCCCCCCCCCCCCCCCCCCCCCACCTGCCCCTACCACTCCTTTTTTCTGTGACGACCATACCTGCTTCGTCGCGGAGTTGGCGCCATGCTCACACTCTCCGTCTCCTCCTCTCTCCATCTCTCTCCCTCTCTCTCTCTCTCTCTCTCTCTCTCTCTCTCTCTCTCTGGAAGGCGCCACTACGTCAGTGCGACAACCGTCCCCTGCCTGGAGCCTGCTGATCCGATGGGTTTACCGAACTCACTACGAGCATGGTCGTTGAGAGAAATCAAAAGCGAGAACACGACACGAGCAGGCATGAATAGCTACAGAGTTTGAGATTTTGTGTTATCAAATGTTCTCAAGTGAAGATGAGGAGAAGAAATGTGCTGTAGTGTTCCTTTTGTGCTCCGTCAGCGACTGTCTGACAGAGCTGTGACTGCGCTTTCCCGGCGTTGACCAGCCCGAGAGATACAAACACCTGCAGTGTTGGTCCGAAAAATCAAGCAGCAGTCTCATCAAACCGGGATCAGGCTGCTTCCAATTCAGTAGTGGGGCGACCATTCCCAACCCGGCGGGTCCCCAGGGTGGCGGGTAGGGGAAGGGCCCCTCAGAAAGGGGGGTTACTCCCAAATAAGCAGCCCCGGGACCAACTGGCGATGTTCCTACCGGGACGGGGGGGCCCAAACAGTGGCGCTGTTGCCCCTCACTGAAATACCCCTTTTGGGGTTCTATGAGGGGCTAAACATGCGTAAAGAGGCGCGGTAAAAACCCTCAAAACCCCCGGGGGGGGTTTCCCTGGGAAAAAACAACCCCCCCCCCTTGGGGGGGGCCCTCCCCGGGGCAGGACGTGGGGCCCCATGAGCTAAGGTGGGGCACCCCAAAAAAAAACTCCAGCTGAAGACGGGGGTACGGGCCACTGGCGCAAATTTAAACCACAATACCAGCACCCAACGTTTCCCTGTTTGATGCATTCCACAAAATTTTTCGAGTGGCGCTCGCCCTTTTCAAACCCCCGCCGGGGAGGTCGGGAGGGGGGCCCCTAGTAAAAGGGGCCCAAACCCCCAGCCGGTGGGGTTGGTCAAAGAAAACCTGCATGCCAATCGACGAAAAAGGGGAGACCTCATCCCCTGCTAAAGCCAAGCAAACAGTACCACCCAAAAGCTCAACATTCCCCAAAGGGGAATGCAGAAGGGGGCATAAAAAAAATTTTGGCGGGCAAAAAGGAAAGCACCCAAAAAAATATCGATATCCCCTGGGGCCCAAAGAGAAAACTTTTGACCGTAAACCATCGCTTTAAAGTGAGGGGTTACGAACCATCGGGTTTGGGAAACCCGTGGGGAAAACAGAAGCAAAGGGGAAGGGTGCGTTTTGGGTGGGGAAATTTTCCATCGCCGCACAAAAAACCCAAGAAAACACCAATCAACGGGCAAAGACCCAAGGGGTTGAATTTTCCCCCTTAAGGCCGCAAAAACTTTATCTAAAAACCCAATTGCCCTCAAAAACGTGATCTTTCCCTCACAAACATGAACCCCCAAACCCAACAACTGTGTGGGGGTGGTTAATTTTAAACAGTCACTCAGAGAGAGGGGGCCCAAGGGGAAAACGGACAAGAAGGCGAAGAATTTTGAGGAATTGGGGATTGACCCCAACCCTTCATTTCAAAACCAAGAAGATGATAAACCCCACCTTCTCTCTAGACCGGGATAGACCACATCAAAAACCAGATCTACCCGTTCGCCCCCCAACGCCCTTTTTCGTCAGGCCCAAACAAAACAGCCCCAAACCCACTTGGGGGAAGACCAAAAAACCCGTAAAACCCCATAAACCTAAACTTACAGTGCCCCACAAGAAAAAATTTTTTTCCCCCGCTGGAATTTTAAAAAGGGCGGACTGGACCCCTTTTCCCCGAGACCCTCACAATCCCAACCCCAAGGGCCAAATCAACATCAGGCAGGGGGGACTCAACAAAAATGGTTCGAGACTTCAAAAAAAGGCCTCTTGAAAGCTGTTTCCAGAACCATCCCAAAGAGGAGCACGAAAAGACAAACAAGCCCTACGGGAAACGGGGGAAACTCCAGAATCGGGAACCGGGGCCCGAGCAAAAAGAAAGCCATCACGGAGAATAAAAATACGCTGGGGGGGAAGTAACGGGGGCCAATCAAGCTGTCCTTGCACGCTGCAAAAAAACCGGCAAGGAAAACTGAAACCCTAAATCTCGACAGGGATGGCGAAAGGGCTGTGGAAACGGGCAAAGAACCCTCGAAATAAAACAACAAGTCCCCCCATAAAAACCAATCCCAAGAGAATGGAAATTACCCCCTCTGGAAAGAAAGCACAGCCCAAACTTCATAACTCTAAAAAACATCAAAACTGGAAGTCCCCCGAACATAGAGCTGCAGTGCTCGGGGCCCAAGGTGAATTTCATGGGAAGAGCCCCAAGGGGAATTCTGTCACAGTTTTCACGGGGAGAAAGAGTTTGGGAAGCTTTCCCGACCCCTCAGCCCTGAAGAAGTCACAGGGACCAGACAGAATCACAAATGAAATGATTCTGCATTTTGGGGAAGAAGGGGCAAAGCAGCCCCTTTAAAAATCTTTAACCCAGCTGGAAGACAGGATCATAAACCAAAAATTTTTGGAGGGAAACAAAACAAAACCCCAAATTTTCCAAAAAAGGGGAAAAGGGCAAAATCGAAAAGGCCCGACCCGCTACAGACCCATCAGCCCTTAAAAAGCTGCTTAGGAAAGCGATGGAAGACTTGTTTAACACAAAAGGGTTGTCCCGGGGAAACCTGGGGGAGCCCTCAGCTGCTGACCCGAAAAGGCAGGCTTTTTGCCAACACAGATCAACAGAAGACCAGATCACATTCATCACCAAAGCATTGAAAGGGCGCTTTTCCCGAAAAAAGAACAAAGCTTGCTGTCTGGAAATTTAAAATGGAGAAGGCGTTCCAACCAAAATCTGGAAGGACGGACTTAGGCTCAAACTACGGCATGTGGGGGTCTGGGGGGGATGTAAAAACCTGGAAACACCAGTAAACCCACACAACCGCCAAGCCCCCCATCCAAAATTTCCCTGGCCAAAAAGCCAAAAAAAAAGGTGCTGAGACAGGGGGTACCACAAGGGGGGAGTCCCTTTCCCCCAACGCGTTTCCCCAAACTTCATCGATAAAATCGCAGAGAACGCCAAAAAGGGGGGCAGAGGGCGTTTTACGCAGATGATCTTTTGCTTTGTCCTGAAGAGTTTCACCACCACAGCACAGGTTCGCCTCCAATTTCGCTCAACAAGACAGCGACGGACCAAGGAAGGCGTCTCCAAAAAACCCAAACAAAACACCCCACCCCCTCTTTACCTATCCAGCAAGAAGCAAAGCGAAGCCCGGGCAAAATGAACAACCAAAGGGGTTTCAGAGGAACCCCCACCTACCTACCTGGGAGAGACCTTTGACCGCAGGCTCACTTGGAAAAAACAAAATCACCAATGCCCGTACAAGGGCCCAAATTGAACTGGCCCATCATGAGGGAAAATTGCGGGACCGGGCTGGGGGGTGACGAAAAGATCCCCGAAGAACTCTATACAGGGGGAGTCCGACCTGTAGTTGAAATACGGGGCCCTCAGCATGGGCCTCACTGGGAAAATCAAACCCCGCCTCAACCCAAAAAGATACAAACCCAAACCCCACGTGTCAAAACTGGCGCCATGAAACCACCCCCAAACCCCGAAGAAAGGGAAAAGACCACTGGGGCCCCGTATTGGAGGACAGAAGGGACACAAAATCCTCACCAAAACACCAAAAAAATTTAAACGCATTGAAAACCATCCCAAAGAAAAACCCGAAAAAGAGCAGACCCCCCAAGAGCCCTCTGAAAAGAGGCAGCTTCCCAAACCCCCAGTCAAGAAGCCTTTTAAAAAAAAAACTCCATTTTTGAAAGGAACAAAGAAACCAAAACCAAACCCCGGGAAAAAGCACCCCCCCCTTTTTGGAAGAGGAAAGGGGTTCCCAAAAAGTCGTCACCACCTTCCCCAGTGGAAAAAGAGAGGAATACATTTAGAAAACCCAAAGGGAAAGGGCCCGGCCATTGGGGTACCTCTGCAACCAGTATCCCCCGGAAGACTGGCCCCTGTCCCTTTAAGTGGCCCGCCAAAAGAAAGGGAACGAGGGGGGTGGAGCTTTTAATCTTCCCCCGATACAAAGACGGGGATGAAGAAATTGCAAATTTTTAAAAGGAAAAACCCACCAACTTCCGACTGGCGAGGGAAGGGCCCTCTGTGAGGGAGCCACAACCTCTTTTCCGAAAATCCAAAAAACAACGGGGCAGGGGGGTCTTTTCTGACGCCCCCTCCGGCTCCAACCCTAAGAACCCCCGCGCCAAAAAAACAAACCATCCACTTCAGCCCTTTTTGGGCCCCAGTTTCCCGAGTGGGGAAAGTTGGGGATACCAAAAGGACCCCGCACACTGGGGCCCTCAGAGGCAATGAAAAAGCGGACATTTTGGGAAAAACGGGGCACAAAAAGGGGCAGGCCAAAAACCGGGTTTATAAAATGAAAAAAAACAAAACAACAAGACACAACAAGAAAAAAAATGGGGCCCCCGCATCCAAAAACAACCCCGAAGAAAACATAAACCCTTTGCTGGGACACGGGAACAGGTCAAGATCTTTCCCCCTGAACCCGGGCACAATCGCCTTCTCCACCCCCCTGCAAAAACAAAAATTTGGGATTGGGGCAGAGTGGGGGAGGCCCTTGTGGTGGGGGGGACCAATACAACTGAAACACATCCTTCAAGTCTGTACACGTAAGCAGCATCCCCCAGAAAGTTTCGGCCCCAAAACCGACGGCAGTGGAAGCCCCAAACTGTAGGGGAAACCCCGGAGGAGCTGCACGGACGGCAGCCTTCATCGAGGACAACCCGGGGTGCTCATCTAACGGGATGGCGAAAAGGAAAAGAAGAAGTTTTCATCAAAAAGCATCCATTCAATCGGGTTAGTTTTTTCCAACACAAATTCCCGCTCTGAGTGGGAACCGGGGAGGGGGCCCCCATACCCAAACTGATTTTTCCTGTGCGGGCTTTAAAAAAATCTCTTTTTTTAAGAGAACATGACCTGACATTCGTGAGCCCGGCGCACCTTTTGAAATTTAAAAACCCTTTATGGCCTTTTCTCAAATTTTCCCAAATTAAAAATAGAAAAAAAGCGAACAAATAAAAATTTCTTCCCACTGCCGATTTTGATTTGGGGTTCCTCTCCCCCCCCCCCTCCCCGAAACTCGCCCCCCCCCCCCAAACCCCCCCAACCGCTTTCAGTTTGTGATAGGCTTTAAATAGCAAAAGGGACCTGTGGGGAACCTTGGAAGAGAAAAACAAATTTTATCGTTCAAAAATTTATCTGAAACACCCGTGGGCCCCGCGGTCAGTTGCAAAAAGAGGTTTGAAAAGGGGTTTGGGGGGAAAAATAAGGGGGGGGGGGAGGGGAAATTTGTTTGTTGGGAAGGCGAGTTTACCTCTGACACCTTCGGGCCTTGTTTTTTGGATTTTGGCTCGTTTTTTTCTCATACAGCAAATTTTTTATTTTGGGTGGGCAGGCAAAAAAATTTTGTCACTTTTTTATGAAAAGGGTGTAACACACAAAATACAAAAAAACCCAAGGGGAACCCTATTGCACGCCAACACGCCCTTAAAAACTAAAACCAAAACTTTAAAAGCACATATTTTCACGCTGTGTGCGCGGGGGCGCGCGCGGGGGCACGGGAACCCCTACACAACCCCCCGCGCCCGGCGCGCGGGGCCGCACAAAAACTCACAAAAATACACACAAAGGGACACAAATTTGCTCTCCATACACACACCGCGCGCACACACACCCCCACACACTCCCCGCACGCACGGGGCGCGCTTGGGGGCGCGCCCCGCCGCACAAACACAACACGCACCCCACGCCGCGCGCGCGAACTTTCTTTTTCCCGATACACTAAACAGAACACGCGCACAACAAAACACACAAAACACAACACACACACCCAACACACAACACACACACACACACAACACAACAAACACAACCCCGCCCCGGGGGCGCAAACACACACCCCACACACACCACACACATATTTTAAGTGTGTTTTTTTTTTCATAAACACACACACACACACACAAAACACACAAACCACACACACACATACACACACAAAACACACATACGCCGCGCGCGCGCGCGCGCCAAACCACCCCAACCAAAAAAAAAAAAACCTTTAAACCCCAAAAAAAAAGGGATTATACAAAACAAATGCCATAAATTCCCCCCCCACCAGAAACGACTTAAGACAGAAAAAAAAAATAAAGGGTATCTTTTTTTTCCACATCTGATACGCCACCCATTACGACCAGCGGACAATGGGGTGTTTAAAAACCCCGGTTTAAAAGATGAAAAAAGCGGAAAAGAGGGACGGGCCAATGAGCGAATTTTCGACCCGATTGAAACAACACGGCGGGGTTTCCGTAGGAATCTACGAGGAGGGGGGGAAAAAGGGGGGGGAGGGGGGGGGGGGTGGTGACCTTTTGCTTTAAAACCGCTAGGGTTTTTTCTGGGGCAGTCCCTTAAACGATTTTTAAAAGAGGATTGAACTTTAGGCAAATTTAAAGAAACCTTACCTCCCTCCCCTCCCCGCCCCCCTTCTGCCCCTTCTTCCCCCCCTTGGCCCCCTCCCCCCCCCCCCCCCCCCTTTGTCCTCCCCCACTCCCCCCCTTGTCTCCTCCCCCTTCATGGGGTGCTGAATTTTTCCCGGGGTCAGGGGAGGGTTTAAATCCATGGCGAGACATCTTTTTTTACAGAATGGGGGGGAAAAAAATGAAATGGAAAAGCTGCCTGGAAATGTAAATTTTTTTGTATTTAATTTTGGGTTAAAAATTTTTTTACCTGAAACTCGGATTTTACGGGAGGAAATGTTTTAAAACAAAATTTTCCCGGGGTTTTTTTTTAGAAGCCCGTGTTTTAAAGGGTTTCGTGAATGGGGGGTTTTTTTTATCTTTCTTTTGGTCCTTTTGACTTTGAGTTACTTTCCCCAAAGTGGTTTTCCAAACCCCCGAAATGGCCCTTTTTGGGCGGCTGGGCCCATAAGCAAAAACTCCCTGCCCAAAGAATTAAAATTTTAAATTGTGTTGCTGCTAAATTTTTGCGTTCTGTTGTGATTTTGGGTTTTTTATAAACGTGTCGCCCTTTCACTGTAGTTTTCTTTTTCCCCCGTGCGTAAAATTTTACTGTATTATTTTTTTCAAATTTTAAAGTGGTTGTTTTGTTTGTTAAAGCTCTATTGGGATTACCTTAAAAATCTTTTAATGTACTGCCAAATTTACCCTTTTATTGTACTTGGAAAAATTTTTTGCTGTTTCTTTGGACTGGGGGAATTTTATATTGTTTCGTTTAACTTCATCATCCCCGATTTACAAATTTTTGAATAATCCCGACGTTCTTCCTTTTCCCCCCGTCGCCATGGTACGGGGCCACAAATTTTGTTGATTTTGTTGGTGGTGGTCTGAAAAGTTTTCGTTAACTTATCAAATAGATTGTTCCAACAGAATTTTGCCACAGACAATTCCGTTGATCTTGTTGGTCGTTTTACTTGCATCATGCGAAACATTGCAAGGAATGATATTCCAGCGCGCGCGCGCGCGCGCGCGCGCGCCCGCACGCACGCACGCACGCACGCACGCACGCACACACACACACACACACACACACACACACACACACACACACACACACACACCGTGCATCTATTTTTTGCTGCAGTCAAAGACAGATTGGTGATATCAAATCTGCTGAACATTAATTAAAGAGAAATACAATGCCATCATCACCCGATTCACTATTATTCTACTTACGAAACTAAAGTGGAAGATAACACTCCATATTCACCTCAAGACTTACTCAATTTACATTTTCAAAACGAATCAGAACACACACACACACACACACACACTGACTGACTGAAACCAATTTATTGTCAGATTAACTCAAGGTTGTACTGACATTTAAGAAAACATTATGAACAGAATATGAACGTTTTTCATTCAAAGCAAAGAAGCATAATTAACACACAAAAATACGTGCGCACACACACACACACACACACACACACACACACACACACACACACACACACACACATTACACGCGCGCGCGCGCGCGCAACGAGTTTAACATATTTTGATCCTCATGGTAAACCATAGTGGGTGGGAAGTAGGAAGAACGTTAATCCTTCCATGTCGGTCATCTAAAACCTGGTCAGTTTCCGTATCCCAGGGATCTGTTGTTCTCAGAGTATCGATGACAAGGTTCGATGTCCTTATTGATTGTCCACAGACACAGATCGTTGTCAGGAGTCTTCTGAGATGACTAGATGAGGAGGATCTTCACCACAGACTGACAGACCCCAACCATTCCATCTCCCCGCCCACACCTCCCCCTGCTTCATCTAATCCCTCTGTGTACCAACACCCCCCCCCCCCCCCCCTCATTCAATCCCACCTTCATCACCTCTCCGTCACCGTGACCCCTTCACCCATCTCGTCTCTCCCACCCAAGCCCCTCTCTTTCACGTGAAGAGGGTCCAGTAATATGTTATGTCGCGAACTTCTGACCTCCTTAGCTGACTATTTTTTTGGTTGGTTTGTTCAGGCTTACTGCTGGTCTATTAGCACATTGTCCATGTCCTCTTTTTACCTGTTGTTTACCGCTAACCCGACCTTGCGGTGGCGTCAGAAAGGGTCTACTGAACCAGACCTCTCTCTCTCTCTCTCTCTCAGCGAAACCTACCAAACAAACCTCTCCAAAACGTTATAATAACATCAGCAAGGGCTGTCACAAACCTAGCTATCCTCGAAAAACGGACGACATAAAATCCTGCAGGTTGAAACCGTACCCGCACACTTACAGAAAGAAAGAAAGAAAGATAGAAAGACAGATAAATAGATAAAACACACAAAAGCACATACATGCGCGCGCGCGCCCCGCACACACACACACACACACACGCGCTTGCGCGATGATTGAATGGAGCAGGAGTGACCATGTGCGGATTGAACCTCATCAACTGATCCGCTCCGCTGCTCTTCAAAGGTGACTGCTTTCCACAACAGCTCTAATACCCCCCCCCCCCCCACCCCACCCCCGCGTCCTCCATCAATCTCTCGTCTCCCCCCCCCCCTCCCCCCCCACCTTCTCCATTGTAGAAGGAAGTCTCCTTCCACCAGTTCAAGTGTCTACTCCTCCCCCTCTCATCGCCCCCACCATTACTCCTCGCCTCGCAGTTTGAAAGAAAGAGAAATTGATTTGGCCCACCTCTCTCATGCACAAACATTGTCAGTTTCTGTCCTCAACAAAGCTCACGTCAGGAAGACCACGAAGAGAAAGAAAAGTAACATGGAAGAAAATATGAAACACAGAATACAGAAAAGTCCGGGGGTGGGAGGTAGGGTGGGGGGGGGGGGACCAAAATAGAACGGCAACAGAAAGTTTAAAATGAAAGAAAACTTAAAAGAAAGATTATTTTTTAAAAAGACAAGAAAAAATTGGAAAGTGAATGATTAGGAAAGAATGAAAACTGAAAAAAAAAACTGGAGAGAAGATAAATGCGGGAAAATGAAAGAAAATGGAAGATATAAAAGAAAGAAAAAAAAGGAAAGGTAATCAGCACAGACAGAGAGAGAGGGGGGGGGGGGGGGAGGGGGGGGGCAAAACAAAGAAAAGAGACTACAGCGAAACAGAAACGAAAGGAAACCACACACACACACAGACACAGAGAGAGAGAGAGAGAGAGAGAGAGAGAGAGAGAACATTAGGAAAACAAGGAAAAAGTAAAGAAACGGAAAAGAAAGAAGACAAAAACAACCAAAAAAAAAACGAAAAAAAAAAAGAAAAAGAAAAAAAGAATGAGACCTGAAAGAGAGAGAAAAAAAAAAAAAAAAAAAGGAGCTATGAACTACAGTGCTCCGCATCAACTGAGTGCCTCGCCTCGCTTCATCGCCCTTTAACGATGACTCCTTTCTCGAACAGCGCACCTAATAACCAACCACCCTTCTCCCCTTTTCCTCCACCCCCCCCCCCCCCCCCCCCCCCCCCCACCGATCCGCCTGACCCCTTCACCTTCAAAGTACTCCTTTCTCCTCTCTGTACATGTTTTGTGCGCTCACACACACACACACACACACGTAGCCCTTCTCTCCCAACACTATTTCCGCTCCCCTATCCCCCGTTCTCTCGACCTCTTTCGATCACCTACTCCATCCAAAGACGCCTAAAAGCGCGAATAGCTCAAAGACGCGGGACCCAAAGGGCGAATTTAGGTGTCGTAAGCGCTAAATGTTCAGACAATGCGAACAGTTTTTTTTTTTTTTTTTTTTATAATAAGTTAATCATCTTGTTTTTTTTGTTTGTTTGTTATTTTTCAATAATGTTAATCATCTGACTCTAATACTGTAAAATCTCCTGCACGGAAAGATTTTCTTTCGTACTCGCGTCCTGTACAAGTTTCTTTTGTGTTGAAATATTGAGCTGGCTGATTAAAATCGAATGTATTGTATGATTCCATAGTTATGCGGTGGGTGGAGGGGGGGGGGTGTTTGCTACATTTATAACAAGAAACTAGTCCTTGACATTCGACTGAAGAAGTATTTGTATGGAAGGAGTTCTGCACGAAAGGAATCTTCCTGCGAGACTCTTCCGTTATACTAGCACACATTGAACCTTGTTTACAAAACACTTCAAAACACACACACACACACACACACACACACACTGAAAGTTTCGGGGAAGAAACGCAAAGATCCACGAAGTTCGCTCTTTCCAACGTTGAAATTTCGTTGCTTTTCCAACGATTTCAGACTCGCGCAGTTCGCCATGCTCTCAATCTGACAATCAAAGAAGCTCGCGGTTTGGACGGCGTACCTGGACCTGACCCCCCTCCCCCCCCCCTTTCTTCCAGCCCACTGACCACCCCCTCCCCCCTCTCTTCCAGCCCACTGACCACCCCCTCCTTCCTCATCCCCTTCCCCCGGCGAGCGTGAACCGAACCACCTCCGGTCACCAACGCTTCAGGGGAGACAAGCGTCTTTATCCGCTTTGATCAGTTGTTCGTTCTCTCTCCCCCACGTACTGTCCTCGCAGCTGATCCAGATCTAGCTGGAAAGAGGGGGTAAGAGAAAGGAGAGAAATCAGACAAAAGAGAAAACATAAAACAGCAAAAAGAGGGGGAAGAAAAAAAGAAACAGTAAAAAAAAAAAAAAAACCGGAAAGAAGGAATCAGAAAACAAAACAAAATTAAAAGAAGGAAAACGAACAGAAAAGGAGAAAACAGAAATAAACGCAAACATTGGGGACAGAGCGTGAAAACAAAAAGGGAAGGGGGGGGGGGGGGTCAGGAAACAACAATTTATTTATTTCTTCAGTGTGTTTTTGCTCCGTACATGCGTCAGACGAAGGATATAGGAGCAAACGTGGAAGATCCTTTTTTTTTTTTTTGTTATTATGATTGCTTTGTGTCGACATCTCTGCTTGGCTGTTTGTGTTGTAAGCAGCATCAGTTTGAGTTACGGGCGAGTGATTGTCTCATCATGGGTGCAAGAGTTATCCTCTTGTTGTTACTATACGATTTTGTTCGCATCTTGTCTTCTCTATTTTTAGAGGATTAAAATCTGAATACTTATGCATAAGGCTCTTTAAAAAAAAAAATCAGTGAAATAAAATGACGATCTGTACAATGGTTTTGGGGTATCTTGTCGACAGACTGTCAAGACCGACCCCGGAGTCTGCCCTGACAGATCGGTCTAGATGGGAGTGAAGGAGTGCCTGACCTCACACGCCTCGCAAGAGCCCACACGAGAAAGATTACGATACAACACCCCATTTATTCACACCACACACACAGTCATAAATAAGCATTCCAACACACACAACATGCACAATCACAATCAAGCATTCCAACGCACACAACATGCACAATCACAATCAAGCACTCCAACACACACACAACATGCATAATTATAAATAAACATTTCACCATACGACGTACACAATCACAATTACAGCATTCCAGCACATATGACATATACACAATTATAAAGAAACATTTCCAGCATCCATCCCTTCCACACCCTGAGTGCCTCCACACCCCTGCCTCCGTCAAGTCTACTGGAGCACTGCCTGTCGCACTAGGTGCTCCGAACCGATTGGTTCTTGAAGGAGTCGCTCAAAGCCGACACCCTCGACACACCAGCAGGCAGTGAAGAGCGCGTCCGGGGGGGGGGGGGGGGAAAAAACCGTGGCGTTTGTTACTGAGGTCCTGGACGGGATCAGCCGGCCATCAAGCCGCGGGCTTTTCTACCAGTCCGCGGTCCCGACCAGAGCGTGGCCCAACCAGCGCGTGGCACCATCCAGTCCGCGTCCCACCAGAGCGTGGCCTCAACCAGCACGTGGCACCATCCAGTCCGTGGTCCCAGCCAAGCTGGCCTCAACCAGCACGTGCACCATCCAGTCCGTGGTCCCAGCCAGAGCGTGGCCTCAACCAGCACGTGGCACCATCCAGTCCAGACCCGGGTGAACCCCCGGGAAGGGGGGGGGGGGGGGGGTGAAAACGTACGGAGGAGAGAATGAAAGGGAGGGAAGGAAGAAGTAAGGAAGAGGGTACTGGAACCCCGCTGTCAGTACATGTCTGACCCATGCGTTAAATCTTAACAGCCCACTCGCATGATGGGCGAGGGGAAGTCTACTAAATGCACCAATAATCCCAGCTACACAGACCTGAGCATAACACAGTAAACCCATCGAATCAGGAATGTTCATTAGGTCTCTCACAACATGCAGGTAAAAGACTGCATTAAATCAACAGGTTTATAAACAAATATGATTATCATCACCCTTCTCTCACTCACGTTTAAACATTTGCCTTTCTTAGGAAATAACCAACACAGCGACCATCGCTTATAACTGCACCCACATTTGCAAATAATAATTCAATGGCATAATTGTCACATTTTATAGCCACATTTCAAATAACACAAATCTCCAACCACGCATCCAAACGACAAATCATGCGTGCCACGGCTCACCAACATAAAACTCGTTCTCCTTGCAAACACAAACAGACGGTGCCGAAGGATAAGATCCGCGAATTGACAGGGCGACGAGCGAGACCAAGCAAGTCCAACCCTGATCACCAGTTCTCTCCCATCCCCACCGACTACCGCAAACACCAATGCATAAACAGAGAAAGAATTTTGGAAATATTTAAGAATGGCAGGTTAAAAGATTGAATTAACCAGAAAAAAAAAGGTCCCCACAATATTTCTCTTACAATTCGAAAACAAAAAAATGGCGCAAAAGAGAAGACTAAGCCGGCTAAACAACAACAAACCAAAACAAACAAACCACGAAACTGATGCTTACCAGCTACCCGTGGGTGACCCAGAAGAGGCGGTCAAACGACTCTCTCTGCCTCTGTCCAGTCGAGAGGACAGAAGCGCAGGTGCGGAGAAAGAAGAAGTGATGTCCCTCTCCTACAGGCCGACTGTAGGAATTGAAGATACCGACTGTACCCTCGATGATACGTGAAGAACCAAGACCGACAGGCGCTCCAAGAACATCTTCCGCTCGAGTGAAGAGCTAACCTCCCTCAGCGATGGCGGCCAACATGCCATGCTGCGTCACAGAGTGAGCATACTTCAAACTAAAAAAAATGAAGCACGTGCGACAGTAAAAAGACAGCGACGAGGCCGATAGACAGCAAGTTCGAGAGAAAGGTACCAGCCACCCGTGAACCTACAGGATGAATAGCACGGGCAGTGAATAAGAGAAGAGAGAGAGAGAAAGCAAACCGAAGTTGAGCTGAACTAACACAAGGTGCAACCGCACCACAAGCCACATTAAGGGACGGATACACGACAACAGCAACGACAATAACAAATAAATAATTCCGCCACCCTAATGGGTCAAACGCGTAGGCCTCGTGACAAACTCGTGACAAACCCCCCTTCTAAAAGCATCTGTTTCTCTGAGATACAGTGCTCCTTTGAACCTTGACGCATGTGCAAATTCACAACAATGGACCGAACCCAACTCTCTGTATCGACAGAGTACGATAAATCCAAACAAACATCCACGATAGAATCACACCGAGAAATACATAATACTACATTTACAAACAACTAACAAACCTTCCAACCATGAAAATAACAATCCGAACATTGGTGATTCACTACCGTTAACATCACTGAAGTAAAACTGTCACTACATCTGATACAGAGACCAAAAGGGGAATTAACCCTGGTTGAGGGGAAGTGTCCCTCTGACCAATTTCCAATGTGCTGACTACGGAGCTCGGCTAAGATAGTCAGCACCGTATACAGGAACCCTTGATATGACGGAAAGTGAACGCATGACTCTGCAGTTCCACGCCTACTCATGAGTCGACGACTGACTGGCCCGGGTCCGGTCCAGCACTGAGAGGATGATGATCGCGCTCCATACAAACTTCCGGCCGTACTCTCTTGGCACGCCAGTGCGCGTCCAAATCTGCCCGAGAGATTCAGCAACAGTAGGGCATCGATAGTCCTAAGCGGGACAGCCTCGGTATCGACTCGCAGATATCTACCACTACCGAAGTGTAGCGGTGACCGCGATCGATGGAGGATTAATGGTCTCACCAGTCGACCCCAACCTTGCTGAATGCCCTCCCCAACCGTGCACTGACCCTAGGGGAACACGCTTCAAGCGACCCTTAGGCGTTGTCCGTTGGCAGACATCGCAACTGCGCAGTACGCCTAACCTGTGAGTTCATCCCTGGCCAAAAGAAGTCATGTCTTACTCGCTCGAGAGTCCGCTTGAGCCCATATGACCTGCCATGGGGGAATCGTGGGCCTGCCGGAGAACAGACTCTCTCAAGCTTTGGGAACAACAAGCTGTTTGGCCACACGACTGCCTGAGTGAAAACCCTAAAGAGGATCCCCTTGTGGAGCTTGAAGCTCACCTTGGCGTGTCGGGCCGACTGAGCGGACGATACCCCAAATTGTCGTAGGATTGGACATTCCAAGTCCCTGGCCTGAAGACGGATAATTGCTAGCAGGATCGGCCCTTGCCGAACCTCGTTAGAGATCGGCTGAAGAACGGGACGCAATTCCTGTTCCTGCTCTTAGCTTTTGCGCGTGTGTGACTCCACACACGCCTGTACGGGCAAATCCGTAACACGACGACTGCGTCCGTCTGCGAAGGTGATAGTAATTCCTATGATAAGGGAATACAGAGGCGCTCCACCGCGATAGCCCAACGTTCGCCACAGAAGTAGGGGTGGAGATAGGAATAAGTACAGAAGGACGGGGGAGGTAAAACCAGCCACCAACCCGCACACATCATAACTAGCGCCCCGCCGGCCTCAGGGAAACCAAATCCTTATCAACAAAGAGCATTGATGCTCCCGAATCCCTGATGGTGTCGACCAAGGAGGAACCAACAACAGAGAGAAACACTGGGCACTCTGAATCACCAGAAGCTGGATGGAACCCACGTTAGCCGAGCACAGGATGCTGGAAGGACTAGCCCCAAGACTACCAGCGGCATCTAGGGCAATCTTTCCTGATGTGGCCAGGACGACCACAAAGAAAACAAATCGAGGTGCTGAGGTCCCCGATGGACTGCCTGCCTTATCGACCCGCTAGCAGTTTCGGCGCCTTATTGCCACAAATCCTGTGGAGGGCTCCTCTCCGTATCTGGCGATGCCCATAAGCCCTGCGAGCTTCAGCAAACACCTCAGCGTATGAATCGCAGCCGCGAAATCCTGAGGTGCTGACTCGCCTATCCGGATCCTCAACTCTGGGGACACAGTGTTGGTGAGCTGTTCAATGAGGACAAATCCTCCACTCCAACTTAGCCAACGACGCCAGTACCCTAGCGTTTGCGCAGCCTATCACCAAACTGCAACGAAGGCCGTCGTTATTCTCTCATGGACCTGAAACTTCCTCCTGAACGTCTCTGGGTAAGGTGGAAACGCTTACGCAGAGCCAACTGCATGTCTGCATAAGACGCACCTTCATTTAGAGTGAGCACACACTCCCTTGCAGCACCAGATAATCCAGAAAAAAAGGTGCATAGCCTTTGTTCCCAGACAATTGGTATGAACTAAGCAACCTTGTCAAAATGCTCATAAGGAACATAACAATGTCCTCACTAGGTCTGAACTCTGGAAGCTTTAACTTTGGGGCCTCTAACTCTATCACCTGCCTGGTGATTAACCCCCTGACTTACAGATGCGGAGAGACCGCGAAAGAAGTTGTTCCATCCTCCCTACGCAGAGCCTCCATCCTGTCTAGTTCTTCCCTACGGAGGGCAGCCCTTCCCTACGCTGAGCACCTCTTCCTTACGAAGGGCCTCCTGTACGGCACCCTCTCTCTGCGCAGCATAGGCCTCTTCCCTATGCAGAATCTCCTGTCTGTCAGTTTCCTCTCTGCGCAGAGCCTCCATCCTACCAACTCTTCCCTACGCTGAGCAGGCCTCTTCCCTACGCTGATCCTCCTGTCTGGCAGCCTCCTCCCTGCGCAGAGCAGCCTCTTCCCTACGGAGGGTTTCCTGCCTAACCGCTCTACCCTACGGAGGGCTTCCTGCCTGGAAGCACCTCTCGTCGTTGCTGTCTAAGGAACACATGACAGAGGTGATGTCCTGGGAAGGATTCACCACTACCCGACACTAGAGGATGACCCGTCAGACCCGTCCCTTGGGTCTCGACCTTCCCATGAGGAAAGTCCCCGGGCATACTCCTTACGAGGGGAAGCATGAGAATAGGGGGCTTTGGTTTCTGCGACTCAACAGAAGCCCACAGTTGCTTCGCTATACTCTGACGCTTACCGAGCGGAAGTGCCAGTAGGGTCTCAGCAGGAAAAACCCCTAGCGAAGAAGAAGTGAAAGTACCGCTGGACTATCAGCTACAGCACTGGAATAAGTGTGAAGTCACCGTAGTCGATGTGCGTACTAATAGTGGGACTACATTAGAAGACCCTTCTCTTCGACGCCCGAGTAGCCATACCACCACACCGGACGTTGCCATGACAACTATATCCACAGTTAATCAAATACAGGGAAAGACAATTCCACTTGAAAAAACAAATATTTAGGGTGTGGTATATGTGTGTAGTGTGGTGTGCGTGTGTGCGGACAAGTTCCGGCTGCTCCCACTCAAAAAAACAACAAAACTATGTCCCGGCTGCCCGCCACTCTGGCAACACCGCGCTCCACAGCACAAGCAACATTGCGTGAGGGCTGGCCGAAAAACAAACATGCAGACGAATCCGGAGAGAGGAAAAAAAATGACACTAAACGTCCGATACAACCCCCTGTACTCAATAACCCGTGAGAGAAAAAAAAACAAAAACTGACTAAATACAAAACAGGAATGGAAGACTGAGCGGCAACAGAAAGGCAAGACTTACGGCCGTACCTGCTGAGGTACCCGCGGAAGGAGGTCTGGACGCGTCGACTCCCCTCGGTCTCACCTCGACTCCCGAGTCACACCGGATGTTCCCTCAGCCACAAAAAACACCCTTCACGCTAGAGTCACCCAGCAACCAACCCACAAACAAACACACAAACTAACTAAATGAATACAAAACAGACAGAACAAACAGGTACTCCGCGAAACGAGAGAGACAGTCAGAGCCCTTCACATCCCGACGAGCCCCCACAATTGTCACGACGACCCCTGGAGGTCTGCCCTGACAGGATCGTCTAGATGGGAGTGAAGGGAGTGCCTGACCTCACACGCCTCGCAAGAGCCCACACGAAAAGATTACATCAACAACACCCCATTTATTCACACCAACACACACAGTCATAAATAAGCATTCCAACACACACAACATGCACAATCACAATCAAGCATTCCCAACGCACACAACATGCACAATCACAATCCAAGCACTCCAACACACACAACATGCAAATTAAATAAACATTTCACCATACGACGTACACAATCACAATTACAGCATTCCAGCACATATACATATACACAATTATAAAGAAACATTTCAGCATCCATCCTTCCCACACCCTGGAGTGCCTCCACACCCCTGCCTCCGTCAAGTCTACTGGGAGCACCCTGTCGCACTAGTGCCCGAACCGGATTGGTTCATGAAGGGAGTCGTCAAAGCCGACACCCTCGACAACCAGCAGGCAGTGAAGAGCGCGTCCCGGAGGGGGGGGGGGGGAAGAAACCGTGGCGTTGTTACTGAGGTCCTGGACGGGACAGGCCGCCAGTCAAGCCGGCGGGCTTTTCTACCAGTCCGCTGGTCCCGACCAGAGCGTGGCCTCAACCAGCGCGTGGCACCATCCAGTCCGCGTCCCAGCCAGAGCGTGGCCCACCATCACGTGGCACCATCCAGTCCGTGGTCCCAGCCAGACGTGGCCTCAACCAGCACGTGGCAACCATCCAGTCTGTGGTCCCAGCCAGAGCGTGGCCTCAACCAGCACGTGGCACCATCCAGTCCAGACTCCGGTGAAGCCCCCGGGAAGGGGGGGAAACGTAGCTGGGAGGAGAGAAGAAAGGGAGGGAAGGAAAAGGAAGGAAGAAGGGTACGTGAACCCCGCTGTCAGTTAACAGTCTGACCCATGCTGTTAAATCTTAAAAGCCACTCGCATGATGGGCGAGGGAAGTCTACTAAATGCACCAATAATCCCAGCTCAACACAGACCTGAGCATAACACAGTAAACCCATCGAATCAGGAATGTTCATATAGGGTTTTCTCACACGATGCAGGTAAAAGACTGCATTAAATCAACAGTATAAAACAAATATGAATTATCTTCACCCTATCTCTCACTCACGTTAACATTGCCTTTCTTAGGAAATAACCAACACAGCGACCATCGCTTTATAACGCCACCTACATTTGCAAATAATAATTCAATGGCAATAATTGTCACATTTATAGCCACATTTCAAAATAACACAAATCTCCAACCACGCATCCAAACGACAAATCATGCGTGCGCACGCTATCACCAACATAAAACTCGTTCTCCATGCAAACACAAACAGACGGTGGCCGAAGGATAAGAGTCCGGCGAATAGTGACAGGGGCACGAGCGAGACCAAGCAAGTTCCAACCCTGAATAAACCAGTTCTCTCCCATCCCCACCGACTACCGCATCACCAGATGCATAAACAGAGAAAGAATTTGGAAATCAATTAGAATGCCAGGTTAAAGATTGAATTATACCAGAAAAAAAAAAGGTCTCCCACAATATTTCCTACAATTTCGAAAACAAAAGAAAATTGCGCAAAAGAGAAGACTAAGCCGGCTAACAACAACAAACCCAAACAAACAAACCACGAAACCCGATGCTTACCAGCTACCCGGGTGACCCAGAAGAGGCGTTCAAACGACTCTCCTGCCCTCTGTCCAGTCGAGAGGACAGAAGCGCAGTGCGGAGAAAGAAGAAGTGATGTCCCTCTCCTACAGCCAACGTAAGAATTGAAGATACCGACTGTACCCTCGATGATACGGAAGAACCAAGACCGGAGCAGGCGCTCCAAGAGACATCTTCCGCTCGATGAAGAGCTAACCCCCTCACGATGGCGGCCAACATGCCATGCTGCGTCACAAGTGACATACTTCAAACTAAAAAAAAATGAAAGCACGTGCGACAGGTAAAAAGACAGGCGAGAGGCCGATAGACAGCAAGTTCGAGAGAAAGGTACCACCACCCTTAACCTACAGGATGAATAGCACGGGCATGAATAAGAGGGGAGAGAGAGAGAGGAAAAGCAAACCGAAGTTGAGCTGAACTACACCAAGGTGCAACCGCACCACAAGCCACATTAAGGGACGGATACACGACAACAGCAACGACAATAAACAAATAAATAATTCCGCCACCCTAATGGGTCAAACGCGTAGGGCCTCGTGACAAACTCGTGACACAGACAAACAACACACAAGAAGCAAACAGGTTTGATATCCTCCCATACCCCAGTTTAAAACCCTTTCTCTACAGCTTAGTCTGCGGCAAGGATTATTTACTACACTTTTAAAAACGCACACCACACTTAAACAAGCACAGATCCATGCAGGAACATGTGAAAGCAGTATGAACCTAAACAGTAATCACAGCGGTAAACAGCTATAACGACCTTCACAAATCAGAAGAGAGAGAGAGAGAGGGTGGGAGACAGAGACAGGGGGAGACAGAGACAGACAAGACAGAGCAACACAGACAAGTGGGTCAATGAGTAGATCGAATTCTACATATGGAACAGAATCAACAGATGTCCTACGTTTCAAAAGAAGGGCCAAACGGCCAACAAAAACCGCTTGGGGGGAAAGATGAAGGTAGCAAAACACTGCCGACATTTGCCGTCACTGCTCACCGAGCTTTTCGTACAAAACAAAACGTATTTACATAGTGAGCCAGTTTTGCAGATTTCGTGATCTACATTTAACTTTTTATCTTAATTAAAGAAAGCTCTGTCTGTCTGTCTGTCTCTCTCTCTTGAAAATCTTGAATCAGACACTGGGTGTGATTACTTACTTACTTAGGGCCCCTGCTCAAGGGTGACATAGGCCATCGACAACACTCCGCCATCGCACTCGTTCTGGGCTGCTCCTGAATGCCTGTCCAGTTGGGGCCCCTGCCTCTTTATCCTGCCTCATGTCTCGCCTCCAGCTGCCCGCGAGGCGGCCTCTCTTCCTTTTCCCCTGCGGGTTCCATGTCAGTGCTGGAGCTGGCTTCCTGAGAGCGTTCCAATCCACCCCCATTTCCCTTTGCAAATCTGCTTGCCACTGGGTTTCCCGTCCTGCTTGCTTCCATAGGTCTTCATTGTTGATCTTCTCTGGGCCCTCTGATTTTGAAGATGCGCCTCAACAGGTGTTGAGAAGGTCTGAATTTTTTGCTGTATTGCCTTGTCATTCTCAAGTCCTAGCAGCCAAAGAGCAAAACTGACTTCACGTTTGAACTGAAATGACTGGGTGTGATTGCTGAAGTGAATATGCACGTGATTTTCTTTCTGAATGAAAATTTTTGTTATTTGTAAGCAAAACAAAAATGATAAAAATGAATTTAAAAAAAATTAAAAAATTAAATTAAAAAAAGTCAACATATTTTAACATTTGAATAAACATACTTCAAAACAGAAATGTCTCAAAAACGCCAAACAACCGACATAACAAACGAACAGGCATTGTTTATTCACCGACCAATCACAAAGTGCTACCCAAAACTCTCCAATCTTCCATTTCCCTTGCAGCCTCCCTCCTCCCCCCCCACCCTTTCCACCCGCCCCCCCCCCCCCTCACACACTAACACATTAACTGAAAAAATGTTTAGCTATGAGAGCTAAATCAATACACCCAAAACAATGAAGTAATAAGCAAACGGGCGGACCATCTCTCCGAAGAAGAGAGAGAGAAAAGAGAGAGAAGAGGAAGGGGAGAGAGAGAGAGAGAGAGAGAGAGAGAGAGAGACAGACAGACAGACAGACAGACAGAGAAGAAGACAGTTAAAGTATGAATGGTGGGTACAATGGACAGCGACGTTTCTGACTGACTGTGTCCAGAAAACAGCCAAGTACCTTTTTAACATGAAGATAATTTAATTTTCTTACATTGCTAGAGATAATTTGAAATAGGAAGTACTAGCTGTGTATGTGCTTAAAAACAAATGCAGAATTTGATATGATAACAGAAAGACATGGTAATTAACAATAGAAAGAAGTGGTTCCCTCCTCTTCTCCCCTCCCCCCTGCACCCCCCCTCCCCCCTGTCTGCATACTCCCCTCCCATTCCAACCAACAGCGTCCTTTCAAAGCAAAACAAAACTAAAAACCTTTATAAGCTGTGCCCCAAACCAACAAAACCCAAAACGTTCCTTTAATTTTAAGAACGTTACAACGAATATGACAATATCTTCGTATATATTAACAGAAGGATGAAAACGGATCAGAGAGAAACGGCCAAAACACGAACCTGTATTCAGGAGAAGGAACGGGGATACAACATTTCATACAACCCCTGTACCAAACCATGACAATACAGTCAGTACAAAATGCAACACACACACACACACACACACACACACACACACACACACACACACACACCCCTGGAAATGTAAACACAGAGAACCGAAAATGAACCTGGAAAACGACTGGTGTAACAGACAGAAAAAGAAATAGTGAATGTATCAATGTACAGGAGGGAAACCAAACACTCATCTATCAACGTAAAGAGGGGAAATGAACACTAACATGACAGCACGAAGAAAACGGGTGAAACATTGAACGTGACCGGCGTGACGAAGACAAAATGAAAGTCCGGACATGGCCACTGCTGACAAGTTCAAAACATGACACGTTGCGTGGAGAGGCAGGGGAAGCTTGAGCATAGCACATAGAGAGGGAACAGAACACTGTGAACACCAGCATGAACATAGCAGCATAGAGAGGGAACAGAACACGTGAACACCCAGCATGAACATAGCAGCATAAGAGGGAACAGAAAACTGTGAACACCCCCGCATGAACATAGCAGCATAGAAGGGAACAGAACACGTGAACACCCAGCATGAACACAGCACATTTGAGAGGGAACAAACACTGTGAACACCCAGCATAACATAGCAGCATAGAGAGGGAACAGAACACTGTGAACACCCAGCATGAACATAGCAGCATAGAGAGGGAACAGAACACTGTGAACACCCAGCATGAACACAGCACATAGAGAGGGAACAGAACACTGTGACACCCAGCATGAACATAGCAGCATAGAGAGGGAACAGAACACTGTGAACAAACCCCGCATGAACATAGCAGCATAGAGAGGGAACAGAACACTGTGAACACCCAGCATGAACATAAGCAGCATAGAGAGGGAACAGAACACTGTGAACAAACCGGTACCCACATTGAACATAGCAGCATAGAGAGGGAACAGAACACTGAACACCCAGCATGAACATAGCAGCATAGAGAGGGGAAAAGAATACTGTGAACACCCCGCATGAACATAGCAGCATAGAGAGGGAACAGAACACTGTGAAAACCCAGCCCTGAACATAGCAGCCCTAGAGAGGGGAAAAGAACACTGTGAACACCCAGCATGAACATAGCAGCATAGAGAGGGAACAGAACACTGTGAACACCCAGCATGAACATAGCAGCATAGAGAGGGAACAAACACGTGAACACCCAGCATGAACACAGCAGCATAGAGAGGGGAAAAGAACACTGTGAACACCCACATGAACACAGCACATAAGAGAGGGAACAGAACACGTAACACCCAGCAAAGCATAGCAGCAAAGAGAGGGAACAGAACACGTGAACACCCAGCATGAACATAGCAGCATAGAGAGGGAACAGAACACTGTGGAACACCCAGCATGAACATAGCAGCATAGAGGGAACAGAACACTGAACACCCAGCATGAACATAGCAGCATAGAGAGGGAACAGAACACTGTGAACACCCAGCATGAACATAGCAGCATAGAGAGGAACAGAACACTGAACACCAGCATGAAAATAGCAGCATAGAGAGGAACAGAATACTGTGAACACCCAGCATGAACATAGCACATAGAGAGGGAACAGAACACTGTGAACACCCAGCATGAACATAGCAGCATAGAGAGGAACAGAACACTGGAACACCCAGCATGAACATAGCAGCATAGAGAGGGAACAGAACACTGTGAACACCCAGCAAGAACATAGCAGCATAAGAGGGAACAAAACACTGTGAACACCCACAAAGAACAACAGCAAAGAGAGGGAACAGAACACTGTGAACACCCACATGAACACAGGCAGCATAGAGAGGGAACAGAAAACGTGAACACCCCAGCATAAAAGCATAGCGCATAAAAGAGGGAACAGAACCTGTGAACACCCAGCATGAAAAATAGCACATAGAAGGGAACAGAACACTGTGAACACCCAGCATGAACAAAGCAGCATAGAGAGGAACAGAACACTGAACACCCAGCATGAACATAGCAGCATAAGAGGGGAACAGAACACGTGAACACCCAGCATGAACATAGCAGCTAAGAGGGAACAAACACTGTGAACACCCAGCATGAACATAGCAGCATAAGAGGAACAGAACACTGTGAACACCCAGCATGAAACAGCGAAGAGAAGAAGAAAGAAGGTCAATTAGAGAAACAAAATCTATGTAACACAAAAAAAAAACTGAACTGGAGGAATGAGGAACATGAAAATGTGGAAGTAACCTTTGGAAAAGAAAGATGAAAGATGACTTGAGTAAAAAGATTAAAATTGAAACGCTAAACACAACCAGTCACAGAAAAGAAAAAAGGGAAAAAAATTGAAAAAAGAAAATTAAACGCTGAACATGGGTACTGCAAAGAAAGACATGAATTAGTTTTCGATTTGTATAAATGTCGGGTACATGTCTATGTACAAAGAAATAACAAGCCTCTTAAGAACTATGAAAGGATTGTCAATGATATAAAGAGGATTGAGCACACACACCACACACACACACACACACACACACACACACACACACACACACACACACACACACACAACTTTTACATGGGCAAGAACAAAGAATGATCATAGAACATTGTAAAAGGTGAAAGGAGCCACACCATAGAACCATGGATCACAAAGAATGATCAAAGAACATTGTAAAAGGTGAAAGGAGCCACACCATAGAACCATGGAATCAAAACCTGGGAAACCAGGGCAGTGAAGTGAAGAGACACGCCATGTAGATCATCTATCAACATCTTGAAACCCCGTCAGGGGGGACATCACACAATAACCCAGTCAGGAGGATCACACACAATCTTTACGATCAAGTCGGACAACAAAACACAAACTCCCCTGCTGGGGATACACCATTTCACCCGCTGGAGCACCTCGCAGCAAAATCATTTCCTTATTGTAAATAATAAAATGCACAGTCTGGAACACCTTCGTCTGGATTTATCATGCTGCGTGACGGTTTGTTGGTTTTAAAGGCAATTCGCCTGAACACCTCTTCTGGCCACTTTCTCACAAGCTTTCGTATTCTTTACGGCTAAAAAAGAACTGCATTTTATTTTTTTTTGGGGTTTACTGTTGTGTCCAGCAGCTCAAACATGAACTCTCATCACAAAATTCTTCACAGGGTTGTTTCATGGGTTTTGGATGGAAGCCGACACTCAGCGGTATCGTTATGGATATCAATTGTAGGGTGCCTGCAAGGTCTTGCACCATGTCAGAAGCTGAAAGAAGGGCTGTGTCTCCGGTAAGTCACATTCAATAAGGTCATGGGCGGCTGGGTTAAAAAAACTTTACGCAGACCATCAAAGTGTCGTCTCTGGTGTTTGATACAGAGGTTACATTCCCTCTCCTGAGGAAAGGCATACGGGGAATTCCCTCCCTGCCTCAGCGGACACTGAACGCAAAAACGTCATGGTAAGGGGTGTCACTGATACAGAAAACCTTTAAGGGGTTTGTTTCTTGTGCCAGCTTGCTCAGCAGCTCCTCACGATAAAGTAACATTTAGACTGAGTTCCCTGAGGTTTGCAAACTTGGGCAGAAACAACAGCATAGGATATAAAGGATTGTTAGGGTCGTGTACACTTTTTCCATCTCTTCAACTAATAAAGAAGTGAGGAGCTGCATCGAAGATCATGGGTCTGCTGGAAGTAAGAGGAGCAATCGTGATTGAAGGGCGGCAGACAATGGAAGTGAAGGCTGAAACTCAATTTTGACATGGGTCTGGCAGTGACACAACCATGCCCGGAACCCATTCCAGTCGCACCCCGATTCCACCCGTTTAAACCAATCAGAATAGCTCAGATCACAAGCGCTATTTCCAGCGATTTCAAAGCATTGTCGTTCGTGATAAAAACTCGCTTTATGCTGCGAAACGTGTCTGGCGACAGGTGAAAACTTCGGGTATGGAAAAAGATGTGACTGAAATAGCGTCCTAAATGTTGTAACACGGCCATACTTTTAGCGTTCAGATAATCATAATTCCTGCGGTGGGTACTCACTCTGTCGTTCCGCAAAGAGAACATGGGCCGTTTGGTGTTGAACGTTTGTAGACATGCCTGGTCGACGTTGGGGTGGATTTCAAACAATAACCTGATCAGGTCCTTAAACCGCAGGTGCTTGCAGGCGTGTGTCCAGACAGACGTCAGCAGCTGGGCAAGGGTCTGACCGGATTGACCGTGGTGTGTGTATTCCATGGCAGGTAGATGTCGGCTTTCTGATGGCGATGTGGGCGAAATGCTGCGTTGCTGCTCTTGTGTCAGTCAGCTCTACTCAACACCTGTTCTGTACCATTAACTTCATGGAAAACGACAGTGACGACGACACAGCTACAACGAACTCTGGTAAATTATTCCTGTCACCACTCTTGGTACACGAACTTCGCTAAAACGTCACAGCTTGTAAACCATTTCACAAGTAGCTCACTCCAACACCAACAACATCAAACGTAAGCACCTGCAAACTGTCGTGTGGTCAGTATAGGCGACGTTCTTGAACACTTGGGGCAGGTGACGCCAGCAAACCGGTTTCATTTCTGGATGAACTGCATGAACAATCTGAGTGAACGCATTTCACGATTTATGCACGGCATGTCTGCTGTGGTCTCATCGCGCTTGGCCGATCAGGACGTGGGGGCGAGTATGTTGTCGATAAGCGTAGAACACTTGGCTGTTTCTGGTACAGTGGCGTCATATCGTTGTTTCCGTTTCCAATGAAATCGAGTTCGCGCCTTTTAGTTAGTCAGTCAAAGGTGAGATTTACGTCCAGTCCGCCAGAGGCCTGTAAGGACAAGACATGCTTGCAGACATAAGTCCGCATACTTCGTGGCAGTTGTCGTTGGCAGTAATGTGTCCGGTTTCGTATTGGGGCTGTCCTCTCTCTCTCTCTCTCTCTCTCTCTCTCTCTCTCTCTCTCTCTCTCTCTCTCTCTGTCCCTCTCTCTGTCTCTGTCTCTCTCTGTCTCTCTCTGTGTCTGTCTGTTCGTCTGTATGTCCCTGTCTCTGTCTGTCTGTCTGTCTGTCTGTCTGTCTGTCTGTCTCTCTCTCTCTCTCTCCTCTCTCTCTCTCTCTCTCTTCTCTCTCTCTCTCTCTCTCTCTCTCCTCTCTCTCTCTCTCTCTCTCTCTCCTCTCTCTCTTCGTGGTATTGGTCGACTGACGGTGGGCGTCGGTTTTCTTTGCCACTACCCCCTTCAAAAGGCCTGTTTTAAGGCCACCAGGCAGCCTTCTTCGTGCTCGGGTGGACGTGAAATGGTGTGCGACCATCGAATGCTTGAAACTACCCTACCGATTCCAAAACAACATGAAACGATCCTCGAAACGGAGCATAACTTGGACATAGGTGAAGAAGTTGATATTTGTCAGCCACGTTGTTCATTAGGGGTGCAACCGGAAGTCTTCACAAGCGACCTTCTGGCAGGACTGGAAAAACAAGCCAGGAAAATGGATAATTTCCATGTTATTCTCAAGGATGATGTTGAAATGTTTTTGGGCCATACGACGTTCGATGATCAAAATCATGGTAGCATATCATGATTACAGAATTAATTATTGTATGAAAAAATGGTACCGATCAAATTGGCACACAACTGTCATTTCACCGGGTACATTTCACAGTACATTAAGGTCCCCCTTCGCGATGATACATTTTCCTGTGTTTGGAAGGTATTGCTTTCGTTCAATTTTTCCAGATGCCTATGCAATCCTTACCCCCCCCCCCACTCCACCCCAACTCCCTGTGTATGGGCTTTGAAAGCATACCACAAGAAACCATTCATTCATTCTCTCAAACCCTTTTCTATCGAACCATGATCTACTGAAATAGGTCTTACATAACGATACAATAGACCGAGTTAAGTAACAAGAGACCAGTTAAAGCGGAAGAATATCAAGTAAATAACAGCAATACCAACCTCAGGAAAGGAGTCTTCAAAGACCCTGCTCATAGCTGTCAATCAGTGTTAGTTGGTTCACGTCCAACTCATCGACCACAAAGGACCTGCTCATAGCTGTCAACCAGTGTTAGTTGGTTCACGTCCAACTCATCGACCACAAAGACCCTGCTCATAGCTGTCAATCAGTGTTAGTTGGTTCACGTCCAACTCATCGACCACAAAGACCCTGCTCATAGCTGTCAATCAATGTTAGTTGGTTCACGTCCAACTCATCAACCACTCTGGTTTTCCGCCAAAGCTAAAATTGTCTGGCATTTTCATTCTACTATCCTCCTAAACGTCGTGTTCTAAATTGAACGAACTGTCAGTATGCGTTAGTAGATCGTAGAGTTGTGAGATACTTTCTTCTGAAGTCGAAGTTGAGGAGCCATGACATTGCTTGCGTGACGGTGATGGCTGTGTCGAGACGACCAGTATTGAGCCAACTCTTCTCAAGGGAGGAAACTCATCTCCATAACCTGCAAAACAGTAAGCTTACTCCTTGGTGCTGGACCTAGAGAGATCGTCAGGCCCGCTGAACTCGGAATAGTTTTGAACGGGCTTTGGGGTCTGTTTTAGCAGTCTTTTTGCCAAAAGGTTTGCTTATTTATTTCCTTGTTACTTTTAACTGGAATATAAATGCCAAACCGAATGAAATCTTAACTTCCGAATCGGAAGTGTCCGCCAAGCATTCATATTGATGCTGAACAATTAAGTAATGGGGGAAAACACATGTAGGCTAACAATTCGTCCGTCATTGTAGTAATGACTTGGCAAAGATTTGAACTTTTTTAAAAATGGGGATGGGGGTTTGAAGATGAAGAAAACGGGGACATAAATTAAAAACAACCCCAAAAAAACACATTATAAATAAATTATGAAAACCCTTCACTAGCTGCATGAGGGAACCATCGTATTTCCTCCCTACGGCAGATCTATTTATATTGCCTGCTCCTAAGCATTCATATCAATTTCCGCTACAGGAGAACTCTTGTATGGTTACTTCACTTGGAGCCAATGCTGACAATTCCCATCTATGGAGAGAGATCTCCCCCTCTCCACCCCCTCCACCCCCCCCCCCCCCCCCCCCCCCCCTCCTACTGCGAACCTGTAATCGTCTCGTTGCGATGATCTTGCACAGCAAACTAAGAGATCTGCCATCGAGTGTAAAAGACAGAGATAGTCCCTATAGCCCAGTCTGCATAATCATACTATCTCGGATCGTAAACTCAAGATTCGTCCGTTTAAGAATCGCCTCGACAGCTCCAAAGCTATCGACGTGCTGTCGACCCCGAGACGCATGCTTACTCTAATTTCACTATAACCCACCTCCTGCGTTTTCTGCTCCTCTCGCGTTGTCTGTGGGTGTGGAAAAGGGAGACGGAATGGGAACAACCGCGACACCCGCTATTCAAGCCATTCGCATAGCTAAAGCCGCACACTCGATGAGTAATTGAACGAGCGCTGCGGTTGTTCTGATCGTTTGACAAATGGTCACGTTTACGCAAGCACCAGCAATTACCCATAAGCACGCAGATCCTTTTAGACATAGGCATGTGTAGGCAAACTCTCAAGCGGAGAGGTGGGCGGGGGGCTCGTTTGTGTACGCGCATGCATGCGCAGAAAGCATTTAAAAAAAAAAAAAAGACGTCGTTATCTCAATCAAAAGAGTAAGTGAATGAAGTTAATGTTTTCATCCGATTTTGTTTGTTACCCGCGGGCATAAGGAATATAACCTCTTTGTTTGTCTACACGAACACTGAAGAACCAATTTAAACGAAACTTGGTGGAAATGTAAAATGTGGTCTAAGGATCTATGAGTTTCATCTTTGTCTGGATCTCTATTGTGGATCTGGATCAAAGAGCACGGTCAACATTCGTTCACTAAGATTACGATGGAACTACGGAACCGATTCTGACGTAAGTTAGTGGAAAGATTTGGCTCGAGGACAAAGGTATTATTTCTTCTGTCTTATCTCCCTTTCCTAGCGCTACTCATTTCGGCTGTCCGGTCTGCATACACAGCCCTGGCACCGGCAATCCACGCGGAGCAGTCGATGTCAAGTCGTCATGAGTCAACCCACTGTAGGAGACACTGCTCTGCTACCGAGCTACTTCGGGTTGTGTTCAGTGGCGCCAGTTCCGATCCAACATACGCAGGACACCACATGCTAAGTCCAACGCTGACAACGACAGTTGCTTTGTCGCGGAATCAGCATGAGTGAGCTCTCCCTCCGGTGGCCGCCACCACGTCCGTCCAACGACAGCCCCCATGAATTTGCCGATACCCGTGACCTCGACAGAACTTCACCAAGGGCTCAAACGTGGAGAGAAAATCAACACTTCGGTCACCATGAGAGCGGGGCGTCAAGGCCAACAGAATTTGAGTGTTTTTTTTTTTTAATGCTGATCGATGAGGATCAGGATGTTGAAGATGATGCTATGGATTTGCATTCTAGTCTGAGACTACGTGACAGTGCTGTATACTCTACGCTTACTTTCAAAACGTATTCTGGAGTCAACCAACCTCGAGAAATAAGACACCCGCAGTGTTGGTCGGGAAATTTGAACTGAAGTCTCAGAGAATTTTTTTTTTTAACATAATGCTGTGTCCTGAACACGGTAAACCTAAAACAGCTCACTGTCTTTTCAGCAAGAAGGCTACGATTAGACTTTAAACTTTCTTCTTCTTAGTTCGTCGTACTTTATATGCACGGTTTAGTTTGGCAAACGCAGATTGGAAGAGCAGTCAATGCTTGTAAAGTTTCGCGCACTTTTTAGATGTTACCATACAAAGTTCTCTCGTCATTTCACTCGTCTTCTATGCCGCATTATGTTTAGAATGTGCAGCTTAACTTCTCATTATGCTGACGTTTTAAGTCATTTGTGTTGATCACACACACACACGCACGCACGCACGCACGCACGCACGCACGCACGCACGCACGCACGCACGCACACACACACACACACACACACACACACACACACACACACGTACGCGCGCACGCACGCACGCACGCAAACACACACGCTCAACACACAGGCACACACGCTCGCACACATACACGCACGCACAAACACTCATGCAGCACGCGCGCGCGCCTGCGCACGCACACACACACACACACACACGCACGCACGCATACACACACGCACACGCTCGTAAATACACACGTGCACGTTTACGCACACTTGCTCACGAGCACATGCTTCCAGACACACACACCCGCGCACACACACACGCACACATGGATCTATACGTGATAAATATATTAATAATCAAAAGCCTTGAAGACCCAGACGGAGTGTGCCAGGGAGAACAACTGTTGCCTGATGCCTTTCACGTGGTGGCATTTCCCTATAAAGCTAGGAGATCAAAATAATGCTAATCCCGTTCCCCTTTTGTTCCGATCTTGCTTACTCCTACCTCATGTACTATTTGTGGTTTGTCGCGTGCTGACTTAATCCTCTGGAGTGGAATTAAGAATGTGAGTTTTTTTCTTTTTTTTTCGGGGGGTGGGGGGTGGGGGGTGAGGGGGGGAGGGGATGGATGTGTGTATGTAGGGGGGTGGGGTGGTAGTGGGTGGTGGGTGTGTCGAACAAGGTTTTAGTGGTCTACTGACTTACACAGCAAAGTATTTATGTTTGTTAAGCGGAAGAAAATGGGAATCAATCCAGATGAGAACTCTCCTGTCTGGAGTCGTCCTGTCGCACAGACTGTCTGAGCAGACGTGACTACTTTGTGGAAGGGTTATCTGTTACAATCAACCACTATAATCATACACAGGTGCCTTGAGAAAACTTCAAAGATACGATGTAAAACATCACGTGCTGCACTGACACTGTCATGGATTTAATCATCTATCTGGTAAATTCATGGTTGATGTAAACCGGAAATATGAAAGACACAGTCCTATACGGCAGTGCTTGCTAAATCAGTACGTTGTTTGTTTGCTTTCTTTTTGGGTGAAAATATTTGTCATGGAATAAACGGAACAACAGAAGCATTTATGAGTACTCGGGTGTTTATACACACTTCTACTGGGGAGATGTAACGTGCATGTATTGTGTTATACACATGTACTATTGTAGTGTATGGTTGTTTGTAATGTATTAAATACACGTATAGACGAAGTATGTTATACATGTGTGTATTATACAACTGCGTTTCGCGTTATATGCACGTGTACATTGCAATGTCTATATGGGCTCCCTACTGTATTGTACGTATATGCGTTTTGTCTTGTGTGTTGTATTTCTTTCACGTGCGTGCTGTATTCTATACATTTCTCTTTTGTTATTAGTATTAATGTTTTGAAGATGATGATGTACGCGCGCACGTGAATGTGTGTGAATGTGAGTGAGTGCGTGCGTGCGTGCGTGCGTGTGTGTGTGATTGCGTACATGTGTACATGTAAGCGTAGTTGTGTTTGTGCGTGCATGGGTGTGTGAGTGTAGGTGCGCGCGCGCGCGCGCGCGTGCGTGCGTGAGCAAGCCAGTCAATTACCGTAAACAACGAGAAATCAAAATTTAAAAAACGCAACAAACTCAAACCCAGTCCATTCCAACAACTAACGGTGTTACACACCGATATGACCTGTCCCATGGCTGACTCTTGTCCCATGCACTCAATCCCCCCCCTCCCCATCTTTCCCTACATAGAACAGCACTGCACACACCTTTGGCGGCAGTGGTCAGGAAGCTTAGGATCGGCTGGACGTTTGGCCATAAGGAGGTCATAATCTGTTAATCTCTCGTCTGACTGTGCGGTCATTAATACCAGACGTCTAGACTTCAGGACTAGTCCGGTGGCTTGAGGGTATCTGGCTTCCAAGGCGAAAGTCCTGGCCACAGAGGTTAGGTAGGGTAAGGGTGTTGGTGGGCACGTCTCCCCATGATCTCTTGAATGCTTACAGCCCGGCCAACAGCGAAGGGCCATATCAGGGCTGTCGATTTCTGGGAAGACGAAGGATCAGAACATCAAAGATAATAGCACAAGTCGCCAAAAAGAGTTCCAGCAGGATCTGGTCGAGGTGGAGCAAAAGGAAACCCCATAAGGCTTAAACATCCCACGATACAAGTGTTCACCACGCATGTGGATAAAACATCCATCATAAGGCGACGGGGTCTTGCCATATTAGCTACAGGTTCAAATCAGGCAGCACCCCCTCCCAACCACGTCCCTGCTCCTCCTCCCCCTACCTCCCCCCTCCCAAAAAAAAAGGGGGGGGGGGGGGCGTGGCGGATGGGCATCCGGGAATCACAACCTGTATGTAGCCCAACCAGCCTCAAGTACATGCAAGAGGAGGAATGATCTTCTTTGAAGACCTGCTATCAAGCTCACCCGAGTGTTTCTTCCAAGTAATGGTCGTCTACATACTATATGATTTGGTAGGCAGTTTGTTAAATAGCTCACTCAGTAACATTCGCATGTAACGTCAACACCAACCAAAGGTTATACGGCAGGTGGGAATGACCAACCGTGGGGAAGAGTGGAAGCTGCCCCATCTGACGCTTACATTGATATCACCTGAATGACAAAACGCTGAAACAGACAGAAATTGCCGCTGGAACTCTCAGCGCCTGATGCCGAGCTTTGGGGTTTAGCGTTGAACGAAATACACTTAGGTGTCACGTCATTGTCGGCTCAGGCCTGGAGTCCACATCCACAGAGAATGACGTGACAGAAGGGATTATTCATCCCACGTGGCTTATCTTAAATCACACTGGCA
>CM031602.1:14072937-14095437 GCA_018398815.1 Conus ventricosus | reverse complement strand
AAGTACATGTCTAATCATCTACACACACACACACACACACACACACACACACTGGCGCGCGCACGCACACACACACACACACACACACACACACACACACACACACACACACACACACACACACAACACACACACACACACGCACACACAGGCACGCGCGCACACACGCACGTGCGCTTTCACCCGAACGGAATTTAAGAAAAATCAAGGCAGTAGCCACGCGGGGAACATTTTCAAACAACAAAGACAAACATGCCATCAAAGAGTGATGTCATAAGCAAGTGTGAGTAACAACTACAACATCAAACATCAATAAACAAAGCAAAAAACAAAATAAACAAACATAAAGGCTTTGTCGTTGCGAATATGTGTGTATGCGTGATGTTGTTATTTTTGGGGGGAACTAGCTGTATAAAACAAACTCCAGACAGATATCTCTCTCTCTCTCTCTCTCTCTCTCTCTCTCTCTCTCTCTCTCTTCTTCTTCTTCTTCTTCTTCAGCCTTCAATATCCTGCGCATTTTCCTTGCTAGTTTCTTTCTTTCCTTCCTTCTTTCTTTCTTTTTTGCTTGTTTTCTATCTTTCAAAAGAATGTTTCTTCCATCACGCTTTCTTTTTCCTCTTCCATGATACATTTCTTATTTCTCGTCCTCTTTCTTCACGCCTCTGTTTCTTTCTTCTCATTGTTCCTTCCACCTTTACACTCTTCCATCCTTTCTTTCTTCCCATTGTTCCTTCCACCTTTACACTCTTCCATCCTTTCTTTCTTCCCATTGTTCCTTCCACCTTTACACTCTTCCATCCTTTCTTTCTTCCCATTGTTCCTTCCACCTTTACACTCTTCCATCCTTTCTTTCTTCCATTGTTCCTTCCACCTTTACACTCTTCCATCCTTTCTTTCTTCCCATTGTTCCTTCCACCTTTACACTCTTCCATCCTTTCTTTCTTCCCATTGTTCCTTCCACCTTTACACTCTTCCATCCTTTCTTTCTTCCCATTGTTCCTTCCACCTTTACACTCTTCCATCCTTTCTTTCTTCCCATTGTTCCTTCCACTTTTACACTCTTCCATCCTTTCTCTTCTTCGTTTTTTCCTTTCATTTCTATCAAAGGTGAAGGTAAAGAAACGCAGCGCCAGACGTTAGGATTGAAGCTGTCATGTACCATGGTTGGCGCCAGATTGTCGGTGTTATTCAGCCGGTAGTACCCTACTTAGTTGTTCCCGGGGAGCAGAAATGACTGGAGGGTACCATCTGTCAACGGATCACCGATAAGCGTTCGTTACAGTGTGCGAAGACTTGTGTCCAGGCATTCTCAGAGACGCTTGAAGTGTTGTTTTATACTCTTAAAAGGCTGGGACAATAAAGGGTCTTGGTGAGTCAGCCTTTCAGCTAAACTCCCCCCCCCCCCCCCCACCCACCACACACACATGTTACTGGGGAAAAAAAGTCATATTGTAATTTGTTTTATTTGTTTGAATTTGTTCTTTTTGTCTTACTTTCTGCCATTTTTCCTTTCTTTTCGGTTATAGTTTTCTTTTTCCTTCGTACCTTCTCGGTGCTAATTTCTTCCTTTTGTTTCTCTCTTCTCCGTTCTTTTCTTCAGATTACGGCCTGTTTGTTTGTTTTTGTTTGTTTGTTGTTGTTCTTCTCCATTTCGTCCCCTTCTTCTCCCTTTGTTTTCCTGTTTTGTAACCTTATTTTTTTTCTGTCTCCCCCCCCCCCCCTTTCTGTCCTGTCTTTCTTTTGTCTCTTCTTTCCTTCCTTCTTTCCTCCTTTTCTCCCCATACGTACAAAAAGGTCTTCACGAGTAAGGTCTCGTGCAACTGAACACGGCACACCTGCAGCCACTCTGTATATCTCTTTGGTGCCAGGCTGCCGGGGTTGGTGCTGAGCAGACTGTACTTAATCCGGGGTGAAGAAATGACCGGAGGGTGTGACAAGTGCCAACCCGTCACCGACTGGTTTGTGTACGTCTCGTTTGTCCTGCTTGTACCCACGGTTAAAACTGAAAAAAACACACGTGTTTTGATTGGAACAGAGAGAGTGGTTACATCAGGGAGCCAAAGAGAGCACAATGCTGACCTGTACATCTGGAAGCTTTCAGCCAGGTTGGTAAGGGCGACCTCATTTCGTACTTCCAGACGTCAGACTTTGTGGGTCGGTGCGGCCACTCTCAAAGAGAACTGACCTATACTGGGTATTGTTTAGTTGGCTGGTGAATAGAAAGGAACAGTACGATAGTCGAAAATATCTTAAGGCTAAACTCTGTCTGTCTTTCGGTCTGTTTGTTGTCTGTGTTTCTGGCAGTCAGCCAGTCAGTCTCCCCCCCCCCCCCCCTCTCTCTCTCTCTCTCTCTCTTCTTTCTCTCCCCCACCCCCCTCCGCCTTCTCCTTTCCACCTCCTCTACTTCTTTTTTCTACATTTGCTTTTTTCCGCATTCTTTTCCCCCTCCTTGTCAGTCTCCCCACCCCCCATCCCTACCCCCCACCCCCATTTTTTTAAGCTTCTTTGTCTCTTCCCACTGATTTTTCTTTTCAAAATCCTTTTCGTTTTCTTCTTATCCGTCTTTTTTTCTTTCTCTTTTTGTTTTGTTTTGTTTTGTTTGGGTTTGTTTTGGTTTGTTTGGGTTTTCCCCGTTTACTTCTGTGTGACTCTTTCTTTTCTTTTCTTTTCTTTTCTTTGTTTCTCTTCCTTTCCCTTCCTTTTGTTCTTTCTTTTCATTCTTTCTTTCTGTCTCTATCTTTCTCTCTTTCTTCGTTCTTTTTTCTCCATCCTTTTCTTTTTTTCTTCTGTTCCTTTCGTTTCTGCTTTTTTATTCTTTTTCCTCTACGCACCTCTTGAACGGGCTCTTCTGTAATCAAACAAGGTCATCGAAGAACCGAGAACAAACAACAACAACAACAAAAAAGAAAATGAGACCGTGCATTACTAGAGGGTTATAACGGCAGCTACTACATCAACAGTGGCCTTGGCTGTCGCCGTATTAGAACAGGCATCCGAGAGGGGGGGGGGGGGGGGGGGGGGGGGGGGGGAGGGAGGTGGGAAGGGGATGGGGCGAAGACTACCTGGAGGGCAGCAGATGTCAAGCTGACGACGGTAATGCTTTCGTTTGCTGATGTGAATCTGCTTACCAGTCTCTGGGGCAGACGGCTGGCTGACCTGTTCAGTTTTAGGCTTAAAAGATTAGTTTGCGTTCACGCTTCACCGCCTCTGCCACTGACGCGAAAATCCAATATATCAGATGAGACACACCCAGCCAACCATTACTGTCAGCTACTTCATTCTGGCAGAAGACACTGCCGTTTTTAAGAGCCAAACAAACCGTCTGAAGATCGGTTTCTGCCCCTTGGCCGTAAAGACAATTAACCTGTAGACCTCGTCTGCCTCTGTCTGTCGTGTCTCAGATTCCCTCAGTGACGTTGTGTTGCAGTATTAGTGGGGGGAGGGGGTGGGGGGGGGGGGCAGTCAGATTCACTGGGGTAGATGTGTGTGTGTGTGTGTGTGTGTGTGTGTGTGTGTGTGTGAGCGAGCGAGAGAGAGAGAGAGAGAGAGAGAGAGAGAGAGAGAGAGAGAGAAGAGAGGAGAGAGAGAGAGAGAGGAGAGAGAGAGAGAGTTCTTCAATTTAGAACGTCGGTGTTCACATGCTCCTCTTTTATATTCCTTTGCACTACCATTTCACGAAAAACTTGTAATAAATGTTGCCACTCCTCATGCGCGTGCTGTCTGTGCTTACATGTTGGACACTGCAAAAACCGGAACAAATTCCTTTGTTGATTCACTGGCAAATAAAGAGCCTTGAATGTCGAATCTTAAATGACTGACCTGAATGACCACGTGGGGAAGATGGGCATGGGTGAGAATAGGGGTTGTGGTCGGGTGGGTTGGTGAGACTTGTGTGACACTGCATTGATACCATCAGAACGACAGTATGTTGAAATGGGCAGCTACTGATTTACTTGACTTAACCCTTTCACTTCCTAGGGGAACACAGGACTGAGGACACACTCCTCTGGCGGACCCGGTTCTGAACAGACCTCTTCCGCTGTGCCCATATCACGCCGGCTGCCTTCACCTCAGAATCTACACGTCGATGCCCAGTCTGTCGAGGTCGCACAGTACCTTCCTTTTCTGATCGACTTGCAGCAGTTTCGGTGATAATAAGTGATACCTCTTTGTCTGGCCTCTCCTTCACCCTGGATGACCAGTGACTGCCCTTTGGTCTCTGTCCCAACCTGGATGTCCAGAGACGGCTCTTTGTCTGGTCTCTGTCCAACCTGGATGTCCAGAGACTGCTCTTTGTCTGGTCTCTGTCCCAACCTGGATGTCCAGAGACAGCTCTTTGTCTGGTCTCTGTCCCAACCTGGATGTCCAGAGACTGCTCTTTGTCTGGTCTCTGTCCCAACCTGGATGTCCAGAGACTGCTCTTTGTCTGGTCTCTGTCCCAACCTGGATGTCCAGGGACTGCTCTTTGTCTGGTCTCTGTCCCAACCTGGATGTCCAGGGACTGCTCTTTGGTCTCTCTCCCAACCTGGATGTCCAGGGACAGCTCTTTGTCTGGTCTTTAACCATCGACCTATCCAGCTTGGATGGCCCTGCACGGAGCTTAAACTTCCGCTGCTTGGCTCTGGGTAAGCTGGGCAGCTGATAGATCATATTAATATTGGGCGACAGCTGGATTCGAACTCGCGATGTACGACTACGAACTCTGTGCTCTACCACTGAAACAACGTCGTTCCAGCTGCCGTAGCGAAGTGGTTAACGTCACAGACTCCCTGCTGGAAGGTTGTGTGTTTTTATCAGAGTCATTTATTTGTAGAATTTCCCCCGACCGGCTCCTACCCACAGTTGGGTTTGCTATGGGTTCAGATTGGAAGACTGGAACCACACGGTTGAGTTTCATCCACTAAACAGATGCGTCTCCGAAAGTGTCACTTAAATTTCACGATCAATACTGCAGGTGCCTGTATCTCTCAGGCCAATATATTTTATGAAAGTAAACGTAGGGTACAGCTTCGTCATGCAGTCTAAGACCAGAATAGAAATCCGTATTATTAACTCCATCATTTTCATCTTCATCAATCACCATAAAAAGTCTCAAATTCTGTGGCTGTTCATGCCCTGGTCTCATGTTGACCTTAGTTTTGATTTCCTCTGTACGTCTGTACCCTGGTGATGCTCTGTCAGGGTTACCTGTATCGGCAAATTCATGGGGGACTGTCGTTTGTTGGACGTTCGTCGATGACAACGTTTCTGGACAGAGTCCTGCCTAGGTAGGTGAACTTGTCCATCGCGTTCAGTTGCTGCCCAGTGATGGTGACAACTGGCTCAACGTATGGCTTTCCCGGGGCTGGCTGGTGCATTAATTCAGTCTTTTTCGTACTGATTGGCAAGCCGAAGTTGTTGCAAGCAGCAGAGAACTTGTCAACACTGTGCTGCATTTTGGCTTCTGAGACAGCGTTGAGGGCACAATCGTCCGTGAAGAGGAAGTCATTGACAGTGTCCATCGAGACCTTGGTTTTCGCTTTAAGTCTCCTGAGATTGAAGACTGATCCATCTATGCGGTACTTGATGACGATGTCTATCTCCGCGTCACTGAATGCGTCAGTCAACATAGCCGAGAAGATGAGGCTGAATAGGGTGGGAGCAAGAACACAACCCTGCTTCACTCCGTTTGAGACTGGGAACGGTTCAGATGTCTCGCCGTTGTCTTGGACTCTGGCCAGCATGCCGTCGTGAAGTTGGCGTACGATGGCAATGAACTTTCTGGGGCATCCGTACTTCGCCATAATTCTCCAAAGCCCCTTCTACTGACAGTGTCAAAGGCTTTGGTCAGATCAACGTAGGTGGAGTACAGGTCGACATTCTGTTCCTGACACTTTTCTTGAAGCTGTCTGGCAGCAAACACTATGTCGATGGTCCCGCGTTCTTTCCGGAAGCCACACTAACTATCAGGTAGGAGGCCTTGCTCAAGATGTGTGATGAGCTGGTTGAGTAGAACTCTAGCCAGGATCTTGCCTGCGATGGATAGCCGGGAGATTCCACGATAGTTATCGCAGACTTGACGGTTTCCTTTGCGTTTGTAGAGATGAACGATGGAGGCATCTTTAAGGTCTTGAGGAACTGTCTCATGCAGTTATATGATCTGAAGGAGTTGATGAAGTTTCTTCTCCAGAGCCGCACCACACTCTTTGTAGACCTCAGCTGGGATTGCTTCTGAGCCAGGCGCTTTGCCACTGGATAACAGACGAATTGCTTTCCGAGTCTCCTCCAAAGTTGGTACGGCGTCCAGCGTCTCATCGATCGGACTTTGTGGTAGTCGATCGATGGCTTCATTGTTGATGATGGATGGGCGGTTCAATACGCTATCAAGTGTTTAGCCCATCTTTCTAGTATCTTCTCTTTATCTGCACTGAGAAGTGGAGATGAGCCCGAGGTGGGGCCGTAAACATCTCTCAAGCCATTACAGAAGTTTGTCATGTCATTCCTGTCTGCAAAGCCTGAATCTCATCAGCTTTGTTGCTCAGCCAGGAGTCTTGCATCTGGCGCAGCTTTTGCTGGATGCTTTTATGGATGTTTCTCATCGTGTCGTTCTTTGCTGTTGACTGTGGGCCATCGATGTGCGCTTTGAAAGCACAACGTTTTTCTTCTAGAAGCTGCTGGATTTCAGTGCAGTTCTCATCGATCCACTCTTTGTGCATCCTGGTTGTGGGTCCCAGACACTCCATAGCTGTGCTGTATACCGTCTCACGAAGTGCGGCCCATGCTGCTTCCACATCGTGGTCATTCCGTATAGTGGACTCCAAGCGGGTTTCCAGGGTGTCAACAAAGGACTGTTTAGTATCGACGACCTTGAGCTTGCTGACATTCAGACGTTTTGGTGATTTTACGCCTTGAGGACGTCTCTTGGGCTGAGCTTGGAGATGATGAGGTGGTGAACTGTCCAGCACTCCGCACCGCACATGGCCTTCGTGACCCGCACATCCCGCCTGTCCCTCTTCCTCACGATGGCGTAGTCAACAAGATGCCAATGTTTGGATTGCGGGTGCATCCATAATGTCCTGTTGCAGGTAGGGAGGCGGAAGATGGTGTTCGTGATCAGGAGGTCATGCTCGACACATGTCCGAAGGAGAAGCAGACCATTGCTATTGCAGTTGACAACCTCATGCTTTCCAATCATGCCTTCCCCGGTGGTGCTGTCACTGCCAACTCTCGCATTAAAGTCACCAAGAATGATGAGCTTATCAGCGCTGGGAACAGTGGTGATGACGGTATTCAAGTCTTCATAAAACTTGTCCTTGACCTCATTTGTGTTGGTCATGGTGGGTGCATACGTGCTGACAATGGTGGCAAACTTTTATCCTCGTGAGAGGGGGAACCTCAACGTCATCAAGCGATCGTTCACTCCATTAGGCAGGCGACTAGCTTGTCGACAAGTGTTAACTTCACCGCAAAGCCAACCCCAGCCTCATGTCTCTTATCAGGTCCACGCCCACTCCAGAAGAAGGTGTTGCCTGCGCCTCGTTCACAAAGTTCATCCTCCCCAACCAGCCTGGTCTCACTTAGGGCAGCGATGTCAATCTTTTATCTGGCAAGTTCGTTCGCAATGAGGGCAGTACGCCTCTGGGGTTTATCCGAGGCGTTCCTGTCAAGAAGCGTGCGGACGTTCCATGTGGCTAGGTTCAGGGGAGTAATTCTCATTTTTCTTTTTATTGTTTTGTTTCGACCACAATGACAGGGTCACCGCCAGCCGCAGTATGCTGGATAGGGTGATGTGGAGCAGGCAATGTTTAGGGCAGCTTTTCTAGCCCCTTCCTCATGCCATGGAGGTGAGCAGTGATATCCTAAAAAGGGCTGCTCAGTCGCTCAGGGAGGGGGCTGCCCACCACCACTGCTGCTCCGATTCAGTGACGACCGACCATATGGCCTGAGCCGCCTGTGTGCAGGTCTGCGGCTAGGACTTCCAGTGTACCCACACCTGTCGCTTCGTCGCTCGCCCATCGCCACAGGACTTGGTGATAAGGGAGGATGAAGGATGACTGATGACATGCCCGATGACCTTGATTAAAGTGAGGAAGAGTTGCGCCTCGCCGACCTCACTCTCTCGTCTGAGACCACCTGTATCCAATAGCAAGACAAGTTCGAGATGTTTGGAGATGGAGACGGATGCAGTGGATGACCTAGATGTTCTACGTGCCTCATCTAGCTCTGTGCACTCCACAGTGCATTGCTGTAACCGCTTTTCTCTCCGTTGAACCATAAAGGTTTCTTCCGCAGAGTCAAACGGCGTCCAGTCTTTGCATGCGTAGGTAGGCAAGCCCTAACTCATACTCATATCCCCCACTACTGTGAACTGCAGCAGGGTGTCGCTCTGTTCCGCCTTCACAGCCGTTGGGAAATTACATCCTCATCCGCCTGTTCTGCCGTTGGAGCTTGGTTTACCAGATTTTTTTTTTTTTATCGAGGTTGGCTCCTCTAGATCCGTCGTGTTTAGCCTAGGGGCTCGCGCTGCCCAGTTACCGTGGGTCACCTCGGGGGATGTGGTTGGAAACCACGCACGATCGGTCTTGAAGTGAAAGAGGCTATGCCGAGCCAGGGGACTAACACCGCAAGGATGACCCGCTGATGTCAGTACCTGTGCCAGGCAACAACTACACAAAGCACCACAAGCAAGCAGAGCAGAGCAGAGCAGAGCAGAGCAAGCAAGCGTGGACTACATGCAGCCATCACCACAACCCAAAGCAAAGACACAAGGCCCGGGGTGGCACAAGGGGAAGAATCCTATAGATACATGTATCTCCGCTGCCCGTACCACCATCGCTTTTCACTTCTGGGATTTTTCATCCCTGCAACACCGCACATCTCATACAGGGAACATGGAATCAATGCCTCCCGTCAGGCAACTAGTCAGTGCACACACTGGCAATGCAGAGTTTTAGATTACACGCCACTTGTCCGGTGCGGGCTAGATGGGTAACGTATCCAACCCGTACTGCACAATCTCGCGAGATTTCCTCACGCCGTACTGGTTTGGATAGGTACGTGCCTACGTACCAAACTCGAGTTACACGTGGCCTTACCCGTATGTGTTTCACAACGGCACAACTCAGGTTTCATGGAAAGAAACATTTCCGCTGTCTTTTAAAACATTTCCTTACCCTGGCGTGTATGTTTTATTTCACAAAGTTGTAAGCAGTTCGCGTACGATGCTTCCAAAGACACCACCTATCCACATTTTATCCTAGCTCTGTACGGCTGTGGAACTCACTGCCGGGTGCCATCAAGATTGCCACAAATGCAGTCTCATTTAAAAAACAAATTGATTCGACAGTTTTGAGATCTGCATATTGACGATTTTCTATTTTAACTTCCCCAGATATTTTATTGTTACCTGGGCCCGAATTTGGCCATCGCTTTTAACTTCTTGAATATCGAGTGCGACCCCTTGTTGCCAAATTTGCTCCAAGGGCCAACAGTCTGAGTCGCACTATTTTATTTTATTTTATTTTACTTTTTAATTTGCGCGCTGGTGACCTACTCGTTTTTGAGCGAACCAGTATTTTAGGGAGAAGAAGGTGAAAGCCTGGCGACCGGACAGCACGTGTGGCCAGTTAGCCTACTGGTCACTGAGAACGGAGATTTGCGATTGCGGCCCCACTTCAGGCATATTCCAACTTAAAACAGCTACTTTCTGGCTATAAAGCAATAGGTGTCAATCACAGATGCTTTTTAGAAGTGTCTGTAATCAGTTGATACTATAAACTTGTTTAACAAGTACGCAATGCGTGTGTTTGAGGAACTGCGCCAAGCGTTGACACAGATTTCAAAATTGGCCAAAGCCATTTCCACGCCACACTTCCGGGAGTGGAGGACGTAGTGTAAATAATCAACTCATGTGGAATCCCAAGTTTTCTGGCACCGTATGCGGCACACAACTGAGAAAGGCGGTCGCGGTTTTACCTTTTTTCGGCAGGAAATAACCGTTTATCAAAAGGTGAAAATATTAATGGACACACAACGTGTAAAGTAATGCCGATTTTATGTAAAATATGAAACAGACAAATGGATTTTTGACAAATATGTCTTCTTTGGATGCAAAAAAGCAATACTCCCTACACTGCAGTCAGCATGATAACAACAATGTCTCAGAAAAGATTGTGTAAGCACAGGTGATAGCCAGCACAACCATCACTCTACCTGCTGTAGAGATGTACAGTTTTCAAAATGTGAAGAAAAAAAAGTTTGAAAACAACTGCATAGTTGTAAGCTGTTATCTTCAAATACCGATGCGTGCGTGCACGTGTGTGTGTGTGTGTGTGTGTGTGTGTGTGTGTGTGTGTGTGTGTGTGCGTGCGTGCGTGCGTGCGTGCGTGCGTGCGTGCGTGCGTGCGTGCGTGCGTGCGTGCGTGCGTGCGTGCGTGCGTGTGTGTGTGTGTGTGTGTGTGTGTGTGCAAAAATAAATACTTATTCGTTTTGTTTATTTATTTGAAAGTAATTTATGCTTGTCTTAAATTCAACGAATTGCTTCCTTTCATTGTGTTAACTAGTTAGTTTGGGCATCACTCTGATCACTTGCGCATTTGTACATATATTTCACTATTGACTGTATCAGATGGTACTCCTAACAGGCAAAAATAAAACACTTTATTTCAAAGATATGATCGTTGGTTTTATCACTGAAGTGTAATAACAGACCCCTTTCAGACACAGCAATTTTGTTGCCGGAGCAATGACGGAGCTATCAGCTTACACGATAACATGAGTGTCCATAACTTCATTTGTATTCAACCAGCACTAATTTGAGAACTAAGAACTTATTACATCGCGATGAAATGATAATGTAAAATTATGACATTAAAGGTCTACTTTAGAGATTTTTGATAATTTGTTAAAAACAGGTCTACATGTCATATAACTACGGTATGGTATTCATTTTTTAAATAAAATCGCCGAAAGAATTTAATAGATAAAAAACGACTTTTGCACACCTGTTCAAACCCCGCGCGGTAGACCGAAAACCGTGACGTCACTTGATGGACTGGCCGTCAGCCGCGACCTACACAAGCCAACGCCAAGTGAAATCAACACGAGTTGCGAACCCCTACAGCCTAAAAAGTCACGAGGGGGTGGCAGATATTGTGCTGTAGGCGAGTGCAGCCGCTCAGCAGGAGACGGATATTCTTTGCACACATTTCCATCTGATCCAGATACTCGAAAGAAGTGGATTCGGTTCGTGCAACCATGCCGGGCAGCTAAAGTTCTTTCTACCACGTCAGTTCCAGCTGGACCGCGGAAACGAGCTATTCCGACAATTGCCGAGCGCGTTCGAGTGGATCAAAAACTTCGTCTGCATTGTGCGCGTATACTTTGAAGGCGGAGTGGTAAGCTCGTACAGATGAGTACGATAGTCGCACGTTTAATCTGCTCTTATCCATGGACAGATCACACTTGTTAAATTGAATGAACACGTTAAGGCTTGAAGAAGGAGAATCTCCGCTCGCGTGATCGCATCAAGAAGTCAGTCGGTAGCCTCCTTCGAGACTTCGGTAAAGTCCATACGCCTTCGGAATGCTGTGTTCGGGCGTCCAGCTGGAACTGAACTGACGTGGTAAAAAGAACTTAGCGTTCAAACTGATAAGGTACAGGCCTTGCAGAAACATCCCCAGAGTCACATTGGCTGTCGCAATCATAGTCACTGCTTTTACATGATAAATTAAATACCGAGCGAGATGTGCAAGAACCATCAGAATCGCTTTCTGTCGCCGTCGCTGTCCATCATGTGACGTCACATCCAAGAGCAGTTAAGCCATGCCAAGATTTAGTTGATTACCTCCCGTTTTCTTGATTACAGGTGAAAATGCCCACTTTCGCGGATCGATTTCGTGTGATCGGGAGCGAATCGGATGTTTATTTTACCAATTTATCAAACATTTCATATTTCTGCATAAGCTGACCAATTATCGAAAACCTCTAAAGTAGACCTTTAAGAATTTTAAACACATCGTGTGTGTGTGTGTGTGTGTGTGTGTGTGTGTGTGTGTGTGTGTGTGTGTGTGCGTGTGGTGTCCTTCTCCGTGTAAATAGACTGTTCCGGTCGCTAATATGGAGTGTCACTATTTGTCAACAGTATTCATGAACTACATATCTCGAAAGTAAACAAATCTCGTCATCTTGGCGGTATTGCATAGGTGTCGAAAATCTACAAATGTAGGTCGACGCACGTGTTAGATACAGCCAGGTGCTTTCTACGTTACCTCCCTTGGTTGGGGGACGTGAGTCGGCGGCACGTGCAATCTAAAACAAAACTGACCCCACGTACGTTATCTGTATGTATCTCGATACGGGTACGTATTGGGCGATAGGTAATGTCTATTCTAAAAGTCTCCAGTGTTTTTCCTCGCAACGATCCAGCGCTCTGAAGTTGTTTTAATACGGGCGTAAGATATCACGATGAGGTCCCCCCTCCCCACTCCCCCCCCCAACCCTCCCCCAACCCCCCCCCACCCCGTTCAAAACCTTTGTACAGGTGCAGTGCAGACCAGGCCGTACACCATGTTTTGCACAATCATGTTTCACCTAAATCCTCTGTTCTCTTGAATAACTACGAGTGTACGCTTTCTAGAACTCCAGTGTAAAGTTTCTTCCACTTACTGACGCATGGTTCACCAAAATGTGTGGTGGGTGATACAGCGCCACATAATCACAGCGCTACATAACCACAGCGCTACATAATCACAGCGCTACATAATTAGCAAAATATGTCCTTTCTAACGCTCAGGGACATCATTTTGTTTGTTTTGAAACGAAAGTGCTTTACAAAACAAAAAGAAACTGAATTTGAGACCAGATTGTTCCAACTGTCTCTTGGTTGTTCGCCCCAGTCTGTTTTATGTGCAGTAACGTATATGTTGGGTTGCGTAATTCATTGAAGTTTGTAAACTCCGTGCAAACGGTGCTTATCAAGATTTCAAGACGTGTTCACCCGTTGTCAGGCCGCCCTGTCTGGCTTATCATTCGGGTGGAAAGTGATGTGTGTGTGTGTGTGTGTGTGAACAGCACGCGACACTTGTATGGCGACGCAAACGATTCAGAATTTTAATTTCAAAATTTTCCCGCATCTTTCCCTCAACATGACTATCCCTGTACATCCTACGAGTTTCGTATGTTCCGTATTTGCAGTTCGGTTAATACGAACATGAAGGTTTGGGTTACACTAAAAGCTCTGTTCGAGTTTGTCAGATTGCATAAACAAAATTCAAAGGAAGTAAAAACTATTTTCCCGTAATTCACCAGCCTGTTAAGTTGGAGAGAATGAGTTGGGAACTCTGCACATCGTTTTGAGTCTTCGAACAGTTCGCCACTGTATTGTGGTTTTACCTTCTGATCTTTAAGAAAGGGTCCTGCTTCGAACTCTGCCAGGGGTTTTGTACCCACACCAGAGAATATGAAAGGAACTTTCTCCTACATTCTCTCTCTGCACAAACGGACATGAACAGAATTGTTGCATAGCCTACTGGAGACCAACTCATTCCACATTGATTTTCAAAGCTGTTTTGGGGGATTCCAATTTCCAACCCACTCGAAAGATTAAAGTCTTGCTGAGTCTCGCGATACGGTGCGCGACGTGAGTTAAATGATTCCCATAACCAGACACGCCCTTCAGTAAGGAAGCAGTAACACCACTGGACGTCCTTCCTGGAATGTGTCCAAGACAGAGAGATCGCACCAGCTGAGATCATAGTGAACTTGTCGCAGATAGCTCCTGGTAGTTAAGATAAAGATTTACTCCGAGTTTGAACAATTCAATTTCTTTGTAGCCCAGTCGACTGCATGGGTCATTGAAGGGCAAGCATTTCAGAATTTTTTTTTTGAAGTTCGAGAACTTGTGCTTAGAATGTATTGAAAGTGGAATGGATGAAAAGAACAGCGCCAACACTGTGATCAGTTGTATGGCCAACTGCTTTCACAGGTCCTGTCCAGCCAGCCCTTTTCACTGTCTACCTGAAAGAACATGAAAAACTTTCTTCGTCTGTCTGTCTGTCTGTCTGTCTGTCTGTTTCTCTCTCTCTCTCTCTCTCTCTCTCTCACTCTCACTCTCTCTCTCTCTCTCTCTCTCTCTCGTGCACACACACACACACACACACACACACACACTCCTGACCCTTATCACTTTTAAGTCATTCTAGGACGCTCTTCTTCATCCCCTCCTCCCCTTTCCTTCTCATTCCCCTGCCCACGTGTGTCAGGCTGACCTTGTTCCATACCTACACTTAAAGAAGGCACAACTCTGACGGTAACATTAAAGGAAAATTTTGACGTAATTCTAATGCGGATCGTTACAGGTCGACACTACCCCGTTTTCCTTCCCCACTTAGACTTGTATCACAGATGATTTCGCCGCAACGCTCTCTTCTCCTTGTTCATGACGCGATGTTCGTGAATGGTTCGAGTATTTCCTTTACCATCCAGGCCACAACTACGGGTGCAGGCATTCGTGACACTCCTTGAGCTCACATGTATTAGGCATGTAGCAAATGACATAACTTCGCGCATCAGTACCAAAGGCTGAAGACATCCAAGATGAGAGAGTGTCATGTTTCAACCAAACTGTATTGTGTCATATTGCATGTGCTGAGAAGTCCCCGTCTCTACCCCCTCCCCCCCCCCCCCCCCCCCCCCCCCCCCCCCCCCCCCCCCCCCCCCACTTCACAACCCGCCCCCATAAATGAACAGCGGGCCTATCCCACTGTGTGCGTCAACGCCGGTGTTTGACAGAGCGGGGAATGAGATCCTGCGTCACGTTTCGCTGACTGATCACGAACAAAAACCCCGAGACCCTACTGTCGACTACGCTCGGCCCAGCACAGGAACAACAATTCTCACTACCACGTGGCCAAGTGAACAGCCAACCAACTAATCAGCAGCCTCACCCCACTGGTGACGTCACCCAACAGGCGGTCTGTGCGCCTCTCTTTGGAGGCACCTCAAGCTAAGTCGTCGAGCACCTGCTGATCTTCAACTCAGATCAAGGAGACTGTTCAACCTCTCTTTTTGATGAAAGATCGAGTGAAGAGGCCGGCCCAAGCAGGGCCAGACTGACTTTGTGAATTATAAGCGTCTTTTGTACTTTAATCTGGTGTACGAAAGTAAGCTTGTGTACACGCTGCACTTAATTTGTATCGGTCTCTCTATATTTGTTCATACATCATTTTATGTTTGAACCTATTTCTGGTTCTGTCTGTTACTCGAAGCACAAACTTCTTAAAGTACACTTAACAGACCAAAGAAAAACAACATCAAAAGTTTGCCGACTAGTACCGGAAGTTGCTCCTTCCCACACTAGTAAGAGAGAGTGCGAAGGTGAATTTTGATATAAAACTACCCCATCATTGTAATAAGGAACAGACTGAATCCATCCCTGAAGGACCACAACTGCCGCCCTCGTCGTCACAAAGTCAACAGCAAATATTCAGATGGTAATTGTATTATGGGGGTCGGATGTATTGTTCTTTTGGCACAAAGAGTAATGTTTTAGCACTTATTTGAGACAGGCCAGTTCAGATTTTTTTTTCCGGAAGCATCTTTGCAGACTCCCCACCACCTGTAAGCCTTCGGATTTCAGCATAGTCATGTGTATGACTGAATACATTTCGAACAATAGCATCAACATCTTGCGTGGCTGTTAAATCCCATACCCACTCCTCGTAAAGAGTAGACCACTGTGTGCTGATGGAATGGACGACAACTGCAATAAACTCCACATGCACACTGCTGTCGTGTTTAGACATCTTCTACCATGATGGGATGTGATCTAGATTAAGAAAAACAAACAAGCAAACAAACAAACAAAAGCGGTCATATACAGCGAACATCTCATCCATGGTAGGTGATCATCAGAGTTCTTGTTGGGAAGAAACATCCAAGGCTTTATCCGTGAATCAGTGTTAAATACGCACAGTACTGATACCACGAAAATCCAACACAAAACAAAACAAGCGAACAAGAAAGAAGGCCAAGATTCAGATTTTACAACATGTACAGAAGCGCGGCGTGAGGGGGAAAAAAAGTAGGATGGGGCTGTGTCAAGGAGCGAGAAAACCTCTCACAAAAGGCGTTAGACTCTTGGAGGCAAGGGACGTTGTACGTAGTATACAAATAGGTAATAGACCAATTATAGGTAATAGGCCAATTAACCAAGGTACCTTACCCAACGCACACGGCCGAACTGTGTGAAGGAGGCCGAAAATGGCCAGATGACAGATGACACTAGGAGAGAGTTCGGACCTGCCCGGTGGCGAAAGGGGGGAGGGATGTAACACACTACGACCTCGGGGCTCCAAGTGAGCGCTAAATGCTCAGTCGCTGATGTTCTTGTGTAAACAGTCAAGTGAAGAGCAGGAGTCTTGGATTCATTCGGATGGTATTGCCGTGGGTCACTGTGTTGGTTCTATTGTCAGGCTGGCTGAATGCATGTGGAGGTTGTAGTAGCCCTCTTTAAGATAGTTACGTGTTAAGTAACACCGAAGTCGGCGGGAATTTCGATGTCCATCTGGTGCTAAATGGTTGTTTGCTATCAATTAGGTAGGAGGTGTGTGTAAATGCTGATGTGTGGGAGAATGTAGCGAATGGAGAATTCAGGGTACTTGTGAACTAGGGTTTGAGAAGCAGCGTGGACAAAAGGCATGGCCCGAAGGGGAATCCTTTGTTTCCCTCCCTATATAAACTGAGGGAGAACAACGTGAGGGAGAACAACACCAGGAGAGAGAGAGAGAGAGAAGGCAGAGGAGTGAGCAGGACAGAGAAAGGGTCGAGAGAAACGTGGTCTGGGATATTGAAGAGACAGCTAAGTCTTAGGGTTGAAGACAAGCTGGAAGAGAAGAAAACTAGTTTGAAGCCAGAGGTGGGTGAAGACAGACACACTGACATTGAACCCAGAGGTGGGTGAAAGAGACGAGAAGAAGAGTTCTACGTCGTAATCCCAGAGACGACCACAAGACCCGGTCCTGAAGCCTGGAGCCAGTCAACCAAGGGCATCACCATCAAGCAGTGCTGAAGAAGACGTGAAGAGACTTGGACGTGAAGAGACTTTTTTCAAGAACTGTGGTGTGGTGTTGAAAGCGTGGTTGTGTGTGTGAAAACCTGGCCAGGTAGAAGTCATTTCATTATAACCCGGGATTAGGAAGTATTGATCTTTATGTTTGATATTTCATTGTGTGTGATTGATTGTTCATGATTAATTATAAGTAGCATAGAAATTGTACTTCTTGTGCTCAGTCATGTTAGGAAAGGATCGAATGCGTGACATCCCATTCCAGAGAGAGGTGAATGTTGGTAGTGCGCATGAGTGTGCATATGCGTGTATGAGTGCAAAGATAACCTTGGTGTGTAAGCCTGACTAATAATACATCAACTTAGTGCACTTAAGCAATACCATCACGATTTCCCCCGTCCTGGACAAAGTGGCGAGCCTGCCAGGATTGCATGGCCCAAATTAGTTTCAGGAGGGAAACAAAGTGAGTACTAGAGTAGTACTGGGCGAAGCGTCCACTAAGGCAATTTTTAATTAGCTCTTCTAATTATTTCCTTTAGTTCTTTGAGTTTTGAGTATTGACTTGTGTGTAGGGTGGTTGTATTAATCAGAGGTCGTTCAGAGAAACGAAGAACGAGATTTAGTCTTAACTCTCACAGAAGCTGTGGTTTAAGATTAAGGCTCCTTTGTGTTAGGAACAACTACCGTTGGTTGGGTGTACTCGTCACGTTTGGTAGATAAACTGTTGTACTGACTTTTTCCGGGTCTATAAGCGTAACTGTTTTAGTGGTGCTAAAACATATCGGAAAAAAGAAAATGGCTGAAGAAAGTTTTACTCCATTGAGAAATTGATGAGTTTAGGGAGAAAAGGGTATACAGGAGATGAACTGCGTAGATTATTGAAACTCGCAGAAGACTGAGAGAGATGAAAGGGCCGAAAGAAGGAAGTTTGAAAAGGAACAGCTCGACGCTGTCAAAAGAAACTCAGATGCTGAGGCTGAGAGACTTAGACTTGAAACTGCTGCGTCGAAGGCTAAAGCAAATGCAGCAGACGCAGAGAGTGCAGCTGCTAAAACGAGAGCAGAGGCAGAAAGTGCAGCTGCCAGAGCTAGAGCAGATGCAGAGAGTGCAGCGAGAGCTAGAGCAGATGCAGAGAGTGCAGCTGCTAGAGCAAAAGCAGATGCAGAGAGTGCGGCTGCAAGGGCAAGAGCAGAATCGGAATCAGAGATTTTAGCCAAACAAATTGAGTTGGAAAGAATAAAATCTGAAAATCGTAGTGAAATCGACACCAGTTCTGAGTCAGTAGGGCCGCAGACTAAGTTGCGCACCTAGACTAAAACTCCCACTGTTCAGAGAAGAACTGATTCGATCGATGCCTATATCAGTCGGTTTGAATATTTTGCCGAGCACGAGGGCTGGCCCGAAGATGACTGGGCAATAAACCTGTCTGCCTTGTTGACAGGTCGTGCGTTACACACAGTTTCCACCTTACCCAAAGGTGATCAGAGAGATTTTGCAAGGTGAAACAAGCAGTACTAAAGGCATATGATTTGACTGAAGAAGGTTTTAGGCGTAAGTTTCGCGAGGCGAGAACGAACAGGGTGAGACATACACACACTTCGGGTGTTAGATGGATCACTATTTCAACAAATGGGTAGTAACTTGTGGAGTAGACAGTAGATTTTGAGGCCTCAAGACATGGTGATGAAGGAACAGATACTTGAGGTTGTGGGACAGGCCTCACCATCCACATCAAGGAAAGAGGTGCAACACAATAGCTGGGTACTTGAGACAGCTGAGACTTACGGAAAGCGAGGCGTGATTTGCCTGAACAAGAGGAAAGCCCGGAAGCATATTCCGAGGATAGCAGGCAGCAACATGATTACACATATGAGTCAGCAGTAACACCCTAAGCAACGGCGTCACGTGAGCAAACAAGGGTGAAACCAATAGCCACGTGGCTAGGAATGAGCGTACATGTTTTTGTGCAATAAGACGGGACACTTGGCTTGGATTGTATATTTAAGTCACAGAAGGCAGCAGCAATGAGGGTCAGGCCAAGTGAGAGCAGGTCGAAAATGGAAAAGAGACAGTGTTATTTTGTCTGGATTGTGCTGTGTGTTCACAGATTCAGGCGATAACATGGATGTGCACAAAGGCAGAGTAGGGAAAAATGTGGTAATGTCAATTAGAGACTTGGGTTGCATGGTGTTATGGTGAAGGAGTCCCTGGTTGAGAAGGGACAATTCAAGATTAAAACACAGAGGTGTAGACAAATAGATGGAACAGTAGCAGAATTCAAAACGGCCCAGGTGTTTATTGCGACACCATTTTATAGTGGAAGTGTACAGGCTTTGGCTGTTTCCGAAGCCGCCGTATGATCTGGTGATTGGAAACATCCCAGGAGCACGTGGGTACGGAGACCCAGACCGGGATTTCTGTGTTGAATCAGGGAAAAGGAATCAGTGAGGAAAACGCCTCAGGCAGTCAAACACTCCAGAAAGCATTGGAGCGTGTCCGTGCGACCTACCGCACTCACTTTGGGCAGAACTAAAGGGCGATTACTCGCTCAGAAAACTGATTGGTTTTGCTCACAGAGGGCAGAAGAAAAAGGTTTTAAAGAGGGGCACAATCGGTTTGAGATAAAGGATGGGGTATTGTACCGAACTTTCTCTCACTTGAGTTCCGGGAAGACAAAAAGACAGATCGTTGTGCCTACGAAGCGCAGAAAGGCGGTGATGTTAGAAAAACATGTGACGTCAGCCTCGGGCCATCTCGGTAAGAAGGCCTCACAAAAGGCAGTGACGCAAGAGTACTACTGGCCCGGTATCCTTGGGGATATCAAGCGTTTCTGTGCGCATTGCAACACATGTCGCGCGGTACGACAACGTGGGTTAGAGAGTGAAGAAAGAGTGACGGGACCGTAGGCCAAATAAAATGGTCGGGCGAAAAGCCGGGCACTGTAAATATGTAGTGGGTGCGTGGTCTTGTGCAGTGTGCGTATGCGTGACGTGGCTGGTTGCGGGCCACGTGTATGAAGAGAAGGGGAGAGAATTTCCGTAGAAACATAACGTTTATCTTTATATGGCCCACAGACTTAGAGCTGGTGGAGATTCCAGATATATGTTGATATTTGCTTGGATGGTGTGTATGTATTGAGTTTTCTCTAATTTTTGTTGCAAGACACATCTTGCGTGTGTTCTCTGGTGTAAGTAGGCTTATGAGAGGCCGATATTAGCACTGGTTTAAATGGGAAAATTATGAGAGTTTTCATCTCCTTGAATGTTAAGTTTTAGCCAATGCAGGGCATTGTCTTCGAGTGGGGGAATTTGTCAAGGAGCGAGAAAACCCTCTCACAAAAGGCGTTAGACTCTTGGAGGCAAAGGGACGTTGTACGTAGTATACAAATAGGTAATAGACCAATTATAGGTAATAGGCCATTAACCAAGGTACCTTACCCAACGCCACACGGCCGAACTGTGTGAAGGAGGCCGAAATGGCCAGATGACAGATGACACCTAGGAGAGAGTTCGGACCTGCCGGTGGCGAAAGGGGGGAGGGATGTAACCACTACGACCTCGGGCTCCAAGTGAGCGCTAAATGCTCAGTCAGCTGATGTTCTTGTGTAAACAGTCAAGTGAAGAGCAGGAGTCTTGGATTCATTCGGATGGTATTGCCGTGGGTCACTGTGTTGGTTCTATTGTCAGGCTGGCTGAATGCATGTGGAGGTTGTAGTAGCCCTCTTTAAAGATAGTTACTGTGTAAGTAACCACCGAAGTCGGCGGAATTTCGATGTCCATCTGGTGCTAAATGGTTGTTTGCTAATCAATTAGGTAGGAGGTGTGTGTAAATGCTGATGTGTGGGAGAATGTAGCGAATGGAGAATTCAGGGTACTTGTGAACTAGGGGTTTGAGAAGCAGCGTGGACAAAGGCATGGCCCGAAGGGGAATCCTTTGTTTCCCTCCCTATATAAACTGAGGGAGAACAACGTGAGGGAGAACAAACACCGAGAGAGGAGAGAGAGGAAGGCAGAGGAGTGAGCAGGACAGAGAAAGGGTCGAGAGAACGTGGTCTGGGATATTGAAGAGACAGCTAAGTCTTAGGGTTGAAGACAAGTGAAGAGAAGAAAACTAAGTTTGAAGCCCAGAGGTGGGTGAAGACAGACACACTGACATTGAACCCAGAGGTGGGTGAAAGAGACGAAGAAGAAGAGTTCTACGTCGTAATCCAGAGACGACCACAAAGACCCGGTCCTGAAGCCTGGAGCCAGTCAACCAAGGGCATCACCATCAAGCAGTGCTGAAGAAGACGTGAAGAGACTTGGACGTGAAGAGACTTTTTCAAGAACTGTGGTGTGGTGTGAAGCGTGGTTTGTGTGTGTGGAAAACCTGGCCAGGTAAGAAGTCATTTCATTATAACCCGGGATTAGGAAGTATTGTATCTTTATGTTTGATATTTCATTGTGTGTGATTGATTGTTCATGATTAATTATAAGTAGCATAGAAATTGTACTTCTTGTGCTCAGTCGTGTTAGGAAAGGTCGAATGCGTGACATCCCATTCCCAGAGAGAGGTGAATGTTTGGTGTGGCATGAGTGTGCATATGCGTGTATGAGTGCAAAGATAACCTTGGTGTGTTAAGCCTGACTAATAATACATCAACTTAGTGCACTTAAGCAATACCATCACGATTTCCCCCGTCCTGGACAGGCTGGTGGAGGTGGAAAAAGAGGATAACGGGAGGAGGCAGAGAAAACGAGAGATGGTGGATGGTACAGGGGGGGGGGTGAGGTTGGAGGTCTACAAACCTACGCATTTACTCATCAACTCATTAACGACGTTGGAAGTTTGAACTGACCTAATAGAATTAAAACAACTCCCTCCCCCCCCCCCCCCCCCCCCCCCCACACCCCCCTCGCCAGGGAAGAAGTTAGGCCCCGTTTACATTTTTTTGCCGTTTTCTACGCACTAATTCTGGTAATCATTCCGAAATCGACTGTCAAACAGTATCAGTATCCTTTGGACAGACAGAAGCAGACAAGACGTTTGACGTGTCTTTCTTTGGTGTCGAGATCGACCATTTTGTCGCCCCAAATGATGAAAAGACCAAATACCTTTGTAGTTGACTAGGCTAAAAGAAACGTGGATTGAATTGATTCTAACATACGCTCTATCCTGCACTTTTCACTAAAATAATGAACAGACAATTTCAGTGTCGGACGTGTTATCTAAGAACTGTTGGTTGACGGTGTAAAAAGCCTTCGAAGGTGATTTTAAACTGATACTCTTCAGTATGTTTGAAAGTTGAATGAGTCTGCTGTTGAGACAGTTTCAGTCTATGTAGTCTGCTGTTGAGACAGTTTCAGTCTATGTAGTCTGCTGTTGAGACAGTTTCAGTCTATGTAGTCTGCTGTTGAGACAGTTTGCTGTTGAGACAGTTTGCTGTTGAGACAGTTTGCTGTTGAGACAGTTCC
>CM031602.1:14065437-14067937 GCA_018398815.1 Conus ventricosus | reverse complement strand
GTGTGTGCGTGCGTGCATGCGTGCGTGCGTGCGGTCGTGCGTGCGTGCGTGTGTTTGTGTGTGTGTGCGTGTTTGTGTGCGTGTGTGTGTGTGTGTGTGTGTGTGTGTGTGTGTGTGTGTGTGTGTGTGTGTGTATGTGCGCGCGCGTGTGGTGAATGTGTGTGTGCCTGTGTGAGTGTGCGTGCGTGCATGCGTGCCTGTATGTGCGTGTGTGAGCGCGCGCGCGCGCGCGCGTGTGTGTGTGTGTGTGTGTGTGTGTGTGTGTGTGTGTGTGTGTGCCCTTTACACAATGAGTTTTGTTAGAAGACATGATCATGAACCTGAGGCACACACACACACACACACACACACACACACACACACACACACACACACACACACACTAGTTGTCCGTCTTCCTCTACTTCCACTGTGTACTGTATGATTCGATTCTTGGACAGTCCGATCGGTGGAGACTTTAGAGTTCTGTTTCCATGTCGCGTCCTTCGAACCTCACTCAGAACCATTTCACCTGATCAAGGAATCAACACAGGATCCAAAGCTAGGGAAACCAATCCGGCCACAGTCTGAAAGGTAGCATGGTTTCTCCACCTTCACCCTATGGCAGAATCAGACGTTGGTCTTCATTAATAATGATGTTGATAAGATAAGAATAATGATGATGATGATGATGATGATGATGATGAAAATAATGACAATGATGATAATGATAATAATAATAATAATAATAATAATAATAATAATAATAATATAATAATAATAATGATAATACTAATACTAATAATAATAATAATGATGATGATAATAATAATAATAATGATGATGATGATGATGATGATGATGATGATGATGATGATGATAAAATAATGACAATGATGATGATAATGATGATGATGATGATGATAATAATAATAATAACAATAATAATGATAATAGAAGTTAAGAAAGGAAAGAAAGACAAAAAAAGCCAACAACAACAAACAAAAAAACTCCCAGAAACTAAAACAGGATCAAGGAGGCCTCGTTCAAATTCAGGTAACTGTTAGCAACCAAAGCAACAACCGTAAAATTAAAAAAAATAAATAAATAAATAAATAAAAATAAAACAAATGTGCTAAACGACAAACAACAAGTGACACGAACACAAAGATGGCGCCTTCGTGCGATGGCTTCCAAAGATGTGATGGATAAGACTGACATTAAATCGCCCCACCCACGCGCTAAGACTGATTTCCAACCGAAAGACAATGAAAACGCAACTGAAAGAAGAGAATTCTTACAAGTTTTTTTGTCACTTACTCGCTTAGACCAGACTAACTCTGGCAAGGAATGTCTACAGGGTTTTTCTTAAAATCGCTTTTCGAGTTTGAATATTGCTCCAGCCATACCATTTGGTCTCCCATTGCTCTGACCAAAACCCACAGACCCCTCGGACAGTCGTACCCAAGTGTCGAAAGTTTGATCACGCGATGCTCCGATTGTTAATTTCTTCTTTCTTTCCTTTATTTCTTTTCTGGTCCTTTTAGACTACTTATGTTACAAGAATTCTTAAAATTTAAAAAGGCCCAAGCCAGAGAGAGAGAGACAGACAGACAGACAGACAGACAGAGACAGAGAGAGAGAGAGAGAGAGAGAGATCTTAATGAAGAGATAAACCAGAAAGTAGCTCTCTTCGCGTTGTGTGAGATATTACGTCTTTACGAACAAATCCTAGTCTATTCATTTTCATGAAAAATTTATAAAACAAACAAACAAACAAAATCGAAAACTCTTACCACAACCATCATACGCATTCACGTAAAACCGAGAAAGGGTTACCAACAAGAAAAACAAAAACAAACAAAAAAAGCAAACAAAAGGAAACCATCCAACAGCACAATGCCTAGAAAAGATGCATCAGCTAAAATCACGCCTTGAGATGCCATGACAGCGACTTCAACAAGCTGACGTTCGGCTTTCTACACCACTTGCAACGTTGCCGAACACTGAACTGACCAACACTGAAAACGTTTTGAGCCGTAACTTTACACAAGAACAGTGACGCTCAGAGGGCCACGAAAATGAGTTGTCAAGATCTACAGTGAATTGTCGTGTTCCCGTTCAAGAACGGATTTGAAATAACCGAGACAGTCACTAATGAAGTCATACACTTGCGATTATATTCAACTCTTATGCAGTTTAGACTGGTTTTAGAACCAACGATCAGCAGCTGTTTTCGGTGTCACATTCGTATTTGTATTACTCTTACACATAACAGTATTTCAGGCCGGAAGAGAGAACATGTTCGCATATGCTTGAATGATGTCAAATTTGGAAGTTCTGCATAGAATACCTACGATGTAGCAATCATTGGAAAAAAACAATCTATACCCGATTTGTTTCGCAGTTTGTTGATCACAGGATTTTGATGGGCGACGGAAAATAATTTCGAAAACGAAACGATCATTAAAGGAAAACAAGACGAAGACCGCAACAAATCAACTGACCAGGCAGTCATGTC
>CM031602.1:14055437-14060437 GCA_018398815.1 Conus ventricosus | reverse complement strand
AGATCGGCCAAGTACTTTCTGAGATATTCCATAAAGAAGAAAAACCGTTACAGTCCGTTACAGCCGTTAGTAACGGCTATAACGAGGTAAACTAAAACATCGGGCATCATCCGTGACCCATAATGAACGTACCTGCTAAGTTTTACAAAGATCGGCCAAGTACTTTCTGAGATATTCCGTAAAGAAGAAAAAGCGTTACAGGCCGTTACAGCCGTTAGTAACGGCTGGTAACGGTAAACTAAAACGTCGGGCATCATCCTTGACCCATAATGAACATACCTACAAATTTTCAGAAAGATCGACCCAGTAGTTTTGTCTGGAGCGAGGGGAACACATTTTGACCACGGACACACAGACACACAGACACACACACACACACACACACAGTTTTTCTCCGTAGTGTGACTATGTGGAGAGGCTGACCTTCAAGTCAGTAGTGCATCGATGTTCACTGTATATGTGCGATACTATTGATGACGGTACCAGCGGAATATGTAGCAGGAAATGTATTTGTTATAAAATGGTAGGACACTGGGTGATTTGGAAGGAAAATACACTTGTCATATACACCAAGGTAGTAGTGTGGTAGACTACTTTATATGTTCAGAAGAACTTACACAAAATATAGTTGAAATGAAAGTTATGGACCTAAACCATTTTTCAGATCATTGTCCACTCAGTATGACACTATATTTACCTATAATGAAAAATGTAACAAAAGACAGGAGTTATTTCAGTAAGAGCACATTTGACAAGCAAACTAATGGTCAAAAGGAAGAATACGTAAAATTTTACTGGGATGATAACTCCGCTGATGCTTTCTGTACAGCTTTAAAAACAAAGCAAATTAGTGAATCATTACAAGAAATTAAAAATCATATTGATGAACCAATCACAGTTGATTTAGCCACTCTTGTTTTGGAAAAGCTTACCAATACATTAAAGAATGCTGCAAAATTGGCATTACGACATAAGCTTATAACTAAAAGAAAATCTAGAAAACGCTCCAAAAAATGGTTTGACCAAGACTGCTATATTCGAAGACGAGATCTAAAATCTTTAAGAAATGCACTGAACAGAAATCCACAAAATAAAACATTACATGAAAAGTACTTTCACAAAATGAAAATATACAAACGTTCGTTGAAAAGGAAGAAAAAGATTTATAAGAACAGATTAGTTCAGAGTCTGAATGAAGCATATTTACAAGATCCAAACAATGTGTGGAAAACATTAAAACAATTACATGAAGCAGATTCTCAAAACGGAAATAACCATGGAGCGATAAGTAGTACAAAGTGGCTAGACCATTTACAAAATCTTATTGGTACAGAGGTAAATGTTGAGACAGAGGCAAAACTAAAAGTAAATTCTAAATTGGAAAAACTCTCTTCAGAATTAAGTTACTCTGATCTTGATTTTCCAATATCATCTAAAGAAATTTTAGATGTTTCAAAAAATATGCGTAACAAAAAAGCGGCTGGAGAAGATGGGATTATTAATGAAATAATAAAAACTAGTTTACCGATACAGGTGAAACAATTAGAACTTTATTTCAAAGTATTTTTTACTCAGGAGCATATCCTGAAGCATGGAAGAGGGGAATAAATGTCCCCATTCATAAATCAGGAGATCCCTTCAATCCTTCAAATTATCGAGGTATAACAATTAATAACTCTCTCAGTAATTTGTTCTGCCATATATTAAATCGCCGAATAACAAACTTTTTGGAAGAAAATCATCTACTAGCAGGAGAACAAGCAGGCTTTCGCAAAGAACACAGAACATCAGATCATCTATTTGTGTTAAAGAAAATTGTTGATGATATAATGAAAAGCAGAAAAGATCGCCTTTATGGTTGCTTTATCGACTTTGAAAAAGCGTTCGATAACGTTTGGCATGAGGCATTTTTCTTAAAATACATGAAATAGGCATACAGGGAAACTGTTTCAGAGTTATTAGGAACATGTATGAAAATTCCAAAATATGCACAAAAACGAATGAAGGTCTATCCCGTAACATAAACGTACGTAAAGGAGTATTACAAGGAAATGTTCTTAGTCCAACTTTATTTAATATCTTCGTAAATGATATTCCAAAGTATATTGGGGAGACAGATAGTCTGCATACTGATGAAAAGACCCCTATATCATGTTTAATGTATGCGGATGACCTAGTTATTTTATCTAAAACAAAGAAAGGTCTTCAAAACAAGCTTGACAGATTGAATAAATATTGTTTAACTTGGGGTATGAAAATTAATGTACAAAAGACAAAGGTATTGATATTTACACATAAAAAACCCAAAGTTCCCATCTTATTTAAATTTGGTACTGAGATAATTCAGACAACTGATCAGTACAAATATCTGGGAATAACTTTGCATTCTGACGGCTCCTTTATTATGGCAAAAACTCAACTTGCCAAGCAAGCAAGTAAAGCTTCACATTCATTATATCGATTAATCAGAGGAACCAACATTCGTTTTGATACAATATTACAACTTTTCGATACTTTCGTTACTCCTATAGCAACATATGGAGCAGAAGTTTGGTTGCCATGGTCTGAGAAAAGTACAATGTCTAACATGGACTCATTTGACATATCTGATTTTTTTCAAAATAGTATTTCTTCAAAACACCTACATGAAAACTTAAATGTGAAATTCTGTAAACGTCTTCTTGGTTTACACTCAAAAGCAATTAATTTAACGACTCTAAGTGAACTAGGAAGATTTCCAATTGGGATTCACATAGCTTGTCGAACCATTGGCTTTTGGCTGCATATTTTAGATAAGTCGGAAGAAACATATTTAAAAAGGGTATACAACGACATGATGAATAAAGACAAGGGAATGCAATATCCATGGCTCTTGTTTATCAAAAACATTCTTTACAGTTTAGGATTAAACCATGTTTGGTTGAACCAGTCAACACTGAGTAAGCATAGACTGAAATTCACTATACAACAACAATTGAAAGCCAGGTATATTCAATTTTGGGCAAAGGAAAAGACAAAATACAGCCGTTTAGAGTTTTACAATGTCATCAAATCATCTGAATATCATATTGAATATTACTTGTTGACTGATATGGACAGTACGAAAAAACAAGCGCTATGTAAATTGCGTGTTAGCTCGCATGACTTAAATGTTGAGAAAGGTCGCTATGCAGGTATTCCACAAAATCAAAGATTTTGTATAGCATGTAATGAAATAGAAGACAAATTTCATTTTTTAACAGTAAACAAGTGGGGTATATTTTGCTCCCATAAGGAACCTAACACAGAGTAACTTTTATTCAAGACTGGCACAGCCTTTTAAACTTGAATAAAGTCAGACAAATACATAGACGAACAATCTAATAGTGGGGGAAAAAACAAGCGCAGGCCAACAACTGAACTGTCTGGCAAAGATTTGGACTTGAGGGGAAGAGAGAGGGGAGGGGAGTTTGAAGATGGAGAAACTGGGAAAATGAAATTTAAAAAAAAAAAAAAAAAAAAAAAAATGTTACAGATAAGAAAACTCTTCTCTAGCTGCATAAGGGAACCATCGCAATCTGTTTTTTTTTAATTTCATTTTCCCAGTTTCTCCATCTTCAAACTCCCCTCCCCTCTCTCTTCCCCTCAAGTCCAAATCTTGCCAGACAGTTCAGTTGTTGGCCTGCGCTTGTTTTTTCCCCCACTATTAGATTGTTCGTCTATGTATTTGTCTGACTTTATTCAAGTTTAAAAGGCTGTGCCAGTCTTGAATAAAAGTTACTCTATGTTAGGTTTCCTTATGGGAGCAAAATATACCCCACTTGTTTACTGTTTATCGTTTACTGTTCCCTACCTCATTTCATTTCCAATTTTGCTTTGATTAAATTGAGGTTATTTGTATTTGTTTCTGTCCGTCTGTGTGTTTGTCTTTTGAACTCCCTTGCATCTTTGGGTGGATCCTCAGGCGTAGGCTCAAAGACTGTCCCCTACATTTTATATTATTTGCATAATGTCTTTAGTTTTACAGTAACTTTTTTTCCTCCCCACACTTTCGTTTGGTTGCATTTACTACTCTTCGCTGGCTGCTCTGGGGGTGCTATTGGATTCTTTTTTGCACCCATGGTGGTGAGAACACCACAGTATTATTGACTGTGGTGTGTCTCTATTTGACGCCGGGAACGCAGACACAACCAGCCGTGTCTCCCTGATGAATCCCGATCCAGCGGGCGAAAGGCCTCGGAGCAGGCAATACAAATATATCTGCCTTCAAAAGGGATTGCGATGGTTCCCTTATGCAGCTAGAGAAGAGTTTTCTTATCTGTAACATTTTTTTTTTTTTTTTTTTTTAAATTTCATTTTCCCAGTTTCTCCATCTTCAAACTCCCCTCCCCTCTCTCTTCCCCTCAAGTCCAAATCTTTGCCAGACAGTTCAGTTGTTGGCCTGCGCTTGTTTTTTCCCCCACTATTAGATTGTTCGTCTATGTATTTGTCTGACTTTATTCAAGTTTAAAAGGCTGTGCCAGTCTTGAATAAAAGTTACTCTGTGTTAGGTTTCCTTATGGGAGCAAAATATACCCCACTTGTTTATCGTTTTACTGTTCCCTACCTCATTTCATTTCCAATTCATTTTTTAGATAATTGTAGAATATTTTATGACTTAAGAACAAAACTAAAGATACAAGTAGAACAGATGCAAGATCTAACGGATGACCCAGGAAGAAGAATATTTTGTGCCAGTGACTTCAAACCAAGTACTCTATTAAACTCCAGGGAACACCAACAGATATTAGCCAGCTTTGTTTTTGAGGCATTCAAAGCCAGGCGAAATTGATAATCGAAGAACTTTTTTTTTCCTCTTTTTTGTTGTAGTCGTTGTTGTTTTGTGCCAAATATCTTTCAAAGGTGACGGCAATAAAGAATTGTTCTTGTTTTTGTTCTTGTTGTTCTTGTTCACACACACACACACACACACACACACACACACACACACAAACACACACACAGCATTTCTTCGTTCCCAT
>CM031602.1:14027937-14045437 GCA_018398815.1 Conus ventricosus | reverse complement strand
GCTTTGTTGCAGCTCCTCCTGATTGTGGTCAACTCTGGCTTCCACACAATGGGCTTTGTTGCAGGCTCCTCCCACACTGGCTTTGTTGCAGGTTCCTCCCACAATGGCTTTGTTGCAGGCTCCTCCCACAATGGGCTTTGTTGCAGGCTCCTCCCACAATGGGCTTTGTTGCAGGCTCCTCCTGATTGTGGTCAACTCTGGCTTCCACACAATGGGCTTTGTTGCAGGCTCCTCCCACAATGAGCTTTGTTGCAGGCTCCTCCCACACTGGGCTTTGTTGCAGGTTCCTCCCACAATGGGCTTTGTTGCAGGCTCCTCCCACAATGGGCTTTGTTGCAGGCTCCTCCCACAATGGGCTTTGTTGCAGGCTCCTCCTGATTGGGGTCACCTCTGGCTTCCACACAATGGGCTTTGTTGCAGGCTCCTCCCACACTGGGCTTTGTTGCAGGCTCCTCCCACACTGGGCTTTGTTGCAGGTTCCTCCCACAATGGGCTTTGTTGCAGGCTCCTCCCACACTGGGCTTTGTTGCAGGTTCCTCCTGATTGTGGTCAACTCGGGCTTCCACACACTGGGCTTTGTGGGCGAGAACCAAGTGGGCGCTGTTGTGAAGCAAGGGCGCGAAGCACGTGGTTCTCCAAACTGAGGATATGGGAGAGGGGAGAGGAGGAAGATGGGGTGGAGGAGCAAGGAAGGGAGTAGAAAAAATTTTTGATGTCATATCTAGCCCTATAGAAGAGAATACAGGAACGCGAGTTTAGGGAGAATAAGACGGTAAGTAATTGAGTCCAGGCTAAACATTGTTAGTTAGTAAAACAAGTTAAGATCATTCCGTTTCCGCGGCTGATCTGGCCTCCCTGAAGGAGTGCGAGTATGCACGCACTACCGGGATGTGGGCCATTAGAAAAAAACAACAACATTTTTACTAAACGATCATGATAGAATTTCAGGATCCAATTTGTTACGTCTCAAAAATATAACGTCTTTATACCGAAATGACCATATGAAGATATGTAGGGAATGAAAAGAACAGACAAAGAAACGAATTACATACAACTCAAAAATGAAGTAAACAGCAAAAAAAAAAAAAGTAAAGAAAAAAGAAAAAAAGAAAAGAAAAATACAAACCACCGTAACAATACAACAATAGGCTAGCACGTGCAGTGCTGTCAGAAAATCATCATAAAACAGCATTAATTATCCCACTGAAACACAATATTCGATTTAAGGTGAACAGACAAACACCACTTTGCACCTTTGCCTAAAACATTCTTGCTAACTTCGACAAAGTCGTTTTATTTGTTTGTTGACAATGCATTATTGAGCTCATCTGTGTTTAGGAATGGCTTATAGAACGATTTGAGTACCCTACTGGACCTGCTGTTCTGAAACATTTATTTCAATTGCTTTTACATTTCATCCAATGGATTTTCTCAAAATATGGCAGAGCGATCAGAGCTTTAAACAAACTCTCTCTCTCTCTCTATCTCTCTCTCCTCTCTCTCTCTCTCTCTCTCTCTCTCTCTCTCTCTCTCTCTCTGTGTGTGTGTGTGTGTGTGTGTGTGTGTGTGTGTGTGTGTATGTGTGAAGGAGTCTAGTCGTCAGAAATTCAGTTACATCCTGCCACAGTGAATCTTTCAACGATACATACAGACGCAAATAGAAACCAAAGAATCAAAGAAAGAAAAGAAAAGACAGAAAGACAATGTTACTCCAACTTAAAGAACAGTCGAATAATTTCACCTTTCAAACAGTTCCAATGTATTTAACAATGTGACTTTCCTGCCTCAGGCGACAAAGGAGCTTCTTTTTTCTACCACGGGACTGACGTCACGAGGGCCCATAATCTGCTCACAGGGGCCATAATTCCCAGTTCCTCAGATCTTCTGTCTTTGAACCTCAGAAACGCTTTGTTGGCTTACATACAGTCGGTTTACCTGCTCCCCACCCCCACCTCTTCCCCCTCCCCTTCCCTGTCCCCCTTCACCACAGCCGTATGGACCGAGATCATCAGTCTTTGAACTTTTATAATGGTCGCTCTGCGTGCTTTCTTTGTCCAGATCGTCTGTCTCGCCTTATCATGGGAAACAATGGGGAAGTGTGTGTGTGGTGTGTGTGTGTGTGTGTGTGTGTGTGTGTGTGTGTGTGAGAGAGAGAGAGAGAGAGAGTGCGTGTATGTGTGTGTGTGTGTGTGTGTGTGTGTGTGTCAAGCAATAAAACATGAGCAGTGTTCACTTCAATTGTTTATACAGTTCGTGGAGTAGTGAAAAGCAGTTTTTCCGAGTGTTATACACTCTTTCGAATATCATCTTTTCGTACCGACAAGAGTCAAGTGTTTCACTGTGAAGAAAGCTCCTCAGCTTAGTTACTGTTCCTGATTGTTGTAATCCTCCCAAAACTATGCATTGCTTGAAAAAACCCATCTCGTCCGGAAAATCCTAGTAAGAATAAATTTCTCCACATCCTCATAAAAATAATGTTGAGTTACAGCAGAAATATGGAATGAAATATGATACAAAAACAGACTGGTTCAACAAGGCATGATATAAATCTTTAAGATGACGATGATAGAGTCTGGAACAAGGGAAAGATTCTTAACTGACTGAGAGCTCACACACACACACACACACACACACACACACACACACACACACACAGGCGCGCATCCACGCACGCACGCACGCACGCGCGCGCGCACACGCACGCATGCACGCACGCACGCACGCACGCACGCACACACACACACACACACACACACACACACACACACACACACACACACACACACACACAGCCCATCCCCACTCCTTTAGCCTTCCCCACGTCTCATGCCCACTCTCTCCTTACCCCCTACAACAGTCTGAAGCGTAAGAACAGCTGGAATAGTACAGCTAGATCCTGACATATTTCGACGTCTTCTACCGAAGGCTATGGGAAGAGACATGAGATAGAAAACATCAGAAGGTTTGCCAGAGAGGTCATCTGAACAGACTTACCGATATCAGGTACCAGAACACCCGCACCCTGTCTAAACAGACGAAGAAGGGGAGCTTTGGGTGTGTGTGGGGAGGGAGAAGGGGAGCTTTGGGTGTGTGTGGGGAGGGAGAAGGGGAGCTTTGGGTGTGTGTGGGGAGGGAGAAGGGGAGCTTTGGGTGTGTGTGGGGAGGGAGAAGGGGAGCTTTGGGTGTGTGTGGGGAGGGAGAAGGGAGCTTTGGGTGTGTGTGGGGAGGGAGAAGGGGAGCTTTGGGTGTGTGTGGGGAGGGAGAAGGGAGCTTTGGGTGTGTGTGGGAGGGATGGGTGGAAGGGGGACAGTGGGAGTGGGGAAGGGGCGAGGCGAGGGGAGACGGGTGAGTGGGTGCAGTTCTTATTCATGACATCGATGTTATGGGAATTCATGCGCATGTGTTTCTCCGTTGCTTCAAGAAAGGAAATCTGCCGCATGTGAGGATTGTTGAAAACACCGTTGCTGTTCACTTGATTGTAAAACCGCCTCAGACCCACAGGGAAGTGTCACACGTGACCAGAACGACAAAGACAGTTGTTTCCTCTACGCGCACGCGCACGTACATACATTTACTAACACGCACACACACACACACACGCACACGCACGCATGCACGCACATAGGCCTAAACACATACACACGCGCGCGCGCATGCACGCACGCATGCACGCTCGCACGTACGCAAACACACACACACACACACACACACACACACACACACACACACACACACACACCACACACCATACACACAAATTCGGACTGACTGAAAATGTTGGACTCTTCTCTCTCTCTCTCTCTCTCTCTCTCTCTCTCTCTCTCCTCTCTCTCTCTCTCTCTCTTGTCCCCCCCCCCCTCTCTCTCCCTCTCTCTCTCCTCTCTCTCTCTCTCTCTCTCTCTCTCTCTCTCTCGTATACCAGCGTGCGTAATCGTGCGCACCATAACCCACATACATCGAGACAGACAGACAGACAGACGGACAAACTGACAAACAGAGCGGCAAACAGGCAGACAGACAGAGGTAAGAGACAGCCACAATAGCCATTGTTCGGCGTCCAGTGTGAATGGGATCTCAGCTGCGTGTGGAGAGATTGCCTGAAGCGGGATTGCAATCAGAGAGGTCTGGTATCTGGATGTCAGGTAACAGCGCGGGTCACAATAATCCGCTTTCAGGTCTTCTGGTGGCTGTCTCTTCACCCTTACCCCATCTCTCATTTATTCTCCCCCCCCCCCCCCCGTCCCCTCCCTTCCCCCCAGTCAACTCCCAATCACCTACAACGCCCCCCTCCCCCTCCCCCCACTCGTTCCCTCCATCTCCCCAGACTGCCGCCGTCACATCAAAGAAAATCAAAGGACGCAGAGAGAGAGAGAGAGAGAGAGAGAGAGAGAGAGAGAGGACTTTTATTCAGTAAGACTTTAATACAGAAAACCATTAGCGCACTAAAGGGGAACGAGCGCATTAATTCACATTAACGTCAAGAGACGAATAATTCATTGGAAACTTTAACACACACACACGCACTGACTGACTGCCTGACTGACTGAAACCATTTACTGTCAGATTAACATAGTGTTGTACTGACAGACAGACAGACAGACAGATGGACAAACTGACAAACACGCACACGCACACACACACATGCGCGCGCGCACACACACACGCACACACACACACACACACACACACACACACACACACACACACACACACACACACACACACACAGCAATGGAGACAAGCGCATACATTCGCATTAAGATTAAGAAACGGATCATTGACTGGAAACTGAAGTGAATAGACGAATAAATAGATAAAGTGATAAACCAGCAACGAAGATGCCAGTGTGTTTTAAATCTTAAATGCCTTACACGAGTCGAGAACAATTCTAAATTCCTAGCAATCTTAAATCAGTAGTAGGAAGAAACTTAGGGAGAACTTGGCAGCTGAAGGTCTTCAGTGAAGCCCCCCCCCCCCCCCCCCCCCCCCACCTCCTCCTCTTCCTCAGACAAGTGTTTCGGCCCCGAACTCTTTATACTCTAGGTAGAAGAGGGAGGGGGAGGGGGGGGGGGCTTCCAGGCCATGACTCCTACATGCCCCACTGCCGTCAGAAACTTTTTTTTTAGCGCATCCAAACCTGCAGCTCTTGGGTGGTCAGGCATCTGAAGGCGTGCCTTTTGTTTGACGGATGTGTTGCAAGCATTGCTATTAGACAACTGTTCTAGGCTGTGAAATTACAGCCTTGCTCCTCCTTGACCAGATCCAGCTAGAACTCTTTTTTTTTTTTTAGGTACCTTTGCCCTTGTCTTCAGAGTTCTGGTCCTCTTTATACCGGAATTCCTTGTTCTTGCTCTTGCCTTTAGAGTTCTTGTCCTCTTTTTACCGGAATTCCTTGTTCTTGCCTTCAGAGTTCTGGTCCTCTTTTTACCGGAATTCCTTGTCCTTGCCTTTAGAGTTCCGGTCCTCTTTTTAACCGGAATTCCTTGTCCTTGCCTTCAGAGTTCCGGTCCTCTTTTTACCGGAATTCCTTGTCCTTGCCTTCAGAGTTCCGGTCCTCTTTTTACCGAATTCCTTGTCCTTGCCTTCAGAGTTCCGGTCCTCTTTTTACCGGAATTCCTTGTCCTTGCCTTCAGAGTTCCGGTCCTCTTTTTACCGGAATTCGAGAGCTTACAACCCCCTCGCTCCAACCTCTGTGACAAGAACTTTGGCTCGGAAACCCTATTCCCTTGAGCTGCTCGCTAGAATGGGGCATACTTCTCATCTTGCAGATGTGACTTTGCTCGTTCATACGGCACAATGAGCTCAACTTGAATCAGCTGTTTGGATGAATCTGAGTGGAGAACAATATCTCGTCTCATGCCGCTCTTCCTGATGATCTCGAGATGGTTTTCCCCATTCCAGGAGGTCTTCTGTGCACTCCCGGTCATCCATTCCGTCTAGTAGACCGCGATCCCATGCTCTTGGTGTCACAGCTGTTCCAGGCATGATCTGGAACATTTTGCTGGAGCGTCTGGTGCCATAACGTTTCCTCTAGCTGATCGAATATGCGATCTCAGGCACGTGATCGTGTCCCCATTATCAATGTATCTTCCTTGAGTAGGAGCTGCTATGTACATGATAGAAATGCCGAGTAATTCTATTGTTGTCTGTGTTTCATGTGACGATTTCTGATTTCACCTAGACTACATGTAAAGAGAGAGAGAGAGAGAGAGAGAGAGAGAGAGAGAGAGAGAGAGAGAGAGAGAGAGTGAGAGAGAGAGAGAGAAGAGAGAGAGAGAGAGAGAGAGAGAGAGAGAGAGAACCCACCCTCAGTATTGGCGGAAGCACTGGGTTTTGTGGTGGTCACTGACTGACGCCTCTCCCGAATACCAGGCAGCCGTGACCTGTTGCCAGTCTTCTGCGTCGTGTTGTTGTTGATGTTGCTGTCACGGGTAGGCACGTTTTTCTGGGGGTTGTTGTTGTTGCAGCTGTAGCTGGTGGGTTTGTTGTTGTTGTTGTTGTTTTTGTCATCTGATTCTTCAAGCACTTCTGGAACGCCGCCCAGGCGTCGGTGAGTTGTCGCTGTTGTTCTGCTGTTGAAGATTTCCGGCTTCATGGTGCTGATAGATTTCGTGGAAACACGCGCGTCTGCACACACACACACACACACACACACACACACACACACAACACACACACACGCACGCAAAACACACACACACACACGCACGCACGCACGCACGCACGCACGCACGCACGCACGCACGCACACACACACAACACACACACACACACACACACACGTGTGCAAGAAAAGAAAGGCAATGAGTAAGAAAAGTATGCAAGAAACGAAAGAAGAAAACAGGTTAAAAAAAACAATTTTTAAGTGTGTGTGTGTGGGGGGGGGGGGGGGGGAGGAGGAGAGGAGGGGGGGGGGGGCGAGGAGGGGGAAGGGGGGATGGGGGATGGGGGATGTATGTAACAGAGACAGAAGAAAATTGGTCAAAAAGGACACGAGCAAGACGAAAAAGAAGAAAATAGATGGGTGTGAAAAGACGTATGTCAGAAAGCAAAACAAAAAAGAAAGGTTAAAAAGAAAAGGACGCATCCAAAAAGAAAAAGAAGACAATGGATAAGAAAATGTTCTTATGAGAGAAAAAAAAAAGAAGAAAAGGAAAAGCAGAAAATGGAAGCGAAATAAAAGAGGTAAGGCAGAAGAGAACGTTGGCAATGGGTAAAAATATAGAATGCTTGTGGCAGGAGAAAAAATGAGTTTTCAGAAAATGGATATATTGTAGAAAAGCAAATACGGAAAGATAGGTGCAAAAAGAGACCTTTATGAGAATAGACAGAAGAAAATGGGCAATAAAAAAAAAAAACCCACATACACGGGAAGAAAAAAAAAATGGGGAGGAAAAAGGATGACCTGCAAGAAGAACAACAAGAAAATGGGCGAGCTAGAAGAAAGGACGTATGCAAGAAAGAGAAGGAACAAAAAAAGGTTTAAAGAAAAGGGAAGTAAGAAAGAAAAAAACAGACATTACAAACTGTGAAGAAAAAAGGGACGTATGAAAGAAGAGAACAGGTAAAAAAAAAAAAAAAAAACAGTGCATGCACACACAAAAAAAGAAACAAACAAACAAATTGGATCAGAAAAAAAGCAGGCCTTATGCAAGCAGAGAAAGAAGATGCATTAGTAAAAAGAGGCATATGCAAGAAAAGAAAGAAGAAAATGGCAAGAAAAAAAAGGACGCGGACGTATACGTGAAGAAACAGAAGACATGGCTATGGACAAAGGACGTAAGCAACAAGAGACAAAAGAAAATAGGTGAGAGAGAAAAAAAATGACGTATTGAAGAAGAGAAAGAAGAAAATGGTGAGAAAAAGGACAGACGCATGAAGAGAAAGAATAAAATAGATGAGAGAAAAAGGACAAAGAAAATATATTCAAGAGAAGAAAGAAGAAATGGGTGAGAAAAAGAGGACGTATGTACGAACAAAAACAAGAAAGGGGGGGGGGGGGAATAATGTACGCAAGAGAATGTGAAAATAGTTGTAAGAGAGAGAGAGAGAGAGAGAGAGAGAGAGAGAGGAGAGAGAGAGAGAGAGAGAGAGAGAGAGAGAAGAGAGACAGACAGACAGACAGACAGAAAGAACTGACAAGGAAAAAGAAAAGGGATGAGAAAAAAAAGCATGTATAAGAAGAGAACGAAGAAAAAAAATGGGTAAGAAAAAAGGGGCATAATCTCCAGTCATGTCAAAGCTCATTGTTGATGATAGGCTGGATGGTCTACCAGTGTCTACAGTGTGACATAACGACCCAGCTCCGACAGACCTAGTACTGTTTCAAGCGTAAGAAAAGAGCCGAACTGGTATCTTTCTTTCGTTCTTTCTTTTTCCTTTTTTGTTTTTGTTTGTTAAATAAATTCTTTCCTGTAAAAATATTCTGACTCATGTCAAAATTTTCTCTGTATTTTTTCTTTATTGCATTCTTGTTTCTTACTTTTTAAAAATGTTAAAGATATGATATTCTGTGCTTCTTCTCTTACTATATGGTATCTATTATTTTTTAAGTAATTCCTCTTTCTCTCTGTCTGTCTGTTCTGTCTCTGTCAGTCAGTCAGTCTGTCCTGTCTCTCTCCCCTCTCTCTCTCTCTCTCTCTCTCTCTCTCTCTCTCTCTCTCTCTCTCTCTCTCTCATTTTTGGTTATGTCAGTCAAATTGTTTCGTCTCTCTTATTTCTGCCTCCCCCCCCCCCCCCCCCCCCCCCCCCCACCATTCTTTCAAAAACGTTCTTACAAAGTGTTACTTGGTTTCTTTTCAGCTTAAATCACTCTTCTTGCGAATCTCTCTCTTTTGGGGCTATTTTTCCTTTTCTTATCTTGTACGTGTGTGCGTGTACTAGCATAGCCTTTATAATTATCATGTTGGGTTGGGGTTCTTTTGTTTTTTTTTCCGATTTTTTGAATGTCGTTCTTTCCTTTGTTTGCTTTTTGATTGTGTTCCTTCAATCATGCACAATGTGTTCCTTCAATCATGCACAATGTGTTCCTTCAATCATGCACAATGTGTTCCTTCAATCATGCACAATGTGTTCCTTCAATCATGCACAATGTGTTCCTTCAATCATGCACAATGTGTTCCTTCAATCATGCACAATGTGTTCTTTCAATCATGCACAATGTGTTCCTTCAATCATGCACAATGTGTTCCTTCAATCATGCACAATGTGTTCCTTCAATCATGCACAATGTGTTCCTTCAATCATGCACAATGTGTTCCTTCAATCATGCACAATGTGTTCCTTCAATCATGCACAATGTGTTCTTTCAATCATGCACAATGTGTTCCTTCAATCATGCACAATGTGTTCTTTCAATCATGCACAATGTGTTCCTTCAATCATGCACAATGTGTTCTTTCAATCATGCACAATGTGTTCCTTCAATCATGCACAATGTGTTCCTTCAATCATGCACAATGTGTTCCTTCAATCATGCACAATGTGTTCCTTCAATCATGCACAATGTGTTCCTTCAATCATGCACAATGTGTTCCTTCAATCATGCACAATGTGTTCCTTCAATCATGCACAATGTGTTCTTTCAATCATGCACAATGTGTTCCTTCAATCATGCACAATGTGTTCCTTCAATCATGCACAATGTGTTCTTTCAATCATGCACAATCTACGTTTACCTTGTCACTGTTCTTTCAATCATGCACAATCTACGTTTACCTTTTCACTTTTCTTCCATTAAGCGTTTTATTCGTTTCATTTCAGTCCAAGAACAAAACGAAAGAAGAGTCAAATAACAAAAAGAAAGAAGAGTCAAATAACAAAAAGAAAGAAGAGTCAAATAACAAAAAGAAAGAAGAGTCAAATAACAAAACGAAAGAAGAGTCAAATAACAAAACGAAAGAAGAGTCAAATAACAAAACGGAAAGAAACAAATTTATTACAGGCAGAAAATAGTGGAAGAGTCGGAGGGAAGGAGTGGAAAAGGAAGGGGGTGGTAATAATTCAGAGAATTCGGCAGAAATAAACAAAAACTTACCTTCTTCTCCGTTCGCGTAGTATTCCCGGGTTTGTTAACAAACAATTTTCCGGCTTAAATTAACAGATCACGCTATCTCTATAAAAAAAAAATTAAAAGATATTTTTTTTAAACTCCGAAGAGAACGAGAGGAAAGCGTGGAGAACGAGGTCGGTATACTTCCCAGTCAAAGGACAGTGACCCGGTGGAGAAGAGAGAGAAAAGCTTTCTCCAGACGGTTTTATTTCTATTTGGCACAGTTAGACGGAAATTATGTTAGAACTAAAATGATTCATGTTAAGTACGAAAAAGCTGCATTATTCAATGCGCTGGCATTAAAATTGAATCTATTATTATTATTATTACCTTTTCTGAAGCTTTCCACCTCCTTTTCTGTATTCCTTTTCCTCCCCCTAAAATGCCTCTTCACGCTTTGTTCCAATCATTAAACTATAATCCGGAATGGCTGTTCGGTACTGTACATCATTCACCTCCACCTTATGCCAGCGCACGGCCGAAGACTGAAGCACGAAGGGGTTAAGTACGGGTTATCGGACCTACGGGGGCGTTACAGTGGCCGTTCGTTCCCCCCACACACACTCCCACTCTTAAGTCTCTCACACACACTCAAACACGCCCACGCCACAGTCTTGGTCACTGGACTGGCTGACAATAGCTGCCAGAGACTGGGGTGTCTGTAGCTGCTGGTCTCAACGCGCACTTTAAGATCAAACGATCCCATAGAATGGCGCGTGCGTGATAGGGCATGTACTGTTGTTTCTATTTAGGCGGCGGCTCAGGTCAGAATTGTTCTAGGTCGATGATTTTTTGATGGATGAAACCTTTTTTTTTTTAGACACGCACGCACGCATGCACGAACACACACACACACACACGCACGCACGCACGCACGCACACACACACACACACACACACACACACACACATGCCTTTAAAATGGCACAAGTGAGGTGATGTCAAAATGGGGCGAAATGTCGCAACTATGAGGCGGCACTTCGGGTGGCTCTCTGAGCCATACTATGGAGTGTATCTGTTACCGTCAATCCGTGAAATCAGGCAATGTGTGTAATAAGCATGACATATAGGGAACCCTCTCGAGTCAAAGTTAGGGTTAGGTTTTGGGTTAAGGTTAGACCTCAAGTCAGTATGAGTTTGTAAAAGGCAAACAGTGAGGTGGTCAGGGCATCACAACTTTGTAAAAGCAAACAGTTAGATGATACCGGAAGTGGCATCTGAACAGAATGGGGCGATGGAGTGTAAATCTGTGTGTGTGTGCGTGTGAATTTGGACGATGTTGGCAAAACTGAGGTGAGTGAGACATTGAATGCAGCACCTCAATATTGCATTCTTGAACACCATTCAACATGTAAAAAACGTTAGGCGACAAAATTTCGCCCCATTTTTCAAATCGCCCCATTTTATGGAGACGTGGATTACATGATCGCCTCACTGTATACCTTTTACACACACACACCACCACCACCACCACCACCACACCACACACCACATGCACGCGCACACGCTCTCTCTCTCCTCCCCCCCCCCCCCCCCGCCTCCCCCCAATGTCATTTACTAATTTCTGGATGTGCCTATTTCTGTTGTATTATAAAGTTTTCATCAAAATATTCGTAATTTATGAACAAATTCGTTACGTGCTTTCAGCTTAAAAAAAAAAAAAAAGTATTTGTATTGTCTCCCCATGCCTTTCCATTTGCACCACTTCATGATGTTCTCTCTCTGTCCTCTCCTTGCTATCATCGTAACTACATTTACTGAGGACAGGATGAAGAAAAGCTTTGAAGGTTATTTTTAACACTCGATAATTTGGACACACGCACGCACGCGCACACACGCATACACATACGCGCGCAAGCATGCACTGTCGCGCATGTACACGCGCACGCGTACACAGACACATACACAACCTCCCTTCCTCTCCCTCTTACACACACACACTGAAGTTAATACCCTTGTTTTGTCAAGTGTGTGTCGTATAAGACATAGGCCTACATGTAGTTGTGGTTCTATTTTGAGCCAGTCAAGTATCCACATTCCAGTGGCGTCGGAAGATCTTTTGCATTGGTGGGGTGGGGTGGTGGTGATGGCCAGAACTGACAAGTATTTTGACAAACAATACTGTAGTTTATCCTCCTTTTTTTTTTAAAGCAGCAGGCGGGGAGAGGGGTGAAAACAAAAGGGGGGGGGGGGGGGGGGGGTCATCCTGAACTTTTTCCATACAATGTGTTTGTGTATGTATCATCTTCCCAACTCTGGTTAAAGCAGGGATGTGAAGGAGGAGGCAGAGGAGATTCTAAGACGATGAGATAAGCTCTGTGTGTGTGTGTGTGTTCGTTCCTTAGTTTTACGTCTGTTCACCCTTAAGTGGTATTAGACGGGAAAGGCGGGGGGGGGGGGGAGAAGAAATAGGAGAAATAAAGGTATGAAAGAAGAGATTGTTTATGCATGCATTGATATTGTTTAGAGAGTGTGTGATAGTAAAGATTATGTGTTTTTCCTACATACCTACACCTACAATTCTATATAATGATCAAGCTTTATATGGGATATGAATTGTTGAAAATGACAGAATTAGTAGAAAGGAAGTGAGGTTTACCATCTATATGAAACGTGACTTAACAATTAACAGAAGATTAGTATAACAACAATTGAATCCAACAATAAATTAACTATTCAAAGGAAAAGACCAATAGGACTGAGGTGTAAAACTTCTGAAAAACATTTAAGAAGATGGAAGTCATTTAACACTTCCTGAACAGTTAATGGTATTTGACGAGTCAGTAAATCCCCTGCAGTTTTCGTCATTAATTCTTTGATACTAGGACAGTGTAAAATCAGATGGCTAATGGAAATTTGATTTCCACATACACATTTAATATCTTTAGAAAATTTTGTTTTAAAAGCATTTAAACGAATTTTGAACATCAGAGAACTAATATGTCTTGAACTGTATCAGATATGTGATTTAAAATTAATTTGGAATTTATTGTGCCGACGCTTTTTATACAATTGTGTGAATATTGCTTATCTGATGTCTTCAGCATGTTATCAAACTTATCAATAGTGTCTGCTCCAGTTCTAAAGAAGCAAGCCAGGCTACCCACCTTCAGCTCTGTACAATCTGGTGCCACTCAGTATACCAAAAGAACAGTTCAGAACAACAAAAGAACTGTTCAGAATGCAGTGTAATGACAAGCTTTTGTTTTTCACTTTTCCCTTTTGCTGGGGTTTTGTCACACAAGCCATGATAGTTCTACACCACCCCTCCACATCATCAACTTGACAAGACTGAAGGAGATTTTATAGGTTTCACCATTCCAACAGAACTTTACAAGCTCCACATATAAACAAAAGGACAAGAACTGTCTTTGGCAAAATTGTGCGAAACAAAATCATTTGAATAAAACTACCGCTCTAATCACTTTTGCTAGACTCTTCATCTTTCCACGCCACCCAACCTCTCTAAACAACAGATCACTGTGACTGTGGGTGTAGAATTGAATGCAAACTTTTTTTCTGAAGCAATAAACAATACAGTAAACAATACAGATCGTTCAAAAGAATATGCTATAAAGTTTCTCTCTCTCTCTTTCCCTTTTGAATCGCTATATTCGATCTTTCCCCTATGGCATTTTTTTTCTCTATTTTCTCAAATGATAAGAACAATCTAACATTCTACAGATCAAGCAAGTCAGAATATTCAGAGGTGGGAATCCCTGACTGCAAAAGAGAGAAGAAAGCCTCAGGATCTTGAAATGTTTAAGGTGCATGTGTATACAATGCAGATAGGTACGTGTGAACGCGAGTGTGTATATGCTTCGAAAATGACAGCTGAGAAATCATTGTCTGCCCAATTAGTTTCAGGCATGCTTTGTAAAAATGAAGAATCACAAAATGTTTTGCCTGCGGTTCAAGGGGGAAAAAAATCTTTTCATGCTAGCCACAGTTTGGGGTCAAAGGTACATGAAAGTCAAGAAAAAAAAAAAGAAAGTTTAAAAACAGAAAATGCTTTGACTTGCTGTGTACTTTATATCTGCTACACTGAATCCCCAGACAACTTGGCCCGTCTGTCACATGAAGCATACAGTGTGTGGAAGCTCGAAGGGAACAGATAACACAACTGCCATGACACTGGGATGTAAAAATTCACCCCAAGCTGTGGACATCTATTATGGAAGCACTGAAGGCTAGGCACAGTAGTTGGATTTGTATTCTAGCGTTTCTGTCAAAAAGAACAAAGGGCAGGCACATATCTTGTGTCAGTCAAGTCTGTAAACGGCAGCAAAATATGGTTTTGAAAATTGTGTCGCTTCAGTTTATCTTTTTTTCTGCATGAGGTAAGCTTGGTTGCCTGTTTCAGACTGCTATCAGAGAGAAAAATAAAACCAGAAGTTATCAAAAATAAATGTGATTTATTACTATAAAACCTTGAAACAGAAGTTTAAAAACATTTTTCACCTTAGACAATGTTTTTTAGGAGACCTTTAACCATAGTTCGGACAGCAAAACAATGTTATTAAGACAATCAGTCTTTTCAAGTTATCAGAAATTTTCAGTTTATTCATACTTGGGGAAAAGTGTACTCAACTGTAGATGGTTTTAGAAGTATGACTTGATCCCAATGCAGTAAAAGTGTTAATCTTTTTAAGTATGCAAAGACTGAATATTTTCATCAATGTGACTATACAGCATGTGGAGTTTTCCTTCCACAATGCATTTGACCACACTATATTAAAAAAAAAAAAAAACACACACAAACACAACTTTTATTATTCAGGCTATAATTATCTACATACAGACAAATTTGTCACTCTTCAAAAGCAAGCCTCCACACACATACAATCATTACAAGCCACACAGAAATTTGAAATTGTTTTTAATTCAATATTTCAGTAAAGATGCTAATCACTTGAGGATACATGACATCACTGCAAGTATAGCGCCACTCTCACGGACTTGTGATTATGCAAGTTTGCATAATTTCTTTCAACACTGATTTAATCACCAACGTGCCAATGGGAATGTCCTTTCATACATACATATCCCCCTTACTCTCAAAACACACAGATGTCCAGGTGCACATTCATGCAAACAAACAGCTTCCACTCACACATCCAAGTCCTAACCACATGCATGTGCCCAGAAAAATTGTAATAGTTCTCCATATTGTCATCCTATACATGTGCTCATATGCACGTGTCCTCATACAAACACATATGCACACCTACACACACTCACAAACGCCACCCATTTTTCCCAGTCTCACAACAGCTCTGTGATTTCCTCTTCACTACTGCTCTCTGCCAACAGCTTGTTAAAGTCATCTCCATCACTGTCATCGCTATCATCGTCGTCATCATCATCATCACCATCATCACTGTTGCTTCTGTTCTCCTCTTCGTCTTCCCCACTGTCCTCTCCCAACACCTTCTCCTCTCGATGTCCCCTCTTCGTTTCCTCCTCCACCTCCTCCTCACTGCTCTCCCCCAGTGCCATCACCTTGTCGATGTGTCCAACGTCACTGTCGCTGTCATCCTCATCTTCCCCTTCGCGTTTCCTTTTCCGGTCCTGGTGTTTGAGACCAGCCTGGCTGCTCAGATATTGTAAGGTGTACATGTTGTGTTCTACCCTGTGACAAGATAACACAATGCGTCACATTACTGCTGGTCATCACTGTGCTGTTTCAACCACAACCAAAAGAAACCAAAGCAAAAAGAAAAAGAGGTTTTGACAAAGACTTACTGGTTTGTTGAGGTGTGTATGCGTGTATGTGTATGTGTTGATCATTCATTACTTGTTGCTTAACCGTCTTTAGTATGCACTTACCTGAGCTTAGTTACGCCGAAAACCCATCGGCAAGGTAAGTAACTCCGAAATTTGAACATGGTTACCCAATTTAAAAATTAATTTAAAAAAGAGGAAAGGAAATAGTGAAATGAAAATAATTTTAAAAATTCCTACGAATATATATGTTGCTATATCATAAGTTTGAAGAATATCATATGAGCCATTTACTCGGGAAAAGAAAAAAAATCTTCTTCAGAACGTTCTTCCGAATCATACCTGGAACATCATTCCAGTCGAAATCTAGGTCACTCTAAGCTTCATTACCCAGCACTTTCACTAAGTCTTATGCCATAAATCCTACAAATCACAGTATCTTCATCACTAAATCTCGTTATAGAACGGCAGAAATCAAGGTTAGCTATGGCGAAAAACAGCATTTCGACCACAAAACTTTAAAAATTCGTAACACGAGAACTACGACACGTATCGACTCGCCGTTTTTTGCAAACGGAAGTAAATGGCCACAGGAAGAAGGAAGTCACGTTCTCGCGAGACTTCCTTTTCTACGAGAAATATGGCGGCGCCCATTGTTGCCACGTGTTTTACCGGGCGCTGGCAGTTGCTCAGCGTTTTGGCCGTGTGATTTCCGGTTGGGCGCTAGCGGGTTCTCGCCTGTCAAGAGGGTTAATTCAATGCGCTACGCTGTAGTTTAGATTTATATTGCTCACATACTGTGTGTGACATACTTAAGCAGAAGCATCTGCGGAATTTTTATGCCTATGCAAGCTTAATCCAGAGGAAAATACACTGGCCATTTGCTTTACCTTTCAACTTTATGCAGTTCTTTACCCATACACTAAAAACAGCGTAGTTTTCTCTAAATAGTGCCATTTTGAAACAGGTAAAGTTTCACTTTTAACCCGAAAAGCTAGCAGAGACAAGGCTATACTCTCGCGAGAAGTCATCAAACTTGTGATAGGTGAAGTATCCAACACTGAGCATGTTTGTATGACTAACGGAAGACTATTTTGATGGAAAGGATCATCTAATTCTTCCGAAGCCCCTTTGCTGATGGACACTGTTGAAACGTTGCATGGGAAACATATGTACCTTTCACACTTTTTCCCATTCATTTCACTGACATCGTTTTAAAACCAACATAATTGCAGAACTTTACAAGCACCCCTCATGAAAAATCTGTTTAGAGATTTTAATGTCAACATCTATAAACTTTCAAATATTGGCAAAATAGGGTAATCACCACTGAGTGAAACAGCCCTCACAGTGTACATAACATGTGCAGTCGATCTGCAATCACAAAAATCACTGCTGGTCTACACATTACATAACGACTTACACCTGAGAAAGTTCCTTGCGCCGCCGAGACAAGTTCTTCTCCAGGGTAGCCCAGGAGGTGAGCAGGGAGGGGGCCCTGGCCTTGAGGCTAGGGCCGTGACTGACCAGCAGGTTTCGGATCCAGGTGACGTAGAAGTGCAGGTGGGCCGTGTCCCCGACGGCCTGCACCAGGTAGGTCAGCAGGCGGTCCACATAGCGCTCGGCCATGTCCTGGCAGATGGACTCCACTGCACACCCGACACCACAAAGCATCCTTTACTGACACTGTTGGGGACCATTCCACCAAAAGACACATCTGACTTT
>CM031602.1:13992937-14025437 GCA_018398815.1 Conus ventricosus | reverse complement strand
CCATTTACCAAAAAAAATTCTTCTGGGGCCCTTTTTCACAAAAACACGTGCACATCGTTTTTTTCTTAGTGAGTATGCACATTCTCAATAGTGAAATGAAGCTACTGAACAAGGGTGGGCACTGTCAAATTTGCAAAAACAGACTGTGCTGAAGGCAAGCTTACAGTAACAGCAGTAAGGATATGGTTTTCCAACAAATTCTTCAATACCTGGTTAATTGGTACACTTTGGGAGAAATTCCTGCTTTCTCTTCCCTTTTTCTTTTTGTTTGTTGGGTTTTTTTTGTGTGCTTTTTTGCTTTTGGGCATGTAGCCCCATTATGCTTCATTTGTTTCAGCATGTTTCGAGAGTTATTGCTCTTTGGTCAAAGCATTTAAACCAGCACACCAAGACAGTGTCATGGTTATACTCCACAGGTGCTATTACTACTCAACCACTTACTGCCAAGAGAACTTTTTAAAGTTGTTCTTTTCTCTTTTTTTCTTTTACATTCAGCAGATTTGGGGATATGTCCGCAAAGCGTTAGTACAGAACACGCTCAAAGGTTAAAATCATCTGATATATGCTACTCCATACTGACACAACACCACCTGACACAGACTCGCCAAATGAAGACGCATCTCCTCTCACCTTTAAAATTCAAATTTTTTTTTTCTGGAACATTCTGACTTAGTCTATTCTGGATCTCCTGTCCAAAGAAAGTCTTCCTCTGTGTAAAGGAAAACTCTAGGAGAGCATTTTGTCAATACCACACCTACCTCCCAAAGCAGTCTCCCTCTGTCAAAAGCAAAACCTCATGGGAACATTTTAAGTCTACCTCCCAAAGTAAAGTCTCACACACTCTTTAAGAAAACCGTATGGAAACCCCAATAAAACTTCCCTCCCTTTAAAGCCACAATCTTCTTTAAGAGGATTTCTAGAAGTTGTTTCTGACAGGATCTGCTGTACTACCACCCCCCATACCACACACACACACACACACAAACATACACACACACTAAAGTGGGTGTATCAATTTTCCCACCACAAAGATTTTACTAACACAAAAATGCAAAACTAACCCTAACTTGATCCTAACCCTAACCTTGTCAGACTACTTCACTTTCTTAAATCTTCTTTTTTTTTTTTACTAATGAGAAATCTACTAGCTAATTTTTTTTTTTCTTTTTATGTCAATTAATTCATTTGAGTGTGGTTTCATTTATGAATATTTCCCATAACAGAAACATGCTGAATCTACAAGAAAAAGATTTCTGGGGAAAAAAGTGGGTTTCTGTAAAAATCACCTCACATTTTGGTCTTTCGGCAGGTTTATAACCCACTGATACTTTACAGTCATTCACACACACACGCGCGCATACACACACACACACACACACATGCGCATACACACACACACACACACGCACACACGCACACACACACACACACACACACACACACACGCACACACACACACACACACGCACACACACACACACACACGCCACACACACACACAAAACACTCGCACACACACACACACACACACACACACCTCGCACACACACACTCGCACACACACACACACACACACACACTCGCACACACACTCGCACACACACACACACACACTCGCACACACTCGCACACACACACACACACACACACACACACACACACACACACACACACACACACACACACACACTACAGGCATCACTCTCCCGACAGACTAATGAAGCACAGACCTCAACGCCATCAAAGGAGTGGTTGATGGTGATGGGGAACTTTTTCATCAGCAGCTGATGGCGGATGGAGTACACGACCACATTGGGGAGTTGCCGCCAGCCAGGACCACCTTGCCATCTCCACTGTAGGTCAGCGTGTTGAAGGCTCTGAAAAAAAAAAAAAAAAAACGTATCCATTAATACACATGCAACAGTCATGCTTTCAGTAACGACATTCAGGTTTCTCTCTGGTAATATAACTGTTTATAATAATTTATCATAATTAGTACCATTAAGCGCAGAACATAAGATAAATGGTCGTCCGTTCTTCGTCTTCATTGTCCTGACTGTTGTTTGTTTAACCTGAAGAAGACCTAGGAGGTTGAAACGCATCGTGCTTTGCCCTGTAATCTGCTTTGTATGGATTGTTTTGCGGAGCTCATAATTCTCTTTCAAAAATTTGCTTCAATTTCCGGCTTCAGTCAACTCTCCTTGAAACTAACTCTGGTAATAATTGCTGTATGCATTCTCTCCACATCAACGAACTCTGAAACACTCCTCCACGGAAACCCCTGTTCTGGCCAATTAAAAGTGTGGCCTTGTGCTGGCAAGGCTGTGTGAAGAGTTCTCAAGCTAATGTGATATTATTACTCCTTCCACAACAACAGGTCAACACTGGTCAGATGATCCCATGCACTGATGACCAACGGACTGGCAACATGACCGACGTGAGGTTGATGTCTTTGCACAGAGCACTATGTGGAAAAAAAACAGACCATGGCAGCAGCATTTTATTATTGCTGAAGTTGTCCAGATCTTAAAACAGAAGGACCTTACACTGAAACAAAACAGACGAAGAGAAAATAAAATGGTATTTCTGATAACCAAAGCAACAGGCAGGATAAAACAGTCACCAAGTACTCATGAGAGAAGAGTGATGGGAAGTGAGGAGGGTGGGGAAACGGCATGGGTATGCAAACCATGCTGCTAATAAATGGTTAGAAAACCCACTGTTGCTGATGTGAGTGAACTCTTTGTGAAGGCATCAAGAAAGTCACTTTCACCGCTAACCAGATCTTTTGCAGATAAACCAAGGCATAAGAAGACCACTGGTAGTACTGGTGATAAACTGAACCTCTATGCAAGTTCCAGAATGGTAAAAACGGAGAAGAGTCTTAGGAAGACTGCAGTCAGAAATGTAACAACGGAGGAGTCTTAGGAAGACTGCAGTCAGAAATGTAACAACGGAGAAGTCTTGGGAAAACTGCAGTCAGAAATGTAAAAACAGAGGAGTCTTAGGAAGACTGCAGTCAGAAATGTAACAACGGAGGAGTCTTAGGAAGACTGTAGTCAGAAATGTAACAACGACGAGTCTTAGGAAGACTGCAGTCAGAAATGTAACAACGAAGGAGTCTTAGGAAGACTGCAGTCAGAAATGTAACAATAGAGGAGTCTTGGGAAGACTGCAGTCAGAAATGTAACAATAGAGGAGTCTTGGGAAGACTGCAGTCAGAAATGTAACAATAGAGGAGTCTTGGGAAGACTGCAGTCAGAAATGTAAAACCAGAGGAGTCTTAGGAAGACTGCAGTCAGAAATTCAACAACGGAGGAGTCTTAGGAAGATCAGTCTGAAATGTAAAAATGGAGGAGTATTAGAAAGATTGCAATCAGAAATATAAAAAGAAAGGAATTCTACGAAGACTGCAGTCAGAAATGTAACAACGGAGGAGTCTTAGGAAGACTGCAGTCAGAAATGTAACAACGGAGGAGTCTTAGGAAGACTGCAGTCAGAAATGTAACAACGGAGGAGTCTTAGGAAGACTGCAGTCAGAAATGTAACAACGGAGGAATCTTAGGAAGACTGCAGTCTGCATGTCCTCCCCAGCCAGCCTTCCCTGAACTTTCACCTCAAGTTCACCTCCTCGCTCCCCAACCTTCTACCCCCTTCCACACCACCTTTCACTGCACACACGTTATGACCTTGCCCTACCCACTGCCTAAATGCCAAACGATACAGGTCTAGCCTAAGCTTCTCAACAGCCTAAACTTCTCTGGGATTGGCCACCAGGCAGCATGTGAGCTGTACAGGTACACTGCCCCTCTGGTTTGCTGATGACATAGCATCCTTTGCAATTCCTCACAACGTCAAATGTTTTAGGTCAAATTTTCCTGCTACAAGCCCTTCAACAAGTGATCTATGACCTTTATCTTCATGCTGAGTTTACTAAAAAGATGATTTGGATAACTGTCCAGCTACCGAAGAAAATAGTTTCCATATATGAAACTAAGACATGATTAATGCTAAAAATGTATATACTCCACCTTTTCTGTTTACATGATTTCCATGACCTTGGTGATTTACTGGAATGGTGTGATATTGGAATCTGGCTGCAAAATTTGCTTTCTCAGATATCATGACAAACTCGAAGTGAATTTCATGATTTTTTACAAGATGTTTACACTTGCTGTAACCATTGTGCACATGAATTATTTTGTTATGTGAGTTGTTGCTACATTCTATTGTGCACATGAATTATTTTGTTATGTGAGTTGTTGCTACATTCTATGAAGAAATGACTGTAATTTCCACATTTGTGATGTAGATAATCAAAGATCATTACCTCATTCCGGACAGCTTATGAGGTAATTTGTAAGAAGACAGCCTCCACTCCAGCCGACTTAATAAAAACTCAGTATAGTGCATGCAGTCTGAATCTTTCGACAAGTCCAATTATTTTCAGTTAGGACTTTTTCATGCCTCTCTCCCTTGTATAGCTTTCTTCAGAACATTAGATGTGCACCGTTACTGTGTGACAATTTTCTGACAGTTATTTGTGCTAATGAAGGCGAGCCCCAAGACAGCTGACATGCTAGTGGGATAACTTTCTCAGACAAACTACTCATCACGTGTTATCTTCCTCCAAGTGGCAGACCTCAACTCACCTTCCAGCAGACTGGGTCTTCCCCGTCACCTTGGAGTCTTCAGTGCGGCCATAAGCCCAGGTCATGGCGGCCCTCAATGGTGCCGATCTGCCTGGCGTTGATGGCGTCCCAGATCAGAATCTGGGCATTCAGGGTAGAGACGGCCAGCTCCTTCCCATTGGGATGAAAATCTAGTGCAAGCACTGACAACACCACCAAAACCAAATTTTGATTTGTGTGTGAAAACAAGTAATCACTGCGTTATTTCAAACACAATTTCTGAATTCATCTTTATTTTTTGAGTCTAGACTTTATCATTGATGCCTCGACAACCTCTATTCAGGGTTATGAGACAAGTACAGTAGAATCCATTAATTATTTTGATCTCATCTGAATGTGATTTTATCTTTATGATTAACAGATTCATTGATCTTCATTTTCCTTTTCAATAATAGGTTGTTGATGAGAATAATCAAAGTCTGATCTTCATTTTCCTTTTCAATAATAGGTTGTTGATGAGAATAATCAAAGCGCTTCAGTCAAACTTTATCAGCAATGCCAGTTGCTTTTTTTTAAGGGCTGCCCTGCGCATCTGTCCCCATCCCTCACCTTCTGATTTCTGTAGGAGAGTCTCCTTTGCCCCTCGGCTCTCAAACACCTCCCACAGCTTGACGGTGCAGTCCCATGAGCCACTGGCCAAAATGGTCTTCTCTGTGCCTCTGCTGAACGCCAAGCAGCTGACGGGGCCTGTGTGATCCGCGAACACCTGCGCGTAGGAAAGGTGGTCACGACTGGATTATGGGTAAAATAGGACAAAATGAGATCATCATACATAATATATTTGTAAATAAGATTTAAAAAAAAAAAAAAAAAGCAACTCTCAGAGAGGAAGAAGTACAGATAAGAATACAAGAATGGAAAAACAAGGAGAGAAAAACTGGTTTGGAAAATGGCACAAATCCTTTCAATTTTTTTAGTTGATTTCCATTTTCATGAAATGAATAATAGAACACATCATACACAGGAACATATACACAGTCTGAACAAAGACCACCCTAATTAACACGTACAGGGAAAACTCAAAATAGACTTGTCATGCATGCATCTTCTGAATGGAAACAATTCACTTTCAGATTAATGAAATCCCTTCAAGCAGACTAGGGAAAACTGTAACGTTTTCCTAAAACTTTTAGTAAATGTGGTGAACCAACTCAAGCCGTCCACCCCCCCCCCCCCCCCCCCCCCCCCCCCCCACCTCCTTCCCCTCCAACTTTGTTCTTTACTAAGGGAGATAAATCATAAACCTTTGTAATATGAAGTTCCATAATTCATTTAAAAAGAAAAAGTTCTGATCAGTCGGAGTTAACTCCCCTTTCCACCTCATCCTGGAAATTTCCAGTTCTATAAAAATGACACGGGAGGAAAACCTTTGGTAGTACCGACAAACGAAAAAGGAAAAAAATCAATATACTTTTAAAGTGTTTGAGCATTCTAAAGGCAGCCAAACATAAAACATTTGAAATCATTTAACCAACATCCTAATAAACAACTAATATGTCTACAATTTTTTTGTTGTTGTTAAAAATACAGAATTTCAAAGAACGTTTGTGCAAAGAAAAATAAAAGTACTACTACTGCTACTCTTACTTCACATTTACACACACACACAAACCAAATTCAGACTATGTAACTGACCACAGATGAAAAACAAACCGGCCATCTAGAAGACCACAGCCACCATGACTCACCTCCAGCAGGCGATTAGTCTTTATTGACCACACGAAGATTTCAAACACATCCTGGCAACCAGCACACACCACATCCCCTGTGGGGTCCACGGCTATACAGCTGAACTGCACATGTCGTGGGGCCACGAACGTTCTGAAGTTTCGGTATCTGTTGACAACATTTGTAGGCTATAAAACCACCCTTGACAGACATGTGATGCTCATCAAATATTTCACACACACACAGAAATGGAACGCCAGAGGTTTGTACTGTATTGGTATATGGGGGTCTATCACTCACACTGCTGGTTCAAATAAGCAATCAACTGGAGAAAAAAAGATGGGTCTAGTTCAAATTATCTCACTTGCAGGTGTATTTGTAAGGAAAAAAGTTTTCATTAACTGCCGTTTTCTTCAAGAGTAAAATGAAACGATTAGCACCTACGTTCGTCAACAAGTCAATACTGATCACATTGTCTTGCAGAACTTACAATAGCCAGTTTCATTAACTGCTGTTTTCTTCAAGAGCAAAATGAAATGATTAGCACCTACGTTCGTCAACAAGTCATACTGATCACATTGTCTTGCAGAACTTACAATAGCCAGTTAAAACAGTCAATGAAATGCACTGTCACTCAGAAGATTTCTAATCTGTCTCTGTGACCTTGGACTGTTTAAACACCGACTGTGACTCATCACAATGGTCTGACGTTGGCTGATCAATGTACACACAATGGATGTTTTTTTTTTTTATAGTATCATGCATTACTTCAAAAACTTTGAACAATGGTGTGGGTGCAACGACAATCTGATACTCTGGAACACAATGGAATGCATGCTGAAATTGATATGTTTTTTTTCTTTTTACTGACAAACTAATAGGGCAAGATAAAATCAGAACCAAAACAAACTAAAACCATTCTTCATCATGTAACAATTGAGTACCTAGTGAGATCGAAGGCACGGACGGTTCCATCCAGTGAAGAAGATACAACGGCTTTGCCATTCTGTATGAAGGTCAAGTCGGTTACCTTCCCTGTGTGCTGGTCAAAGGTCACATAGCAAAAACCACTGTTCGTGTCCCACACCTTGACCTGAAACAACACCAACAGCATATAATGACAGGAGGCATTAAAAAAAAAAATTTCTCTCTCTGAAGCTGAAGAAAATAATACGCAAAAAAAATAATTCGCCATTAGTTCCTCCAGTGTTTGTAGCTGTCACAAAAATATTAATTATAGTTCGACATAAACACGCATGAAATCATTACGAGGCAAAATATCCTATGAGGAAAGCCCCCTCATCCCACAATCCTCAAACTCTTCTCCTCCCCTCTCCTCACACAGAGAAAAAAAACATCCATGAGGACAGAGAAGACTTTCAAATTTCAAATGTTTCACCCAGAGCAAACCTAGTAACACAAATATTTGTCATATTCATAGAATTTTTTTCCAGGTTTAACACATTTCTCATGACTTTACCATACACATTTATACTCTGCTAATTTTCTTGTTCCTAGAAACTCCTGATGAAGGGACACCGCTCTAAACAGATCCCTGCCGACCCCTCACCTTTCCATCGTCTCCCCCAGAGGCCAGGTTCTGGCCACTGGGAGAGTAGGCCAGGCAGGAGGTGTGGTTGAAGTGGGCCTGCTGCTTCAGCACCTGCTGCTGACTCTGCCATTCCCACACCAACAGCTGCCCCAACTCCGCACACCCCAGCGCTATCAGGTCCCCCTGACTGTTGACTGCCACCGATGTGATGGACCGGTGGGGCCCGGAGTCCTCTGCGATTCTGAAAGTTTAGAAAGCTTGCTGAAGGAAAAACAGGTTCATCTTCTGGATACCATGAAGCCTTCAAATAAAGACTTTTGCAAACCGGTTCATCTTCTGGACACCATGAAGCCTTCAAATAAAGACTTTTGCAAACCGGTTCATCTTCTGGATACCATGAAGCCTTCAAATAAAGACTTTTGCAAACAGGTTCATCTTCTGGATAACATAAAGACTTTTGCAAACAGGTTCATCTTCTGGACAGGTTCATCTTCTGGACACCATGAAGCCTTCAAATAAAGACTTTTGCAAACCGGTTCATCTTCTGGATAACATAAAGACTTTTGCAAACCGGTTCATCTTCTGGACACCATGAAGCCTTCAAATAAAGACTTTTGCAAACAGGTTCATCTTCTGGATAACATAAAGACTTCTGCAAACCGGTTCATCTTCTGGACACCATGAAACCTTCAAATAAAGAATTTTGCAAACAGGTTCATCTTCTGGACACCATGAAGCCTTCAAATAAAGACTTTTGCAAACAGATTCATCTTCTGGATACCATGAAGCCTTCAAATAAAGACTTTTGCAAACAGGTTCATCTTCTGGACACCATGAAGCCTTCAAATAAAGACTTTTGCAAACAGGTTCATCTTCTGGACACCATGAAGCCTTCAAATAAAGACTTTTGCAAACAGGTTCATTTTCTGGATACCATGAAGCAGGCATGGGAATTGGAAAATTCAAAATCAGCTGAAACTAGGGGGGTCCGGGGGCATGCTCCCCCGGAAAAAAATTGAAATTTATGGTAAAATCTGTGCATTCTGTGCACATAATTCCTTTATTTTTAAACAGCAAACATGTGTATTTTCTGGACTAAAAACAGTGATTACAAAAGTATTCATTCTTTCTTCATGTTCATTCTCTCTGTAATAGACTGTCATACCCTGTTATTAATTTAAAATAATAATGACAATTAATATCTTCATGCAAGCAATTTTTTTTTACCTTCATCTGTTGAATTCAATAAGCACTTGTGGAAAGTGTTGCCTGACAAGTTTGCAGCAGTATCCTTGGTAAAAAAAAAAGCAGATAAAAAACCCCAAACCATTTCATTTCACAATACTTTCCCGTAATTTCCATCTGTCTATTGTCAAAATTGCCCGGTAAGCGTTGGTTGTTTGCAAGAGTAGCACTCTTCTCCAAGTGTCGTTTGCCGGCCAGATGGTCCGTCAGCACAAATGGACTGCCTACAAGTAACAACACCCCCCCCCCCCCCACCCCCTTTATGTGCCATAATGGTCATCCTCATGATCGTGGGCACCAAAGGAAAGAAGAAGAAGAAGCGCTACCAATCCACGACTTCCATACTGGACATGCTTGTTGCAAGTGACGCATCGTGCCTCGCCTGGCAAGTCCACTTTACGGAATCGCGTGCCGACACGTTCTTTCCTTAACTCTTCTTTCCATTGTACTTCGTGCACAACTACCACCCACTCCCACCTCTAGGCGTTCGCATACGTTCGCACACGAAGAGTCGAATTTATTGCCTCGTTCAATGATAGGGGCCCTACGCGTCGCCATCGTTCTCTTTTCTCGAGCGGAAGCGGAAAGCAGAGTTAGCTGAACACACACCTCCGGGCATGCGCGAGACGGTGCACAGGATTTTTCCCCCCACGCGGAAAACTTACTCGGCGGATTTTTTTTTCCGCGGACAGATTTTTTTTTTTCGCGGACAGAATTTTTTTCCCAGCTGAAATCCGCGAATCCGCGGCCAATTCCCATGCCTGATGAAGCCTTCAAATAAAGACTTTTGCAAACAGGTTCATCTTCTGGACACCATGAAGCCTTCAAATAAAGACTTTTGCAAACAGGTTCATTTTCTGGATATCATGAAGCCTTCAAATAAAGACTTTTGCAAACAGGTTCATCTTCTAGATACCATGAAGCCTTCAAATAAAGACTTTTGCAAACAGGTTCATCTTCTGGATACCATGAAGCCTTCAAATAAAGACTTCTGCAAACAGGTTCATCTTGTGGATAACATAAAGACTTCTGCAAACAAGTTCATCTTCTGGATACCATGAAGCCTTCAAATGAAGACTTTCGCAAACAGATTCATCTTCTGGATACCATGAAGCCTTCAAATAACGACTTTCGCAAACAGGTTCATCTTCTGGATACCATGAAGCCTTCAAATAAAGACTTTTGCAAGGCAAGGCTCCTTGCAATGAAAATTTGTCTTTCTGGAACTTTTTCTACTTTGCCTGCATTAGTCTCACTTCTGATTTAAGACTCCCTCCCACTTGAGGCCCTATTTTCAAGGTTTTCTGAAAGCAGATATTGGCAGGTTAGAGTGTTATAGAGCTGCCAACCCCCCATCCCACCCTTTCTCAAATCATTAAGCAATATCACTCACCGCAGGACTAATTTCAGCTGTCCCATGAACGCTTTCAGTGCTTTTGAAGTACTGCAGTGTTTTCACACACATACACGCACACTTACATATGCATGTGTGCGTGCACACACACACACACACACACACACACACATGGAGCTTTCCTGTACGGTCAGCTGCTAACATGTGGTGATGCATTCAATCAAAAACCTGGTAAAAACTGCTTCTCCTCAAGTACCAATTAGCCCTGTGAACGAGCTGGCAAAAATAAAAAAAATCTTGGGAGTACGAACACTTTCAGTACTTCCCCTGTGGCAATCTCCTTCACAGTATCCAGTCACATTATTCATTCATCATGTTTCACTCAATAATCATTGAGATAAATTCCACATCTTTCATGGAACTTGCTAATCGTTGAACCTATGATGCATGGATCAACCTTAAATGAGTTCTGAGTCTGAAAGCGCTGGTTTTACTCTTTGTAGATGAGGGTCCCTCTCCCATGCCACTGTTTTCTCGTTTCAAATTGTTCTCTGCATGTATGCAGAAAGACCTTGCCTTTCTGCTTGAAGACTGATGCACGACAGCAATGCACAGCATCGATTTCACAGCTGAACTTACTTCACAGTCAGTAACACACAGGTATTTGAAATGCTATACTATGGGCTACCTTGCAATGAAAAGTGAATTGTATAATACTATAGGCTACCTTGCAATGAAAAGCGAATTGTATTTCCATGGCTGCTCTGACAAAAGCAACGCTCTGTGATACATTATAAATTCAGTAGTAAACATTAAATAACCTGTGGTAGTCAGCTGCTTTCTTTCTTCATTTCTCAGCTGGAAGTCGGTGGTTCACTACTGGTGAGGTTTCGGCGTACGTGCCCCTTTTTAATCCCACATTTAGGGTAGGTACATTCCTTCAAGGTTAGCTGGCAGCTCTGAATGCATTTTGTTTTACTTACTTCTGCGAGGATTATGTTTTTACCCGTGTCTACAAGCAGGATTACGGAAAAAAAAACTATTGAACTGATTTTAACAAAACCTTGTGTAAAGATGGAATGTGGTCTGAGGATGAAATTTCCGTGTGGATCAGTGTCCATGGGTGGATCCAGTTTGTTTCGCAAGATTACACTTTGACTACCGAACTGATTTTCAGCACAGCTTAGCAGAGAGATGGAATGTAGCCCACAGACAAATCCCTTAAGTTCTGTGCGGATCAAAGACCAGATCCAAGATACATCTGACTGTGGCAGAGGTCTGTGGTCTCCTAACTGCCCTTATAGCTTATAATTGATGTTGAGAGAGCTGGAGAGGTTTTTATCGCAACTTTTTTACTCTGTGACTGCAAGGCATTACAGGGGCAAGACAAATTTTTCATTTATTTTCAAGAACACCTATTTGTATGTTTCTATCAATAATCATTAAGACTCAGTTGATTACAGGACACAAAGCTGAATGCCTTGCCTTCTACACATGTAAACAATTCACAATGATTCATCCAAGAAGGTGGTGGAACAGGAAAATCAATAAACACTGTAACAAGATTCCAAGGAAACACGTTTCTAATATCTGTACCTGAACGACATCAGGTAACTGTATCTTCTGTTCAGTTACTGGCCTTTCTAAAATCTAAGATCGTCCGATTAATCAAAAGAAAGTATTGCTGGTCAAAGGATGTTTCCTGACCTAGTCCTTTAAGGTCAGCAGAATGCCAACAGTTGACACAATTATTCTTCAGTTTATATTAACAGCAAAAGAAATTAATTAACGTTTTCGTCCAAGTTTCTTTTCTGCTTCTGAACTTGGTTATCATATCAACTGTTTTCATCCGTGCATTTGTGTGTGTATGTGTATGTGTGTAAGTGTGTGTACGTGTACGTGCATGCACGGGTATATTACTGTATCTATGCATCTTGTGTGTGTCTATACATGCACCCACATGTTTAAGCCAAATATATGAATGAAATAAAGAGAAAGTAAAATGGAATACCTTAGATATGTAAAGTCTGATGTTAGACTTGTCCTTCATCAATGATCCAAGCATAGATCATAAGCAAACAATAAAACATGGAATAAAACTATGGGACAAAAGCATCAAATACACCATGTGGAAAGAAAAAATTAGAAAAAAAAAAATCCCATCTCAGCAATTATTGTCAGCAGTAGGGAGTTTAATCAGTGATATCCTGCATCTATTGCATCAGAACAAGCACCACTGAAGATCACCAACTCACTCACTCTCAGTGCAATGGAGACAGGTGTGGCTCAATGTAAGAAGGCTGGAAAAAGCAGCGTGGAAGTGATGCCACTAAGACGGCATGAAAAGGTCAGACAACAACAACAACAACAACAACAAAGAAGAGGGGTAAACAATGACTCACGTGAGAGAATGGATAAGGTTGAAGTCAGGCATCTCATGAACCATGAACGTGCCGTTAGCAAAGCCAGAGACCAGGATGTGAGAAGGCTTGTGGTAGGCGCATGACATCAGTTCAGGAGCCACTGTGTCGGTTCCCCTAGCCCCCTTGAAGACATGTCTGGAACAATCCATTAACCTCAATAAACAGGATGATAGTACATTCAGTCTGCATTTCAGTAAGTGATGAAGATAAAATTCTGAAATACATGCGTCTAAGAGACTTCCTGGAAACTATGTCCTCTTCACATGTATCATAGAACAAATTAGACATACTTTCTGTCAAAACATACTTGCTCGTACACACATATATCTACATGCATCTTCATACCATTTGGCATCTCATTGTCATTATGCACTCAACAGTCCTTAACAGCAGCCAGCAGAGGCTGAAAAACCACACATACTAAATACACTTCTGACAGGAACCTATGAATGCAATACAGTGGCTGGTCAACGCAATGCATGGATGATTTTAACAAAATGCCGCTGCCTTGCCTTGCCATTACCCCTTTATATTCCCTGTGGAAGAGAGACAGTGTACACTTTTTGAAAATGGGGAGGGGGGGGTGGGGGGCAGGAGAGCTGGCATATCCAAATTCACTTTGAGAGGAGTGGATTGGACCATGGGGATAGGTAAACAGGATGCAAGTTCATTGACAGAGCAACAGACTAAGTTTGTAAATTAGGAAACTGGTGTCATTGTGATGTCATTAATGACAAGTGTTATTGTAACATACTGCTGGAAGAAGAAAGGAGGAAGGTGTGTGCATGTGATTTTTTCCCCCCGAATGCAGAGTTCCATTGTATATGGAAAGAAAATCACCCATGATAAACGTTTTTTTCGTCTTCCTATGAAATCATTACGGCATCCACCACATCCTGTCATTACTCAACTGGATCAAAACAGGAGAAAGATTCACTCACCTCTTTATCTTTTTGTACCGCACCCTTACCACGTCACTTTCCTCGTCAGGCTCTGAAAGCAGTTTATACTGCTAATTGAAATGCAGACTTGCAACACAACACAAACTGCACAACAGGCCATAATGCATGATACTGAACTGAAAATGTAATGTATGTATGGTATTCTGACCATTGCACCTGGGTAGTAGCAACTTCGTATCTCTTTGACAAAATACTCAACTTTTACCGGTCACGGAAGCAACGTCTTTCTCCAGAAGAGACTTAAGAAAAGGGATATTCCCTCAGATGGCCCCATGCACTATCTCACCACTGTTGTCACAGCAACCTCTGAGGTGTGGAATCCACATGACTCCTAAAGCATGGACTATCATCACTGGGAATATGTCAACAGATAACAGGATTTCAGTACCACATGAAAACTTAAAAATGTATCCAGATACATCACATTCATATTATATAACACATCCATACTGCTGTCAATACACATTGTACTCAAATCATATTACTAATACATTCAATCATATCCATGCAAATATGACCGAGCATGGGAATAGGCAAGAAGGATCAACCTATCAACTGCTGAAACAGAACATTAATGTACAAACTGCTGGAAGTATAAATGGCCTATTAAGCACGAATGCATTCCAGTCTGGTCTACAAGTAGTCTAAGGATTTACAGCAGCACTATTAATACAAAAATAGTGGCTGTACCAGCCGCCGTGCGAAGTGGTTAGGCCGGGAGGTCGTGGGTTCAATTCCCATCAGAGTCATGTGGGATTTTTCTGCCCTGACCGGCTCCTACCCAGAGTTGAGCTTGCTATGGGCTCAGTTGGGAAGACTGGGACCACACAGTCAAATTTCATCCACATAATGGATGCATCTCTGAGAGTGTTGCTCAGATTTCCTGACCAACACTGCAGGTGCCTGTATCTCGCAGGCCTGGTTGACGCCGGGATATATTATGAAAAGAAGCGTAGAGTACAGCTCTGTCGTACAGTCTCAGACCTGAATGGAAATCTGTAGCATCATCTTCTTTATCCTCATTCTCATAGATCAGCATAAAAAAAAGAAGTCTTAAATTTTGTGGCCCTTCATGCCCTGCTCTCATAGTGACCTCAGTTTCGATGTCCTCTCTATGTGGCATTGGTTTGATTCATTCGGGGTCACTGGTTATCGGCAAGTCCAACGGGCTGCCGCTGAATGGAAATGGTGGTGCTCTCCAGAGGGAGAGCATGCTCACGCCTGCTCTGCAACTAAACAATTATTGTCGCCAGTAGGGGGCTTAGTAGGTGGAGTCCTGCGTATGTTGGATCAGAACAGGCGCCACTAAACACCACCGAAGTGACTCGGCAGCAGTGCAGTGTCTCCTCTGGTGGGTTGCCTCTTAACGACTTGACAGACTGCTCCCTGTGGACTACCAGTGCCGGGGCTGTGCTGTGGAAAGGGAGTTGGAATAAGCGGCATGGCCGGTGTGTCCACTGACACTGAGGTGGCACAGAAGATAGAACAGCAGAAAAAAAAAAGAAAAAAAAAATTAGTTGCTGCTAAAACCACTAGACACACACACACAAAAAGTCATCAAGTTTTCTTCTACACAATGACAAATTTATGAATGTGAGCGACAATCAACAATACACAAGAACATACTGAAGAACATACCATTGCATACATGCAGGGGGCACGCACGCACACGCGCGCGCGCACGCACGCACGTACACATTTCTTTCTTCAAAGTAAAACGCACTGCAAGTACTGTGTTCAAAGTAAGAAAGAAAGCAGCTGCAGGCAGCTTTTCCCTCAAATGGCCCCATGCACAATATCACCATTGTTGGTTGCACAGTGCTCAACATCTGAGCAGTGGAATCCACATGACTCCGAGAAGCATGGACTGTCTCACTGGGCAAACTTGGCAGGCAATCATGACCCTACTCAGCTCTTTTAAATAAAACAAACAAATACTCATAAACTCTAAGTGATATGAATGCACTGGCACATGGAACACCAATACTGTTGCTATCCGAGTGATCATCTTACATTTTCAATGGGCGATAGTGGAGGTGTCTATTTCCTCTCCAAGCATCTGGCTGCATGCTTCATGATCTTGTATTTCCAATAACTCACCGAGCACAGACATGAATTACAGGATCTTTAACCTGTGTATCTGATCTTCAGCACTCATATACACACATAAAGGCTTCTAGCAGATCTGCACACAGGCTGATCCAAGAGATTAAACAAAAACCACTCTCCACATTTCAACCATCTGACACAGAATTAAGTGTTCTAAGCATCTTTCAGTTCCAGATGCAACTATTTCCGAAAAAGACTGCACAGAAACCAAAAATGCGGGGAAAATGTCTTGCACGATGTAGTAACAAATAACTCCCTTTAAATATTTGCGCAGTGTGATAAACACCAGTATTACCACCAATCTATCCACTACCTTGATCTTCCTCCACAGCCCTTCTGTCTGCATCCTCGTCATCCCTCCTCTCTCCATTCCTCTTCTCCTCTTTGGTTTTCTTGGGTACAAGGTCACTGGTGTTCTGGTTGCATTCCCAGACACCCAGGTGCCCTCTTTTGCTGGCGCTGTTACACCTGTGCTTATGTTAAAGATCTCTCTCTGTTGTCAGCTAGCTCTGATATCATTATGACCATGTAAAAGAAATCTATTCCAGATTATCACCAACATTTCTGACTAAAAGAGAAAAAAAAAAACTTTTACTCTATCATTCCCCTCTTTTTGTTTTCCAGTTAAAAACAAAAGATCATAGTGTTAATTCATGTATTCACATCACCAAATATTACAATAAAATGAATCAATGATTATCAATAAGACCCCCTAATTAATACATTAAAAAGGCTCTTGAAAGAAAAACTATTTGCCTTAATTTCTAGGTCTAGATTTTCTAAGAAAAGATTTGTAAAGAATCAAAATTACAATCAGTAAGTGGTGTATGTGTATACATGTAAACCCTATAGGTTTCAATGATTTCACTCAGAACTCACGCTGCAATTACAAACAAAAAAACCACAACACAAACAAAAAAAACCCTCTGTGATTAAAAAGAATTTTAAAAAACCTCTTAATTCACACAATTTTTCCCATGAATTCAAACGTCAGTCAAGGATACATTCATGGAGTTGTGTTCGAAGAATGCCCCAACAACAGCGTCTGTGTGTCCGCCCATGGAATGTACCACCAGATTCTCACACGGCTGAACAGCGAACACCCGCGTGTTCATGTCCTTTGATCCTACCACGATCACCCTGTAGCAAAGCACATAATTCAGCATTTTTAAAGTACAACCTTGGTCTGCGAATGCGCAGGTCCTGAGCAGAAAGAGCATTAGAAACATGCAGCATGAAGAAACAAAACATCACGTGATGTCCGTCAGAGGAGAGTCAAATTATGGATTGATTTTAAAAAACTTACTTCAAAGAAAACGAACAAATCCACACATATTGTGTATTTGTGGATGACCTCAATAAGCAAAGTTGATCAGCACAAGGATATTAATAATGTTTACATGCAATGAACCTTGCAATTTAACCAAGAGCAGGGCAACATACCAAAAATGTCATTCTTCTTCAAACCCTTTCTACAAATAATGGGCAAAGTAGCCATATCTCATTGTCTTCTCTGTATCTATAACACTGTGTTGCAAACTCTGACATTCCCATCCCTAAATGTTGTTGCTATATATTTCATGCGTTTTTTCGATATTTGACATTAAATGGGTTTTCATTTCACAGTTGAGTACAAAAATCTTTCAGAATTTGAACATCATCATGCTGTTTCTGCTATCTCCAATAGATTTGACCTTCTAGAAAAACATATAAATTCTTCAGTATCACTAACACCCTGGTTTATCCAAACTTCACTGGTACCATATTTTGTGTGTATATGTGGGACCCAGTTTTTTCTTACCCTTCAATTGTAATTCAGATAACATTCCAAAGATTAGGAGACTGTTTAACAAGCAGAGGCATCTGGACTTAGATAGAAGACGGACTTGGAGGAGTGCTGATAAAAGAAACAAACATGAAGCCCCACCCCCACCCCTCCTAAAAACAAACAAAGAAAACCAGAGCAAAAACAAAACCCCATGAAAGTTGGGCCTGGTATGGAGAGGAAAACAGTCAGAAAATCTTGTTTGTATTCAAACATACGATAAAACTTTAAACACTTTTTCCATCATTCATACTGAAGGCACTAAATGCCAGTGGGAAGACTCCAAAACACATCTACCTAGTCTCGATTCTTCCTGAAGCATACAGCCCTGAATGTGGCCCTTTGCAGTCGGCTGGGCTATAAGCAACATTATCTTATCTTATCTTCCTGAAGCTAAGGCATGTTGATTTCCTGTTGCTTCCTCCAAGGCACAAACAAAATGTGGTCTACATAAAATCAAAATGAACACAAATTATCCGGACACACTCACTTGGAATCAGATGACCATCGACACGGGTGGTTTCATCAAGGCGCCATAGAATGTACGATACAGGAGAAAAGGGTTGAACACCCGAGATTTCCCAGGGGCATGAAACATCAGCACCACTGTGTCTCTGGTCACCACAAATTTCCTGCAACGCCGCACCAAATGCAAGTAAATATCTGCAACGCCGCAAAATGCAAGCAAATATCAAGATAAAAGCATTGACTCTGAAGTAAATGTACATATGCAATACTATACACACACATAAATTGCTAAAGCAGTAACAGTAATTGTCAGGGTCGCTAAGCCGGACGGCCCTACCAACCCCTACCCACACCTATTACACACTAGAGCAGACAACACAGCACACTAACACAACTTTACAATCACGCGCCCCTCTTTATTTCACACACCCAAACATACCATGGCGCCACCACTCACGTCCATCTACAACCACACACCGGTATCCCACTTCTTCACTGACCCACCCCCTACCCTACTACGACCCTGAGAACCCTAACCTATACTAAAACACCATTTGCGGTATATCACTGCGACCTAGGGACGCAGAGATAGCCCGCACACGTGGTGGCTAACTAATGGGGACAAGAATAAACCCAAGGGACCCTAAACTTAAACTGCTACCACCCACACCCTCCCCAGGACCCACCCTTCTCTTTGACCCGGGACCACTATCGCACTGGTCACTGCGTCCCTAAAGGGAGGCAACGACAAGTACCCTACACTGTGCTGGCCACTACGTCCCAAAAGGAGGCAGTAGCTAACACCCCTATCCCACTCCCTAACGCTACACCCCTTCTACAACACCCATGGACAACCTATCCCGGCCCGGAAAGCTCCAGTCCTTGGCACTGTCCGGGGACCCTCACAGGCTGACTCCTCCACGGATGACTCCGCTCCTCAGCGCTGTCTGTGGCCTCACAGGCTGACTCCTCCACGGATGACTCCGCTCCTCAGCGCTGTCCGTGGCCTCACGCAGACTGAAAACCCCGAAGACTCTACACCCCGGCGCCGACCGTGACTTCCTCACGGTCTGACTCCTCCCCTGCGCTGGGCACGACACCTGGCGCACCCACACACCAGACGCCCTCTCGACGAGTCCGGGGCTCGAAGGACACCTCCTCCTCTGAAGGCCCCGCCGGACACTGAGGGTGAGGGAGGCCCTGTGCAGCGCCCTCTCACAGGACGCCGAACCGGTGAGCAACAGGTGGCTGGAGAAACCCCGGGAGAACCCCGGTAGCCGAAAGACGGCCGACGGCCTGGATGGTTTTCCCTCTCCTGGGAAAGCAGCAGGCAACTGGACGCCGCCGCTCACCTGCCGGCACGCGGCAGCAGACTGCGGTGGTCTGGCCCCACCCTCAGGACGGAACAGGATACCACCTGCGGGACACAACTGTAGGCCCCTACTGTAATGTTGCTACAACCTGAGTCATCAAGGCCTATAGGCTACCGGGTAAAGCTTAACCTCTCCATCTCCGTTGCCTACCTCCCACTCGGGCATGAGAGTGACCCCTTGAATTTCGAATACACCGCCCAACCCATTACTCGCTTTGGGGTTATCAAATCCATTTCCTGCCAACCCTTACAATAGCAGTAAAACATATTCTCTCTGAGCAATCTACGCTATTACATATGAAATTATGAACTCGCACACATTTCTCAGAGAAATAATCCCAATCCAAGCAATCCAACACGGACTCCATGGGCCCCCTTAGAAAATACTAAATAAACTAGCAATTTCACAAGGAAATGTTTCCACATAGTAAATCAGTATTAATACACCATCTCAAAACAACAAAACAAAAGAACTTATCAATTTCTAACGGTTTCACAGTTCTAGCAATATTCATAACAAAAGAATCGGCTCGCCGCCACAATCCTTCACATTCTCATCCTTCTTTGCACTGTCAATTATAATCATATATCAAAACATGATTTGTTCATCAAATTTCCATCCAGCCCCCCACTCTCATGTCATCTATTGTCAGACAATCCAGTGGTTAATCTTTGTTATGCCAACACAACCACCCTTCATACAATTTACATGCTGCACAACTTCTGTCTTTTATCCTATCAACTGCTGAGCTACCCGCCTTAAACTTTACCATACCCTTCTTTCCGACTACTAAAATTCATAATGGGACTATCTCCCTGCAACCTAAAATATCTTCCTCCAACCCTATTCTGTCACAAACACATACATCCCTGCATGTGTGACGACTGTCATTTACTTAACAAAACTTCTAACCATATGGACTCACTGTCCTGTACCACATGCATACATCACCAATACAGTCTGCACGCGCACGACACACACGCGTCAAAACCATGATTCGTAACGAAAGTTAGAAGACACCAACATAAGTTGAATAGCCACGACCGTTAACTCCGGTATAAACCACTCGACTACCAATTAGCCTTGGCCCTACTGCACAGTACCCGTCCCCAACGCTGTGGCAGGTCGACTCCGAAATCATTAATCAATTTCAACGAACCACTACTATTTACAACTGAAATTGAGCACAATCCCTTTACGAATTCACGCAGACACCTCGCACCCGACTCATACTATGATCCTCAACAAAATGCAACCTCGTAATACTTCCTTACTAACCCCCTGAAATTAACATAAACTAATCACAACCAATATCTACATCACCGTCCATCAACGGTTATTATATCGAACCCACTTGTCTAGCCAAACTGTCACATGACAATCGAACTCAGGAACAATAATAATAATAACGAACACTTAATACTAGGAACCCCTATGTACACTATTACAGAATATACAGAAAAGAGGTACCAACACAAACCGGCTGACAAAAAGCTTCAATCACAGAACCAAGACGACATCATACCAGACAACCAGTAAAACGCAACAAACATAATAAAACTAAACACAGCATGAGACAACTACAGTACAACTCGCCATAATACAAAACAACATGACGAATGACACCACCATGAACCTAACAATCACCAACCTGGACAGACAGACGTTCAACCACACCAGTTCTGCAACTGGCTGAAGTGGCTGCCAACAGAGACGACACAGAACCCGGCACAGGCCAAGGCACACCAGACCCGACGAGGACCTGGCACTGACTATGACTCGAAGTCACTCAGCTCGACTAACGGCGCTGCCCGCCGCAACTACAAGGCGCTCCACTCCGACGAACACCAGGGACCGAAGTGAAGCTACCCCAACGCATTCCGACCTGGTCGGAACCAAGCGAACTCTACTCACAACACAAAACAGCGATTGGTCAGAGCAGCGTATCCCTCCGCAAGCTGACACTCCGGACCAACGGACTAGTTGTTGCTCGTGCAACAACACGACATTTACCACAACAACTCACAGACTTGACAACACCAACAAAAAGCCGATATCCTGCCCCCCCTTCTCGGTGTAGAACCAAAGTAACAAAAGGTAACAAACGGAACGAAACCCAAACCTCTCGCTTCCACTCCTTCCATAATGAAGACTGGAATTCAAGAAAATTGTATGTCTTATTTCCCCAGCACCCTACCTAGCCTAACCTTCCACCTTAACCAAAACCCCAATCTTACACACGCACACTCGCCACACACACATATACACATATGCACACGCGCCACACGCTCTCTATTTCTGAATTACCATTACTCCAAAAAACATGAACGGCTGATTTAGTCCCGCCGATCGGTGACAGTAATACCTGCCATCAGGTTTTGAAAAAAGTAAAAATAATTTAAAGGTTATTCACATGCGCATACAGATCTAGATATGTTTCCCAAAAGCTTTCCTTGATTGCTTTCTGATTACTTATTTTCTTCTCAAAATTACAAATTTGCAAAGCAAGTTTAGCCTCCTTTGCCCTGCGACACTTGACGTGTACACACCAACAAAGTTTGCCATTTAAATGATAAAATCTTAGAGCATGGCCCTTTACAAAGATCTAATCTTAATCATAAGATACCACACTGAGCTAGCTATTAAGATCCCATTATACAGTGACAAACTGGTGCTGAAACATTATGGGACTGTGACAGGACAATGCTGGATGTGGCTCTTTTTAGGAGGGGTTGGATTAAGCAGTCCAGGAGGAACACCACCGCCAAGAAATGGAAGATGCTTTTTTTATTTTTTAAGTTACGAAAACCGCCCTCCTTCCATCCCACTCCCAAGGACAGCAGTTCCAGCAACACATGTTCTGATACTGAAAGACACTAAACATTTACATCTTAATGTGATCAGAGAATGCTTCCACTTCCTGGAGAGAATAAAGGATTATGGTATGGTTTTGACTTCTTTTGTAGTCTGATGAATGCTGCAGATTCTTGTGTGTTCATAACCAGCCCTTTCAACTTTCAAAATGATACCATAACAAAAGGACTTTACTGCACACATAAAAGTAATGTCTTTTCCCACATCAGCAAAATCTACTAAATAAGTCATTCCAAGGCAAAAATAGAGTATTAAGAATACGGTCATAAACAGCAAAAGCTGCTTACTGATGTTAGTATCATTGGTTTTTCACAATCGGTATATGTTTCAAGCCAGACCGATGAAATACCGAATCAAAGTCTTTTCATGCCCAAATAAAGACTGATGTGGAGAAGTTTTTGACTGGATTAATCAAACTGTAAAATTAGGGGACAGGTAGACAGCTATCTCCTGCATAATCATGACTGTTCCAAGCATGAAAACAGGCTGACGTATGAAAATGAACGATACAGGGTAACAAGCTTGCTACAACCGACAGCCATAAAAGATAATCAAAACACTAACTGTGATGCTGCAATGTCACACAAAAGCTAGGACAATCTGAAAATGAACAAATATTTCTGACAAAATTCATCTGATTAAAATGAAAATGCAGTTGGAATTTATACTGATTTCACACCTGTGCCAAACACTGATGATGGTTTCAATAGTCATTTCCCTTAAAACTTGATCTTACTCTGTGACTCGCAGGTTTGCGTTCTGTCTTAGCCAGGTGGGTGGAGTGCAAATTTGCAAAGTCAGTATGTGTGTAGACCTACAAGCCGTTGATTACTCTTTCCTTCTGCAGACATGCAGATGATCAGGTAAATTATGCATGCTAAAGATCATGTAACGCATGTCACTATTCAGCGAGTTACATCAAGACAAACTATGTAACCCAGGTCACCATTCAGTGAGTTACATCAAGACAAACTATGTGACCCATGTCACCATTCAGTCAGTTACATCAAGACAAACTATGTGACCCATGTCACCATTCAGTGAGTTACATCAAGACAAACTATGTAACCCATGTCACCATTCAGTGAGTTACATCAAGACAAACTATGTGACGTATGTCACCACTCAGTGAGTTACATAAGGACAAACTATGTGACCCATGTCACCATTCAGTGAGTTACATCAAGACAAACTATGTGACCCATGTCACCATTCAGTGAGTTACATCAAGACAAACTATGTGACCCACGTCACCATTCAGTGAGTTACATCAAGACAAACTATGTGACCCATGTCACCATTCAGTGAGTTACATCAAGACAAACTATGTGACCCATGTCACCATTCAGTGAGTTACATCAGGACAAACTATGTGACCCATGTCACCATTCAGTGAGTTACATAAGGACAAACTATGTGACCCATGTCACCATTCAGTGAGTTACATCAAGACAAACTATGTGACGCATGTCACCATTCAGTGAGTTACATCAAGACAAACTATGTGACCCATGTCACCATTCAGTGAGTTACATCAAGACAAACTATGTGACCCATGTCACCATTCAGTGAGTTACATCAGGACAAACTATGTGACCCATGTCACCATTCAGTGAGTTACATCAAGACAAACTATGTTACCCATGTCACCATTCAGTGAGTTACATCAAGACAAACTATGTCACCCATGTCACCATTCAGTGAGTTACATCAAGACAAACTATGTGACCCATGTCACCATTCAGTGAGTTACATCAAGACAAACTATGTCACCCATGTCACCATTCAGTGAGTTACATCAAGACAAACTATGTAACCCATGTCACCATTCAGTGAGTTACATCAAGACTAAACTATACTGAGAGGCAATGAAAACGCAATCCCCATTTCGTCCCCGAAAAATGTCACCTCAGCCAAAATAATGTGAATTATGCACGAGGCATGCAACCTAGCACGCGTATGTTGTATTGCGACGATCTGTATTGACAGGCACAGTTGGGTTCATGACGTCATGAGTAAACCACTCCAACACATCTTTTACTGATAACTGCAAAACACGTGCAACACAGGCATACTGTGATTGCATGCAAACAGCCCATGACTGTCCCCTATAAAAACACACATTGGCGTTTTACTGACACTCGTACGCACCATGCCGCGGTTAACTACAGACCAGAGAAATCAAGCCATTGGCATGCTGAGGGCAGGCACTGCTCACATCAGGGCCGCACAACATTTCAATGTACACCATCAACCATAACCCGTCTTGCGACTCGGCACCAAAACACTGGAAGTGTAAACGACCGTCCACGCCCAGGCGTCCAACGTGTGACGACGGCACGACAGGACCGCTACATTGTCACGCAGCACCTCCGGAATCATTTCCAGCCAGCTGCACAAACAGCCCGCAACACTATTGGGACTAGAGAAAGACCAATCAGCAGCCGTACCGTGCGTCGGCGTCTGGCAGCAGCAGGGCTACGGGCACGTCGACCATACCAAGGTCAGATCTTAACCCATCGCCATCGACTAGCACGCCAGCGATGGGCTGCCGCAGGTGGCTTTCTGGGGAACAGGGTTTGGGGGAATGTTGTTTTTTCGGATGAATCCCGGTTCAATGTCTCTTTCCCGGATGGCCGTGATCGTGTGTATCGACGTCAGGGTGAACGTTTTGCGCAACCCTGTGTCATTGAGTGAGATCGTTATGGTGGTGGAGGGGTAATGGTCTGGGGTGCCATAAATAAAATGCTCAATTTCGATCGGAGCTTGTGTTTGTGCCAGGCAACTTGACGGCAAGGCGTTATATTGACACTGTTCTTGAGCCAGTTCTTCTTCCTCTCTGGAGACAGCATGGTGGCAACAGACTAGTGTTTCAGCAGGACAATGCTCGACCCCACACAGCCGTTCTCATACGAAATTTCCTTCGGGACAGCAATGTGGATGTCATGCAGTGGCCCTCCCTGTCCCCAGACATGAATCCCATTGAACATTTGTGGGACGAACTTGGACGACGTGTGCAAGGTCAGCAGAATCCCCCAACTACCGTTGCTGAGCTCACCCAAGCATTGCAGCATCACTGGAACGTGATACCGATCCGTATCATCCGTCGTTTGTGCGCTTCAATGCCCCGACGTTTGCAAGCTTGTGTTCGTGCTCAAGGGGACAAACCAGATACTGACAGTGTATTCCTTCTGTCGCGCCTAAATGGGCTTCACTTCAGGCGAATGTGCACCTGTTTTCGGCAAACTAATGTACAGTGGTCGCACTTTTGTCACACGTATTTGCTTTGATGTGTGTTTGTTTCATTTCAATAAAATTGTCAGTTGACAATGGAATTGCGTTTTCTTTGCCTCTCAGTATATGTGACCCATGTCACCATTCAGTGAGTTACATCAAGACAAACTATGTCACCCATGTCACCATTCAGTGAGTTACATCAAGACAAACTATGTGACCCATGTCACCATTCAGTGAGTTACATAAGGACAAACTATGTGACCCATGTCACCATTCAGTGAGTTACATCAAGACAAACTATGTGACCCATGTCACGTCACCATTCAGTGAGTTACATCAAGACAAACTATGTGACCCATGTCACCATTCAGTGAGTTACATCAAGACAAACTATGTGACCCATGTCACCATTCAGTGAGTTACATAAGGACAAACTATGTGACCCATGTCACCATTCAGTGAGTTACATCAAGACAAACTATGTGACGCATGTCACCATTCAGTGAGTTACATCAAGACAAACTATGTGACCCATGTCACCATTCAGTGAGTTACATCAAGACAAACTATGTGACCCATGTCACCATTCAGTGAGTTACATCAAGACAAACTATGTAACCCATGTCACCATTCAGTGAGTTACATCAAGACAAACTGTGACCCATGTCACCATTCAGTGAGTTACATCAAGACAAACTATGTGACCCATGTCACCATTCAGTGAGTTACATCAAGACAAACTATGTGACCCATGTCACCATTCAGTGAGTTACATCAAGACAAACTATGTAACCCATGTCACCATTCATTGAGTTACATCAGGACAAACTATGTGACCCATGTCACCATTCAGTGAGTTACATCAAGACAAACTATGTGACCCATGTCACGTCACCATTCAGTGAGTTACATCAAGACACACTATGTGACCCATGTCACCATTCAGTGAGTTACATCAAGACAAACTATGTGACGCATGTCACCATTCAGTGAGTTACATCAAGACAAACTATGTGACCCATGTCACCATTCAGTGAGTTACATCAAGACAAACTATGTGACCCATGTCACCATTCAGTGAGTTACATCAAGACAAACTATGTCACCCATGTCACCATTCAGTGAGTTACATCAAGACAAACTATGTGACCGATGTCACCATTCAGTGAGTTACATCAGGACAAACTATGTGACCCATGTCACCATTCAGTGAGTTACATCAAGACAAACTATGTGACCCATGTCACCATTCAGTCAGTTACAGCAGGACAAACTATGTGACTCATGTCACGATTCAGTGAGTTACATCAAGACAAACTATGTGACGCATGTCACTATTCAGTGAGTTACATCAAGACAAACTATGTGACCCATGTCACCATTCAGTGAGTTACATCAAGACAAACTGTGTGACCCAGGTCACCATTCAGTGAGTTACATAAGGACAAACTATGTGACCCATGTCACCATTCAGTGAGTTACATCAAGACAAACTATGTGACCCATGTCACCATTCAGTGAGTTACATCAAAACAAACTATGTGACCCATGTCACCATTCAGTGAGTTACATCAAGACAAACTATGTGACGCATGTCACCATTCAGTGAGTTACATCAAGACAAACTATGTAACCCATGTCACCATTCAGTGAGTTACATCAAGACAAACTATGTGACGCATATCACCATTCAGTGAGTTACATCAAGACAAACTATGTGACCCATGTCACCATTCAGCGAGTTACATAAGGACAAACTATGTGACCCATGTCACCATTCAGCGAGTTACATAAGGACAAACTATGTGACCCATGTCACCATTCAGTGAGTTACATAGGGACAAACTATGTGACCCATGTCACCATTCAGTGAGTTACATCAAGACAAACTATGTAACCCATGTCACCATTCAGTGAGTTACATCAAGACAAACTATGTAACCCATGTCACCATTCAGTGAGTTACATCAAGACAAACTATGTGACCCATGTCACCATTCAGTGAGTTACATCAAGACAAACTATGTAACCCATGTCACCATTCAGTGAGTTACATCAAGACAAACTATGTGACGCATGTCACCATTCAGTGAGCTACATCAAGACAAACTATGTAACCCATGTCACCATTCAGTGAGTTACATCAAGACAAACTATGTGACCTATGTCACCATTCAGTGAGTTACATCAAGACAAACTATGTAACCCAGGTCACCATTCAGTGAGTTACATCAAGACAAACTATGTGACCCATGTCACCATTCAGTGAGTTACATCAAGACAAACTATGTAACCCATGTCACCATTCAGTGAGTTACATCAAGACAAACTATGTGACCCATGTCACCATTCAGTCAGTTACATCAAGACAAACTATGTGACCCATGTCACCATTCAGTGAGTTACATCAAGACAAACTATGTGACCCATGTCACCATTCAGCGAGTTACATAAGGATAAACTATGTGACCCATGTCACCATTCAGTGAGTTACATCAAGACAAACTATGTACCCCATGTCACCATTCAGTGAGTTACATCAAGACAAACTATGTAACCCAGGTCACCATTCAGTGAGTTACATCAAGACAAACTATGTGACCCATGTCACCATTCAGTGAGTTACATCAAGACAAACTATGTGACCCATGTCACCATTCAGCGAGTTACATAAGGAAAAAACTATGTGACCCATGTCACCATTCAGTGAGTTACATCAAGACAAACTATGTGACGTATGTCACCATTCAGTGAGTTACATCAAGACAAACTATGTGACCCATGTCACCATTCAGTGGGTTACATCAAGACAAACTATGTGACCCATGTCACCATTCAGTGAGTTACATAAGGACAAACTATGTGACCCATGTCACCATTCAGTGAGTTACATCAAGACAAACTATGTGACCCGTGTCACCATTCAGTGAGTTACATCAAGACAAACTATGTGACCCATGTCACCATTCAGTGAGTTACATAAGGACAAACTATGTGACCCATGTCACCATTCAGTGAGTTACATCAAGACAAACTATGTAACCCATGTCACCATTCAGTGAGTTACATCAAGACAAACTATGTGACCCATGTCACCATTCAGTGAGTTACATCAAGACAAACTATGTAACCCATGTCACCATTCAGTGAGTTACATAAGGACAAACTATGTGACCCATGTCACCATTCAGTGAGTTACATCAAGACAAACTATGTGACCCATGTCACCATTCAGTGAGTTACATCAAGACAAACTATGTGACCCATGTCACCATTCAGTGAGTTACATCAAGACAAACTACGTCACCCATGTCACCATTCAGTGAGTTACATCAAGACAAACTATGTGACCCATGTCACCATTCAGTGAGTTACATCAAGACAAACTATGTGACGCATGTCACTATTCAGTGAGTTACATCAAGACAAACTATGTGACCCATGTCACCATTCAGTCAGTTACATCAGGACAAACTATGTGACCCATGTCACCATTCAGTGAGTTACATAAGGACAAACTATGTGACCCATGTCACCATTCAGTGAGTTACATCAAGACAAACTATGTGACGCATGTCACCATTCAGTCAGTTACATCAAGACAAACTATGTGACGCATGTCACCATTCAGTGAGTTACATCAAGAGTGAAGACAAACTATGTGACCCATGTCACCATTCAGTGAGTTACATCAAGACAAACTATGTGACCCATGTCACCATTCAGTGAGTTACATCAAGACAAACTATGTGACCCATGTCACCATTCAGCGAGTTACATAAGGACAAACTATGTGACCCATGTCACCATTCAGTGAGTTACATCAAGACAAACTATGTGACCCATGTCACATTCAGTGAGTTACATCAAGACAAACTATGTGACCCATGTCACCATTCAGTGAGTTACATCAGAGCATACTACATTACCGAGATACGACACTTGGGGGTTTTCCGTAAGACCATGGACTAGGTTACGGCCCTTAGTCAGCACGTGTAAACTCAGCTCCAACATAGCGACGCGCAAGAAGCAAGGAGGCGAAGCCTGCAGCGCTATCGGTTGTTCAAACGCTCGCAACAAAATCGATTGTGAAGGGCTGGCATTTTTTCGTTTTCCAAAGGATGAAGAAAGGTATGTACAAACTTTATTGCATTTTATTAATTATTGGCAGAGTAAACCACGTAAGCAATACGGTGTGGGACTATGCATCTGGTGCAACTTGAGTCTAGTCTAGATCAAGTTTATAGTATGACTATGAAGCCACATGGGCAGATTTTTAACAGTTTTTATATATATATATGTAAGGAAAGAGCAATGCGCATACCTTGTTTCTTCTAGAAATCATTAAGCCTACTGGCTTATTTACAGTTCCGTTAGCTAAACAACTAGGCGGCGGGGAAAACCAGACCACGCATACCGTGCCCTCACATGGCCAGTGATGTTTATGTTGATAATGACAGTGCCGACACACGTGTTTCATCACCGAATCTCTCTCTGTCTCTCTCTCTGTCTCTCTCTCTCTCTCTCTCTCTCTCTCTCTCTCTGCGTGCAGTTGCATGGCTTGTGTGTGTGTGTGTGTGTGTGTGTGTGTGTGTGTGTGTGTGTGTGTGTGTGTGTGTGTGTGTGTGAGAGAGAGAGAGAGGAGAGAGAGAAAACCATTACTAACCCTCCTCCACCCCCAGCATACTCGTGTGTAAGCCTACATGTATCAATGACCGTTTCATGTCTAGGCCTATCTCGTCGCAATGTCTATTTTGAGGTTGATGTGTGTATTTGAAATTGTGTGCTTCTTCTTTGCTCGTATTTTAAACAAGACATTTTTTGCAAATTTTTGCAGACTGTTTGGAAAATGCAACCAGTTTTGTTTTAATCCATCTTGTATTGATGGCAGAACTTTTTTCTATGTTTTGTGGGATGAGACGGACTGCATTACCCCCCTCCCACCCCCCACCTCCACCCCTTTCATTATGTCATTGTTGGACGTTGTTATAAACTGACACAACACAATTAAAGTTTGATTTGGAGACAAATAAATGGTCTTTTTTTTAATTTAGAACAAGCCACAAACTCTCTCTCTCTCTCTCTCCCCACCCCACCTTCACCCATCTTACCACAGTCATGCACACACACACACACACACACACACACACTATACATACATAAAAATACATGCGTATGCATGCACACACGCACCTACATGCACACGCACACAAACACAAGGAGGGCCCAAAAATGTGTAGAGGCATTTGCATCTGTCGTCACAAACTGCTGAAGCAGTTCATGGTAAAGTTATGACAACAAATGCGGCCCGACGGGCGTCGTTGTTTTCATCACGGCAACGTTTTCACATAGCAGCCGCGAGCCTGCAGCCCGCGACTAAGGGAGATAATCGACTGAACGGACTTGTAGGCTGTAAGAGGCAGAGTCGTATCTCGGTAATGTAGTATGCTCTGGTTACATCAAGACAAACTATGTGACCATGTCACCATTCAGTGAGTTACATCAAGACAAACTATGTGACCATGTCACCATTCAGTGAGTTACATCAAGACAAACTATGTGACCCATGTCACCATTCAGTGAGTTACATCAAGACAAACTATGTGACCATGTCACCATTCAGTGAGTTACATCAAGACAAACTATGTGACCCATGTCACCATTCGGCGAGTTACATAAGGACAAACTATGTGACCCATGTCACCATTCAGTGAGTTACATCAAGACAAACTATGTGACCCATGTCACCATTCAGTGAGTTACATCAAGACAAACTATTGACCATGTCACCATTCAGTGAGTTACATCAAGACAAACTATGTGACCCATGTCACCATTCAGTGAGTTACATCAAGACAAACTATGTGACCCATGTCACCATTCAGTGAGTTACATCAAGACAAACTATGTGACCCATGTCACCATTCAGTGAGTTACATAAAGACAAACTACCCAGTATACACAAGGACACCTGGAAAGGAGATGGAGATCACTAAACACTTCTCATAGTACACTAAACTGCTGTCATGAACACACAGATAGCAGCAACATCATTCATTGTGTCACTGCACCTCTACAATCAATTATGATATATAACAGACCTGCCTACCTCATGTTATGCTCATCAGTAATAACCACAGAGATTTTCAGTAATTTTGCATTTTCCTTCAGTAATTCCACGGACGCGTAATACACGGCGTTTTTGAACAAATAATGTGTACAAAACTCCAACTACATTTTTAACATTTTAACAAAAAATATAAACAGTAAAAAAGGAACAAAAACAACAAAGCAGAATTAAAATACCTTGGGATGATGGCTGATGACAGACTCAGGACAGGAGTTTCAGGTCAATTCAAAGGTGATATACTTGACAGTTTGTAACTTACACAGCAGTCACCACAGATGACACCACTGATGAAGAACCTAATGTACAACCCCCCCTCCCCCCCAAAAAAAAAAACTACAAAAATGTGTGTGTGTGTGTGTGTGTGTGTGTGTGTGTGTGTGTGTGTGTGTGTGTGTGTGTGTGTGTGTTGCACTAAGCCTTGTATTGTGCCTGAGAGATTGCTGAGTCTGGAAACATCCTTTTCATTTTCGCCACTATCTTGTCAGCACAGCTCAGGGACAAGTTGTTTCCGCAGATCAGCTCACACAACAGTCTTTCTGCGTTGGTGATCTTCCGTGTGTGGGTCTGACGGCTGCTCTCGCTGGATTTC
>CM031602.1:13940437-13987937 GCA_018398815.1 Conus ventricosus | reverse complement strand
TGCAAGTAGCTGCAAGAGAAGCAACCACATGTGAATGAACTCTTGTTCAAGTGAATGCATGCACTGAACATTAAAATTGTCTAAAGCGATCTTACTCAGAGCAAACTAGAAAAAAATGGCATAAACAGTGAAATTAGAGAATAAACTCAGAGCCAAGATTTACTGCTTGAAAAGGAAATAGTAAGGCCGAAACACTGTTGCCTCAAATTAAAAAAAAAAAAAAAATGTCACTCAAGTGTTCCTGGACAAGTTCTGCATGATTCAGATTTTTAAAAATATTTACTTGGCCCTATCATCAACAAAATTCATGTACTGATGTGACACTGCTTGCATTAACTCTGGGACTCAGTACCAAACAAGACTGTGCAAGACAGACATGAATGAGCTGACACTTAACAAACAATTCTTGTTAAAGATAACTTTGTTCGATGTAATTAAGCAAAATCAAAATGCTACTTGTTTTCATTTTCAAAATGCAGATAACAAACTGACAGTGTATATCAAGTGGCACCATAAGCCATACTACCAGGCAGAATAGGAAGTACAGGAAATATCAAAGAATGATATATATATATATTACTTACTTCTTGAGATCAAACACACTGACCCTGTTACCAACAGGGGAGGCAACTTTAAGTCCATCTGGCAGAAATTCAAGGTTACCCTTCCGGTACGCAGCACCGAGGAGATTGGAAAACTGTTAAGACAGACAACAATCAATCACTGAATCAGTGAGGGAGTTCATTACTCACTCATTCAAATCGTCAAATGCATCCATCCATACATCAATCAATCAGTTATTAAATCACTAATTTAAAATCAAAATCAAATTGTTTTACAAATTAACTCTACAATAACTTGAAAATTTTAAACAATGACAGTTAGTCATTATAACCAGTTAGCAAATACAACTTATGAACAACCAAACATAAATCTGAAAATGATAGTAATGGACAGAATAAATTAAAAAAAAGAAGAAAAAAAACACAAAAAAACCCAAGAATTTACACACACACACACACACACACACAGAGTCACACATGTGCACACACACACACACACACACACACACACACACACACATACACTTAGTTACACCCATGAAAACCACTGATTTCTATAAACAAAATTCTTAGACCTGCCAAGAGTCTGTGTTTATTTTATGCATTACTACTGGCTCTGTCCACAGCAACTCCGAAGAGGGCAACTGACTGTGCTGTACAATCTCATTGTCTGTATATTGCCAAACAAACATGCCACCTCCCATCCCATCCTCCTGATTCTTCTCCCCGCCTCCCTCACCCATCTCACTGTGTCCCCTACAGCTATTCTTGACACTGATTTATTTCTCCTAAACTTCATGCTTTCAACATCCTTCTAAATCTGTGTCTGCGTCCCACCTCCTCGCTCCATCAATCTATCATCTCTCTTTTTTCTCAAGCCTTCCCGCCTCCTCCCTATATATACTGATAACCTGGACAGAATTTGTTGGAGAAGGCGAGGAGTGTTTTAACCTCAACTCCATGGAACTGAAAAGTGAAAGGGTGAAAACCAAGTCAGACCTGAGCTTGATTACCTCAAAACTGGCTGTGAAGTCTTCATTTGCCCATGACTGCCTTGCCCTAGAAATGTTTTATTCTAAATATTTCAATCAGTCACATCACGGTCATCTCATTCACTTTCCATGCCCTATCATCTCTACCTCCTTCTGATCCTTCTCTCCCTCATATCCCCTCTCTCTCTTCATCCCTGTCTATTCCCTTCATTAATGTCATTCACATATGTCCAGTAAATGGCGCTACTAAGATAGCTTTACTTCCCTTGAGTAAACAATCATGTTTCCCCCCCCTTTTTGCCTTCATATTTTAACATAAAAATGCCTTTTTCCCCATCACGTTTTGATAATACAATTCATCAAACTGAAGCTCTGCATGAAGGGACACTTGTGTTTCTATAAACTAAATATAGGACAGACTGATTGAAAATCAATGCTACATTTATATCAGCTTCAAGTGTATATACTACAGTTATCACAGTTACAAAAATGCACACAGATGAGGAAGACTTACAGGTACTCATGATGACTTAAAGTCTGAATGTATATTAAGCTCATGATGCAGTCACCATATCAAAAAACATCTAGTACTACAAAGTTAAAAACAACCTTGGGTTTAACATTAACCATTGCCTGAGTGCCTCAAGGGGCAAGTGCATCCCCACGCTGGGCAAGTGAAGTTCATTCAGAAGTTGCCTGACTGAACAAGTGAAAATTTTCACACACACACACACACACTTTTTCATGATCCCAAGGCCATTGCAAAGGCCATCAGGAAGTCTTGAACAGACGATGTTTCGCGTTTCAACTCTGACAGGCTCAGCTGTGTGAAGACAGAGTTGTGTTGCAGACTTGCCACTGACTATTTATTAGTCTTAAAAAGCCAGTGATTATTCATCTTAAAATCATCTACGCCTATCTGGACTGAGAAAATGATGTTTTTAACCTGAATCAACCCAACTAACCACACAGAGAAGTGAAAGTCACATTACAAAATAAATCAGACCATCAAAAAACAACATATTCTGAAAAAGAAACAAACAGCATTTTAGGTTAGCTCATATCAATCTCTTCATATATCATATTATATCATATCATATATCATATTGTTATTGAGGCACTATAGCCTTAGGTTTGATGCCTTTTTCCTCTCTGAAGTGGTTGTTAATTCATAACCTGAATAAATCTATTGTTGCCAGCAATCTAAGGCTTTTATGCATTATCTTATCACGAACTCCAAGTCCAACTTTGTTCAGTAGTCATGCATTTTGAAGAACTTTTAACTTTCATTCTATTGTTATAGCATCCAATACCGTTAGTGTTATTAAAGTATGGCGCGTTAGTGGGCCTTAAAGTTAATGTCATCTGCAAAAATTGTAATATTACAGTTTTCATATCATAAGTCAGCATTTTCATATCATAAGTCAGCATTTTCATCATTAATAAAATATATCATGAACTGAGTGGAACTGACGATGTATCCTTATCAGACACTACCAGTCACACTTTCCAAGTGACCTTAATATCTGAATACAAACAATTTGCATTCAGCACCTACTGAGTACACTTACTTAGAAAGTCTGTATCTGAGCCACAACACTGTCGCAAACTCCATCCTTTCATTTGATGTAGTAGTCTTGATTGTGAGACAGCATCATTACTATCAACCTCAAAAGCCTTAAAATACAGAGCTAAATATTAAAAAAACAGCACAGATATATGTGCACCATCATCAAGCAAGGACATCATCATTATAGTAAATAAGCAATTTTGTGATGCAAGAGCAGTCTTTTTTTTTTTTTTTAAACACAAAATAACCTTTCATTATAAAATCTTGTTTATCAAAAGCCCATGGATACAAAGCATGACAAATAAATCTCCTACCAGTTCTGACAAATGTTGCACACAACTGATGTCACTCACTGGACAACAACTGCCTGCATCATTATCTTTCTTAGACAGGTTTAACCTCATCCTCTTTCCATTTAGATGGCAGCTTACCTTCTTCAACAGATCTATGAAATTTTATAGAAAGGCTTGCTCGGGATATATATGTATATATATACATATGTTATGTATAATATATATATATATATATATATATATGATAACCTTCAATTTTCATCCTGCCCAAGAGACTTGCCCGCGTTCATCGACCAAAACCTGTGGTGTTAATGTATTATTTCTGCACTAACAGTAACTTGAGTCGTTCTGGGAACTAAATCTGGAATAACTGCACCAGTTTATACACGACTAAAAACGGCGTTCAAAATGAGCTTTTTTGGTCTGATTTCGACAGAAGCATTCTGATACCATGCTCTGTGTTTATTCTTTGCCTAACAGTAACAGATGAAGTTTTCTTTCGGGGTCTATGTAGTAAGTTCCTTCAGTGCTTGTATGAAATGTTCATCTGAACCAACATTTAACACTCTTTATTTCAATGTTTGTGAACATTGGTAAAGAACATAGATGCGCTAGTGACCTACTTGTTTTTGAGTGAACCAGTATTTTAGGAAGAAGATAAAAAGTTTGATTGTGGGCCCTCAACAGTCCAGAAGAAAGTCAAGGATTGACTTGACTTGACTTGACTTGACTTGATTCAACGTTTGAGGCCCTTTTGGGGCCTGTTCGTTGGTCCTAGCTTACTGGCTTAAGTTTTCACATGCGTGGGAATATACATGTCCCTAACTTAAGTCAGACACTCTGGCTCGTAAACTATCTTTAGTTGTTTCCAGTGTTGGTCCAAATGTCTTTTGAAAGCATTCAGTGAAGGGGCTGAGACCACCGTGTCTGGCAAACTGTTCCAGCTGGAGACCACTCTGTGGGAAAAAAAATTTGATCTGATATTTATTCTTGGTCTCTGCTTCTGCAGTTTCAGAGAATTTCCCCTAAGGTCTGTGGTAGTAGCTAATTTGAAGACAGGAGCACTTACTTTGTAGTAGCCGTTCAGATATTTAAAGACTTCAATAATATCGCCTCTGAGACGTCTGTGTTCTAAGCTTGGTAGTTTTAGTACCTTTAGTCTCTCTGAGTAAGGCCTGTCTTTCAAATGACTGAGGAGTCTGGTTGCTCGGCGCTGCACATCTTCTATTTCTCTGCAAAGCGTTTTCTGGTATGGCTGTCAGACACAATGCCCATACTCTAACAGTGGACGTACAAGACTTTTGAACAACTGGCTGAAAGTCTGTTCTGAAAGATAAAGGACAGGTCTCCGAATCAACCCCACTATCTTGTTGGCTTTGGCTGTGACTTGTGCCACATGATCTTTAAATGTGAGGTTTTCATCTTTTGTTACTCCCAGATCTCTTTCCAGTTTGCTCTCGGCCAGTGTTGTTATACTCCGCTCTCCTTCTTCAGTTTTTCCTTTCATGGTGTATGATGCTGCTGATTTCTTATTGCCTAGTTTCAGAACACTGCATTTTTGTGGACGGAACTTTAGTTGCCATTTGTCTGACCATATTTGGAGTTCATCCAGATCAGCTTGCAGTTCCTTTGCTCCCATCTCAGTATCTGTTCTTGTAAATACCTTAGTATCATCTGCAAACATCTTTACAGAAGTCTTGACTTTTCGTGGTAGGTCATTTATAAACATGACGAAGAGGAGTGGTCCAAGAACGCTACCTTGAATATAACTCCAACAACATTTACATTATAATACCTTCGCATACTTCATACAGCTGAACGCTTGCATAATACGAAATCCACTTACTTTATATGAAAATTTCATTCTCAAAATTTGTTTTGGTTCCTCAGCTTGTGCCCCCACCACGTGAAACTGGGAAACCGGAAGTGTTTTTCATGTGTATTCTGGTTGGTTTGAGCTGAAGAAAATTACCCAATCAAAATGCATGGCACAAATCTTCTGCAGTTGTACTTGTGAAAGTCACATGATCTGATGATCTTTCTGCATTCGCCATTTTACAGATAGAGTGAACCGACAGTGTCTGTAGGCTCACCGTCAGCCTTACGTGATCGTCCCCGTTTTGCGTAAAGCTTTATATATTCAACGAACTACATCATGGATGGCAACACATTCGAGTATAATCCAGAATCTCCTCCATACACATCATTTTTCGGCGTCGTCGGTGTGACAGCAGCGATGTCTTTCTGTGGTAAGTCTACGACGTTGTTACTCTAAACCCGGACCGGCAGTCACTGATAGAATGTTTTGCACCTTATTCTCGTCAGATCCATTGTGTGTAATATTACCGTTATATTTACAATAACAGAATAGGTGAATGCAGTTATCACACAGAGATTAATCAATCCTGGTACTTGATTTGACTTGAGCTTCTTCGTGATCTTGTCGTTCGAGTATGTTGACAACAACCGTCCCCTCCCCTTTCCTTCAGAGAGATTCCAGTTTTTGTCATCTCATTAATATGAAACACACCCGTATGTTTTAGATCCGACTGTGGATTACTCAAACCATCAGTTTTCCGGAATCATAAGGCGTTGAAATGATTTATCCACTTGGCCTTTTTTTCTTTTCCAACTCCAAGTCAAATTCACGCCGATTTGCTTGACGGACAAGGTATGCGAGAACCAGTGAAAGGGAAGCACGAGTGTAGAAACTCCAGGTTGGACTGACTTGAAGTCAAGTGACTTCACTGTTCAGTTTGCAAGTGTACTGTCACTGTGTTACAACACATCCAGTCTCTTCAGTTTAAGCATCACATTGTAATGAATGATAATATTGAAGTGATTTTTTTTTCTTGTCACACCGTTCTTCTTCTTTTCTTTGAACATCCGCCATCATCATTTTGATGGTTCTGATGTGTGTAAAAAAAAAGATCATGTTAATTGCAATGAATAATAATATTGAAGTGATTTCTTATAGTAAGATCATGTTAATTGCAATGAATAATAATATTGAAGTGATTTTTTTCTTATATCACACAGTTTCGTAAGATAATGTTAACCAGTATTAAAATTGAAGTCAAGAAATTGTGTGCATTTTTTTCACTTTTGGGAGGCAAACTGGTAGACATTGATTGGATAAGATGTAGTACACTGTACAGGATTTGAAGTTATGCTCATGTTTCAAACACTTCTCATTTCTTTGGTTAACTTTGAAAAGAAAGTCAGTTTACAGAGCAAAAGGAAACTTTGAGTTTAATTTGAAATGCTGCATGTTGTTTCAAATGTTATAACTGCAGAAATAATAAAACTTATAATGAAATGATTTAGTTTAGCAAAACCAAAGGTATTCATTACCATTGTAGGTGTTGATTGAGCCACATGCAACAAAAAAAACCAACAGACCATGACAGCTAAAACTTACGTAAAACAATATTTCTTAAGTAACTTTCACAAAGATCAGGTTTTTTTTTTTTCAAACAAAAATTCTAATACTTTAAGATATATTCTTGTAATAATCATAAAGATTAGGGCCTATTAATAATCATAAAGTTTATTTTTCTTACAAAGATTTGTGGTTCATATGATAATGTCAGTAAATCTAATTACATTAAAACTAAAAGGAAAAAAAACCACCCATATCAGTAATATTAAGAATATTTCATAACACATAGTGTGTTTTGTTAATGTTATGCACAGATTACAGATGATGACCAAAAGCCAATCAAATAATGCACAGATTTTTTAATGACATCGGTGACTATTAGTTTGGCGGAAAGTCCACCAGGTCAGTTGACTGGATTCGAATCATCCAAGTCTGATTACAGAATTTGGAGAGAGGAGAAAAAAAGTCTGTTCAGTATTCAGATAGTCATTCCGTTGATTTTTAGGCACTAACATAATTTGTGCACTGCAGTAATAAGTAATTAATACTCCACTTCTGGAAGCTTCGGTAACAATTTCACGGCAGTTTTCTTGCTGTCTAAAGTACTAAGTAGGTCGTTGCAGGCTTGAGGATAGCAAGCAATGTAACGTGACCTGTAATGGGTGCATAACAAACGTGTGTGTTCTGAAACATTCTTATTTTTTTTATTTTGTCGTTTATTTAGATCAGTATCTTGGAAAGTTCTTCACACAGTGACAGAGTCAAAGAAGACTGAATTTTTAACAGAATTGGGTAATGGATACTTGTACAGCAGCACTCTGTCCCCAGAAATGCTCTTGATGCTTTATAGAAAAAAAGTAAAGTATAGATTACAGATAATCTACGCAACACAATACATCATATTTCACATATAAACACTAAAGTGAATGTAACGAACTTTACATAAACGCACATAGCGACATATTTTTCTTTATTCTAGCATATGTACACACATGCTCATTTAAGTATGATTCAACACAAAGTTCAAAAGAGGGTACAGTTTACTTAGATGGACAGCCAGCTGACGTGTTGGTGAGAGGGCAGTGATTTTTTGTTGTTGTTGTTATGGCGGGATTGAAGAGAGGCATGGGAATCGTCAGAGCATGAATTTGAATCAAAATATCAGATTCAGTGTAGCTTGCGATCATGCAGGTTGAATGCATTGTTGATTTATTTTATAAAAGATACCGGTACTTTTTAAAATTCAACATTTGCTGTAAAATGTACTTTGTTTTAGTCAAATACTCTGGTTGATTTTTTGTTTCTTTTCTATTCCTTTTTAATTCCTCTTGTTGGTTTTTTTTTATTTTAAAGGTAACATTACTAAAAGCAATAGAGTGTTTCACTTGGTGATTTATTTTATTTTATTTTTTTAAATTTGAACTATATCAGTATATGCCTCTGAATACAAATACAAAAACCTGTTCTTATTTATCAGCTCACTCAGTACACTTTAAATATCCCTTCGTTATACCAAAAGATTGCTGTGATGTAAGGAAACATGAAATTTTGACTCTTTAGCATGAAAATATCCTATATTCCTTGTTAATAAGCTCTTTGCATAAAAAAACAACCCCAAAAGATCTCTATAAATTAAGATGGGAAAAAAATTCCATTAGCTGACACTGGTGACAGCTGAAGTGAAGCTAAATATGAAATGTGATTGCATCCATAACTGGTGCTGTAGAACAAGGAAAAACATGAGATTTTATTTAACGGGTCACCTACCCGCCGCATGGCTGGTGAGAATAACAACTGGACTCCCTCTAGTTACAAAGGGCATATATATCTTAAGTTATACCACTCACTTGCCATTCCAGGAGCTCCTGATCTGCATGCTTTCCATTCCTTAATTTAAAAAAAAAAATTTAAGTTAGTAGGTTAGGCATCCAACAGCTTTCATTCTTTCATTATAGTGAAAAGATCATTCCAGTGATCATAAATATGATAATTATGAACTCATATTCAGAGAGTCTAGGTATAAAGGATAAACTCGGCAGATGTACAGAAAACTTACTTTGAACTATTGAAGACGTTGGAACAAGGGAGAAGAAAGAGAGAGATATAGCTTTAACATAACAACTGCCCGTATCAAATGTGAGCAGCAGTTTCAGGAATTTTCCTCCAGTATAATGCTGCAGACTGCATACTCTTTTAGCTATGTGTGGCAAGGAGGTAATGCTGAGTACTACTGTCTATAGAGTTATGTGTGTCATGTTAAGTTAATTGTATTATTTGTTTATGTATTTAGTCATTATTCTGTGATTTCTGGATCAGCATGTTTTTTGGTTTCGATTTTGTGTTTGTGTGTGTGTGTGTGTGTAGCTGCCAATATTAGCTGCGTGTTTAAGCAAACTTTTATTTCTCTGTTTATTTGTTCATTATTCTTTGCTTTCTTTTGAGTAAGAAATCTGACTGTATGAGACTGAGTATGTGTGTGGGGGCATGTGTTGGGATAGTCTCTTTTGCGCTTTTTCATTATGTCTCACATGTGGTCAGTGAAGCAGACCACAGGGCATTAAGAAACTTTTATTTGTTTCTTGTTTTTTAATGCCTTGAATGCATTGTAATGTTGTGTAATGATACTTTCTGTTAGTACAATGTGAAATGCAGGCCTTTAAATTTCAGCTGGTGTGAAATTGTAATGTAGAGGTGTACAGAAATCCTCCAAAAAATCTTTCCTGGAGTTTAAAAAAAAATTCTGAATGTTAAGTTTTTCTGCTGTTGATTTTTATTGTATAATCATTTAGTAGATTTAAATTACAGAGAAAAAAAATTAGTTTAGAAACCATGCTTTTAAAAGATAAACAGTCAGGCTATGTTGCTTACAACACAGGCATTGTCAAGATAAACAACTTAACAGTTTGCATGAAACTGAGACTGTTACAGTGTACATGTTGTTTCCTGTGTTTTTCAGCCTTAGGTGCTGCTTATGGAACAGCCAAGTCTGGCACTGGTATTTCAGCCATGGCAGTGATGCGTCCTGAGCTGATCATGAAGTCTGTCATCCCGGTGGTTATGGCAGGTATCATCGCCATCTATGGTTTGGTGGTTGCTGTTGTCATCACCCAGAGCATATCTTCAGATAAGTCCTACACCCTTTACAAGTATGTGAGAAGGATGTCTTTTTGTTGTGCCCTGTACTAAATTCATGGCAGCTGTGAAAATCAAATGGAAAACAAGTTTGTGTTAGACTGTATTGCTGTGTATAAACTGTAAGATTGAAGAGATGAAGAAGTAGATCATATGTGGAAGAGAGGTAAAGAGTGTTTGTAAGATCGAAAGTGTTGTCCGATGTGTTAGGTCATAGTGCATGCATCAGAAAAAGTTTAAAATACCTCGAGAAGTTATACCTAATCCAGTGCCAAAATAAAGCCAGTGTATAGCATAGAATTGCTGTATGAATTGATAGCGTTGAGTGATTGATATACTGTATTAATTGTGAAATATGGAATAGAGAAATACGCGTATTTATGATATGTTCTAAAATTTCCCAGGAGAGCAATCTTTGAAGGTGGTGGTGATTATAATCACGCACAAATGTGCTTCTCCGACACATGAAATTCACATCCGACGCACTAGAGTTCAGACCAGTGCACCACCAAAACATAACAGAATTTATTGTAACACAGTTATTTATTTTCTCTGGTATGCAGTAATACTTTGAGCAGCATGCCACGTAAAAGCACTTTCATTTAATCTGACGCGATCTAAGTCGATAAAATCATAATCTCGACGGTTTTAGAATGTTCTGAATCAATGAACAACTTCTACTTGAGAACTGTACTCCATGGAAAACCATAAGTCTTCAAAATAGTCTACCCTGTTTAAGGTTGGACCGCATGATCATGTGATTCAGTCAAACATAACAGTGGCCGAATTACCACTGATAATTCTTACGCATAGATCTGCATCTCTGACGCATGAAATTCCCATCTGACGCTCTGAATTCAGGCTAGTGTGTCACAAAAATGTACCAAAATCTACCGTGACGTACTGATTTTCTTTTCCGACCACGATCAGAGTGGTTAGAAATGTACCTTTCCTCAGCATTTTAGAAGGTTCTGAATCGATAAACAACTTCTGCTTGACAACTCTTCTCTACTGAAAACCAAGAAGAGTCGTCAAAATAGGCTACCCAGTCTTGATTGGACCATAAGATCACATGATTCAGTTTAAGTGCAAAAAGCAAGAAAAACAGTGTGAAATTCAGCTTTTCAGAATCAAAATGGCCAGTTCAGCTGTGGCTTGCGGGCAATAATCCAACGAATGGAACAGAAGTCAAGTGAACTATCATGACCAGTTCAGATATTTAAAAATAAAATGGTTCCGTTAGAGACATATGAATGTGTTGCCCTTTGTACAAGAGTGCTACGTCTACATGATTTTGTCAAAGGTTCCACGAATAATCAACACTGGCCTTTGTCACCATTAGGCATCCGATGATCATTGCATGGCAGTTGGAGTATGGTCAAGCAATGAATTATTTCAACACTAAGGAAACGGCTCACATAGTGGAAATTCTGTGATGATATTCAAAAGGATATCACACAAATCAAGTTTCACTGTGAAAATCCTGATAGTGTAGGTACTCGCATATAATATATAATATATTCATGTTAGTTGATAATACTTTACTCACACTGAAACAGGAATCTGAATGAATATTTAGCACAATCTGGAATGTAGCACAATCTGGAATGTTTTTGTTTTTACTTTGTTATTAGCACCTGTTTGCTTATCTATGAAAATTTCAGTCTCTAAAAGAAGTTATGTATTTATGTGTGTAGGCCAATGAGAGCACACACATATGTGTGTTTGAGTGTGTGCGTGTTTCACTTAATTTTCAAGCAGTTATAAATGGTGACCCCCTAAATATTTTTGTAACTCTGAAAATTTGGAAGTGAGTTGTTCACACCAAGTCTGACCCCCTAAGTTTGAGGAAATAATTATCACTGATTACATGGACAGACGAATGTGTTGTGCATAATGCAAGAGTGGCCAAAGGCTCCACGGATTTTGATTGGTTGCCTCTTGCTTATCGCCAGGCTTCAAGTTATTGTTTGGTGACTGGAAATGTGGTTAAGTGATGAAATGTTGCAATTCTAAGGGAAATGGCTCATGTAGTAGAATTTTTGAGACACTTTTGATTTTGATCAGTGAGGACATCCCGCATATCAAGTTTCACTGTGGAAACCCTGCCTGTGTATGCAGACCTTGTTTACATCATTACATTATTGGTATTAAGTGTAGTTGAATCCATTTTTTTCCGGTTAGCAGCTGTTGAAAAGTTTTAGTTCTGAGTGAGTAGCCCTTGATAAAATATTTAAAACTGTGATTTGTCTGTCTTGCAGGAGTTTCTTGCATCTGGGTGCAGGACTGAGTGTGGGCTTGAGTGGACTGGCAGCTGGCTTTGCCATCGGAATTGTTGGAGATGCTGGCGTACGAGGCACTGCCCAACAGCCCAGGTTATTCGTCGGCATGATCCTCATTCTTATCTTTGCTGAGGTGCTCGGGTTGTACGGACTGATTGTCGCCCTTATCCTGTCCGTGAAGTAGAAAGGAAATAAGGTGCTATGACCATCATTGATGCAGAACAAGCTTTTTTTTCCCCCCCTCAGCTCCCAAGATGAAACAAGAGCATCAGAAGGCTTGCACTTATGTTCTAAGATCATTTTCTTTGGTGTGACAGTCACATGTTGCCTCCAATAGGAAAACAATATTTAGTCTGGTAGTAGGGAAATACGAGTCATCTGCTGTAAATTGTCATTCTCAACAGCACCATTTCTCTCATATATGTTAGTGCTCACCTTCATGCATACAAATACACACGTCTGAAAGGAGGAGGCAAATAGCTTGGAGCATAGCAAGAATATAATTGTCTGCAGGCCATTATTTTGTTTCACATTCAAACTTAACATCATGCCATGCTATTGTACTGCATGAGAGATGGTTGACTGGTTTGATGAAAACCATGGATTGATTTACTCCATACAAGAAAAGTGTTGGGAGTTTCATTTAAGTTGCAGGCAGGAATCAGTGGAATTGCACTGTGATGAGATACGTAGTTTGAAATTCCCCCACCCCACCCCAGTCATACCTCCCCACCATTTCCCACAGTCTTGAGAAATGATGGCTGGAGTGGCTCAAGGTATTGTGTTCCAGAGGTAGCATGTGTGTGGAAATAGTTTGACTGGAGTTGGAGCTAGTTATGCTGATGTGACATAATTGTGTGTGTTACACAGAATAAACAGCATTTTCCCCCCTTTCTCTGTCTAGTATATTAAAGTGAAGCATTCCATATTGTGTAGTTCAACACTCTAGCGCAACATTTTTTTTGTTGTCCATTTGATGTGTAGATTCATTATTGTGTATCTTGTTCACATGTCTGTTTACGATGATGTCCCTTGCCCCAGTTTGTGATAAGGAAATGGAGGACCCTGTGATTGATGTGTGAGAAAATAGACGAGTTCCTTTTATATATTTTTTTCTTGTCTAACCTGTGAGTGTTGTAATACTAGTGTGGGTCAAGCAAAGAATAATGCGCATGAGTGTAGATCTGTCCGGTTTCTGGCACACATGCAAACATACTCGAACTGTTTTGTTCATTTTCCAATGCAGGGGGTAAGAAAATGTATGCAGCACCTGCATGCCATTATTTTTGTCACATATTTATTAATATCCATTCTAAGAAATAAAGCGAACATGAGACCCGCTCTAAGCCATAGTCTTGAACAACTGACCAAGATTGCTGAACTTTCACCCATCACAGTTAACTTTTTTTAATTAAAGAGGCATGATGACCACGTACAAAGCTGTAAGTTGCATTTGAATTCAGGCAAGTATTATGCACAAAGTAAGAAAGTTGCCGAGTTTTTCAACCAAGGCCGCTGTTGCCGTTAGTGTTTGGAAAATAAAATAAGACAAAAACTACGTTAGTGAAAGAGTTTGCATTCTTATGTATGTTTGCCTGCTTTCCCAGTTGTAAGCAATGTGAATAGTGTAAAGAATTATGTTCTTATGGTGCATACTTTTGGGGTTGATCTCTTTTGTTTGTGTGTTTTGCATCATTTTCTTTTCATGAGGCATCACAAGTGATATAATTGTACAGGTTGCAGAGTGTATTATGCCATTTGGGGGAAAAGAGGGGGGGGGGGGGGGGGGGGGTTCCAAAATTTCATATCTGTTTGCAGTTTATTTCATTACAAAATTATCGTCCATACGAGACTTTGATTGCCCTACGTGCATAATGCTGCAAAGTCGGATACCTTTTTTATTCTGATTTTTTACCTTCATAATAGTCATATTTAATTTGAAGTCTTGAATGTTATTGCTCCCAGCTCAGTATAACTTGTCAAATTTAGATTTTGGTAAACAGCTGTAAAATATTAGTAACAAGTTGTTCATCTTTATTGCTGTTGTTTTGAGGGGTCTTTTTTTCTCACCTATGTATTAGATCTATGGCAGTTGGCTTAGTGCGCTGCCAATTCTATTCATCTGATGTTGTACATGCTGGTGTATTTGTCATTAAAAAGATAAATAAAGTTTCACCACCGATACATACAGCTGCATGTGTACATCCTTTCCTTGTCATAATTGAAAGGGACTTGACTATACCTAAACATGCACTTTAAACCTTAATCCACATTTCCGTATCATCAGAATTATCAGCCATAAGTAAAGAGCTAAACAAAAGCCCATTTAAGGAGCAGTTTGTATTTGTTTTTTGGTTGTTTTTTTGTGTGGAGCTTTTACACAGACGCAGGATACCAATGAAAATGCATGCACACATTAGTTTCTTTTTTGTTATGTTGTTTTCTTTATGGAGATTTTACACAAACGCATGTGAAAGAACATGCACACATGCTCTTCTGGCTGCTGTTTTTGGTTTAGAACTGTATGAAAAGGCCCTTTTCTTAGGGCCTGAGGAAAGTAAACTACTTGACAAATCTGATGTGTTCACTTTTTTCTTTTTTTTTAACCTTCTACTGAAACTTTGAAATTGAATTTATTCATCTTGTCATGCACAAAATGTTCTTCAGAACACAAAATAAAATGAAAAGAAAAATCAAATAAAGAAATTGTGCTGTATACACGTATACAAACCTTTTATGATCACAACTAAATGTTCGGAATTTTTCAACATGTGTTTTTCATGAGAAATTTTTCCTTTGTTTTATTTTGTATTTTTTCCGTCAGTTAATTGGTTCAAATCCATTCTCAAGCAGGCCACTGTGTTGGGCTTGTCCACTGGTCTCCACCAGCACCATTCTTGGAAGGTAACTTGAGTTGGGTTTGATCATTGAAATTGCACAGAAAATGTTTTAGGACAGGTTATGTCTTTTTCTTGCCTCCTTATTTTTAACCTCCACTTAGGTTTTTGCCTGCATTTGTTGCAAACGTACAGAATTAACTTTATTCAAACTAAACTGCGTTTAATATTGCCCAGGGAAGAAACCATTGAGTTTTAGTGCAGATCCAGAGGAGTATACAAGATTCCTCGGCTGAAAAAAAGCAAAGTAAAAAATATAAAAAAAATTAAAGGAAACTGATTTTAAAAATAAAAACCAAAAAACCTGAACCTCTTATAACTTATGTGGAAGGATGGAATGTAAGCCTAGAGTAGGATACCCCACTAGATTTTGGTGAGGATTCAGATCAAATGGTGCTTCCATACTCTGGTCACCTTATTAACCAGATTATTCAAATTTTCCACTGGACATAAACTCTGTGAAGTTGTGCACCTTACAAATTGATAATAGTCTACAAAGCAATGTATTTTTATGGTACATTGGAACTTCCTATTGCTGTAAATGTTGACATTTTCCGTGTCATTTAAAAGAACTTAACGTGATTAGATGAATGCTTTTCGTATCACAAAAAAGAGTGTCAGGTGCAACAGATACCACACAAGCAAAATGGACAGAATGTCAGCCATTTATTAAACAAGTAATAGACATTTGTAAGATACAATTACATACAACTGAAAATTGCATAAAGTTTAACATTCATACACACATCATATAATCAAAATACCTATGAAATATACAGCTCACTATAACTAGATCAGAGTTATAAGATGAAAGACCAAATGAAAATATTTCACATAAGTGCAGGGGCAGCCCCCCTCCCCCACCCGCACCTCATCACCACCCCACCCACCCCTCACCCCCCTCATACACATGCATACAAACACACTCCCATCCTTTCACCTGCCAACCCACGCGGTAACACCCTGCCCCCCTTCCACCTCGCACCCCAACACATACACAGACATGCAGGGCATGCACTTGTTCGCACATTCACACATTCAAAACGAAACCCCGATTTGTCGCTCATTCATGACCAATGAGAAATAACTCTTCGGATCCATCTCTGTTCCTGTGATGCTCATTTTTAACAAGGAGGATGCACCAAGTTGTCTTGCCTAACGTGGAAAAAAGCCCTGGAATACACTTAGAACAGCAATATGACCTTCACAGCAACAAGAAGACAAAGACAACGCTCATGCACATGGCTGAGAGGATGTGAAACGATCAGTGGAAGAGGTGGAGCACAGCCAATCGAAACAAACCATGAATGTTTTGTCCCTGGTAATGAAAATTAAGGCAAACTGGCTTCCATAGTTCAAAACCACTGAAAATCAGAATGACTGTGGGATGAATTGCCCCCCCCCCCCCCCCCCCCCCTCCCTCCTGTCCATCCTATTACCTGTAACCACACGTACACCTCTTTCCATGCCCACTCACCAACGTGGGTGGCAAAGGGAGATGTGATTCAAAAAATGATGTGCGACACAGCTGAACTTTATAATGTCAACTTCATCATTCAATTTCGATTTATTCCGATAGAAAAAAATCATTCAATATCATGATTTTTATTTCTCACCTCTTTTTTCTCTCAAAAAGTTTAATATCATGAATTTTGTTTCTATCTTTTTTTTTTCTTCTTTTTTTTCAAAGTTATGTTCCTACGATAAAGGGACAAAACAAATTCCCTGAAATCGATCAAATAGGTTACTTCCCTTTCTCCATTTCGATGCGAGCCTACACAAAACGACACAAGATTGTCGACAGCAGCAAGCGAGCGTGCATTTACTGAGTAAGGAAAATAGAACGAAAGACTTTTCCATAAAAATTCGCATTCGTTACAAATTCCTTTGTCAGGACCACATCCGTCGGCCGAAGTTCGTCTGGCCAAAAAATAGTATTATTTTTGGTCTGGCCGCCCGGGATCTGCAGTCAACTGTAACTAACTAAAGGCGCAGTCTCCCCGCGCAACCTTCGAAGTAGGTTAATCCAAAATTCTTATGCATTTTCAAGAACGTTAGGCTAAATCTTACGGGTAGAAGTTTAGGCCGGTATATGTCATTTCCCCCTTTTTTTCCTTTTTTTAAAAATTTCAATCGATAGTTAAATGTTGGTTGTTTTCTTCTCTCCCCCCCCCCCCCCCCCTCCCCCCGCCCCCGAACTAGCCTATCCTATAAAGGACCTGTAGATTATTTACACGAAATATTTCCAGCATGATTTTGTTTTTATTAATAGATGTGGATTGTGTGTGTGCTGAGGAGGGGGAAGGGAGGGAGCCCCTCCTGATGGAGATTTTGATCAGTCGGTGAATCTATTTCATCGGTCAGGCCAGGCTCACACTCACGCGCGCGCGCGCGCGCGCGCACACACACACACATGCAGAGCGTACACACTTTCTTTTTTTTTATTAGGTTAATTGTGCAAGGTGGTTTTACCCCCACCCCAAACAGCTGATAAACTCGAGAGGGCAGTTCATGAACGCTCGCTTTATGATTATACACTCAGTAGGGCTGATAATTTTCCTTCCCAGTTTCATTCATTGTAATTTATTCTAAACACATACATAAAATCATATACTATATTACTGTAATGTGTGTCACTGCCTGTGTGGCTGAGACAGGGATGTTACCTGTTCATTTTAGATTTTTTTTAAAAGCGTGCATCAATATCCTGTACTGCACCAGCTGATGGCATGCATTTCACATCAACATCCAACGCAGTACAAGCTGATGGCATACTTTTCACACCTGCATTTAGTGAAGTACGATCTGATGGCATACTTTTCACACCTGCATCTAGTGAAGGACGATCTGATGACATACTTTTCACACCTGCGTCCAGTGAATAGCCTACGATCTGATGGCATACTTTTCACACCTGCATCCAGGGAAGTACAAGCTGATGTTATACATTTCTCACCTGTATCCAGTGCAGTACAATCTGTTGGCATGTTTTCCCATGTAGGGCCTACATCCAGTGCATTACAAGCTAATGGCATATTTTTCACGTATACATCTTGAAGGCCTACTGCAGCAACGGATAGGAGACCCTTAATACCTACACCCAGTGCAGAACCGGTTGATGGCATACTTCTTTTGATACATACATCCGGTGCTGTACAAGCTGATGGCATACTTTTCCACATCTATACCCAGTGAAGTACGAGGTGATGGCATACTTTTCACATCTTTATCCAATGATGGGCAAGCTGATGGCATACTTTTCACATCTTTATCCAATGATGGGCAAGCTGATGGCATACTTTTCACATCGTTATCCAATGATGGACAAAGTGATGGCATATTTTTCACATCGTTATCCAATGATGGACAAAGTGATGGCATACTTTTCACATCTTTATCCAATGATGGACAAGGTGATGGCATACTTTCCACATCTTATCCACTGATGGACGAGCTGATGGCATACTTTTCACATCTTTATCCAATGATGGACGAGCTGATGGCATACTTTTCACATCTTTATCCACTGATGGACAAGGTGATGGCATACTTTTCACATCTTTATCCAATGATGGACAAGGTGATGGCATACTTTTCACATCTTTATCCACTGATGGACAAGGTGATGCATACTTTTCACATCTTTATCCACTGATGGACAAGGTGATGGCATACTTTTCACATCTTTATCTAATGATGGACAAGGTGATGGCATACTTTTCACATCTTTATCCAATGATGGACGAGCTGATGGCATACTTTTCACATCTTTATCCACTGATGGACAAGGTGATGGCATACTTTTCACATCTTTATCCAATGATGGCAAGCTGATGGCATATTTTCCACATCTTTATCCAATGATGGATGAGCTGATGGCTTGCTTTTTGACAACTATATCTAGTGATACACAAGTCGATGGCATACTTTTCACATCTACATCCAGTGCAGTACAAGCTGATGGCATACTTTTCACGCATACATCTTATGCTGCACCAGCCGATGATGGACGACCCTTTATTATTCCTGCATCCAGTGCAGAACTGGCTGTTGGCCATATTACTTTTCACACATACGCCTGTTGCTGTACAAGCTGGTTGCATATTTTGATTTCCACATCCACATCTAGTGTGGCACCAACTAATGGCATATTATTGACGTTCAGTATCTAGCAGCTAAAATGACGGACAAAGGACAGAACTCAATGTGGAACCACCCAAAGTGGTGGTCAATACAGGGAACTCAGTTTTTATTTCATTCAGTGCCTTGCCGGGTAGATTTATAGCTATAGGGTAGATCTCAGTTTTCATATACAGTCAGAACAGTATTGTGCTGTTGCAGTTAGAGCTTACGTGATGAAATTGACGTGCATGTCTAGCTACAGGTAGAACTTATCCCCTCTCACCCCACCTTCCAGCAATAGCGCTGGTTTTTAGGCGAGATCCACATCAAAACATTCTCTCTCTCTCTCTCTCTCTCTCTCTCTCTCTCTCTCTCTCTCTCTCTCTCTCTCTCTCTCTCTCTCTCTCTCTTCCCCCTCCTCTCTCTCTCTCTCTGTCTCTCTCTGTCTCTCTCTCTCTCTCTCTCTCTCTCTCTCTCTCTCTCTCTCTCTGTGCGTGCGTGCGTGAGAGAGAGAGAGAGAGAGAGAGAGTTCATTTTCATAAAGGATAGAAATTGTGAAGAGGGGTAGTTCTGTTTCCAGCATCATTCTTTTTCTCCTTTTCTCAGCCCCCTCCACCACCATCCCTCTTTCCCCGCCCTCTTGTTGTTGTTATCGTTGTTGTTTAGTTCGACTTACTTCAACAACATGGCAGACAGGGACGATCTGAATGAGTCAGACAGTTCACAGACCAGCCGATCAGATAGGCCACACAAGTGCCGACAGCGTCAGCTATGGATCTGATAGGCTACAGTAAGTCTCAGCATGACGACCAGTCTGACACAGAGATCTAAGTACTGTAAAGGACAGCATAAACAGTAGCGCATAGAAGTGCAACCTACACAGACACTGGGTCCGAGATGTAGTCTCCAGTAGATGCACTTCACGAGAGGGGAGAACGTCCTGTTCATCTCAGCAAGAAGTGAGAAAGACTTCTGTAAAAGGAGTACAAGATCCTGAAACGCAAAATCCAACGGAAGCTCTGTCGATAGAAGCTGGTAGAAACAAAAAAAAAGTATGTATGTACACACACACACACACGCACACGCACACACACACACACACACACACACACACACACCGCTAGCGCCGTCTGTGACTTCATCCACATGACAGTCTCAGAACGGCTGAACTACTGAGAGAGCTGGACCTACAAGGGTCAGCGGTCCGGATGGTCTTACGTTAGCCGCAGAGTTCTGCGTGAGATTGCCAAGATGAAGGCACCTGCACTGTCTCTTCTGTATCAGGCCCTACTAAACACTGGAGTGGTTTCAGTGCAACTTCACTAAACCCAGCTTGCAGTCCACAGGCGCAAAGAGGAATGGAGGAAATTAGATGAAAGCAAAGTCCAGCTGATAAGAAAAAGCACGAAAGAGCACAAACTAGACACGTTTAGAGATATTGCACTCAGAATTTGTAGCGATACTAAGGAGTAAAACAACCAAAGCTGACAAACCTTGAAGACTGCCTCAGAGGCAGAGAAGAAAGGGCTGTAGACGCTCTAGGAAGACCTGGAAGCACAACAAAATGCCTCCAGTAAAGCAGAATCATCAAGAAGGAGACGAAGCTAAAGAAAGTTCAAGTCTACTTCTTCAGAGATCCCCATCCCAAACCCCTCACCTCGTTCGCTAGGAAACTATTCAAGTAGCCAGAATTAGGGACAATCACAGTGGACCAAGAAATATTTGAGTGGCAGTTCAGGGAAACACATTCTGACCTTCAGAGTGAAACACTAATTGAAATTTGGGGTTAATACGGCCTGCAACCTCACGGAAAATGACAAGCTACCAGCACTGGATGAGATAAAGAAAGTTGTTAAGAAAGCAAGAGCAAAAATTATGGCATAGATCTAATGGAACGCCCTTCTGTATATAAAAAAAGATGTCCCAGTAGCATTGGATCGCTCCACAAATTGATTAGATCAACATGTGAGAATTCGAAGATCAGCGACCTCGAGATAACAGGTGATGAAGTTCACATTGCCGAAGAGCGAAACTCGGGTTGTATCGACCAGTACAGATCAAAATCATTGCTGAACAATGAGGGAATTTTTTTTCCTACCAACATCAGCAAGGCTGACTAAACACCTCACAGAAAATGAGAACTTCGATGTGTCTGTCTAGAAAGAAGGCATCTCAGGAAAGTTTGTCTGTGTAGAATGTGCCACTATCATTTGGAAAGCAATCCGAAGAGATCAGGCAGACAAAGAGGACTTCTCTGGTGTGGCTAATGCCCACGAAACAGATCCACACGAGATGATTCAATTCACCCTCGAGATGTATTATCCCCCCCCCCCCCCCCCCCGAAAAAAAATCTCAGAAATGTTAAAGAAATATTTCTATAGCTTCTCAATGAGGTTTCTACAACATGATACGCATTAACTGGATCATTGTGGAAGCTGGCTTAGCAATGGGCTGTGTTTGCATTGGCAATGAAGATTACCTTGAAAGCAGTAAAGAGCAGCACAGCTTCGACAAAGTTTGCAAATGGATATCAACTATACCTATTAAACTCCTTCATGTAAGACACAACAGTACTTTCCAACGTGGAAGATGAAACTCTGAAAATACAGAAGCAGTGAAACGAGTTAGTGTCTTCGTTTCAAACCCACGAAATCACTAAGTCTCTCCCTGCAGAAAGGAAACGTACTGAATCACATGTTCACCGTTGCGAAAGAATTCATTCTAACGGAGACAGAAGAATCAATCAAGAGCCTTGGAAGGTGGAACTATGACTCCTTGAAAGACACAAAGCGCGAAAACGTAAACAAAGAAAGAGCCGAGAATTTCCAGACAACAGATTAGTATGACCTCCCTGGCAAATACAAAAACTGATGACTACAGTTTATACTGATCTCGAAGCACCTCTGTCTTCTATTGATACACAATGTCAGCTGTAGCACTGTAGAATCTAGAGACCAAAATCAACAAATGCACAAGAACATGGATCGGTGCCCCACCAGCGTCCCACCTAGTCTCACTGACTTGCGCTTTACTATCGCCAAGCAAAGCTGAGAATACCCTTGAAGTCCATTCCAAGGAGTACAAAGTGGGAAAAGCAAGTTTACTAACCGTGCTTGAGGACTAAGGTGACAGGGATGTGAGATCAATCCCACCCAAACTAAAGACTGACAGAAAATGAAAAGTGCAGAATGTAGTGGACATAGCAAAGGAAAATCTCAAAATCAAGGAAATAACAGGAAACATACAAGCTAACAGGTAGAGACTGGCATCAACAGAAATAAAGTAATGGTCGAAGGGAAAGCTGAGAATGACATGGTAATACCGGAGCTGAAGGAAGACCAGGATGCTAACAGAACCCAGAAGGCAGTCCAGCAAGCCAAAGGACTGCGTGGGAAAACAGCACTCCGAAGAATTCTCAGCTGGAATGAAATGATGTATAAAGCTCCTGTCATGTTCAGTTTTATTCCCAGATCTTTATCAGACCTCACGCCCTCAAACTCAAACCTGGTGAAATGTGCAAAAATCAGACGATCCTGCGTGCCCACTCTCTCACAGCAACATACAATGGAACATGTCCAGAGTTCATGCAAAATAGCGCCAATCCATGGAAGTTGTCCCTCACTAGTGTCCCCTGCAAGTTATGAAACATATTCTAGTTAGCAACATGATGCAGCGTCTAGAGCAGAACAACATCCTCTGCAACCAACAGTACGGTTTCAGGAAGTAGAGATCGTGCGAGACGCAGCTGTTAGAATTTATAGAGGAAGTCACCACCAACCTACAAGAATCATCCTAGAGAGATTGAAGACCGCCCTTGACCAGACACTTCAGGAAGAACAGGCAGGCGTCCGCCAAGATAAGTCATGTACGGACCATATTGCGACTCTGCGGATCATCATTGAGCAGTCCCTAGAGTGGCAGACCCCCCTGTACACAGTTTTCGTCGACTTTCAGAAGGCCTTTGACAGTGTCGACAGAGACGTCATCTGGAAACTGATGTACCATTACGGCTTTCCACCAAAGTTCGTCACCATCATCCAACAACTATACGAAGATGCCACCTGCCAAGTCATCCACGATGGGAAGCTGACGGAACCCTCCTCTGCACAAAACGGCGTCCGTCAGGGTTGTTTACTTTCGCCGACAATCTTCCTGATGGTGATTGACTGGGTCATGAGACAGTCTACAGCAGGCCGGAGGACAGGTATCCAGTGGACCTTCACGAAGCTGCTGGAGGACCTGGACTTCGCGGATGACATCAGCCTCCTCTCCCACAAGCAGTAAGATGCACAAGAGAAGCTGTGTCGTGTTGCTGAAGAAGCTGAGAAAACTGGGCTCCAAATAAACATCGGGAAGATAGAGGTCATGAGGGTAAACAACAAACAGCAAGATCCAGTGCAACTTCACCAAGAAGACATCAAGGAAGTTGACAAGTTTGTTTGCCAGGGCAGTGTAGTCAGTAAAGATGGGGGGACAGATGAAGACATCAAATGTCGAATCAACAAAACAAGACACGCCTTCAACACCCTGCACCAGATCTGGAGATCAACAGCCCTCTCACACTGCAACAAGATCCGGATTTTCAACTTAAACGTGAAGTCTGTTCTTCTCTATGGTTCAGAAACATGGCGGGTAACCAAGACCAACACCAACAAGCTACAGACATTCATCAACAGATGTCTCAGAAACATCCTCAACATCAGGTGGCCGGAAGTCATCTCCAGTGAACAACTGTGGGACAGGATGAGACAAGTCCCAATTGAAACTGAGATAAAGAAACGGAAATGGGGATGGATCAGCCACACGCCACGGAAGCCTGTATCCAACGTAACCAGGCAGGCTCTGGATTGGAATCCACAAGGAAAGCGGAAAGTGGGTTGACAAAAACAGACTTGGCGCAGGAGTGTTGACACAGAGGTGAAAGCCGCCGGAATGTAGTGGGCCGAGCTAAGGAGGACCTGCCAGAATCGCGTGCGTTGGAGGAGTGTCGTCGCGGCCCTATGTTCCTCAAGGAATCAAGAGGCATGAGTCAAGTAAGTAAGTGAAAGTCACCACCAACCTAGAGCAAGGCAAACAAGTAGACGTCGTAGTCATGGACTTCGAAAACGCCTTCGACAAGGTAAACCACGACCTACTGCTGCACAAAATCGCCTGTTACGAAGTACGAGGAGCAGCGAACACCTGGCTCTACAACCTCCTCCACAACCGCGGCCAGGCCGTCACTGTTGAAGGGGTCACGTCAACTTTCATCCCAGTGAGGTTTGGGGTCCCGCAAGGCTCGGTAGTTGGCCCAATCCTGTTCCTGTCATAGATTAATGACCTTCCAGAACAGGTTCAATCGGACACCTGACTCTGCGGACGACACCTTACTTCAGCGGGCCGTGCTAAAAACACAAGACCAAGTAACCCTTCAGGACGACCTGCACCGACTCGAAAAATGGAAGAAAAAAAAAGCATGGGATATGTCCTTCCACCCCCCAAAATGTAATGTCCTCACAATTTCAAAATGCAGAGAACAAAAGATCCACGACTATACCCTACACGGACATGTACTAGGCAAAGTCTCCTCTGCGAAATACCTAGGCGTCACAATTCAATCTGACGGCAAGTGGAACACCCATATCAACAACACCTGCGCTGAAGCCAACAGAGCCCTAGGTTTCATGAGAAGCAACCTCCGGATTGGGTCGGAGACCATCAAGGCAACAGCAGTCAAGGCGCTCATACGACCTCTTCCGGAGTACGCAAGCTCTGTCTGGAGCCCTATCAACAACAACAAATCGACCAACTGGAGGCAGTACAGAGGAGGGCAGTTAGATTCGTCTTGAATCGTTACCGGAACGCATCCAGCGCAGGTGAAATGCTGAACCATCTAAACTGGCCCACCCTTGAGGAACGGCGCAAAACTGCCCGCTTGGGAATGTTCTTCAAAATCCACCATGGACTTGCAAGTGTAAAAAAAAAACCAACATGAAACCCCAAACCAGAGCACGACGAGGTCACAACCTGGCCTACCACAGCATCTTCTGCAGAACTGAAAACAGGAAATACTCCTTCATCCCACGAACCATCAGATATTGGAACTCTCTAGAGTCCCACGCAATCTCTGCTCCCACCCTCGAGGCATTCCTCTCGAAGGTGTGTGCCCCCCAGTGATTTTTTTTTTTTTTTGCGCGCGTGCTTCCTCCCAAAAGATACAGCAGTCATCAAAATGTTGATGTTGGTCGCTCATTCAGAAGAAGAAGAAGAAGAAGAAGAAGAAGGTACACATGGAGACACGACCAAGTGTTTCAAGAGATCGTACATGTGGTTAGCACTGTAAGGAGGAAATGTTTCGCCACCAGAAAATCTAGCAACAAAATTCTACGCGGCAGAAGGCCACAAATTATTGTCTGAAACAGCTGTAACAACTAGAGGATGGAAACGAGATTTGATGCATGACTGGAAGTGCAAAACCATTCACATATCATCAGGAAAAGTGACACGAGACTCCACCCAGTTTCACCAAAACAAATAGTTGGAAGCTACTTCAGTCCTGTCAAAGATCATTCTGCAAGGTAGTCAGAAGGGGGGGGGGGGGGGGGGGGGCAGAAGTTTTAGATGGAAAATGTCATAGGGCTGAACGGCACATAGCCTCTCTATCCTGTTGCGCATAACTGTGTGACAGAGCTGTGAAAATTACTCGTAAGTTATCTCATGACGACCTGATACTGACTGCTCCCTGTGGATCGTAGAACCAGGGCGGCGACTGTGCTACTGCTATAGTTGTGTATGATCGAGCCGGAATGAGAGATGTAGGAGTAATGTCAGTGACTGGCATATAAGATGAGACAGAAGACAGAAGAAAAGAAAACATGAACAAAGAGGAGATGTGGAGTGAAGGGGCGAAGAGTCTGCCATGGAAGCCGAACGATCCTCGGTTAAGACCTGAAAGAAGGAAACGACAGTGTGTATAAAGAACGCGCTCAGACATATCTGTGACTGAATGGCATTTGTCAAGAGAGGAAGCTCAGCATTGCAATCTTTTTTTTTTCAACACAAGCTATGTGTAACAATATGTCTAGCATCCAAGAAATACAGGTGGTCAGCTGTGCGGTAGTCTACCAGAGGGGAAGAGAATTCCGCGCTATGTTCACAGTATTCTAACAGACTGGGGTTCTTCGGTTTGGGAAGAATCACCCAAAAGGTCGGAATAGGGTTTTCATGATTAGGAGTATGGCGAGCTTGACACAAAATGCCCACTGGTCGTTTCTGATCACCATCCATTTAAATCAGAACCGACCTCAGTGCACTTCATGGATGCCACCCCACGTGTGAAGGAAAGGATATATATACACACATGACGATCGACACATGGGGGGTTATGTCCCCTACATGGCTCTTCACTAACACGAAGCGGTCAAAGTTGAAATAGTAATGCTAGAAAAAAAATGGAGATAATGGTTAAAAATAATAATAACAATGATATAAAACTAATGATAATAATATTAATAATGATGATAATAATAATAGTAAGAAGAAGAAAAACAATGCGAAGAAGAAGACTTTCAAAGCTAAGAATTTGCACTCAGACGATAGTCCAGCTTTTTGAAGTCACGTTGCAAAGAATTCAATGGCTTCTTTGAAATGACAACGAAACACATTTCTGGATTCTTTGACGTTATTATCTGGAAGACCCATACATAGGTTCTGAACACAACTTAATCATTCATTTTCTTGAGTGTTCATTTTGGTTAGAACGCAGTGTGTATGGGGCAATTAATCTTCTTAAGTGCGTGGGTCACAGGTGATTAACACATTTCGGTCTCGGAACAGTTCCCGCTTTGTCTGGCCATGACTTTCTACCGAACAGTTTCCAAAACGTTTCCCTGTAGCGTGACCCCATGACGTAATACAGGAAAAAATTAAAGGTAGAGTTGGTGAAAACAAATATTTCAGAGATCCATAGGCCGGTTAGAAAGAAGTTGTGATAGCGTCGACCCGAGTTGACCTCGGGCAGAAAGAGCCAGCTGAACCTGTTCATGGCGTCCGGGAACATGCAAACAAGGAAGAGAATGGAGTTAGCCACCAGCATCTTTGTCAGAGAGATCTCACGGCTGGAGATCACCGAGGAAGTTTCATACCGCCACATGACGATCCGACGCAGTTTAACGATCGTTATGATGGTGGTCGTCAGCACGACGACTATAACCACCCCAGGCATCCAAACCCAAACAGAAAACTGTCAAGATGGTCGATTAATTGTTTGTGGGATTTATAAAACTCCCCCTCAACAACAGTCATTTCAGTTGCTTGCGATACTGGATCGTACACACACTCGACGCGAAAGCGGAAAGCCACAACGGAGGTTAGGCTGAACACCACCACATTGACTGTAATAATGACTGCTGCCATGGTCCTGGTACGGAACAGACTCTGGAACTTGAGCGGGTTGAGTACACAGAGACATCTCTCAGTGGCGATGATAGCAGATAGGAGAGAGGTGACGAAAGTAACACCGGTGAACATCAGCAAGTTGTGATTGGTCAAGAAGGTAATGACCGGCCCAAACCTTTCTTTCGTTGTGAACTGCAGATACATCTGTTCTCCATAGGTGAACATCGCCACAACCAAATGCAGTTCATCAGCAAAGGACAGAGCGAGAGACACAGGTTGACACGATCTTGAAGTCCTTGTTTGTAGAACACCGCCATGTTGATGACGTTGGCCGGTCCGCCGATCAGAAACAGGAACACCAGGATATTGTTTTTGATTCTGAACACAATGATTTCTACTTCCTCGCTCACAATGTTATCAGGGTTGTCCCAGGGCAGGTACTTCATCTCACTGAACACAACTTGTAGGCAGTCGCTTCTATGTGACGTGTTATGTGCAGCCGTTTGCACGTGCTCAGATAAGTTACTGCGCATGGTCACTCCGCTGTTCTCACTCACAGAGGGAAGCAAATCACTGAGCCTGGTATCATTAAAGCCTGATTCCATTCTGTTGTTTGGAAACTGGAAATATGTAGGGTTGCTCAGAATCGGGTTCAGTGGTTCTCGAATCACCCCTCTGGTTCCATGCAAGATATATATTTTGGCGAGTTTTTTTTTTCATCCCACCCCTCCTTCCCTCTTATTTCACCCCTCTGTTATCCAGATAAATACCTCCCATCCCCCACCCCCCTCCTCCAGGCTTTCAGTCAGCATGTTGCACACACGCACTCACCCATAACATCTAAAAAGAAACTGGAACCGTACATCTCTTCCTGGACGAACCTATCTCCTTCTGATACGGGACGGTTCGAACTGGGGTCATGACAACTACGCCATTCTAAACTACAGTTAAATACTTGAATGCCATGTCTCAATTCATTCGGGACAAAATTGGCGTTTACATGATTTCGATGCTAGTAAAACATCGTATGATAATATTCTGAACTATTCTAATATATATTCAGAAAGAAACACGTGGTCTCAAATTCTACTTGTTCTAATATACATGTAGAAAGAAACACGTGGTTTCAAATCATATTTTTACCTTTTTATCATTTCATTGTAAATGTTATTTGACACATCTCCATGTTTGGATTGTATACGAAAAATACTAACTGAGATCGCGAATGATTGTTTCAAAGCCCCAGCCATTTCTAAGCCTGTCTGTGTAGAAATGTGCCTGGGAGTCTCAGAACAAGCCAGTTCAATATTGAAATGAGACCTAAGAAGAGTATTACGCGTGTTTATTTCGCTGAAATTTCCTGCGCGGTTTTTGTCAAACTCCGATGCGGTAGTCACAAGTTGAAAATTGAATTGATAGAAAATATGGCAATCCTACAGAGGACAGGGTAATGAGTAGATTGTACTGTGAATGTTTTAGGTAAATATGTTCCATTTTCTCATTGAATGTAAAAAAATATGTGATGCGTTGTAACAATCACTTGTGCCTGTTGTTCATCGTGACATTGCATTGGCCTTTACCTGTTAACCATACTTTGATCGTTTGGAGAGAAAAGCTACGCTCAATCTTTAAGCACGGAAAGGACATCTACATTGTGAATGTGTTTCTGTCTTCGGTGGCTTTTTTGTTATGTGTTTAGAGTGTTTGAAATGTGTTTACAGCAATGCGTCCTGTACGCTTTACTGTCATCCACTGTTCTCCGACATTTAATGGCCCATATTCCTGTCTTTGGTCTGGAAAGTCATCCCGCATTCTTCTGGGTAGAATTTATAACATGTCATGTGTGTGTGTGTGTGTGTGTGTGTGTGTTCAGTAATCTACACATGGTTTAGAATGGACACTAGGCGTCTATACTGGAGTGTCTGTGTGGGCTTTTAAAGGTTTTTTTTTGTGCGTTATTGTTGTTGTTGTTGTTTTGTTTTTGCAATGTTGAAATTAATTTTTACTCCATCTTTTTTTTTTTTTTTTGGTCATCCAGGGGCGATTATTTCAGGGGAATTCCGGGTGCTTTTCGTACTATATCAGCCTTTAGGACATCAACAGATAAGTCACTATGTTGTATATGAATATGATGGTGTTTTATGTGAATAGTTGTTTATTTATTATTTTTCAGGACAGGACTTCTTTGTTTCTGCATGTTGACAGCGCTGAAATGGCCCTGTTTACGTCCACTGGGCTATAGTAGTGATGGGTATTAATCAATGGGGACAACAACAACAAAAGAAAAAGAAACGCGGCTCGCTGGACTATAAACAAAGGCCGTTTATCTGTCACATGTGTACTACTGTAAACTTACACTGTCTTTGTGTCTCCCTCCACCCTCCCGATCACCTCCAGCAGTTTTCTTCATTTTTAACTCTTTATTTCTCTCGTTTTGATAAATTTCCGTCAACACCATCCCTGCTGCTCTACTGTGGAAGAACATAAGCTACAGTTTCTGTCAGACATAAAGTATGCTCCTGTACAGCCAGCAAAACGGAGGTTGAATTTCTCCAAAGGCGATTTCTTTTTCTCTAGAAAGGTACAGGTTAATCACTGTAGAAGAACTATGTTGTCGATTAATAACATGCGCGCGCGCGGACACACACACTCACAACACACACACACACACACACACACCACCACCACACACACACGCACACTACACACACACACACACCACACACACACACACACACGCACACTGCGCGCGCGCGCGCGCGCGCGCGCGCGCACCATCACCAATAATCATTATTTGATACCGTTAGCCCTTGAAAATAGGTCGGGGGATGTCGTCGCAGACATTGCAGGAACCTCCACCGTCCTCTGTTCAAACCACGCGCAACAGAGCAGAGAAATTTTAACCAGTTCAGTCCTCCATACTGGCTCATTCACTCTGATTACAACTGTTCCTGTGGAATGTTTTTTGGGATCGGGGAGCCAACTAATCTTTATCCTCCATCAGCTTCTTCAGCTCCACTCCCGATCTCGAGACCTGGGTCCCTGGTCTTCTAGTGATACTCGTATCTTTCATCGTCTGCAGAGAGAGAGCAGAAGAGAGTAGAGAGAAAAAGAGGAGAGAGAGAGGAGAGAGAGAGAGCAGAGAGAGAGACCAACACAGACACACACACACACACACACACACACACACACCACAGACAAACAGACCGGACTGAGAGAGAGAGAGAGAAGAGAGAGAGAGAGGATAGAGAGAGAGATGAGAGAGAGAGAGAGAGAGAGACAGACATACAGACACACAACCAACCAGGACACGGACAGAGAAGACAGAGAGAAAGAAGAGAGAGAGAGAAGAGAGAGAGAGAGAGAGAGAGAGAGAGATGACAGTGACCTATCTCCATACTGACCCAGTCCCATCGCAACAAACTTCGTTTGGCTGTCCATCGTGGCTTAGGGCGTTTGTCATTTATTCAGTGCAGCAATCTTAACTCAAACATCTCATAGCTAACTATGGTTAGCTCGTTTGCCTTAAAAATCTGTTCATTCTCTCTCTCTCTCTCTCTCTCCTCTCTCTCTCCACTCACTCTCGTCTCTCCCTCTGGGTTTTTTGTGAAATTAATGGGAGCGTTGTGTTTGGCAAAAATGGATGGCACTCCAAATTAGCAGGAAACAAGTTACAACCCTACAACGATACAATCAAAAAACATTTTTTCGGCTCAGAAAATGAACTCTTGTTGTGAGGAAATGCCTATTTACTCGGTATGCTTCAATTACCAATGACACTGATGTGATTGAAAAGGACTGACTACGACCTGTGATGGCAACATTCTTTCCTTTCCGTTGGATCAATGAACCTTGTGCCCTTCAGCATCGCCAATCGGTCATAACGACTATCTTCTGCGGTGTGTCCAAACGTCTTTACTGTGACATTAATTTTTACCAGGAAAATGACAGGAATCAGACTGCGAAAAAATGGGACAACGGACGAATGTGAGATCTTGAAAGCCACTGTTTTCCAAAAACTGTAATAAAGATGATTCACAATCAATGAATAAAAAGTGCTGACTTCTATTCCCTATTACATTCTTACCCTGATGACAGCATATTTACTTATTTTCACCTGTGTGTGCCCAGGATTACGTTCTCTGCCTCCCCCTCCCACATCGCCTGCCCCTTGCCCCTGTTGATAAAAGTCTTTTGCTGGATTCTGTTGTGATCTTTCCGCTACGACGCCATTCTCTGAGATTAAGCTGACTCAAGTACTGGTGATGATAATGATGAGCATTCACGACGCAACAACATACTTCTACTTAGTTTGATAGTTTTTGATCCACAAACAGCTCAGCAAGAGGTTCGAAACAGATTGGGGTGAAATCTTCCCCAAACTTGCCAAACGACTCAAAGCGCAATCGTAGACAACCCCTATGACCCTATTCCAGCATGCTATGACAGTTCGGTCGAGTGATAAACTTTGATTCTATGAAACGACCCTTGAAATCTTGGTGAATACCTGAAACTGAAAGACACCTTGAGTTAGGGCACCAAACTGGGAAGATTTAAAGTGCTCCTGAAGAGGAGCTTAAACATAATACTGACCACAAAACAGAATGTTTGCAGTCACATAAGCATGAACCTTACACTTCTATCTCTAAAAGGGACAACACCATTGTTAGTTTGGTCAAACAAAACCACTCCTTAAAACACAGGATTGGAACTCTCCAGTCCCACATCCAAGTGATCAAAAACCGACCCTATGGCTATCAGTGTTTCCACCCAATGTGACCTTACTGTTAGCTGAACGTCAATGTAATGCGGTGATGTACAACAGAGTGTATTGTCTCTCTCTGAAGAGCGTGTCTTCCCAAAAGGGGGGGTTATGACCATCACCCCGTTCATGGCATTTTAGATAATAGTACGCCCCACAGACCTGACACCCCCAGAAGGAGGCAAGTACGAGGAGTGTCCGCCAAAACAAATGAGCGTCCAGTCTGATCTCAGGATCAGCATGATGCCAACACGGTCCAACATGGACGTGCCTGTCCAAAAACCGTTTGATCCTTAACCAGTCTCCATGAGAAACCACAGGGACCTGACACCACTGGCACTTTTTAAACAAACTCCCCAATGCACAGAGTTCTAAGAAAACTACCACCAGCACCTGGACACTACACATAGCGTTAAACCCCAACACACCAAAAGAAGCCCCCCCCAAAAGAGATATTGAGTAAATCAACCATCCCCAATCATACTTCATCACGCTCATAGGTGACTCGGTCATTTAGGAACTTAAATCCCCAAAGGCTTCAGACGTATAATGAACCCTCTCTTTAAAATGCATTCCCTTTCTAACTGCAGTCACGATCATTCATGTTAAATGGCTTAGAAAAACAAGAACAGGATACAACTGTTATTATACACTAGGTGTCAATGACTGAGCCGCCCAGCTGGTGCCTATCCCAACCCAGGTCTGGTGTGAACAGATTGGATTATGCCAGACCTGTTTTCCCGCTCCTTATATAGCCTTTAGTTCATCAGTCCCAGCTCGTGCCGGATAACTTTAACCAACAGCATTAGCACCCATTCTAATATGAACCTTTATTCAGCCTGTACCAGAATGAAAGTAGACTTAATTGACAACCACAGTGCCTTTGTCACCTACCACGTGGTGCACCAACGTCCGCTCTGTAATAGAGATTTACCCCATCCTAGCGCCGAGAGGCACGCATGTCTGGCAGTACATTTCAAAAAGTTCTTCCCAAGATTGTACAACCTAGAGGTCCAAGGACTCCATCCGTGGACCTTCTCTTCTCCCGCGGGCCCCATCCCAACGTCCCTCAGTTTCTTCCTTAGACCAAGTAGGGGGAGAGTCCCATATTGCAACAATACCCAGTAACCGCTCACTAACCCTACCTACGGTGAATGAGCGAGTTTCCCCACTAGCTTCCTCTTCCCCACTTCTGTTCCTCCCAGTTACCCTCCCATAATGGCCAGGTAACTGTGGCAGGACCTATCCAATACAGACTGGATACCACGTGATCATGTCCCTTTAGAGAGGTTGAGAATGTGACACTGATGAAATGACTTTTCCCTCCTTAGTTTTAATCAGTGTACAGATAGTAGACCTACTAATGCTTCTAACTATGCTACTTCAGTATCCCCCATTCCCACCACTCCTCCCCAGACAAAATTACACAGCTCCCTACTTTCCCCCGCCTATCCCAGAACCCAGCTCCATACCATACTTGCCCTGTGTTCCGGGAGGAGATCCTTGCCAAGAGACCGTATATTGGTTCGGGTGGTTCTTAACTCCTCATCCAACACAACAGAGAGTGTATACCTATGACAGCCCGAAATAGGTCACCACCCGAGGGAAATCCCCAATCCCAGTAAGCCAACCATTTAAACATGGCACCACTGATGGCTCTAACCACATGGTCTTCAGCGATCTATGCCAGCCTGGTAAGCAAATACCCCCCTTTTATCAAACCTAATGCTTCATATGATCACCCCTAATGAATTTGCTGGTATTGTGTGAATTAAAGTTTTTTTTTTTCATGTCCGGTATGACCATTTGTTCTTTATGTATTCATTATTGTTATGTAGTCCTCCGAACGTTACAGGGACTCAAGTCGCCAGTAGATTTGAAGTTGTTTGTATGAACGGTCCTGCTTTCACGTGGGGGCAATGGTGATATTGATCGTGGTGCTTCTCCTTAGAAATTGGGTGGCCTGTTGGTTTGAAACTTTCTTCTTATAAATATTGCATATATTGATTAGTGAACTTTAGATTACTTTTCTTCTTCGTAGTTTAAGTTCACTATTTTTTCTATGATATTCTAGTGCATGTTGTTTGTGCGTCATTTTTGATTCCCACTCGTTATTTATAATTCTGATTGTCCGCTGTTAATTATGTCAATATACAATGCCCACCAAAGGCTAAGTAAAACCTGGAATTAAGATAGGAAATCTTAATGCTGCCATTTAGATAAACAAAATATCAGAGTTACCTTCTATTTTGTCAATTCTACGATTGATTTCAAGTTTTTTGGGTTTTCCTGAATCGCGACTAAGTAATGGAATTCTGACAGTGTACTCCTCGATTCCTGTGTGCAATATAATCAGAAGAATCTGCCGTGAACTTCGAAACTGGTTTGGTAACGTATTTCATCAATCTGTAAATTATAGGGTCTTAAATATGTTTAATAGATTCCAATATTGAAAGTATTTGGATTGAAATTGCCTAAAAGGGACCAACCGTTTTTAGCCGGCTTCATATACAGAAACCTCAGAAGAGAGGTAGAGTGTCACAGCGTTTCGAACTCATATGGAAGATGTTTTGAGTTTATTCTAAAGGGAAAGTTGTCCCTGCTAGGGAGCGATTTTTAATATTGACTTACAGAAGCCCCAACGCAACATGGAAACGATGTAATGGATTATTTTACCTGAACAATTAATAAACACCCTACTAAGGAAACGCCAACATTCCGAAACTCTAATATACCACATTTACGTCACCTTGCCCATACCATAATAGAAACGTCTGTTCCAGTCCTTGGCCTTCAGCGACCCATTTCCGCATATGTTTAACCTGGGTCAAAGAAAGGCATAAAAATTCCCAGATTGGTCATAAATGTATATCGTTTCGCTCCTATAGAAAACTTAACTGAGGAAGGAGTTCTTGTGCTGACTAAGCATGGCAAACTTTAGCAGAGGTTTACCAACAACAAACCCGGAAAGCATTCACAATATAGGTATAGCTATTTTTCATGTCCTTTTGGATAAAACATGCCCCCCTAAGGAACCAAGCGGGTCAAATACATAGAAAAACAACAATGGTTGAATGCAGAAATTAATGTCGAAATCCAGACTCGTGAGAAACTATTGCAAGGTACTGGCAAAGACGATAACTCAAGAAACAACGAAACAAAGTAACGCGCAATGGAACGACGGCGTCGAAAAAAGAATTCAATGACTTGATTAAATCTGAAAGTTATTACGAAATCATTTTGGAAAGCTACAACCAACTATCAGGGAAAAAATCATTAACATCCCCTGTATTGATAATCACTCTGCCGAAAAGCTGAACAACATCTCACAACCGTTGTCCCAATAGAGTTGTAACGACAGACAAAACTCACAGTCAAACGATCTGTTGTTGAGTTAAAACATTTTTAGTGATTCAAAAATCATATACACAAAACTACTTTCCCATTCATCTAGTGTGCACGCAGTTTTCAAAGAATTCTCATCTTTCAAACAGTCTCGTATCACGAGGTTTGGATGGACTTGACAGCAAAATTCTTGAAGAGATCTGGGCCCCATTATTTCGGAACACATTACATATGTTACAATCTCTGTCTGAAAATGTGTTATCCCTCAAGTGTTTAATGGATTCCAAAGTGCTCGCCGATTACAAAAGCCGGTGATCGTGTCGGACCCATCTAATTATAGACCGGATTTCTTTCTATTTATCTGCTCTGTCCACTCCTTTGGAAAAACACTATTAAAGAAATCTTCAGGCACAATTTCTCAAATATGATCTATTTCACCCCAATCAGAGTGATTTAGAGCCAGTCATTCCTGCCACATAACCATGCTCACTAAACTTAAATAAGAATGCATAATGAACATAAACAAGATTTACTTACTGCTGGCTGTCATTGTTGATTTTGCAAAAGCTATTTGATACCAAGATCATGATCTTTTAACTAGAAAATGTATTTTTTATGGACTTACCTTAGACTCAGTAAATGCTCCTTTCATCTTTTTTTTGAATAATAGAAAGACAAGCATATTTCAAATTCCATTATGCACACCTCTTATGACGGTGAAAATATGTATTCCTCAGGATCTATTTAGGTCCAATGTTGTTTTCTATTTATGTTAACGATTTATACGCGACTTCATGTAACGCGACTACTGAAAAGCTGTTTACTGATGTTACTACCCTTTATAATAAAGATAAAAGTCCGGAATAAGTGTGCTGTCAACAATGCAGAAAGGTTTAGATAAATTAGTTAGCTGGACATAAGCAAATTCATATAGCTCTTCAACCCTCTTAAGTCCAAAGTTACATGTTAGTTACCACCATACAGAAAAGACAAAACATTAAAACAGCTTGCCAAGACCTTAATATTTATGACAAACAAAGGAAGAAGTCGAATCGCACAAATTGTAAGTCTTACACGTGATAATAACATATTTTGGTCTAGCCACATATCTTTTCTTTGTAAAAAAAAAACCTGTCGCCAGAAAGTGTTTTCAGCAAAATAAATAAAGCATATTCATGATGAGCATACTCAAAAGATATTTTTCCATGCACTACATTCAACCGACATAGACATACTCCAACTTGCTGGGATTTGGCAAGGTAAAAACTCCTTAAGACCTCTTGTAGCTATACCAGTACAGACGTTCTCTCCAAACTTATTCTCTCAAATCGGGAGCGGGTGCCCTCCTACCCAGTGATTACAAATATTTGGGTATTCTATCTTACCTTTGGGTTTAAATGCAGCTTTAATAAAGCTATTGTATGTACAAAAATAAAAATAATTTAAACGCCCCGTCTTATCTCCGTAGAAATTCCATTGGTTGGGGCTAAACGATATTCCGTAGCAAACGTATAATTTCACGCCCACGACCAGGACGAATCTCCTTCATGACCTCGCCATTGACTTACTCGGGATGCCACTTTGGAAGAATTGCAGAATCATCTTAAGAACAGCTGTAGATTTGACTATTCTTACAACAACGCTTACCCACTAGACATGGAAACAAACTTAAAATGCCGGCCTGGTTCGATTGCTAAGGACCTTTTCTTCCCCCAGTCCAAGTCAATGGCCCAGTTTCCGCTCAGTAAAACATGAGTTGTAAGCTGTTTTATTGTTTGTCTGTTTGTTTGTTTTTTTGAATGGCATGGGTGTAAAGAAGCTTGTCAGCTTATCAGTTTACCCTCAATAAAATTTTTCCGATTCCGTATTCGGATTCGTATACGTATTCTCTCTCTGTCTCTGTCTCTGTCTCTTCTCTCTTCTCCTCTCCTTCTCTCGTTCGTCTCTCTCGCTCTCTACCCTCCCGTCTCCCCCCCCGATTCTCACTCCTCTCTCCTCTCTTGATTATTCCTATGACACCAAATGCCTTCGGTGGTCGGTGGGCTATAGCCACATACATGATTGACTTAGGAAATGTTATGTATGCCTGTGCGATGTTTACCGTATGTTTTGTATTGCGTGCGCGCGGCGCGCCGCCGCGCGTGTGTGTGTGTGTGTGTGGTGTGTGTGAGTGTGTGGTGTGTGGTGAGTGTGTGTGTGTGTGTGAGTGTGTGTGTGTGTGTGTGGTGTGAGTGTGTGTGCGTGCGTGTGTGTGTGTGCGTGTGTGTGTGTGGTGTTGTCAATATGTTATAATGAGATTGTTTACTATTTTCTTTATATAAAAAATTTTTTGTTTTTGTTTTGTTTTTCTTATCGGCTGTTTAATTTTGTCAAATTGATTTAATTGTTCCTTTTGGCATATATTTGTGTTTTTTGAAGGCATAGTGTAAAAAACTTCCACAGCTAATCTATTCACCCTCATTAAAGATTTTGTCGATCTCTCTCTCTGCTCTCTCTTCTCCTCTCTCTCTCCTCTCTCTCTCTCATCAATCTCTTCTCTCTCTCTCTCTCTCTCATCAGGACGATGAAAGATACGAAGTATCACTAATGACCAGATTTATGGAATTGTTGTTGCTGCTGATTGGCATTCGGTGTCTTTCAGCTTTTTATGTGATTTTGTTGCTTATTTTTTTCTTCTTCATTGCATGACTTGATGTATTACCGACTCTTCTTCATTGTGTTTGTCCAATTTTGAGTGCCAATTTTTGATAGCTCCTACCTCCTCCTCCTCCTCCTCCTCCCTCCGTCCTCCTCCCTCCTCCTCTTCTTCTGCTTCCATTCTTCTTCTTCTTCTGCTTCTTCTTCTTCTGTCTCTCCTTGTGTCGAGACCCGTCTCTTATTCTGTTCTCCAAGTCCCCACCTCTTCTTCTCTCTCATTGAGTTGCTCTCCATCACCCCACTCTACCACACTCTCTTTCTACTAGTTATATTGTGCATTCTCTTATTCCTAAATTGCTTATGTATTCATTGTTTTTTATAGTGTATATGCAGTTCGATGCAACGATTTCTTCCATGTAATTTATTGTATGAGTGCGGATAAAAAAAGCCACTAACTGGTGTTTATTCTTTTCCCCTCATTAAACAGCATTTCGTTCGTTCGTTCGTTAGCTCTCTCACTCTCTCCTCTCTCTCCTCCTCTCCCTCTCATCTCCTCTCTCTCTCTCTCTCTCTCCTTTTACTATTATTCTATCTGTTACATAAACAAAGCTTTATTTCCTTCTTCGTTGCGCTCTGATATCATTTCGAATAGATCGCTTATAAATTATCCTTATTATCATTACGTCATTAACATATGTTTAATACTTGTGTTGTGTGTGTGTGTGTGTGTTGTGTGTGTTTGTGTGTGTGTGTGTGTGTGGTGTGGTGTGTGTGCGTGCGTGCGTGCGTGCGCGTGGCTTGCGTGCGTGCGTGCGTGCGTGCGTGCGTGCGTGCGTGCGTGCTGTGTGTGTGTGTGTGAGTGTGTGTGTGTGTGTGTGTGTGTGTTGTGCGCGCGCGCCGTGTGGTGTGTGTGTGTGTGTGTGTGTGTGTGTGGTGAGTGTGTGTGTGTCTGTGTGTGGGGTGCGTGCATACATGCGTGCGTACTTGTTGTATGTATTGCATATCAATGTATGTATGAATTTGTTTGTGTGCCAAATAACAATGTTTTATTCATGATTATTGATCGTTCCTGGAATCATATTTATACGGCCTTAATAACCAAGCCCGTACCTATGTCAGTTTGCAGAGAACATCTCGCGAAAGTGAAAAATAAAAGAGGTGTGTAAGCATCAGAGATCACAGTTCCTGATATTCACTTCCTTCATGAACGTGGACTGTGTGGAAAACGGTAACACGCCTAAATCTTTTGAAATAAAAAGGATGTCCAGAAATCATAGGCATATACATACTTAGATAAAAGAGTTCGTTTTTCTCAAAATACCTAGAACACGGCTTGCTCAGAGATAAGACATACTACATGCATAGAACTGAATAGACACAACTGTCATAGAACTGAATGGCTGGTCCTCAGGCCGACGAAATTATAAGTATCTTTGTCATTGATGTTTGGTCATGTATGCTCAGCTGTCAAATATTTTGTTTTTTTTTCTTTCTTTCTTTACCTTTTTTATACTTCCTTTCTGGTCTTAATGATGAAAAAAAAAGATGGCAGAGCATTATAATTTCTTGACTCGACGATGCGGCGGCTGGTTTCGTTTGTTAATTTGGCTTTTTCGCATTGAATTTTTATTTTATACACACGTGCCATTCGCGCCGTTTTTTTTTGTATATGTTTTTCAATGTCCAGTGCAGTGTCACACACATCAACACACACGCACCCACACAACACACACACATCCAAAAAAAAAAAAAACGAACAAGTCCTTTACAACAAACGCACGTGCTCGTATATGTGAAAGAGCGCGTGCGCGTCGGAGGCGCCGCTCCTTAAAATTCACACACACACACACCCGTCCACAATCACGCACGCACACACACTGCACACACACATACACACACACACACACACACACACTCGCACGCGCATGCACGCACAAACACACACACACAACACACGGGCGCGCGTCCGCGCGCGCGCGCGCACACACACACACGCACAAACACACACACACACATATGCACACACACACATGCACGTACGCACGCACGCACACACACACACGTCCGCGCGCGCCTACACACACACACACACACACACACACACCACGTACAGGCAATCATATGTGCACGCACACACACACGCACACGCATAAACACGCATGCAACCCCGTCCCCCCTCCCCTCAGCGCGCGCGCACACACACACACCACACACACACACACACACTCAGAGAGAGATGGGGGGGGGGGGGGGGCAGAGGAGATGGAAGAGGGGAGGGGGGGAAAGGGAATAGAAAAGTAGGAAAAGGCCATGTCAAAGACAGATGTTAACAAAAAGAAGAACAACTCCAGAAACTACACACACACACATATATATATATATATATATATATATATATATATATATATAGCTGAACAATAAAACAGTGGGAGAAAACAAGTGCAAGTTAACAATTCTTCAGTCATTACAGCAATGACTTGACAAAGATTTGAATGTATAAAAAAAATGGGGGGAATATATTCTAAATATGAGGAACCTTCACTAGCTGCCTGAGGGAACCATCGTACTCTCCTTCAAAGACAGATCTATTTGTATTGCCTGCTCCTAGGCCTTTCGTCCGCTGGATCGGACTCATCAGGGAGACACGGGTGATTGTGTCTGTGCTCTTGGTGTCAAATAGAGACACACCAAAGTCCATAATTCTGTGGTGTTTCATCACCAAGGGTTAAAAAAAAGAATCCAACAGCACCCCAAAGCAGCTAGCGAAGGGTAGTAAATGGAACAAAAGGAAAGCGTGGAGAGGAAAAAAGTTGCTGAAAAACTAAAAGCATTATGCAAACAGTATAAAATGTAGGGACAATCTTTGAGCCTATGCTTGAGGATCCATTCAAGGATGCAAGGGAAATCAAAAGATATGGAACAGTGTGAGTGGTCAGCTCTGCTGTTCAATAACCTAAGCATTGTGAGGGCTAAGAATTGTACAGAACAACCTTTACTTGGATCTCCTAAGAGATGCAATCTCCCACCAATTGACCAAACATTATACTGCTGAAAAATTAAACAGTGGAGAAAACAAGTGCAATTTAACAATTCTTCAGTCATTACAGCATGACTTGACAAAGATTTGAATTTATATAATTAAAAAAAAAAGGGGGGGAATATATTATAAATATGAGAAACCCTTCACTAGCTGCCTGAGGGAACCATCGTACTCTCCTTCAAAGACAGATCTATTTGTATGCCTGCTCCTAGGCCTTTCGTCCGCTGGATCGGACTCATCAGGGAGACACGGGTGATGTGTCTGTGCTCTTGGTGTCAAATAGAGACACACCAAGTCCATATTCTGTGGTGTTCTCATCACCAAGGGTTCTAAAAAGAATCCAACAGTACCCCCAAAGCAGTCAGCGAAGGGTATATAAAATATATATATATATATATATATATATATATATATATTATATAATATATATATATATATATATAATTTTATATATCATGAACAGTATTAAACGTCCTTAAAAAATCTGAAAAAGCTCAACCCCTTGGGGACAACATTTGTTAAAAATATTTTTTAAATGAAGTGCTAAAATTCATCTACAAGCTTGTTTCAAGATCTATACATGTGTACTATCTCTCCTCAGGATGTATATATAATATATATATATATATTTGTTAATAATATTTCTAAAATGAAGTGCTAAAATCAACAAGCTTGTTCGAGCTTCTTGCCTCTTGCTCTCTTCAGGATATCCCTAGACGGTTGAGCTCTTTTGGATTTTTTAAGGACATTTTATACTGTTCGTTATGTAAATATATATATATAAAATATATATATATATATATTTTAATATATATATAGAGAGGGGAGAGAGAGAGAGAGAGAGAGAGAGAGAGAGAGAAATGAAATGAAATGAAATGAAATGAATTTTTATTCAGGATAGGCCAAAGCCCCTTCTAAAGGGGGGGTATTCTCAAAACAAAGCATGGTGCGTGCAACAACAAAAATAACATAACACGAAAATGCATGAAGTACAATCTGTTATACCAGCGCATGAAGTACAATCTACTGACCCAGGTATTAACTGCATTCTAATGAAGCGGTATTCATAAACATCGGCGCCTTCATACACTTATTAAGTGAACATAACAGCTCGCCTCTTAAAGCTCTATACAAATATATGCATAAATTCCTTACAATAATTTCATTTTCATTCGCCATTAGTAGGCTGACACGAAACTGACATGGTTTACATAATATTTGAATGGAATATATTCCTGCCGTAAGTCACTGAGAACAGGCACATGAACAAAAAGTGTATTTCATCATCGTTTGCCTTTTGACAGAGCGGGCATATCAAACTGCTGTCAGAAATAACATTATACCTTTGACGATGCACTGCTATGTCTGACACACCAAATCTAAACTTCGTCATGTAATTTCTAATATGTCTATCAATATCAAGTGAAAGATACATTTCGCAATTATTAGATGATTTAAACGTCCTGTACCATGAAAACCTGTCACTTTCCTGAATATGTTCATGCCAGCACTGCCACCTGTTATCTATGATCTCTGACGAAATACTTGCAAAAAATGTTTTACATTTTCCACCCCTGGTTCAGCCATACAAATCCAAAGCCATTTAAAAATAGTATCTTACGAACACTTGACGCCCATGTAGTCTTACCACGTGAATCCAACCAAAATAACATTCTATAAGCTTTCAAGGGTAACCTGTTATCAGTCATCCGTAATATCTTTAGCCAGTATCTAACACATTGCACACGGGGAATTTATATAAATAGGATAACGCCCGGTATCTCCATAAACTAACTCTTTGGGGTGTTTTTATATGGATTCCTAGAAACCTTTTAAGAGCATACAAATGAACCGTTTCAATATGAACAGCAGTCGCATCCAGTCCCCACAATTCAGCACCATAGAGGCAATGGGTTGCACCTGAGTATCAAACATTTTTAACATTACTTTAAGCGAAGTATTATTAAGTTTGTACAATCGTTGCAGTAATAAATAGTAATGCATTTTCTTGCCCTGCTAGCGAGATCTTTACATACAGCCACAAAACTGAGCCGGGTAGAAAAATTAATACCTAAATATTTGTAACAGTTAACAACATCCATTTGTTCCCCATGAACGACCACCTCTCTCTTGCTGCAAGGTAACCTCCTTTTCTAAAAAACAACAATATTGCTCTTTCTCATATTCACCTTAAGTTGGAGTCTAGATGCTGCAATACATAAACTGTTCAACTGGGTCTGGAGGCCAACTGGGGTTTCTGACAATAAAGCTATATCATTGCTAATAACAAAATAAACAGTTCAACAGTATCTGGAGACAGGGTTGCACCATGTCTTCCGTTCTCTATTATTTCTTGCGCTAATTCGTTGATAAATAGGGAAAACAAACAGGACTACAGGCACTCCCTTGTTTCACCCCTTTTGTGCACATTATATAGTCTGTAAAATCTCCACCACATCTAACCCTCGCTTTTACATAATCATACATGCTCTTAATACATCGATGTATCTTACCCTTTATTCCATTCTTTTTAAGTATTGGCCAAAGTAATTTTCTGGAGACTGAATCAAATGCCTTTTCGAAATCAATGAAGGCTACGTATAATTTGCGATTCAATAAAACTGTTTCTGTATAATAGCTAAAAGTGTAAACATTTGGTCGATAGTTGAATAACCTTTCTTAAAACCTGCCTGCCACTCGCCAGTGCTATTATTATGTTCGACCCACTCTTGCAATCTACAGTTGATTATTGAACTATAAATTTACTACCTATATCACAAAGTGATATGCCCCTGTAGTTGCCTGGATCGTTGACTTCACCTTTCTTGAATAATGGCAATATAATCGACTCTGTCCAGTCATCAGGAAATATCCCTTTGTCAAAAGTACATTAAAAAATATGACCAAAAAATCAGTTACGGCATTTCCAGTGTTTTTAAACAATTCTCCAACTATACCATCAGGGCCCGCAGCTTTTCTGTTCTTTAGTTTTTTAATCGCTGAGATTACTTCTGCTCTTGAAATTGGGCGGTCGAGGACACCTGCTTCACTATCAATATCAAGAGAGGCAACTTCTTCTACTTCTTGCACGTCTTCTTCAATATCTTTTTCGAGAAGTTCTTTGAAATGCCTATACCAGTCCTTGACTGAAATATATTATACGTATTACTTTTTCTAACTGATGTTTTACGCATATGCTTCCAGAACTCTCTCTGATCGTTTACTGAATTAATCAAATTGCATAATAAAGTAGAATTATATTCGTTCTCCTTCCTCTTCAAAAGATTCTTATATTCCCTTCGAGTTTTACAATAAACGTCTCTGTCTTCATCGTCTAGCGTCTTTCTGGATATTCGCAGAAGCTGTTGACGTTTTTTTTTAGTTTATAACATTCACGGTCAAACCAATCATCATTCTGTTGATTAGTATTTATTCTCATTTGTTTTCTCATGCACTCCTGCCTGTTCTTTTATACAAGCATTAAATTGTTTAAAGCGGCATTAACATCATCATCCATGAGACTAACAGCTTCCTCAAGCATTAATAGTGCACGTTGACTACTCATTAGATCATGAAAAGTATTAGCATATTCACCTTGCCATACATACTTATCAATAAATTGTGTCTTTTTCTTTATGTCTTTTCCATTTCTTACTTCATGTTTTAAGTTTATGTTTAACACAAGAGGTAGATGGTCGGACTCTATGCGTTTCATTTACACTGAGGTTGCACGATAGATTTTAAAAAGGGTAAACAAGTCATAGGAAATTATGAAATAGTCATTCACACTGTTCCCCGTCTCTGAAATGTATGTGAAACGACCTTGACGGTCGCCGTCACACACACCATTTAAAATGCACATATCTAGCGCAGTACACATGTTTAACAACAGCTTACCATACCTGTTCAATGTCTTATCTTCGGAACCTCTGTTAATGAAGGTTCCGTTGTGTATGCTGAAAGGACACTTTTCTGTTGTAAATTCCTGGCAAATATTAGAGATTCTGCTATTTAGATCTCCAGCCAGAAGTAATACATATCAGGCATACTAAGCATAACATCAAAAAGGCAATTTTCCAAACACTTATGCCATTATCAATATCATAGTAAACATAGTAGGGTGAATTTTCCGGCGGAACATATGTACATACATAAAGAAAAATTCTTAGAAAAACCAAACACATCTTTAGAAATATTGAACATCATCGTATTATTTAAGTCAGTTGGTAGCATCTTGTACGAAGGGCAACAGTTCCGTTTTGATAAGACATATAACACCTCCAGATCGTCTTCCGTGTCTTGTAAATTGAAGAGCAGGTTTACAGAAAACCTTATGATTGTTGAATACATACGACTTCAATTTCAAGAAACGTCTCTACCAAACAACAAAATCAAACGATGTTATGTACGAACAAATTTTTTATCAGATAACTTAGAAAGCAAGCCATTCACGTTCCAGTGCAAAAAAAGATACATGTTTTCTGTTCGTACCACTTAAATCTACATCATAGAAGCTTTCTGTAGAGTTACCTCGACCATTCACAGTTACTATTTCCTTCTATTATCAGACACTGCATTAATTGCACTGTTTGCCAATGACAGTGGAATGAAACTTGGTATCCGAACATTCGGTGCAAGAAGAAAAACGGTCATTCAACACGAAAGACGAATCATCTTCGTCGTTGCTTAAATCATGCACAGAAACATCGGAAGGGACGTTTTCGTTCAATATTGGAGAAGACACAACTTATTTTCCTTTTGATTATGTACAAAAACTTTGGTGGAATCATACATATTCGATGAAGAAATCAAATCATTTTCATTCACACTTTCATTCACTCTTTCATAGTGTGTACTAAGTTTAGAAAAAACGCACTCAGTTGATGAACTAGGCACAGCACCTCCATTCATTCTTTCACTCATTCTTTCATTGTCTATACTGACATTAGAAGAACAATGGTCATTCGATAAGAGAGATAGTGCATTCTCCAACACTCCTTCATCATGTACAGGCACATTACGAGATAAGTATGCATTCAAAGAGGAAGGTAAGCTATGCTCAATCACTCTTTCATTTTGCACACACAATTTAGAAGAAAAATATTCATCAAACATGAAAGGACACATTTCCATCGATTTCTTCATTATGTGTGTGAACAACATTCGATGCATCATCAGGTACACGTTTACTGATCACCGCAAAAACATCTGAATGTGTTCTGCTTAACGACACATTACACGAGCAGTTTCTGTCGTGAACTTCACATTTAACAGAGGACGTTGACACAGCAGTGTCACCCGTCCTGTCCCGAGCTGCACGTGATGTGCCCTCCTTACCTTCTCCGTTAAACGGTGCTGTATTTTTTTCTTTACCCTTTATGTTTTGATTATGGAAGAGATTTGATGAGATACATTGTTTTGAAGTTACTTTAACAGGCCGGCCACATTCCTAGATGGACATTTTCAGTTTGTCGTCCTGGTCTAAGTAATACTTTTTACCTTCAATGATCAGGTGATCAAGATCATTGACACTTTCTTATTTTCTTTCTAGCATCTTTCAGGTGAGGGACAAGTTTTTTGCGTATTTCTCTCACTCGCTGGGGGAAATCTTCTCCGATGAATACCTTGGTACCTCTCAACCTATGCCTGGCACTCAGAATTGTTTCCTTGTCCCTGAAAAAAGTGCAACAACCAATGATCGGTGAATCCGGTTTGCCGTTCAGCCGTGGAGCCTGTCAAACTGTATGTCCTTTGGCAGTTCTAATTTGTCAGTTAATAATCATGGACAAGGCCCTCACAATCCTGCCTAGTTTTCCCGATCTCTCCTGGAAACACCATGAAATATAACATTGTTTCTCTTTGAACGACATTCTAAATCGTCAGACTTTCGTTCAAGTTTTAACACTTTTTCATTCAGACAGTCATTCTGTGCCTTGAGGTTGTCATTTTCACGTCTGAGTCATCGACCTCCCTCTTCAAAGACAAAATCTCTTCATGTAGTCCAGTATACATCTCTTTCATGTCCCGCATATCAGCTTTCATTTCATCAAACTTACAATTGAGGCCCTGAATGGAAGACAGCACATCGCGTAGACTGGGTTCTGAAG
>CM031602.1:13932937-13937937 GCA_018398815.1 Conus ventricosus | reverse complement strand
CTTGTCACCTTGCATCTGACGGCACACATTGACATCTTGTATTTGACGGCACATCTTGTCACCTTGCTTCTGATGGCACATATTGTCACCTTGCATCTGACGGCACATATTGTCACCTCGTATCTGACGGCACATATTGTCACCTCGTATCTGACGGCACATTATGGTCACCTTGTGTCTGACGGCACATATTGTCACCTTGTATCTGATGGCACATATTGTCACCTTGTATCTGACGGCACATATTGTCACCTCGTATCTGACGGCACATATTGTCACCTTGTATCTGACGGCACATATTGTCACCTCGTATCTGACGGCACATATTGTCACCTCGTATCTGACGGCACATATTGTCACCTTGTATCTGACGGCACATATTGTCACCTCGTATTTGACGGCACATATTGTCACCTTGCATCTGACGGCACATATTGTCACCTTGTATCTGACGGCACATATTGTCACCTTGTGTCTGACGGCACATATTATCACCTTGTGTCTGACGACACATATTGTCACCTTGTATCTGACGGCACATATGGTCACCTTGTGTCTGACGGCACATATGGTCACCTCGTATCTGACGGCACATATTGTCACCTCGTATCTGACGGCACATATTGTCACCTCGTATCTGACGGCACATCTTGTCACCTCGTATCTGACGGCACATTATGGTCACCTTGTGTCTGACGGCACATTATGGTCACCTTGTATCTGACGGCACATATTGTCACCTCGTATCTGACGGCACATCTTGTCACCTCGTATCTGACGGCACATTATGGTCACCTTGTGTCTGACGGCACATTATGGTCACCTTGTATCTGACGGCACATATTGTCACCTTGTATCTGATGGCACATCTTGTCACCTCGTATCTGACGGCACATTATGGTCACCTTGTGTCTGACGGCACATTATGGTCACCTTGTATCTGACGGCACATATTGTCACCTTGTATCTGATGGCACATCTTGTCACCTTGTATCTGACGGCACATTATGGTCACCTTGTATCTGACGCACATATTGTCACCTTGTGGCTGATGGCACATCTTGTCACCTTGTATCTGACGGCACATTATAGTCACCTTGTATCTGACGGCACATATTGTCACCTTGTGTCTGATGGCACATCTTGTCACCTTGTGTCTGACGGCACATATTGTCACCTTGTATCTGACGGCACATATTGTCACCTCGTATCTGACGGCACATATTGTCACCTTATGTCTGACGGCACATATTGTCACCTTGTATCTGACGGCACATATTGTCACCTTATGTCTGACGGCACATCTTGTCACCTGGTATCTGACGGCACATATTGTCACCTTGTGTCTGACGGCACATCTTGTCGCCTCGTATCTGACGGCACATATTGTCACCTCGTATCTGACGGCACATATTGTCACCTCGTATCTGACGGCACATCTTGTCACCTTGTGTCTGACGGCACATTATGGTCACCTCGTATCTGACGGCACATATTGTCACTTTGTATCTGACGGCACATTATGGTCACCTTGTGTATGACGGCACATTATGGTCACCTCGTATCTGACGGCACATATTGTCACCTTGTATCTGACGGCACATATTGTCACCTTGTATCTGACGGCACATATTGTCACCTCGTATCTGACGGCACATCTTGTCACCTCGTATCTGACGGCACATCTTGTCACCTCGTATCTGACGGCACATTATGGTCACCTTGTATCTGACGGCACATTATGGTCACCTTGTATCTGACGGCACATATTGTCACCTCGTATCTGACGGCATATATGGTCACCTCGCATCTGACGGCACATCTTGTCACCTCGTATCTGACGGCACATTATGGTCACCTTGTATCTGACGGCACATTATGGTCACCTTGTGTCTGACGGCACATCTTGTCACCTCGTATCTGACGGCACATCTTGTCACCTCGTATCTGACGTCACATTATGGTCACCTTGTATCTGACGGCACATTATGGTCACCTTGTGTCTGACGGCACATATTGTCACCTTGTGTCTGACGGCACATCTTGTCACCTCGTATCTGACGGCACATATTGTCACCTCGTATCTGACGGCACATCTTGTGACCTCGTATCTGACGGCACATATTGTCACCTCGTATCTGACGGCACATATTGTCACCTGGCATATGACGGCACATCTTGTCACCTCGTATCTGACGGCACATCTTGTCACCTCGTATCTGACGGCACATTATGGTCACCTTGTATCTGACGGCACATTAGGGTCACCTTGTATCTGACGGCACATATTGTCACCTCGTATCTGACGGCATATATGGTCACCTTGCATCTGACGGCACATCTTGTCACCTCGTATCTGACGGCACATTATGGTCACCTTGTATCTGACGGCACATTATGGTCACCTTGTGTCTGACGGCACATCTTGTCACCTCGTATCTGACGGCACATTATGGTCACCTTGTATCTGACGGCACATTATGGTCACCTTGTGTCTGACGGCACATATTGTCACCTTGTGTCTGACGGCACATCTTGTCACCTCGTATCTGACGGCACATATTGTCACCTCGTATCTGACGGCACATATTGTCACCTCGTATCTGACGGCACATATTGTCACCTTGTGTCTGACGGCATATGTTGTCACCTTGTATCTGACGGCACATATTGTCACCTCGTATCTGACGGCACATATTGTCACCTCGTATCTGACGACACATATTGTCACCTTGTGTCTGACGGCACATATTGTCACCTTGTGTATGACGGCACATATTGTCACCTTGTGTCTCACGGCACATATTGTCACCTTGTGTCTGACGGCACATATTGTCACCTCGTATCTAAAGGCACATATTGTCACCTTGTGTCTGACGGCACACGTTGTCATCTCGCAACTGACGGCACATATTGTCACCTTGTGTCTGACGGCACATATTGTCACCTTGTGTCTGACGGCACATATTGTCATCTCGCATCTGACGGCACATATTGTCACCTTGTATCTGACGGCACACGTTGTCACCTCCTATCTGACGACACATATTGTCACCTTGTGTCTGACGGCACATATTGTCTCCTTGTGTCTGACGGCACACGTTGTCACCTTGTGTCTGACGGCACATATTGTCACCTTGTGTCTGACGGCACATATTGTCACCTTGTATCTGACGGCACACGTTGTCACCTCGTATCTGACGACACATATTGTCACCTTGTGTCTGACGGCACATATTGTCACCTTGTGTATGACGGCACATATTGTCACCTTGTGTCTAGACGGCACATATTGTCACCTTGTGTCTGACGGCACATATTGTCACCTCGTATCTAAAGGCACATATTGTCACCTTGTGTCTGACGGCACACGTTGTCATCTCGCATCTGACGGCACATATTGTCACCTTGTGTCTGACGGCACATATTGTCACATTGTGTCTGACGGCACACGTTGTCATCTCGCATCTGAAGGCACATATTGTCATCTTGTATCTGACGGCACATTATGGTCATCTTGTATCTGACGGCACATTATGGTCATCTTGTATCTGACGGCACATATTGTCACCTTGTGTCTGACGGCACATATTGTCACCTTGCATCTGACGGCACATCTTGTCACCTCGTATCTGACGGCACATATTGTCACCTCGTATCTCACGGCACATATTGTCACCTTGTTTCTGACGGCACGTTATGGTCACCTTGTGTCTGACGACACATCTTGTCACCTCGTATCTGACGGCACATATTGTCACCTCGTATCTGACGGCACATATTGTCACCTTATGTCTGATGGCACATATTGTCACCTCGTATCTGACGGCACATATTGTCACCTTGCATCTGACGGCACATATTGTCACCTTGTGTCTGAAGGCACATATTGTCACCTTGTATCTGACGGCACATATTGTCACCTCGTATCTGACGGCACATTATGGTCACCTCGTATCTGACGGCACATATTGTCACCTTGCATCTGACGGCACATATTGTCACCTTGTGTCTGACGGCACACGTTGTCACCTCGTATCTGACGGCACATATTTTCACCTGTATCTGACGGCACATATTGTCACCTCCTATCTGACGGCACATTATGGTCACCTTGTGTCTGACGGCACATCTTGTCACCTCGTATCTGACGGCACATCGTGTCACCTCGTATCTGACGGCACATTATGGTCACCTTGTATTTGACGGCACATTATGGTCACCTTGTATCTGACGGCACATTATGGTCACCTTGTATCTGACGGCACATTATGGTCACCTTGTATCTGACGGCACATTATGGTCACCTTGTGTCTGACGGCACATCTTGTCACCTCGTATCTGCCGGCACATTATGGTCACCTTGTATCTGACGGCACATTATGGTCACCTTGTATCTGACGGCACATTATGGTCACCTTGTATCTGACGGCACATTATGGTCACCTTGTGTCTGACGGCACATATTGTCACCTTATGTTTGACGGCACATATTGTCACCTCGTATCTGACGGCACATCTTGTCACCTCGTATCTGACGGCACATTATGGTCACCTTGTATCTGACGGCACATTATGGTCACCTCGTATCTGACGGCACATTATGGTCACCTTGTATCTGACGGCACATTATGGTCACCTTTTGTCTGACGGCACATTATGGTGACCTTGTATCTGACGGCACATTATGGTGACCTTGTATCTGACGGCACATTATGGTCACCTTGTATCTGACGGCACATTATGGTCACCTTGTGTCTGACGGCACGATATGGTGACCTTGTATCTGACGGCACATTATGTGACCTTTTATCTGACGCACATATTGTTACCTTGTATCTGACGGCACATTATGGTGACCTTGTATCTGACAGCACATTATGGTCACCTTGTGTCTGACGGCACATATGGTGACCTTGTGTCTGACGGCACATTATGGTGACCTTGTATCTGACAGCACATTATGGTCACCTGTGTCTGACGGCACATTATGGTGACCT
>CM031602.1:13916367-13931937 GCA_018398815.1 Conus ventricosus | reverse complement strand
TCCGGGGATGTAACCACTGAAGGTGAAGGGCCCTTTTTGTTTGTCTGATGTAACTCACTGAATGGGACTGGGTCACATAGTTTGTCTTGATGTAACTCACTGAATGGTGACGTGGGTCACATAGTTTGTCTTGATGTAACTCACTGAATGGTGACATGGGTCACATAGTTTGTCTTGATGTAACTCACTGAATGGTGACATGGGTCACATAGTTTGTCCTTATGTAACTCACTGAGTGGGTGACATACGTCAATAGTTTGTCTTGATGTAACTCACTGAAGGGGTGACATGGGTTACATAGTTTGTCTTGATGTAACTCACTGAATGGTGACATGGGTCACATAGTTTGTCTTGATGTAACTGACTGAATGGTGACATGGGTCACATAGTTTGTCTTGATGTAACTCACTGAATGGTGACCTGGGTTACATAGTTTGTCTTGATGTAACTCGCTGAATAGTGACATGCGTTACATGATCTTTAGCATGCATAATTTACCTGATCATCTGCATGTCTGCAGAAGGAAAGAGTAATCAACGGCTTGTAGGTCTACACACATACTGACTTTGCAATTTGCACTCCACCCACCTGGCTAAGACAGAACGCAAACCTGCGAGTCACAGAGTAAGATCAAGTTTTAAGGGAAATGACTATTGAAACCATCATCAGTGTTTGGCACAGGTGTGAAATCAGTATAAATTCCAACTGCATTTTCATTTTATCAGATGAATTTTGTCAGAAATATTTGTTCATTTTCAGATTGTCCTGCTTTTGTGTGACATTGCAGCATCACAGTTAGTGTTTTGATTATCTTTTATGGCTGTCGGTTGTAGCAAGCTTGTTACCCTGTATCGTTCATTTTCATACGTCAGCCTGTTTTCATGCTTGGAACAGTCATGATATGCAGGAGATAGCTGTCTACCTGTCCCCTAATTTTACGTTTGATTAATCCAGTCAAAAACTTCTCCACATCAGTCTTTATTTGGGCATGAAAAGACTTTGATTCGGTATTTCATCGGTCTGGCTTGAAACATATACCGATTGTGAAAAACCAATGATACTAACATCAGTAAGCAGCTTTTGCTGTTTATGACCGTATTCTTAATACTCTATTTTTGCCTTGGAATGACTTATTTAGTAGATTTTGCTGATGTGGGAAAAGACATTACTTTTATGTGTGCAGTAAAGTCCTTTTGTTATGGTATCATTTGAAAGTTGAAAGGGCTGGTTATGAACACAAAAGAATCTGCAGCATTCATCAGACTACAAAAGAAGTCAAACCATACCATATCCTTTATTCTCTCCAGGAAGTGGAAGCATTCTCTGATCACATTAAGATGTAAATGTTTAGTGTCTTTCAGTATCAGAACATGTGTTGTGGAACTGTTTGTCCTTGGGAGTGGGATGGAAGGAGGGCGGTTTTCGTAACTTAAAAATAAAAAAAGCATCTTCCATTTCTTGGCGGTGGTGTTCCTCCTGGACTGCTTAATCCAACTCCTCCTAAAAAGAGCCACATCCAGCATTGTCCTGTCACAGTCCCATAATGTTTCAGCACAGTTTGTCACTGTATAATGGGATCTTAATAGTAGCTCAGTGTGGTATCTTATGATTAAGATTAGATCTTTGTAAAGGGCCATGCTCTAAGATTTTATCATTTAATGGCAAACTTTGTTGGTGTGTACACGTCAAGTGTCGCAGGGCAAAGGAGGCTAAACTTGCTTTGCAAATTTGTAAATTTTGAGAAGAAATAAGTAATCAGAAAGCAATCAAGGAAAGCTTTTGGGAAACATATCTAGATCTGTATGCGCATGTGAATAACTTTAAATTATTTTTACTTTTTTTCAAAACCTGATGGCAGGTATTACTGTCACCGATCGGCGGGACTAAATCAGCCGTTCATGTGTTTGGAGTAATGGTAATTCAGAATAGAGAGCGTTTGTGCGGTGTGCATATGTGTATATGTGTGTGTGCGAGTGTGCGTGTGTAAGATTGGGGTTTTGGTTAAGGTGGAAGGTTAGGCTAGGTAGGGTGCTGGGGAAATAAGACATACAATATTCTTGAATTCCAGTCTTCATTATGGAAGGAGTGGAAGCGAGAGGTTGGTTTCGTTCCCGTTTGTTACCTTTTGTTACTTTGGTTCTACCCCAGAGAAGGCGGGGCAGGATATCGGCTGTTGTTGGTGTTGTCAAGTCTGTGAGTTGTTGTGGTAAATTGTCGTGTTGTTGCACGAGCAACAACTAGTCCGTTGGTCCGGCGTGTCAGCTCTGCGGAGGGATACGCTGCTCTGACCAATCGCTGTTTTGTGTTGTGAGTAGAGTTCGCTTGGTTCCGACCAGGGTCGGAATGCGTTGGGGTAGCTTCACTTCGGTCCCTGGTGTTCGTCGGAGGGGGACGCGCCTTGTAGTTGCGGCGGCAGCGCCGTTAGTCGAGCTGAGTGACTTCGAGTCATAGTCAGTGCCAGGTCCTCGTCGGGTCTGGTGTGCCTTGGCCTGTGCCGGGTTCTGTGTCGTCTCTGTTGGCAGCCACTTCAGCCAGTTGCAGAACTGGTGTGGTTGAACGTCTGTCTGTCCAGGTTGGTGATTGTTAGGTTCATGGTGGTGTCATTCGTCATGTTGTTTTGTATTATGGCGAGTTGTACTGTAGTTGTCTCATGCTGTGTTTAGTTGTATTATGTTTGTTGCGTATACTGGTTGTCTGGTATGATGTCGTCTTGGTTCTGTGATTGAAGCTTTTTGTCAGCCGGTTTGTGTTGGTACCTCTTTTCTGTATATTCTGTTAAATAGTGTACATAGGGGTTCCTAGTATTAAGTGTTCGTTATATTATTATTGTTCCTGAGTTCGATTGTCATGTGACAGTTTGGCTAGACAATGTGGGTTCGATATAATAACCGTTGATGGACGGTGATGTAGATATTGGTTGTGATTAGTTTATGTTAATTTCAGGGGGTTAGTAAGGAAGTATTACGAGGTTGCATTTTGTTGAGGATCATAGTATGAGTCGGGTTGCAGAGGTGTCTGCGTGAATCGTAAAGGGATTGTGCTCAATTTCAGTTGTAAATAGTAGTGGTTCGTTGAAATTGATTAATGATTTCGGAGTCGACCTGCACAGCGTTGGGATCGGGTAACTGTGCAGTAGGGCCAAGGCTAATTGGTAGTCGAGTGGTTTATACCGGAGTACGGTCGTGGCTATTCAACTTATGTTGGTGTCTTCTAACTTTCGTTACGAATCATGGTTCTGACGCGTGTGTCGTGCGCGTGCAGACTGTATTGGTGATGTATGCATGTGGTTACAGGACAGTGAGTCCATATGGTTAGAAGTTTTGTTAAGTTAAATGACAGTCGTACACATGCAGGGATGTATGTGTTTGTGACAGAATAGGGTTGGAGGAAGATATTTTAGGTTGCAGGGAGATAGTCCCATTATGAATTTTAGTAGTCGGAAGAAGGGTATGGTAAAGTTTAAGGCGGGTAGCTCAGCAGTTGATAGGATAAAGACAGAAGTTGTGCAGCATGTAATATTGTATGAAGGGTGGTTGTGTTGGCATAACAAAGATTAACCACTGGATTGTCTGACAATAGATGACATGAGAGTGGGGGGCTGGATGGAAATTTTGATGAACAAATCATGTTTTGATATATGATTATAATTGACAGTGCAAAGAAGGATGAGAATGTGAAGGATTGTGGCGGCGAGCCGATTCTTTTGTATGAATATGCTAGAACTGTGAACCGTTAGAAATTGATAAGTTCTTTTGTTTTGTTGTTTTGAGATGTGTATTAATACTGATTACTATGTGGAAAACATTTCCTTGTGAAATTGCTAGTTTATTTAGTATTTTCTAAGGGGGGCCCATGGAGTCCGTGTTGGATTGCTTGGATTGGGATTATTTCTCTGAGAATTGTGTGCGAGTCATAATTTCATATGTAATAGCGTAGATTGGCTCAGAGAGAATATTGTTTTACTGCTATTGTAAGGGTTGGCAGGAAATGGATTTGATAACCCAAAGCGAGTAATGGGTTGGGCGGTGTATTCGAAATTCAAGGGGTCACTCTCATGCCCGAGTGGGAGGTAGGCAACGGAGATGGAGAGTTAAGCTTTACCAGGTAGCCTATAGGCCTTGATGACTCAGGTTGTGCAACATTACAGTAGGGGCCTACAGTTGGTGTCAGCAGGTGGTATCCTGTTCCGTCCTGAGGGTGGGGCCAGACCACCGCAGTCTGCTGCCGCGTGCCGGCAGGTGAGCGGCGGCGTCCAGTTGCCTGCTGCTTTCCCAGGAGAGGGAAACCATCCAGGCCGTCGGCCGTCTTTCGGCTACGGGGTTCTCCGGGGTTTCTCCAGCCACCTGTTGCTTACCCGGTTCGGCGTCCTGTGAGAGGGCGCTGCACCAGACCTTCCCTCACCCTCAGTGTCCGGCGGGGCCTTCAGAGGAGGAGGTGTCCTTCGAGCCCGGACTCGTCGACGAGGGCGTCTGGTGTGTGGGTGCGCCAGGTGTCGTGCCCAGCGCAGGGGAGGAGTCAGACCGTGAGGAGTCACGGTCGGCGCCGGGGTGTAGAGTCTTCGGGGTGTCAGTCTGCGTGAGGCCACGGACAGCGCTGAGGAGCGGAGTCATCCGTGGAGGAGTCAGCCTGTGAGGCCACAGACAGCGCTGAGGAGCGGAGTCATCCGTGGAGGAGTCAGCCTGTGAGGGTCCCCGGACAGTGCCAAGGACTGGAGCTTTCCGGGCGGGATAGGTTGTCCCCTGGGTGTTGTAGAAGGGGTGTAGCGTTAGGTAGTGGGATAGGGGTGTTAGCTACTGCCTCCTTTTGGGACGTAGTGGCCAGCACAGTGTAGGGTACTTGTCGTTGCCTCCTTAGGGACGCCAGTGACCAGTGCGATAGTGGTCCCGGGTCAAAAGAGAAGGGTGGGTCCTGGGGAGAGGTGTGGGTGGTAGCAGTTTAAGTTTAGGGTCCCTTGGGTTTATTCTTGTCCCTATTAGTTAGCCACCACGTGTGCGGGCTATCTCTGCGTCCCTAGGTCGCAGTGATATACCGCAACTGGTGTTTTAGTATAGGTTAGGGTTCTCAGGGTCGTAGTAGGGTTTGGGTGGGTCAGTGAAGAAGTGGGATACGGTGTGTGGTTGTAGATGGACGTGAGTGGTGGCGCCATGGTTGTTTGGGTGTGTGAAATAAAGAGGTGCGCGTGATTGTAAAGTTGTGTTAGTGTGCTGTGTTGTCTGCTCTAGTGTGTAATAGGTGTGGGTAGGGGTGGTAGGGCCGTCGGCTTAGCGACCGTGACAATTTTCTGTTACTGCTTTAGCATAATATGTGTGTGTATAGTTATTGCATATGTACATTTACTTCAGAGTCAATGCTTTTTATCTTGATATTTGCTTGCATTTGGTGCGGCGTTGCAGATATTTACTTGCATTTGGTGCGGCGTTGCAGGAAATTTGTGGTGACCAGAGACACAGTGGTGCTGATGTTTCATGCCTGGGAAATCTCGGGTGTTCAACCTTTTCTCCTGTATCGTACATTCTATGGCGCCTTTGATGAAACCACTGTGTCGACTGGTCATCTGATTCCAAGTGAGTGGTGTCCGGATAATTTGTGTTCATTTTGATTTTTATGTAGACCACATTTTGTTTGTGCCTTGGAGGAAGCAACAGGAAATCAACATGCCTTAGCTTCAGGAAGATAAGATAAGATAATGTTGCTTATAGCCCAGCCGACTGCAAAGGGCCACATCAGGGCTGTAGCTTCAGGAAGAATCGAGACTAGGTAGATGTGTTTTGGAGTCTTCCACTGGCATTTAGTGCCTTCAGTATGAATGATGGAAAAAGTGTTTAAAGTTCATCGTATGTTTGAATACAAACAAGATTTTCTGACTGTTTTCCTCTCCATACCAGGCCCAACTTTCATGGGGTTTTGTTTTTGCTCTGGTTTTCTTTGTTTGTTTTTAGGAGGGGTGGGGGTGGGGCTTCATGTTTGTTTTCTTTTATCAGCACTCCTCCAAGTCCGTCTTCTATCTAAGTCCAGATGCCTCTGCTTGTTAAACAGTCTCCTAATCTTTGGAATGTTATCTGAATTACAATTGAAGGGTAAGAAAAACTGGGTGCCACATATACACACAATATGGTACCAGTGAAGTTTGGATAAACCAGGGTGTTAGTGATACTGAAGAATTTATATGTTTTTCTAGAAGGTCAAATCTATTGGAGATAGCAAGAAACAGCATGATGATGTTCAAATTCTGAAAGATGTTGTACTCAACTGTGAAATGAAAACCCATTTAATGTCAAATATCGATAAACGCATGAAATATATAGCAACAACATTTAGGGATGGGAATGTCAGAGTTTGCAACACAGTGTTATAGATACAGAGAAGACAATGAGATATGGCTACTTTGCCCATTATTTGTAGAAAGGGTTTGAAGAAGAATGACATTTTTGGTATGTTCCCCCTGCTCTTGGTTAAATTGCAAGGTTCATTGCATGTAAACATTATTAATATCCTTGTGCTGATCAACTTTGCTTATTGAGGTCATCCACTAAAACACAATATGTGTGGAATTTGTTCGTTTTTCTTTGAAGTAAGTTTTTAAAATCAATCCATAATTTGACTCTCCTCTGACGGACATCACGTGATGTTTTGTGTTTCTTCATGCTGCATGTTTCTAATGCTCTTTCTGCTCAGGACCTGCGCATTCGCAGACCAAGGTGTACTTTTAAAAATGCTGAATTATTGCTTTGCTACAGGGTGATCGTGGTAGGATCAAAGGACATGAACACGCGGGTGTTCGCTGTTCTGCGTGTGAGAATTGGTGGTACATTCCATGGGCGGACACACAGACGCTGTTGTTGGGGCATTCTTCGAACACAACTCCATGAATGTATCCTTGACTGACGTTTGAATTCATGGGAAAAATTGTGTGAATCTAAGATGGTTTTTTTAAAATTCTTTTTTAATCACAGAGGGTTTTTTTTGTTTGTGTGTGTGGTTTTTTGTTTGTAATTGCAGCGTGAGTTCTGAGTGAAATCATTGAAACCTATAGGGTTTACATGTATACACATACACCACTTACTGATTGTAATTTTGATTCTTTACAAATCTTTTCTTAGAAAATCTAGACCTAGAAATTAAGGCAAATAGTTTTCTTTCAAGAGCCTTTTTAATGTATTAATTAGGGGGTCTTATTGATAATCATTGATTCATTTTTATTGTAATATTTGGTGATGTGAATTTACATGAATTAACACTATGATCTTTTGTTTTTAACTGGAAAACAAAAAGAGGGGAATGATAGAGTAAAAGTTTTTTTTTTTTCTTTTAGTCAGAAATGTTGGTGATAATCTGGAATAGATTTCATTACATGGTCATAATGATATCAGAGCTAGCTGACAACAGAGAGAGATCTTTAACATAAGCACAGGTGTACAGCGCCAGCAAAAGAGGGCACCTGGGTGTCTGGGAATGCAACCAGAACACCAGTGACCTTGTACCCAAGAAAACCAAAGAGGAGAAGAGGATGGAGAGAGAGGAGGATGACGAGGATGCAGACAGAAGGGCTGTGGAGGAAGATCAAGGTAGTGGATAGATTGGTGGTAATACTGGTGTTTATCACACTGCGCAAATATCAAAGGGAGTTATTTGTTACTACATCGTGCAAGACATTTTCCCCGCATTTTGGTTTCTGTGCAGTCTTTTTCGGAAATAGTTGCATCTGGAACTGAAAGATGCTTAGAACACTTAATTCTGTGTCAGATGGTTGAAATGTGGAGAGTGGTTTTGTTTAATCTCTTGGATCAGCCTGTGTGCAGATCTGCTAGAAGCCTTTATGTGTGTATATGAGTGCTGAAGATCAGATACACAGGTTAAAGATCCTGTAATTCATGTCTGTGCTCGGTGAGTTATGGAAATACAAGATCATGAAGCATGCAGCCAGATGCTTGGAGAGGAAATAGACACCTCCACTATCGCCCATTGAAATGTAATGATGATCACTCGGATAGCAACAGTATTGGTGTTCCATGTGCCAGTGCATTCATATTTACTTAGAGTTTATGAGTATTTGTTTGTTTGATTTAAAAGAGCTGAGTAGGGTCATGATTGGGCCTCCAAGTTTGCCAGTGATGACAGTCCTGCTTCTCGGAGTCATGTGGATTCCACTGCTCAGATGTTGAGCACTGTGCAACCAACAATGGTGATATTGTGCATGGGGCCATTTGAGGGAAAAGCTGCCTGCAGCTGCTTCTTTCTACTTTGAACACAGTACTTGCAGTGCGTTTTACTTTGAAGAAAGAAATGTGTACGTGCGTGCGTGCGCGCGCGCGTGTGCTTGCGTGGGGCGCCTGCATGTATGCAATGGTATGTTCTTCAGTATGTTCTTGTGTATTGTTGATTGTCGCTCACATTCATAAATTTGTCATTGTGTAGAGAAAACTTGATGACTTTTTGTGTGTGTGTGTCTAGTGGTGTAGCAGCAACTATTTTTTTTTTCTTTTTTTTTCTGCTGTTCTATCTTCTGTGCCACCTCAGTGTCAGTGGACACACCGGCCATGCCGCTTATTCCAACTCCCTTTCCACAGCACAGCCCGGCATGGTAGTCCACAGGGGCAGTCTGTCAAGTCGTATAAGAGGCAACCACCAGAGGAGACACTGCACTGCTGACGAGTCACTTCGGTGGTGTTTAGTGGCGCCTGTTCTGATCCAACATACGCAGGACTCCACCTACTAACCCCCCTACTGGCGACAATAATTTTTTTAGTTGCAGAGCAGGCGTGAGAATGCTCTCCCTCTGGAGAGCACCACCATTTCCATTCAGCGGCACCCGTATGGACTTGCGATACCGTGACCCCGAATGAATCAAACCAATGCCACATAGAGGGACATCGAAACTGAGGTCACTATGAGAGCAGGGCATGAAGGGCCAAAAAATTTAAGACTTCTTTTTTTTATGCTGATCTATGAGAATGAGGATAAAGAAGATGATGCTACAGATTTCCATTTAGGTCTGAGACTGTACGACCGAGCTGTACTTACGCTTCTTTTCATAATATATCCCGGCGTTAACCAGGGCCCGCGAGATACAGGCACCTGCAGTGTTGGTCAGGAAATTGAGCAACACTCTCAGAGATGCTCCATTTTGTGGATGAAATTTGACTGTGTGGTCCCAGTCTTCCCAACTGAGCCCATAGCAAGCTCAACTCTGGGTAGGAGCCGGTCAGGCAGAAAAAATCCCACATGACTCTGATGGGAATTTAACCCCCGACCCCGGCCTAACCACTTCGCAGGGCGGCTGGTACAGCCACTATTTTTGTATTATTAGTGCTGCTGTAAATCCTTAGACTACTTGTAGACCAGACTGGAATGCATTCGTGCTTAATAGGCCATTTATATTTCCAGCAGTTTGTACATTAATGTTCTGTTTCAGCAGTTGATAGGTTGATCCTTCTTGCCTTTTTCCATGCTCGGTCATATTTGCATGGATATGATTGAATGTTTAGTATATGATTTGAGTACAATGTGTATTGACAGCAGTATGGATGTGTTTAAAATATGAATGGATGTATCTGGATACATTTTTAAGTTTTCATGTGGTACTGAAATCCTGTTATCTGTTGACATATTCCCAGTGATGATAGTCCATGCTTTAGGAGTCTGGGGAAATTCCACACCTCAGAGGTTGCGGGTGACAACAGTGGTGAGATAGTGCATGGGGCCATCTGAGGGAATATCCCTTTTCTTAAGTCTCTTCTGGAGAAAGAGGGTTGCTTCCGTGACCGGTTTAAAAGTTGAGTTTTTTGTCAAAGAGATACGAAGTTGCTACTACCCAGGTGCAATGGCCCAGAATACCATACATACATTACTTTTTCAGTTCAGTATCATGCATTATGGCCTGTTGTGCAGTTTGGTGTGTTGCAAGTCTGCATTAAAATTAGCAGTATAAACTGCTTTAGAGCCTGACGAGGAGAGGACTGGTAAGGGTGCGTTAAAAAAGATAAAGAGGTGAGTGAATCTTTCTCCGGTTTTGATCCAGTTGGTTAATGACAGGATGTGGTGGATCCGTAATGATTTCATAGGAAGACGAAAAAAAACGTTTATCATGGGTGATTTTCTTTCCATATACAATGGAACTCTGCATTCGGGGGGAAAAAATCCATGCACACACCTTCCTCCTTTCTTCTTCCAGCAGTATGTTACAATAACACTTGTCATTAATGACATCACAATGACACCAGTTTCCTAATTTACAAACTTAGTCGGGTTGCTCTGTCAATGAACTTGCATCCTGTTTACCTATCCCCATGGTCCAATCCATCCTCTCAAAGTAAATTTTGGGGATATGCCAGCTCTCCTGCCCCCCACCCCCCCCCCCCCATTTTCAAAAAGTGTACACTGTCTCTCTTCCACGGGGAATATAAAGGGGTAATGGCAAGGCAAGGCAGGGGCCCATTTTGTTAAAATCATCCATGCTTTGCGTTGACCAGCCACTGTATTGCATCATAGGTTCCTGTCAGAAGTGATTTAGTATGTGTGGTTTTTCAGCCTCTGCTGGCTGCTGTTAAAGGACGTTGAGGCATAATGACAATGAGATGCCAAATGGTATGAAGATGCATGTAGATATAGGGTGGTACGGCAAGTATGTTTTGACAGAAAGTATGTCTAATTTGTTCTATGATACATGTGAAGAGGACATAGTTTCCAGGAAGTCTCTTAGACGCATGTATTTCAGAATTTTATCTTCATCACTTACTGAAATGCAGACTGAATGTACATCATCCCTGTTATTGAGGTTAATGGATGTTCCAGACATGTCTTCAAGGGGTAGGGGAACCGACACAGTGGCTCCTGAACTGGGTGTCATGCGCCTACCACAAGCCTTCTCACATCCTGGTCTCTGGGTTTGCTAACGGCCGTTCATGGTTCATGAGATGCCTGACCCTTTAACCTTATCCATTCTCTCACGTGAGTCATTGTTTACCCCTCTTCTTTGTTGTTGGTTGTTGTTGTTGTGTCTGACCTTTCATGCCGTCTTAGTGGCATCACTTCCACGCTGCTTTTTCCAGCCTTCTTACATTGAGCCAAAACCTGTCTCCCTTGCACTGAGAGTGAGTGGGGTTGGTGATCTTCAGTGGTGCTTGTTCTGATGCAATAGATGCAGGATATCACTGATTAAACTCCCTACTGCTGACAATAATTGCTGAGATGGGATTTTTTTTTTTCTTAATTTTTTCTTTCCACATGGTGTATTTGATGCTTTTGTCCCATAGTTTTATTCCATGTTTTATTGTTTGCTTAGGATCTATGCTTGGATCATTTATGAAGGACAAGTCTAACATCAGACTTTACATATCTAAGGTATTCCATTTTACTTTCTCTTTATTTCATCATATATTTTGGGTTAAACATGTGGGTGCATGTATAGACACACACAAGATGCATAGATACAGTAATATACCCCTGCATGCACGTACACGTACACACACTTACACACATACCATTTCACACACAAATGCACGGATGAAAACAGTTTGATATGATAACCAAGTTCAGAAGCAGAAAAGAAACTTGGACGAAAACGTTAATTAATTTCTTTGCTGTTAATATAAACTGAAGAAAAATTGTGTCCAACTGTTGGCATTCTGCTGACCTTAAAGGACTAGGTCAGGAAACATCCTTTGACCAGCAATACTTTCTTTTGATTAATCGGAACGATCTTAGATTTAGAAAGGCCATTTAAACTGAAACAGAAGATACGTTACCTGATGTCGTTCAGGTACAGATATTAGAAACGTGTTTCCTTGGAATCTTGTTACAGTGTTTATTGATTTTTCTGTTCCACCACCTTCTTGGGAATCATTGTGAATTGTTTACATGGTAGAAGGCAAGGCATTCAGCTTTGTGTCCTGTAATCAAAATGAGTCTAATGATTATTGATAGAAACATACAAATAGGTGTTCTTGAAATAAATGAAAAATTTGTCTTGCCCCCGTAATGCCTTGCAGTCACAGAGTAAAAAAGTTGCGATAAAACCACTTCGCTCTCTAAACATCAATTATAAGCTATAAGGGCAGTTAGGAGACCACAGACCCTGCCACAGTCGATGTTCTTGGATCTGGTCTTTGATCCGCACAGAACTTAAGGGTTTGTCTGTGGGCTACATTCCATCTCTCTGCTAAGCTGTGCTGAAAATCAGTTCGGTAGTCAAAGTGGAATCTTGCGAAAAACAAATGGATCCACCCAGGACACTGATCCACACGGAAATTTCATCCTCAGACCACATCCATTTTTACACAGGTTTGTTAAAATCAGTTCAATAGTTTTTTTTTCCGTAATCCTGCTTGTAGCACGGGTAAAAACATAATCCTCGCAGAAGTAAGTAAAACAAAATGCATTCGAGCTGCCAGCTAACTTGAAGGAATGTACCTACCCTAAATGTGGGTTTAAAAAAGGGGCACGTACGCCGAACCTCACCAGTAGTGAACCACCGACTTCCAGCTGAGAAGAAAAGAAAGCAGCTGACTACCACAGGTTATTTAAATGTTTACACTGAATTTTTTAATGTATCACAGAGCGTTGCTTTTGTCAGAGCAGCCATGGAAATACAATTCGCTTTCATTGCAAGGTAGCCTATAGTATTATCAATTCACTTTTCATTGCAAGGTAGCCCATAGTATAGCATTTCAAATACCTGTGTGTTACTGACTGTAAAGTAAGTTCAGCTGTGAAACGATGCTGTGCATTGCTGTCGTGCATCAGTCTTCAAGCAGAAAGGCAAGGTCTTTCTGCATACATGCAGAGAACAATTTGAAACGAGAAAACAGTGGCATGGGAGAGGGACCTCATCTCCCAAAGAGTAAAACCAGCGCTTTCAGACTCAGAACTCTTTTAAGGTTGATCCAATGCATCATAGGTTCAACGATTAGCAAGTTCCATGAAAGATGTGGAATTTATCTCAATGATTATTGAGTGAAACATGAGAATGAATAATGTGACTGGATACGTGAAAGGGGATTGCCACAGGGGAAGACTGAAAGTGTTCGTACTCCCAAGATTTTTTTTTATTTTTGCCAGCTCGTTCACAGGGCTAATTGGTACTTGAGGAGAAGCAGTTTTTACCGGTTTTTGATTGAATGCATCACCACATGTTAGCAGCTGACCGTACAGGAAAGCTCATGTGTGTGTGTGTGTGTGTGTGTGTGTGCACGCACACTGCTATGAAAGTGTGCGGTATGTGTGTGAAAACACGCGTATTTAAAAAGCACTGAAAGCGTTCATGGGACAGCTGAAATTGCCCTGCGGTGAGTGATATTGCTTAATGATTTGAGAAAGGGTGGGGGGGGGGGTTGGCAGCTCTAAAACACTCTAACCTCCCAAATATCTGCTTTCAGAAAACCTTGAAAATAGGGCTAAGTGGGAGGGAGTCTTAAATCAGAAGTGAGACTAATGCGGGGCAAAGTAGAAAATTTCCCGAAAGACAAATTTTCATTGAAAGGGGCCCCTTGCCTTGCAAAAGTCTTTATTTAAAGGTTCATGGTATCCAAAAAGATGAACCCGGGTTGCGAAAGTTTATTTGAAGGCTTCATGGATCCAGAAGGGGGAATTTTTGTTTAAAAGCTTTCATTTAAGGCTTCATGGACCCAAAGATGAACGTTTGCAGAAGTTTTTTGTTACCAAAGATGAACCTTTAAATTTTATTGAAGGCTTAGGTTCCCGAGAACCTGTTTCAAAAGTCTTTATTGAAGGGTTTTTTGGTTCTAAAGATGACTGTTGCAAAGCTTTAAAAAAGCCATGATACCAAAAATGAACCCCCTGTTTGCAAAAAGTCTTTATTTGAAAGGCTTCAGGTGTCCGAAAGTAAACCTGTTTGCAAGTCTTTATTTAAAGGGCTTCATCAGAGGGAATTGGCCCGCGGATTCGCGGATTTCAGTGGGAAAAAAATTTGTCCGCGAAAAAAAAAAAATCTGTCCGCGGAAAAAAAAACCCGCCGAGAAATTTTTTCCGCGTGGGGGAAAATCTGTGCCCCCTTTCCCGGGCCATGCCCGGAGGTTGGTTCGCTAACCTGCTTTCCGTTCCGCTGAGAAAAGAAAACGAGGGGCGAGCGTAGGGCCCCTATCATTGAACGAGGCAATAAATTCGACTCTTCGTGTGCGAACGTATGCGAACCCAGAGGTGGGGTGGGTGGTATTGTGCCGAAGTACAAGGAAAGAAGATTTAAAGGGAAAAAAAACGTGTCGGCCGCGATTCCGAAAAGGGGACTTGCAGGCGAGGCCGATGCGTCACTTCAACAAGATGTCCAGTATGGAAGCTTGGTTGGTAGGTTCTTCTTCTTCTTTCCTTGGTGCCCACGTCATGGGATGCCCATTATGCACAAAAAGGGGGGGGGGGGGGGGGGGGGTGTTGTTCTTGTAGGCAGTCCATTTGTGCTGAGGACCATCGGGCCCGGCAAAACACTTGGAAAAAGAGTGTTCTTGCAACAACCAAGCTTCCCGGGAAATTTTGAAATTTGACAGATGGAAAATTACGGGGAAAGTAGGGTGAAAGAAAGGTTTGGGGTTTTTTATCTGTTTTTTTTTTTACCAAGGTACGCTGCAAACTTGGGCCCCAAACTTTCCACGTGTTATTGAATTTAACGATGAGGTAAAAAAAATTTGTTGCATGAAGATATTAATTGTCTTTATTATTTTAAATTAATAAGGGTTGACTTCTATTACGAGAGAATGAACTAAAAGAAAAAATGAATACTTTTGTAATCCTGTTTTTTTGTCCAGAAAATACACATGTTTCTGTTTAAAATAAAGGAATTATGTGCACAGAATGCACAGATTTTACCATAAATTTCAATTTTTTTTTGGGGGAGCATGCCCCCGGACCCCCCTGTTTCAGCTGATTTGAATTTTCCAATTCCCTGCCTGTTCTGGGATCCAGAAAATGAAAACCCTTTTCAAAAGTCTTTATTTGAAGGTTCTGGTGTCCCAAAAAGAACCCGTTTGCAAAAGTCTTTATTTTAAGGCTTCATGGTGTCCAGAAAATGAACCGTTTGCAAAAGTCTTTATTTGAAAGGGTTCTTTGGTTCCCGAAAATGAATCTGTTTGCAAAGTCTTTATTTTAAGGTTTGGTGTCCCGAGATGAACCCGTTTGCAAAATTCTTTTTTGAAAGGGTTTTATTGGGGTCCCGAAAGAACCCGGGTTTGCAGAGTCTTTATGTTATCCGAAGATGAACCCGTTTGCAAAAGTCTTTTTTTGAAGGCTTCATGGTGTCAGAAAAATGAACGGTTTGCAAAAGTCTTTATGAATCCAGAAGATGAACCGGTTTGCAAAAGCTTTATTTTAAAGGTTTTGGGGTCCAGAAGTGAACTGTCCCCGAAGAGAACCTGTTTTCAAAAATCTTTTTGTTATCAGAAGATGAACCCCGTTTGCAAAAGTTTTATTTTAAGGGCTTCATGTACCCGAAGTGAACCGGTTTGCAAAGTTTTATTTGAAAGGGTTTATGGGGTCCCCGAGATGAAAACCCGGTTTTCAAATCTTTATTGAAGGCTTCTGGGATCCAGAAAATGAACCTGTTTTTCCTTCCAAAAAACCCCAAAA
>CM031602.1:13912157-13916267 GCA_018398815.1 Conus ventricosus | reverse complement strand
GGGGGGGGGGGATGAAAGAAGGAGGTGAAAGGAGGGGCAGAGATCGGAGGCATGACAGCCAGCGTGTGGTTATAGTAGCGCACCGGGCAGAACTTACGCAGAACCGCTGTAAGGACATTTCATTTTACATTTACACCCAGTGCCGCACCAGCTAAAGGTATATTTTACACACGTATACCTGGCACAGCACCAGTTGATGGAATGCTTCTCATAGCTACATCCATTACTGCACCAGCTGATGGCATACTTTTCGCATCTACATCCAGTGTCACACCAGCTGATGGCATACTTTTCGCATCTACATCCAGTGTCACACCAGCTGATGGCATACTTTTCGCATCTACATCCAGTGTCACACCAGCTGATGGCATACTTGTTTTCACATCCACATCCTGTGTCACACCAGCTGATGGCATACTTCTTTTCACATCGACATCCAGTGTCACACCAACTGATGGCATACTTGTTTTCACATCGACTTCCAGTGTCACACCAGCTGATGGCATACTTCTTTTCACATCGACTTCCAGTGTCACACCAGCTGATGGCATACTTGTTTTCACATCGACTTCCAGTGTCATACCAGCTGATGGCATTCTTGTTTTCACATCGACATCCAGTGTCACACCAGCTGATGGCATACTTTTCACATTGACATCCAGTGTCATACCAACTGATGGCATACTTGTTTTTACATCGACATCCAGTGTCACACCAGCTGATGGCATACTTTTCACATCGACATCCAGTGTCACACCAGCTGATGGCATACTTGTTTTCACATAGACATCCAGTGTCACACCAACTGATGGTATACTTCTTTTCACATCGACATCCAGTGTCACACCAACTGATGGCATACTTGTTTTCACATAGACATCCAGTGTCACACCAACTGATGGCATACTTGTTTTCACATCGACATCCAGTGTCACACCAGCTGATGGCACACTGTTCACATCTCCATACAGTGTCACACCAGCTGATGGCATACTTGTTTTCACATCGACTTCCAGTGTCACACCAGCTGATGGCATACTTGTTTTACATCGACTTCCCCGGCGGGGCGACTATCCCCAACCCGGCGGGTCCCAGGGTGGCGGATAGGGGGTCGGCCCCCAGATATGAGGGTTAGCTGCGATATAAGTCAGGCTTGCCTGGTCGAATAAGCAGTCCTGGACCAACTGGCGATGTTCGTACCAGGACGGGGCGCGGTAACAGGTGGCACTGTTACACCATATCAAATTCCCCATGTGTCCTATGACGGGTTCATCATGCGAGTAAGAGGCGCATAAAAACCTCTAGCCCCGGGGAAGGAAAACCTCGGAGAAACAAACCAGGGTAGGGGATGCTCATTAGCCTTGGTTGGCAAGTCGCCTACGAGAGAGAAACTCGGACAAGAAAACCAACGCCGAAGACGGATGTACTGGGCCCTTGGCGCGTAACGGCAGTACAACGCATCTACGTCATGGATGGACAACCTCACTGACTTTCGATATGGTGCTCTACTAGAGGAGTCCCGCCGGGCTAGTAGAGTGCCGGGCCCTGTGCCTCAAAAGGGCCCACCCCATGCGACTGGTGGTCACCCCGTCCCGGTGAGAGGAGCCAGGCATCGGAGGCGGAGGGTAAATGCTACTGGCCGAAAAACATCTGACCCCGGAGAAACCCCTAGACCACTCAACATTCTCCAGTGGAATGCAGAGGGCGTCTACCACAAAAAGATCCCACTTACTGAGAGAATGTACACAGAAAACATTGATGTGGCCTGTATCCAAGAGACACACCTGAAACCCAATCACAAGTTTAGAGTCAGAGGTTACCAAACCTTCAAGATGGACAGAGAAGGAAGACCGAAAGGAGGAGTGCAGATACTCGTCAAGAACAGTATACCAGCCTCAGAATTTACAGTGGACACAAATCAGGAAGCTGAAATCCACGGAATCAAGATTACAGTGGACAAGACTGTCATCACCATCTTCAATGTGTACTGCCCACAAGACAAAGAGCTGTCTCTACAGAAAATGGACATACCATCAGAGAACTGCATAGTAGTAGGTGACTTTAACAGCCACTCAACCTGTTGGGGTTACAGTGAGAATGACCGAAGAGGAGACGAAGTGGAGGACTGGCAGATAGCGAGCAACCTGCTTCTGCTGAATGATCCAGAAGACCCACCAACCTTCTTCTCTCGCCGATGGCTCACCACGACCACCCCAGATCTTGCCATTGCCACTGACGACCTTGCCCAAAAAACCAGCAGGAAGGTACAGAACCAGTTGGCAGGCAGCGACCACAGACCAGTACTACTGGCCATCAATTTGCAGTACACATCAGGCAATGCCAAGTCCTTTCCCAGATGGAACTACAAGAAGGCGGATTGGGAGATGTTCGCGGGCCTCTCTGACGAGTACTGTAAGATCATCAAAGTGGACGATTACAACAACAGAGCCACAAAAAACTTCAACCAAGCCATCCTGAAAGCAGCCTCAGAGGCAATTCCACGTGGCGCTCGAAAGAACTACAGGCCATATTGGACAGAAGAACTGCAGGAGCTTGAAGATGAAGTGACAAGGACCAGAGAGGAGGTGGAAAACAACCCATCACAAGAAAACAACATCTCTCTCAAAGCCTGCACTGCCAAATACAGAAAGGCCTACATCCAAGCTGCAAGAACAAGCTGGATGGAGAAAACAGAAAAGTTGAACCTTGACAGAGATGGCAACAAGCTTTGGAAACTGACCAAAGCCATGAATAATGAAGAGACAAGGTCAGTGCCTGTCACGCTCCAAAAAGATCAGGAGATTGTGACAGGGAGAGAGGCAGCGAACTGCTTCATAGACAGCTATGAGCAGACCAGCAACATCTCTGTGACAGAGGACAGAAAACAACAAGTCCATGATGAAATAAAGAATCATCAGGATGACCAAGACCAACCTGATTACATGGACAAGCCTTTCAAACTGAAAGAACTAGAAGAAGCCGCAAAATCTTTACTGGACAAAAAATCCCCAGGTCCTGACAAAGTCACCAACGAGATGCTCAAACACCTCGGCACCAAAGCAAAGACCAAACTCCTTGCTCTCTTCAACAACAGCTGGAAGACGGGGCATGTTCCACAAAGCTGGCGAGAAGCTGATATGGTGCCCATACATAAGAAGGGCAAAGACAGAGTTAGGGCTGACAGCTATCGCCCCATCAGCCTCACCAGCTGCGTGGGCAAGCTCCTAGAGCGTATGATCAATTCGCGGCTAGTTTGGCACCTGGAGAAGAACAACATCATCACTCCAGAGCAGGCAGGCTTCCGCCAACATCATTCCACTGAGAATCAAGTGACCTACATAGCCCAGAAGATCGAGGATGGCTTCCAGGACAAACAGCATACTCTGGCGGTGTGGATAGACATGGAAAAGGCGTACGACAAAGTCTGGAAGGATGGCCTCCGGAGAAAACTCCAGAAGAGTGGTGTGACTGGCTGTATGTACCAATGGATCTCGCAGTACCTGAAAAATAGGAAGGCCCGAGTCCATGTCAACGGAGCATACAGTCGGAAGAAGACACTGAGAGAAGGAGTCCCTCAAGGAGGTGTCCTCAGCCCTACCCTATTCCTTGTCTTTGTCAACGACATCGTCAGAGATGTGCCACGCAAAGTCCAAGGAGCCATCTATGCAGACGATCTTGTCCTATGGTGCTCGGAAGAGCACCTCACAACTGCCAACTACAGGCTACAGCAGGCGCTGAATGTTCTTGAAAGCTGGACGAAACAGTGGCTGGTAACAATTAATGCCAAGAAGACCACTTACACTGTTTTCAGCCTCTCACCCAAAGAACAGAAGGCCAAACTGAGCATCAATGGACAAACTCTGCTTGCTGAAAATAACCCCACGTACCTGTGTGTCACCTTTGACAAACGCCTGACGTGGAAGAAGCAGGCAGAGAAAACAGAATTAAGAGCAAAAGTACGCCTTGCCCTCATGAAGAAGCTGGCAGGAACAACATGGGGCGCAGACAACACAACCCTCAGGAGACTGTACACTGGTAGAGTCAGGCCAGTGCTGGAGTATTGCATGACTGCATGGGGCACTACAGCCAAATCCAATTTTGAACGGATCA
>CM031602.1:13902157-13907157 GCA_018398815.1 Conus ventricosus | reverse complement strand
AATGGGGATACTGTGCACTTTGAGACATCAACATCACCTTTGCTCAACCTGAGGCCTCGTACCTGGACATCCTGAGAACGTACTGTCTTACAGGCTTGAATACCACTTCATCCGTGTACCATAAGACACCAAGAGCAGGTGACTTCTGTGGCTTGTGCTCAGCAGGGGACAATGATAAGTGAAGCGAGGAATCTTGTCTACCTACGGAAACATGCTAAGTCGCTCAAGCAGAAACATGCTAAGTCGCTCAAGCAGAAACATGCTAAGTCGCTCAAGCAGAAACATGCTAAGTCGCTCAAGCAGAAACATGCTAAGTCGCTCAAGCAGAAACATGCTAAGTCGCTCAAGCTGATTGTCGTTATTACCAACGGGGCACATCCTGTGGCCTCATTTGAAGACGACACTCGCTGAATCAGCAGACCGGCAGATTCCGTTTGAATTTGACGTCACGAGGCATGGGTGGAAGAAATAAATGGCAACCCAATTCCACCAACGGCCAGCCAGCCACTGGGCACCCCAGACCCTCATGGCCGTAGTTCGGTGCGGTTGAAAGGCAGAAGGGACGGCATGCAAAAGTAAAAGCTGAAGTTGTCACCAATGCAAAATGTCACACACTGCGTAGTGCACTTTTGCTTTCAATGACGACTATTTCAACTCGTTCGAGACTAGAGAGGGAGACGAAGACGAGGTCAAAGGGAACAGGGCAGAAACTGATGTGGAAAGAGAAAGAGACGAGGAAAAATAAACCATGCATTTTCTACCCTGGCGATTAATAGGAGTCAGGTGTCCTCATGCTTTGTGATCATGCATTGAATGAATTAAAGAGCTGTCAAAGGAGCACTTCTTTCTGCTCTGCAGTCTCTCTTCTGTTTCATGATCATGTACATACCGATGAGATGAGAGTCTATTGACACTACAGTAACAATTCGTGTCTCAATGTAAATGACACGATATGACATAAGCACTGATTGTTCATGAAATAAGCCCACGCCGATGGATTGGACATTTTACACATGAACAAACAAACAAAAACAGTGAGAAAGAGACAATACAAATCCCTTTATACAGGAGAGAAGGAGAAATAGTATGTTCACTGGGGTTTTTTCGGATTTGAAGTGCCACAGTGATCTTGATATGGACACGTTACATGTGAAACTGACCTCAGTCTCTCCGAAAAGTTCCGTAATCAATCTAAGATTGTTGAAAACAATTCGAAAGGCTCTGAGATCATTCACACATCAGTTCATTCAAATCTAGGATGCGTTCTAATTGTTGTTGTTTTATTACTGTCTGTAACCAGAAATGACCTTGATTTTGACATCTGAGCCCAACATTCACCAAAAGTGAAACAAGTGAGGTCAGAAATCGATTTCTTGATCTGGATTGATACGGAAAAGAGCTACCGCATGTTAATTTACATTGTTTACTTAAAAGCAAATTGTATTTCACCGCTGGTCTGTGGCAGCAATCTTGGATTTATGCAAATTGCCAGTTACTTATTGTCATCGCTCTGATGACCGAGCTAAATGTTGTTTGTCGACCCATGTAAGAACGATTTAAAGAAAAAAAAGACTTCTCATGGCAACAGGGTCTTACATCTGGCAGATCGACTGGACTTTATCTGTGGTGTCAAAATTGTTCTATTACAATCACAAACGCAGATCAGCACTGTATTGCAATTATGAGGTAACTGTTATTGTTGAAACAAGTAAAACTGGTTTGCGGCTTTCATTCGCTTAATTCACCGCGGAAATGACAAACATCTTCTTTGCAATATATTTAGCCAGCTATCCTACATGTATCCAATCTGACTTTAACATTTAGTAAGACATTTATTTATATCCACTCCTCAACCCGATTAAAGCAGCATTAGATAGTCGGATCCTGATGAAAGTTGTGTGTGTATTTGCGTGCGTGTTGTTACTAGTTATAACCAGAAATGACATTGATTTTTACACACACACACACACACGCGCGCGCGCGCGCGCGCGCGCGCGCACACACGCACACACACACACACACACACACACACACACACACACAGGCTCGCGCGCGTACGCATGCACGCACGAACGCACGCACGCACGCGCACGCGCAGGCACACACACACACACACACACACACACACACACACACACACACACACACACACACACACAACATGATACTGAGTGGCTGCATGGGCATTATATGCTACGAAAGCGAGTCAAAAATGGCTGTATGCATGGATAAGCATTTGCGAAGAGTTGGCATTCTCTGAATGCAGTATGTGTTGAATCTCAGTTTGTGTCAATACCAGTGACTCGGTTAACAATTGATATCCCCAAATGTGGCACGTACAAACTCTTTGTTTGAAGGAAATTATATATTTGCGTTTTATCGTGCGTCGTGCACTTTTTCCGATTGAATTCCCAGACACCCAGTTCGCCGTATTTATGATTCTCATTTTTTATTGTTCATTTTTGTTTCTTTGTTATAGTGGTCTTTGATTCCGAAGTTTTGAGCCATATTTGTTTTGTAAAACTTTGCCAAATCGTCTATATCTGCAGGTTCTGGAGAGAATCACTGTATACGAATGTGCACTTGTCCCATCTGCCTGTTCAGTTAGCGTTAGATACAACATGTCAATGCCGCGTGGAGTGAAAGATCAAATTCTGGTTATGTTAAAGATTTCCACAAATATGTATAGTATTCTTTTATTTCTTAAATTGTGGATATATTCTGTTGTGTCAATATTTAGATAGCTGTCACAAAGCATGCCCCTACAATGTGAAACTGGAATAACAAAAGTACCTGTTTCTGTCTGTATCTTCAAGTTTGGGCTGGAAAGTTTGCACCTACTGCAAATGTGAAAAAAAAAAAATCATCGTCAATCACACAGTACACTTTTTGTTTTTCTTTTTTCTTATGATGGTTGAACATTCGTTTCGTCTTATGGTACGGGCTTCTGGATGAAGTCAAAAGCAAAAAAGAACATTTATTTAAGCAAATCTTAAATAAATGTTAGCGAACCGCCCAGAGAACGTGGACAAACGAGTCACAAGACAAAACACAACGCGTTTCGACCTATTAGGTCTTCCTCGGGTGATACATAAACGAATAAAACAACGAAAATTCACTTAGCTTTGATCGCTTCAGATCGCTTAGGGTTCAGCGCAAGGAAGAAGGCGTTGAATTTATTTAAGGTTTTATTTTTGTACAGAGCCTTCTAAACACTTTGCACTATATCTCAAACTATTAAAAAAAATGAAAATTATACTTTGATGTTCTCATTGGTCACGCAGGCAAAAAGAGGGAATTTTGTGGCTGGACTTGGTAATTAACACCAATCAGATTGCGAAAGACAAATAATGACCCCTCAGCATACCTTGACGAGTATGATATGAAAACAATATCAGCGCAGCAATTGAAACGGAAGCCGTTGATATTGGTCAGCATAAATAAAAAAAACGGGAAAACAGAAAACTGGTTCTATTGCCTTCAAAACATTTTTGGACCGTGAATTCAATACATGTGTCAACAAGAGCTCCACAGAATTCACCATATTATCAATGATCCGAAGCTACAGTATTGCAGCGTACAAGAAAAACTTTATTTTATGATTTCTGTCACGTGGCCTTGGATAGGGTGTCTGACGTCATCTAAATATTATCATAAAGAGTAAGTTGGAGGGCAACGTCGCAGGACCAGACTGAGAGTCTTGGGTGTATAGCATTAAGGATATTTTTTCGCACATTACATCTACCCAGTTGTGCCTATCCGAGAGAAGAGACGGACCTGCCAAGAGGCGTCTGCTACGCATTTATCATCACTGTAGAAAAACAGGCCTAAACAAAATCTCTGGCCTTTTATGCGGTGCTTTCTTGATGTTTAACTTCACGTTCTATCTCCACAACGATCCAGTTACTGTACTCCAATGTTAATAGCGCTCATATGTAGTGTTACTGGACAGTGATTCTATACTTCAGTTGGAATCTGTCTGAGGGTGTCTTTTATCTCCAGTTTTTCAACATACTCCCGGAACGCAACACAACTACTGCATGTAAGGATTGTGTCAGCTAAGTCTGTATTGGAGGAAGAACAGTTCCAAACCTTCGATTTGCAAATAACATCAATGGAATGGTACAGAGTTTACAAGAACTGTCCAAGGTTGCTGAACGACCGAATGAAACACCAACAAGACATGGCGTGGAAATCAATGACTAGAAGGTGGGAGATGTAATTACTCTCATGAAATGGTTCACAAGTAATTACACGGTTACGAAATTATTCAAGCTTTGTCTGGCGATAACTTTCTACCGCACAATTCCCAAAATGTTTCCCTGTAGCGTGACCCCATGATGTAATACAGGAAGAAATTGAAGGTGGAGTTGATGAAAACGAGTATTTCAGTTACCCACAGACCGGTTAGAAAGAAGTTGTGATGGCGTCGACCTGAGTTGACCTCGGGCAGAAAGAGCCAGCTGAATCTGTTCATGGCGTCCGGGAACATGCAAACAAGGAAGAGAATGGAGTTGGCCACCAGCATCTTTGTCAGAGAGATCTCACGGCTGGAGATCACCGAGGAAGTTTCATACCGCCACGTGACGATCCGACGCAGTTTAACGATCGTTATGATGGTGGTCGTCAGCACGACGACTATAACCACCCAGGTATCCCAAACCCAAACAAAAAACTGTCAAGATGGTCGATTAATTGTTTGTGGGATTTATAAAACTCCCCCTCAACAACAGTCATTTCAGTTGCTCGCAATACTGGATCGTACACACACTCAATACGAAAGCGATAGACCACGACGAAAAACAAACTGAACACCACGACATTGACTGTAATAATCATTGCTGCCATGGTCCTGGTACGTAACAGACTCTGAAACTTGAGCGGGTTTAGAACACAGAGACATCTCTCAGTGGCGATGATAGCAGACAGGACAGGGGAAATAAAAGTGATGCCAAAGAGTACTAGCAAGTTGTGATTGGCCAAGAAGGTAATGGCAGGCC
>CM031602.1:13892157-13897157 GCA_018398815.1 Conus ventricosus | reverse complement strand
CAGGGCTGTTCACAATCAGATTACGCCATTCTATTGTTGTTTCACAGTTACATGCCACTTCACTGTTGTCCTACTCTGGACAGAACTGCTCATAATCACATTCCGCTGGACTGTTGTCCTACTGTGGACAGAGCTGTTGGAATCACATCATGTCACGGAATTGTCGCATTGTGTACAACGTTGTTCACAACTGCATCATGTTAATGGACTGCTGTCCCACTGTTAACAGGGCTGTTCACAATGGCACGTCACTGAATTGCCATCCTAATGTGGATAGGGCTGTTCATAATCACTCATGTTACTGAAATGTTGTCCTAATGTGGATAGGGCTGTTCATAATCACTCATGTTACTGAAATGTTGTCCTACTGTGGACAGGGCTGTTCATAATCACATGTCACTGGATTGTTGTCCTAATGTGGACAGGACTGTTCACAATCACATGTCACTGGATTGTTGTCCTAATGTGGACAGGGTTGTTCACAATCATATGTCACTGATTTGTTGCCCTAATGTGCACAGGGTTATTCACAATCACATATCACTGGATTGTTCTCCAACTGTCAACAGGATTGTTCAGAATCACATGTCACTGGATTGTTGTGCTAATGTGGACAGGACTGTTCACAATCACATGTCACTGGATTGTTGTCCTAATGTGGACAGGGATTGTTCACAATCACATGTCTCTGGATTGTTCTCCAACTGTCAACAGGGCTGTTCACAATCACATGTCACTGGATTGTTGTCCTAATGTGGACAGGAATTGTTCACAATCACATGTCACTGGATTGTTCTCCAATTGTGGACAGGGCTGTTCACAATCACATGTCACTGGATTGTTCTCCAACTGTAGACAGGACTGTTCATGATTACATAATATCACTGGTTAGTGTCCTGCTGTGGATGGGGCTGTTTTACGATGTCACTGGATTGTTGCCCACCTGTTGACAGGTCTTTTCATCTTGTCCTGCCACCGAATTGTTCCACTGTGTGCAGGTCCACTCACCATCAGATCATGCTGCTTGATTGTTGTCCTCATGTGTTCAGGGTTGTTCAGTGTCACAGATCTCTTGACAGTCATCCTACGATGGGCCGTTCATAATTACATTCCCCATCTCTCTGTACATGTGTCCATTCCCCGCCTCTCTCTCTTCTCTCTCTCTCTCTCTCTCTCTCTCCTCTCTCTCTCTCTCTCTCTCCTTTCGTGTCCTCATCTCTCCCATAAGCTTTCAATATCGTTAATCCAATTAGAACGTGTCGTGTCTGGCTCGCCGAAGTATAGACACAAGTTGACCATTTGTGTGGAGTGACCATTTTCGTTTTCCTCTGTTTTTATTTGAAGGCCTACATTTTATGTACATGTATAGAGACCCACTCTTAAAGTGCGATTATGATCATTACTGTGGCTATGCTTTGTTGCTCTTGTCATCTTTCTCATCATGAATCTTGTCATTAGCATCCTCCTCCTCCTCCTTCTCCTCCTCCTCCTCATCCTCCTCCTCATCATCATCATCAACAACATCTTCATCATATCATCATCATCATCATCATCATCATCATCATCATTATCATTATCATTATCATCATTGTCATTATCATCACATCAGTCTAGGTGGAATTAGTGGTGAGCACCACTTTCGTCCTCTATACTTGAGATTTCTTTACGTAAACGTTGCTGAACACTTTTGTTACATATTTTCCCCGTATGCATTGATCAAGAATTCAGTAGTTTCAGAACAAAGCAGTCAGAGGATCCGTGAATTACTCCTCTCTCTCTCTCTCTCTCTCTCTCTCTCTCTCTCTCTCTCTCTCTCTCTCTCTCTCTCTCTCTTCATTCATCCAACACCGTGTTATATGGAGAGACGGGCAGATACCCTTTGTACATAAGTACATTTGTGAAATGTATTAAGTACTGGTTGAAGATCTTGAAGCTACCCCAGTCCCGTTTTAGCAGGCAAGCCTATGATATGATGCTTTTAGAAATGGAAAAAGGTAAAGAAAACTGGGCTCATAAAGTAAAGAAAGTCCTTTCAGAACAGGGTTTTGGAATAGTGTGGATGGCCCAGGAAGTAGGGAATGAGCAACAGTTCATTGCGGAATTTAAAGACAGGCTTATTTGTTCTTTTAAACAGAATTGGCACTCAGATATGGAAAGTAAAGAAAAATATCGCTGGTTTTTCTCATTTAAGAATGTGTTTCATTCTGAAAAGTTTCTCAATGTCATAACAGATAGATGGCACAGAATAAATTACGCAAGATTTAGGTTGAGAACTTTAGGTTTTAATGCGAACAAAAGATGGTTTGAATGTGAAACATCCACAGGATCTCCTTGTCCTGCATGTAGACACATTATTGATGACGAAGAACACTTTCTGTTCCACTGTACTGCTTATAATGAAGTGCGGACGAATTGTTCACTTTTCCAGTTAGATATAGCGAAAAGACAAAATGTTGCTGTCGTGTTATCATCAGATGATGAGTAGAAAGAAACTCGTGGAGAGCGTGGCAGCAGAGAGTCCTCAGAAGAGAAGCCCCCTTCAAGCAAGTGTTTCGGCCCTTAACTCCTGACACTCTAGGGGGGTTGGGCCACACCCGGTTCATGACTCCGGATGTCCCTCTGCTGCCCCTTTTTGTTTCCCATCTTGGGACGAGCCATGGCTGGGATTCGAACCCATGACCCTCTGGACATGCTCATTTTCCACTTAATGACTCGCGCTTTAACCACTGAGCCACAGGGACACCTGATATTTGTAGGGAAATTAAGCCTTATGAAGTTCACTTTTGTTCCTCCTTGACCAGATCCAGCTTGAACACCTCTCTGCCGCTTCTGCCATTGCTTTCAGGGCTCTGGTTTTTTCCTTCCCTGCAACTGAGAGCTGTTTCATGAGGCTGTATGCAGACGTTCCTACAAACCCCTAGCTCCAATTTCTGCAGTTAGGACTTTGACCTGATAGCCTTCTCTCCTCAGGCTGTTTGCCAGATCAGCATACTTTTCAGTCTTGTAGATTTGAGCTGCCTCCATTCTGTTCTCATATGGCACCGTGAGCTCGATCATGATCAGCTGCTTGGTTGACTTAGAGTGGACTACTATGTCTGGTCTCATGCCACTCTTGTTGATGATCTCTGGATGACTCTTCCATTCTGGGAGGTCTGCAGTGCACTCCCAGTCATCTGCCCGTCCAGCAGACTCTGCCTGCATGTTTCGAGTGGCACTGTTGTTCTTGGCCATGATTTGCTGCCTCCTGCCGTGAAGAATGTTGCGGGTGCTTTTGGAGTCCTGATTTTCCCTTTTGTGGTATTGGTACAAGCCCAGACTACTTTACAATCTCTTTGAGCACTTGGTTGTGCCTCCATGTGTACCTTCCTTGAGCCAGGGCTACTTTACATGAGCTTAGGACATGCTCCACTGTTTGTTTTTCATGGCAGAGGGGGCATGCAGGATCGTCTGTTTTCCACCACTTCACCAGGTTTGCATTTGAGGGCAGAAGGTCATATGCAGATCTGAGAATGAAGCTGATCCTGAGAGGGGCCATGTGCCAAATGTCATTCCAAGTGAGACTTCTTTGGAGTGCATTCTCCCACGTTGTCCATTGCCCTTGCTGGCTCTGCTGGACTGCTTTTTGGAGTCTTTTTTGGTCTTCTTCTTTTCTCATCTCCTGAATCATCATGTCTCTTTTGGCTTTTCCTTTGGCCTTTGACCACCATTCAGTTTTGGTCACCCCAGTCCTTGTCTGTTGGTCTGTGTGTGTCCTGTTATTTCTCTGATCTTGAGACTTTCTTTTGCAGAATCCATCGCCTCTTGAACTTTCCATTTTCTGCCTGTCTTCAGCTGGGGCTTGATTGCTTCTACCACCTTGTCTCCTGAGTCCTCCAGAATGCTTTGAAGTCTGATCTTCCTGCTTTGTATTCCTCCAGGATGGATTTCAGTGGTAGTTTCAGCTTTGCTTGGCGACAGTACAGCGCTATGTCAGTCAGACAGGGTGGGACACCAAGCCATTTCCTTGTGAACTTGTTGATTTTGGCTTCCATTGCCTCCACTATGCTGGTGCAGATGTCGTATATCATCAGAGGCCACAGGAGCTTTGGTATCAGCATGAACTGCAGACACCAGACCTTGTATTTGCCAGGGAGCCCACACTGGTCAATGGTCTCCAAGCCTTCTTCCGCCATCTGCTTGGTTTCTTTTGCTCTTTGTGTGTCTTTCAGCGTATCATCATACCATCTTCCAAGGCTCTTGACTGGTTCTTCTGTGACTGTTGGAATGGCCTGGTTGGCAACACTGAAGACCACAGATTCGGCCACTTTTCCTTTCCTCAGTGAGAGACTCCGTGATTTCTTTGGCTTGAACTTCATTCTGGATGAGGCAACTATGTCGTCCAGCCTCTCCAGCACATGACGTGTCTCGTCTTCTCTGGATGAAATCACTGTAGTGTCATCCATGAAGGAACTTGTAATTAAATCAGTTGCGAAATTCATCGCAGAAACATTGAAAATTAGACAGATGAAGGATAGTTAAATTTAAGATAATGCATTATAAGAGATATCTGAATGAATATTATCATTCATCGCAAGTGGAAGAGATCAGTAAGATCCATTGTCATCATTTGATCGAGTGGATAGTCGAGTCAGTCTTGGTTTAAACAGTATTTTATTTCAACATTGTCACAAATGTAACAAGAGTAAATGAGACAGGGCAACAAGAAATACTTATATAAAGTCAGTCTTAAGTTGGGTCTTAAGTTGGGTTTTTTTTTGTGTGTTTTGTTTTGTTTTTGTTTTTTTTTTCTAATTGCATTACTCCTGTGCGTGAGGACATAAGGAAATGTTATGAATTTATTTGTTTTTAACCTTTGATTTGGTGCACACTAGGAATGAATGTGTACTATTTGTTTGCAGGAAAGGAAGAGGGAAATGTTAAATGTTATTGTTCTGTTACTTCTCCCCCTTTGTCAAAAGACCTCTTTGGTAATGACAATAAAATATCAAAGTGTCAAAGTG
>CM031602.1:13882157-13889657 GCA_018398815.1 Conus ventricosus | reverse complement strand
CCCGGAATTCCTCTGAGTGTCGGACATCGGTATATTTCTTCATTTATGTGCCACATTCCCTTTTCCAATGGGGTTTCACATAAAACCATGCATGGGAAGACTACAGCCGTTCAAACGACATGTTAAAATCATGGTGCGTTCGACAAAAGAAAGAGCACTAGTTTTCAGTCCCGGTATAACGTCCCATCTCGTCCCCCTCTCGCGCAGGTCCCCCGGGGGACCTATTGGTGTCCCAGATCGTCCCATGCATTATAAGAGATATCTGAATGAATATTATCATTCATCGCAAGTGGAAACGATCAGTAAGATCCATTGTCATCATTTGATCGAGTGGATGGTCGAGTCAGTCTTAAGTTGGGTTTTTTTGTGTTTTTTTTTTTTTTTTTTTTTTTCTAATTGCATTACTCCTGTGCGTGAGGATATAAGGAAATGTTATGAATTTATTTGTTTTTAACCTTTGATTTGGTGCACACTAGGAATGAATGTGTACTATTTGTTTGCAAGAAAGGAAGAGGGAAATGTTAAATGTTATTGTTCTGGTACCTCTCCCACCTTGTCAAAAGACCTCTTTAGTAATGACAATAAAATATCAAAGTGTCAAAAGTGTCAAAGTCTCTCTCTCTCTCTCTCTCTCTCTCTCTCTCTCTCTCTCTCTCTCTCTCTCTCTCTCTCTCTCTCTCTCTCTCTCTGTAATATGCAATTTTGTGCGATGTTTTCTTTTCATATATTAGCAGACAATTTTTTTTGATTGTTTGAGTGCTGGATGTGAAAAAAAGCCACTGAATTTGTGCGATTCCTTACAGTCAATAAGTAACGTTTCGTTTCCCTCTCTGTCTCCTGTCTGCCTCTCCCCCTCCGCCCCCTCTCTCTCTCTCTCTTTCCCTCTCTGTCAGAGAGAGAAAGAGAGAGAACATGGAGGGAGGGAGAGAGAGGAGCGATTGCGATTAGCTTATATTCTGATGCCACTGATTGCAGACTAAGAGCATCCGTGATCCTCTGAAATGAACTTCTATGTCTCGCTCACGAACACGAAACACGAGTTGGCCATTACTTTATGGGACGGCTTTTTTGATCACAAAGTAACCTAATGGTGATTAAGGGGATGGTGGTGATGGTGTGGGATGATGATGATGCGATGATGACAAGGAGCATGAGGAAGAAGAGGAGGAGGATGTTCATGACTAGGAACAGGAAGAAGAGATGGAAGCGGACTTTGTTGCCAGTTTCTGTATGTCTGTCTGTTGCCTGTCTGTCTGTCTGTCTGTTCTTCTCTCTCTCTCTCTCTCTCTCTCTCTCTCTCTCTCTCTCTCTCTCTCTCTCTCTCTCTCTCTCTCTCTCTCTCTCTCTCTCTCTCTCTCTGTAATATGCAGTTTTGTGCGATGTTTTCTTTTCATATATTAGCAGACCTTTTTTTTCTTTGTTTGAGTGCTGGATGTAAAAAAAGCCACTGAATTTGTGCGATTCCTTTCCGTCAATAAGTAACGTTTCGTTCTCCCTCTCTGTCTCTCGGTCTGCCTCTCTCCCTCCCCACCCCCACCCTCTCTCTCTCTCTCTCCTCTCCTCTCTCTCTCTCTCTTTCCCTCTCTCTCAGAGAGAGAAAGAGAGAGAACATGGAGGGAGGGAGAGAGAGGGAGCGATTGCGATTAGCTCTATATTCTGATGCCACTGATTGCAGACTAAGAGCATCCGTGATCCTCTGAAATGAACTTCTATGTCTCGCTCACGAACACGAAACACGAGTTGGCCATTACTTTATGGGACGGCTTTTTACTGATCACAAAGTAACCTAATGGTGATTAAGGGGATGGTGGTGATGGTGGTGGGGATGATGATGATGGCGATGATGACAAGGAGCATGAGGAAGAAGAGGAGGAGGATGTTCATGACTAGGAACAGGAAGAAGAGATGGAAGCGGACTTTGTTGCCAGCGTCTGTCTGTCTGTCTGTCTGTCTGTCTCTCTCTCTCTCTCTCTCTCTCTCTCTCTCCCTCTCTCTCTTCTCTCTCTCTCTCTCTCCGGCGTTCTTATCTGCCTGTCTGTCTATCTGTCTGCCTCTATCACCCCTCCTCCCCCTTCCCGTCCGATCCCCCGCATTATCCCTTTCTTTCTCTCTCCCTGAGCCATTAGGATCCGTTTCATTTTCCCATATTTGTGACTCTGCGAGAGGATCTGCAGGCGATGATTCATTGAAAGGAACATGAACAGGATTGGACGTTTGCCTTATAGGGTGGCTGTTTTCTGTTTAACCTAGTAATAAACCTAGTGATAATGGTAAGAAAGATGATGATAACTGTGATGATGAAAGGAGATATTAAAATTGTGGCAGTACTAATGATGATGATGATGACAATGATATTAATTATAATGGTGGTGATGATGGTCGTGGTGGTGGTGACGATGATAATGATGATGACGACGAAGATGATGATGATGATGATGATGTGATGATGATGATGATGATGATGATGATGATGATGATGATGATGATGATGATGACGGTGGTGCTACTGCTGTTGTTGTTTATAATAATGAAGCTAATAATGATGACAAAGTCAATGCTAATATTTTTGTTGTGGTGGTTGTTGTTGTCGTTGATTATGATGATAATTTGCTACTACCCTTTTTTTCTTTTTTTGTGTGCTGTTTATTTGTTTGTTTATTTTTATTTTATTTTTTTATTTTTTGCTCCCCTCCCTTCACTCCTCTCCTACCTGCTGTCCCCCACCCCACTTCTTCCCTATCTCCCCTTTGTCGTTGCCGTCCTTCTCTGTCTGTCTGTCTGTCTGTCTGTCTGTCTGTCTGTCTGTCTGTCTGCCTGACTGCCTGCCTGTCTGTCTGTCAGCCTGCCTGCCTGACTGACTGCCTGTCTGTCTGTCTGTCTGGGAATATCACGACTGATTAAATCCAATATGAGACGCCAGGAGTTCTTTCCAGCAAATGCCGGTAGTGATTCAGTTAGAGGATCGTGTATGTCTGGACCGGACCAGTAGAACACGGATTGACCATTAATGTTAGGACAGCTGTTTTGTTTTCACAGAGCTTGATACTTTCTGTGATTCAGGTCGTAGTAGTAATAGTCGTGGTAGTAGTAGTAGTTGTTGTTGTCGTTGTGGAGATGATGTAGTAGTAGCTGGAGGAGGAGGAGCAGCAGCAGCAGCAGCAGGAGAAGCAGCAGCGGCAGTATTACTAGCAAGGGTATTAGTAACACACCACCACCACCACCACCACCACCACCAGCAGGAATGGTAGCAGCACCAGAAGCAGCAATAGTAGCAGTAGTAGTGGCAACAGCGACTCAGCAGCAGCAACAATAATAGTAGTACCACTGGTGGAAGGATTCATACAAGAAGCAGACGCAACTGCAGCAGAAGAGACAGGAGCTGTAGTAGCGGAAATAGTGATATTAGCAGCACCCCAAGAGACATAGTGCCATTCGATCAGACACCCGTTACTGACTGTATCAAAACAAACGGCAGACGAAAAGAAGGATCAAAATATGCGAACAATACATAAAAATATAGCGAGAGAGAGACAGACAGACAGACAGAGACAGAGAGAGACAGAGGAATTCGATCCTTTTTTTTCATTTGTATGCCAAATTCCCTTATTCAGTGGGGTTTCACATGACACAATGCGTGGGAAGACAACTATTCAAACGACCTGTTAAATCATGGTGCCTACTAGAAAAGAAAGAGCACTAGCTAACATCCCCGGAATTCCTCTGAGTGTCGGACATCGGTATATTTCTTCATTTATGTGCCACATTCCCTTTTCCAATGGGGTTTCACATAAAACCATGCATGGGAAGACTACAGCCGTTCAAACGACATGTTAAAATCATGGTGCGTTCGACAAAAGAAAGAGCACTAGTTTTCAGTCCCGGTATAACGTCCCATCTCGTCCCCCTCTCGCGCAGGTCCCCCGGGGGACCTATTGGTGTCCCAGATCGTCCCATGCATTATAAGAGATATCTGAATGAATATTATCATTCATCGCAAGTGGAAACGATCAGTAAGATCCATTGTCATCATTTGATCGAGTGGATGGTCGAGTCAGTCTTAAGTTGGGTTTTTTTGTGTTTTTTTTTTTTTTTTTTTTTTTCTAATTGCATTACTCCTGTGCGTGAGGATATAAGGAAATGTTATGAATTTATTTGTTTTTAACCTTTGATTTGGTGCACACTAGGAATGAATGTGTACTATTTGTTTGCAAGAAAGGAAGAGGGAAATGTTAAATGTTATTGTTCTGGTACCTCTCCCACCTTGTCAAAAGACCTCTTTAGTAATGACAATAAATTTCAAGGTCAAAAGGTAAAAGTTCTCTTCTCTCTTTTCTCTCTCTCTCCTCTCTTCTTCTCTTTTTCCCTCTCTTTTCTCCTTCTCTCTCTCTGAAAATATGCAATTTTGTGCGATGTTTTTTTTATTTTTTAGAGACAATTTTTTTTGATTGTTTGAGTGTGGATGTAAAAAAAAGCCATTGAATTTGTGCGTTCCTTACAAAAATAAGTAAGTTTCGTTCCCCCTCTGTCTCTTGTTGCCTTTTCCCCCCTCCGCCCCTCTTCTTCTCTTTTTCCCTCTCGTCAGAGAGAGAAAGAGAGAGAACATGGAGGGGGGAGGAGAGGGGCGAGGCGTTTAGCTCTTATTCTGTGCCACTGATTCCCGACAAAGGCCCCGTGCCCCTTGAAATGAATTCTATGTCCGCTACGAACACAAAACAGAGTTGGCCTTTACTTTTTGGGACGGCTTTTTACTGTCACAAAGAAACCCTAATGGTGTTTAAAAGGGGATGGGGTGATGGTGGTGGGGATGTGATGAGGGCGTGATGACAAGGGCATGGGGAAGAGAGGGGGGGATTTTATGACTGGAACGGGAAGAAGAGGGGAAAGGGACTTGTTGCCAGTTTCTGTATGTCTGTCTGTCCCCTGTCTTTTGTCTGTCTGCTCTCTCTCTCTCTCTCTCTCTCTCTTCTCTCTCTCTCTCCTCTCTCCTCTCTCTTCCTCTCTTCTCTCTCTCCGGCTTCTTATCTCCCTGTCTGTCTTCGTCTGCCTCTATCCCCCCTCCTCCCCTTCCCATCCCCGATTTTCCTTTTTTTTCTCTCCCTGCGCCTTAGGACCCGTTTCTTTTTCCCCATATTGGTGATCTGCGAGAGGATTTGCAGGCTAGATTCAGAAAGGAACATGAAAGGAATAGCGTTTGCTTTATGGGTGGCTGTTTTCTGTTTAACCTGAAAAACCTAGTGATAATGGTAAGAAAGTGATGTAACTGTATGTTTGAAGGGAGATTTTAAAAATTGTGGCAGTACAATGATGAGTGATGACAATGTATTTTTTATAATGGTGGTGTGTGGTCGTGGTGGTGGTGACGTGATAATGATGATGCGACGAAGAAGAAGATTGATATGTGATGATGATGATGTTGATGGATGATGATGATGATGATGATGATGTGGATGATGATGATGCGGTGGTGTATGCTGCTGTTGTTTTAATAATAAAGCTGTAATAAAGACAAGTCAATGCTAATATTTTTGTTGTGGTGATTGTTTGTGTTGATTATGAGATAATTTGTACTACCCTTTTTTTTTTTTTTGTGCTGTTTTTTTTTTTTTGTTTTTTTTTTTTTTTTTTTTTTGCTCCCCCCCCTTCCCTCCTCTCCTACTGCTGTCCCCGCACCCCATTCTTCCTATCTCCCTTTGTCGTTGCGTCCTTCTCGTTGTTGTCTTTCTGTCTGTCTGTTGTCTGTCTGCTGTTGTCCTGTTGTCTGTCTGTTGTCGTCTGTCTGTCTGTCTGTCTGTTGTCGTTGTCTCCCTGACCCCTGCCAGTTGTCGTCAGCTCCCTGACTGATGACTGCCTGTCTGTCTGTCTGGGAATATAGACTGATTAAATCCAATATGAGAGCGGGAGTTCTTTCAGAAAAATGGGGGTTTAGTGATTCGTTGGGTCGTTAGTCTGGACCGGCCTTTGAACGGATTTTGCCCCATTAATTTTGGGACGCTGTTTTATTTTAAAGAGCTTGATACTTTTGTGATTCAGGTCTTTGTAGAAAATAGTCGTGGTAGTGTATAGTTTTTGTTGTCGTTGTGGAGTTGATAGTGAGTGCTGGAGGAGGAGGGAGCGCAGCAGGGAAGAGCAGCGGCCCTTTACAGCAAGGGTATTAGTAACCCACCCCACCACCCACCCCACCACCCCACCCCCACCACCGCAGGAATGGTAGCAGCACCGAAGCCCGCAATATAGCAGTGTAGTGGACAGCGATCAGCAGCAGCAACAATAATAGTGTACCAAGGTGGAAGGATTCATACAAGAAGCAGACGCAAATGCAGCAGAAGAGCAGGAGCTGTGGGCATGTGACGTGCCTCACTCAAGGCTGTGACGCTCCCACATGTAGTTAGTGATATGAATCATTTCCCCGTGACAAATTAAGGAAGGGAAAATTTTTATGGCTTTACTTTGGTAGCGGGGGTCCCCCAAAAAATTGGGAGTTGACTATTCAAGAAACGAATGTGGGCATTGGGTGAAAGTGACCCCCTGAGTGTTTTTTTTTAAAAGGGCGGTAAGGTAAGTGTGGGCAGTTTTTTGAACCGAGTAGCACTCATAGGGAAGGGGGGAAAGGTCGTTTTTAACCCCCAGATGGCCTAGGATGAACCTGCAGGAGGTGGTCCCTTTGCTGACAGTCATTACCCGGTGAGCGATAGATGTTGGGGAAGTACAGGGGGAAAAATTAAAGAAAAGGAAATAAAGAATTCATATGTTGAATTGGGAAGCAGGTTTTTTCACGAACCTTTTTGTGTTTCAGCCCTTTACCTTCACCCTTCACCGTCCCCCTTTTCCCTTCGCCCTTACCCTTCTTTTCACCCCTGAGGTGGTTGAGTGGCCCTGGTGTGGGGAAAACATGGTAGTTTAGCCCCCGCAAGTACCAACTCCCGGGGAAAGGGGTTTGGAAACTCGTCGTTTCTCGGGGACGAAAAACTCCAGGAAGAGAATCGGTGTATCTAAAGGACGGGGAATTCGGGGGGATTTGTCTCGGGGGACAGGGGTTTTTAGAAAGCAGGGGAGCTTTTTTGAGGGGGCGGTCCCCAGTGATTACGGGAGTTAGTTTTCCCGGGGCCGGTTTTTTTTTTGGAAACGGAATGTGAAGGCCTGCTTTTTAGAGCGGAAAATAGACTATTTCATCTTCCGTGTAAAGAGAGTAAAAAGTGTGAAGATATTTTATCTTCGGTGGGGGAGGGAGATACATGTGTGAAGATTGATTTGTCTCTCGGAGTGAGGAGAGTTCGTGTGTGAAGATTGATTTGTCTCCCCCGTGAGGAGAGATAATGTGTGGGTTTATTTGTCTTCGGGGGGGAGAGAGATCGAGGTTAAATCTGTTTACACGTGGTTTATGTGATTTAGTAAATTGTTTTTCCCCGAAGGAGAGGGGGGAAGAAAAACATTCGGTAGGCGCTTTTTTTTTTTTGGGTTTGGAAAAAGGGAAATTTTGCCGGGGGGGAAGGGGCCCCCTAT
>CM031602.1:13870277-13882057 GCA_018398815.1 Conus ventricosus | reverse complement strand
TCCTCTCTTTTCCTTTCAGTCATGCACTAATAGAGAGATGCTCATTTCCCTTTGCTTTCCTTTCAGTCGTGGCACTAGTAGAGAGCTGATCATTTTCCAATCTTCTCCTTTCAATCATGGCACTACCTTACTTAAACGCCGTTCCCACTTTTGCGGATGTGCTCTCCCATATAGGCCTATGTCACGGTCGCTAAGCCGGACGGCCCTACCACCCTTTCCCACACCTATACACACTAGAGCAGACAATACAGCACAATAACACAGCTTTACAATCATGCGCACTTCTTTATTCACACACACACTATGGCGCCACCCCACTCACGTCCATCCACCCTCAATCCAAAAAAAAAAAGGAACCCCCAAAAAAAAGGGTAAACAAAAAAGGCGGAAGGAAACCAAAACCCCTCCTTTTCCTTTTCCAACCCCCCCTTTCCCCCAAAAGGGCCCCCCAAAATTTCCCCCAACCCCCAATAAAATATTTTGTAAATTCTTAAAAGTTCCCAAAAAAAAAAAAAAAAAAAAAAAAAAAAAAAAAAAAAAAAAAAAAAAAAAAAAAAAAAAAAAAAAAAAAAGGGGGGGGGGGGGGGGGGGGGGGGGGGGGGGGGGGGGGGGGGGCCCACCCCCAAAAAAAAAAAAATTTTTTTTTTTTAGCCAACCCTTCCACCCCCTTTTAAAAAATTTAAACGAAAGTGGGGTCAAAAAAAAAGGGCCCCCGCCCCGCTCGTTTAAAAATTTCCAAAAAAAAAAGAAATATGGGGGATTAAGCCTTTCCAAACCCAAAAAATGAACCCGGGTTTTTTTCCTTAAATTAAAAATTTAAAACCCCAAAATTTTTGGTCTAACCATGAAAAAAACGTTTCGTGGGGGGGTTTAATTCCAAAAAACCCCTATGACAAAGTTCAAAACCCAACCCTTCCTTTCCCTTTTAAATCTCAAAGTGGGGAAAATGGCAAGTCAACATAAGCCAAAAAAGGCCCAAACCCACCGTTTTTCCCGGAAAGGGGAAAATTTTTCCCAAAATTTCCCTGGGGGAAAGAGAAAGGACCGTCCCTTCAAACAACAAGGAAAATGTCCCCATTTTTTTTTTTAATTTTTTTCCCACCGAGCCCAATCCGGCCCCAATTAAACTTTTTCCCGTTCAATTTAAATGGGAAAAAAATTTTTTTTAACCATTTTTAAAAGGGTTTCGAAAGGAAGGGAAACAAACATGGGGACCAAGAATCCCCGCCCCCCCCCGTTGGTTTTGTCGGGGCACTTTCCGGGGGAAATTTGGGGAAAGAGGAAAATTTTCCCCAATTTGCTTTGGGCCGTGACGGGGCCCCAAAAATTTTTCACGAAACGGTTTAAGGTTTCAAAACAAAGGGAGGAACCAAAAAAAAAGGCGGGGTTAAAAATTTTTTTTTCCCAAAATTTAAAAAAAAGGCGTTAGAATTTAAAAAAAGGTTGGGAAGGGAAAAAAAAACCCCTGGGGCTTCTTTTAAAATAAAAAACATTTTTTTTCCCCCTCTTTCGCCAATCTTCCCAGGATTTTTCCCGTTTAAGGGAAAAGGAAAAGAGGGGGAAAAGGGAAAAAAATTAATAGGGGGTAGAACGAAAAAAGGGGAAGGGCATGCAAACCCCAACACCCAACCGACATTTTTTAAAATTTCCGGGCTAACCACTAAAGGGACTAGGAACCCAACCCAGATTTTCCCAAGGGGGTGGCCCCCCAAATGCCCTCCCCCCCAAAAAATTAAACGCTGGCTAAAAAAAAGTGTTTTTTTAATTTTTGTTATGTAATAAACCTCGGGGGCCTTAAAAAAAAGGGGAATTATCCCCTTGACCGAAAAAGGGAAATCAATCCCAATGATTTCCCCCTTTTTCTTCCTTTTCCAAATAAATCCAACCCAATTTTCCCAAAAAAAGGGCTATTTTCGGGAAAGCTTAACCCCAATAAACAATTTTCAGTCATTTGTCGGTTTCCCTTTCGGGGTTCGGGTCTTTAAATTTCTGCAAAAAAAAACGGGGAAAACGGGTTTTCCCCAAAAAACCCTTCTTTTCTTTTTCCTTCTTTGAACCCCCTATTACCCGGGTTGTAGGCGTGTTAAACTAGGAATTAAATTAGGGGGTTTTGGAAATTTCCCCCTTTTCCCCCTCCTCCCTTCTCCTTTGGGTTTTCCAAAAAACAAATAGTTTTTAATTTTGCCCTTCAAATTGTCCCCCCAATTATTTGTTAAAAAGTTGTAAGAAATTTCTAAATGTAACAAAAAAAAAAGGTTCCTTAAAAAAAAAAATTTGTAAGTTTTAACCCAAAAAAAAATCCCCAAATATGTTACAACATAATTTCTTACAATTTTTGGACAAAAATTTATCCCAAAAAAGGGAATAACAAAAAACAAGGGGGCCTTATTGCACGGACCGGGGTTAAAAAGTTCTTTTAAATCAAGAGCAAAACCCCTGCCTTCTTTTTGGGGTAATCAATTACACGGGTTAGGGGGAAAAACGATAAAATGGTTTTCCTAAACGCGTTCCTTCTTCATTCAATTTTCCCTTCTTCTTTTGGGACAAATAAATTTTTCTAAAAATGTCAATTTTTAAAACCCCCCAATTGTTGGATTCCAAAAAAGCCAAAAAAATTTGGGGTTTTTTTCCCAAAAAACCCAAAAGAACAAATCCGAAAAACAAAAAAATGAAAAACATTTTTCTAAAATTTCCTCTAACAATGGGGGAAAAAATAGGAAAAAATGCCCCCAAAAACCTTTGGACCTTAAGGCACAACAAAAAAGGGGGAAACCCCAAAAAAATCCAAGCGTTCCCCCTTTTGGAGACAAAAAAAGCCTACAAAAGCAAAAGGGAAGGCCGCACTTGGAGATTGTTGGGCGTGTTCCGGAAATGCTTTTTAACGAATCTTTTTTAACCCTTGCAAAACCAATTATCAAAATGGGGGGAAAATTAAACCCCAAAAAAAACCCCGCAATGGGAAAAAGGGGTCAAGTTAAACGGGGGAAAAAAAAAAAAAAACCCCCGAAAGAATTTTTTTGGGAAAGCTGGGGCAAGGGTTTAAGGAGAAGAAAACCTACCGGCCCCCCCTTTTTGTTTTTTTGGGCCCCTTTTTTGTTTAGACAAATGTTTTAATTTGGCCATTAAATTAAAAATAATAAAAAAGGATTGGCCGGGGAAAACTATTAAGGGGAAAAAAAAAAAAAAAAAAAAAACCCTTTAACCCTTCTAAAAATCCTTTTTCTTTAAAAAAATTTTTGGCTTTTTCTTTCCCTCCCCTTTTTTTTTCCTTTTTTTTCCTTTTTTTCTTTTTCCCTCTTTTTCCCCCTTTTCTTTCTCTCTTGTTTTTTTAACAAATTTTGTTTTCCCAAGGACTTTTAAAAAAAACCTTTCCAACTACCGTTTTCCAAAAATTGTTGTTGGTGTTTTGTGTTTTTTTTTTCCTTCCCCCTTTTTTGGGGTTTTGTTTTTTTGGGGGGGGTTTTCCCGCCCCGCGCCGCCCCCCGGGTTCTTGGGGCCCTCAAATAAATTGTTTTTTTTTTTTTGGGGGTTTTTTGTCCATGTGTTGTTTTTTTTTTTTTTTGTTCCCCCGCCCCCTTCCCCTGTCTACTATATTTTTATATTTTCCTTATCTAAAAATTTATCATCATTAAAAATTTCTCACGGTTTTTGGGGGGGCCCCGTCCCCTTGTCAGAAAGGGTTTATAAAACCGAAAAGTAGCGACTTTGGGGGTTCCCCTAAAACCTTTTTCCCTAAAAAAACCTTTACCTACCCTCGATTTGGAATTTTTTTTTTGTTTGTTTCCAAGTTCATGCTTTTGGGGTGTGTTTTGGGGGTGGGTATTTTGTTTGTGTTTGTTTATTTGGGGGAGGAAAAAAGAAGAGCAAGACTAAATTATAATTGGGTTTTCCCCAAAAAAATTTTCCTTAAAACCTTTTTTTTGGGGCCAAAAATTCCCAAATTTAAAGGGGGGGTTGATTGGGGTTTTTCCCCCCCCCCGTGGGGGCAAAATTTGGGGAAAAAGGGGTTTGGGGGGGTTTTTTTTTTATTTTTGGGGGGTTTATGTAAAAGGAAAAAAAGGGAAAGGGCTAGGGTTCCCAAAAATTTCCCCTTTTCCCCCTTTTCCCTTCCTTCTTTCCTTTTCCTTTAAAAAGGGGTCCTTTCAGGGTTGTCTTTTTTGGGGAAAAGGTTGGGGGTTCGTTCTTTTGTTTACCTTTCCCTCATCTCGCCCCTCCCTTCAAAAACCTCTTTCCCCCTTCTCTTCTTTTTCCCCCCCCCCCCCCTTTCTCTTTTCATTATCTTTTTTCCAATTTCCTTCTTCTTCGTTTCCCCCCCTTTAATATCCCCCCCCTTTTCCCCCCTTCCCCTTTTCTTTGTTTTTTCCCCTCCCTCTCCTTTCTTTCCTCTCTCTCTCTCTCTCATCCTCTCAACTCCCCCTCCTCTCCTCTCTCTCCTTTTCCCCTTTTCCCCCCCCCCCCTTCTCTCTCTTCTTTCTGCTTTTCTTTTTCCTTCCCCCCTCTCCCTTTTCCCCCCTCCCCCCCCCTTCTCTTTTTTTTCACTCTTTTTTCCCCCCCCACCTTTTTTTTCCCTCTCTCTCTCTCTCTCCTCCTCTCTCTCTCTCTCTCTCTCTTCTCTCTCTCCCCCTTCCCTTTTTTATCTCTCCCCTTTTTCCCTCCCCTTCCTCTCCCTCTCTCCTCTCTCTTTTCCCTCCCCTCTTCTCTCCTCTTTTTCCCCTCTCTCTCTCCCTCTCATCTTCTCCCCCCCTCTCACTTTCTCCCCCAACCCCCTTCTCTCTCTCTCTCCCTCTCCCTCTCTCCTCTCCTCTCCCTGCTCTTCTCCCTCTCTCTCTCTCTCTCTCCCCCTCCCCTCTCTCCCCCTCCCTCCCTCTCTTTCCCCTCTCTCTCCTCTCTCTCTTCCCCCCCTCTCTCTCTCTCTCACTCCCTCTCCCCTTCTCTCTCTCTCCTCTCCCCCTCTCTCCTCCCCCTCTCCCCTCCCCTCTCTCTCACCCCTCCCCCCTCTCCCCTCCTCTCTCTCCCTCCTCTCTCTCTCCTCCCCCCTTCTCTCTCCTCTCTCTTTTTTCCCGCTCCTCTTTTCTCCCCCCGCTTCTCCTCCTCTCCCCCTTTTCCCCTCTCTCTCTCCTCTCTCTCCCCCTTTTCTCGCTCCCTCTCCTCTCCCTCTTTTCCTCTCTCTCCTCTCTTCCCCCTCTCCTCCCCTTTTCCCACTCCTTTTTCTCTCTTCACCCCCCTTTTCCTCTCCCCCGCTCCCCCCACCCCTTTTCCTCCTCTTTTCCCCCCCTCTCTCTCTTTTCTTCTCTCCCCCCTCTCCCTCTCTCTCCCCTTTTCCCTCCCCCCTCTCCTCTCTCTAAACCCGTCCCCCCTCTCTCCCTCTCTCCCCCTCCCCTCGCCCCTCTCTCTCTCTCTCTCTCGGGTCTCCCCCCCTCTTTTCCCTCCCCCTCTCTCCTTCCCCTCCCCTCCCCTCTCTCTCTCTTCCATCCTCCCTCCCTCTCTCTCTCCCCTTTTCTTCTCTCTCCTCTCCCTCTCCCCCTTCCCTCTCTCCTCTCTCCCCTCTCCCCTCCTCCCCTCCCTCCTCTCCCCTCCCCCTCTCTCCCCCTCCTCCCCCTCCCCCCCTTCTTCCCCCCCCTCTCCTTCTCTCTTCTCTTCCACTCTCTCTCCCTCCTCCCCTCCTCCTCTCCCCTCTCCTCCCTCACTCTCTCTCCCCCTCTCTCTCCCTCTCTCCTCCCTCTCTCAAAAACCCTCCTCCTCTCGCCTCTCTCTCTCTCTCCCCCCCCTCTCCCCCTTCTCCACTCTCTCTCTCCCCCCTCTCTCTCGTCCTCCTCTTTTCTCGTCCCTCTCCCCCTCTCCCCTCTCTCCTCCCTCTCTCTCCTCTCTCTCTCTCTCCTCTCTCCTCTCTCTCCCTTTTCTCACACCTTCCCCCTTTCCCGGGTCAAAGGGGAAGTTTACGACCGAACCTCTTTCACTGCATTATGACCGACACAGCTTCGCTCTCCAAAAATGTCCCCCCTTCACCACAGAAATTAAAAACCAGGTGTTCACAGTTTTTAACACAGCCTCCATCCCCAAGGTTTAGCCCTTAGCAAACAATTTATACTTTTTTTCAAATTTTAAAAACTCCTTCAAATTTTCGAATAAATCTTAAAGGCCCCGCAAAAAAACATCAAAGACAACGGGTGGACATAAGGAACTTCAACAAAACAGTGCCCCTTTCACATGACGGGTTAAAAACAAAATTTGAAAAAAAATTTTGAAAAACTAGATTTGGAAAAAAGAAAAAGGGGAATTTAAAATTTTTTTGGAAAACTAATCACACAGGGGAAGGGCAAAAGCAGGGACGAAATCGACCCATGCTCAATTACTTCCCCCCGGGACGATGGGGCAACCAAGTTTTTATTATACGTATGGGTAAGGGGAAAAACCCCAAGGGTGAAACGGGCCAACGCCCTTTTAAACGTAGTTTCAGCCCTTAACGACAAACCCCTACATTCTAAAAAACAAATCTCAATTGTTTGGCCCCGGGACAAGAGGATCCCGAGTGGAAACGACCACTGTTATAAAAGGGAGCATCCCCCAACTGAAGCAAAAAAGGAAAAAATACCTATATTTAAAAACCCCGGAAAAGACGTACGTAAAGGGTACCACAAAACCCTCAAACCCAGAAATCAAATGAAAGCCATCGGGGTTAAATTAAAAAGCAAAGAGGGCCCCCCACCAGCACAAGAACAGGGCCCCCGGGAACCAAAAAAGGAAACGTGGAAGAACCTTGGGGTCTTTCCCCCCTGATCAAAACGGGGAGGGGGGGCCGGTATTTTCCCCCCAACCACCCGGCGGGAAAGGAAAAATTTTCCCCAATTGCCCCCCACCCAACCCACAGCAACATTTTTCGAACACTTCCCTTAACTGACTCTTTGCACGGGCCAAACCCTTTTGACCCAAAATTTTCGCATCGTGCAACCCCCGCCTCAAAATTTTGGGTTTTTTCCCCTTATCCGTTTGCCCCTCTGGTCACCCCCCACAGGATTTCCCAAGGCTCTTCCCACACCCACGGGTCACCAAATGTCAGAGAAAAGCCCCTGCAAGGGAGGGGTACAAAAGGAAACGGGGAAATCCCCAAATTAAAAGAAAACAGGGGGAGAAAGGCCCCAACAACACAAAAAACGATCCAAAGGGAAAAAACACAAAAACATTTTAGACCAGCAACGGAAACCCTCAAGAACAATCCACAACACACATAAAGACCCTAGAGAACAGCAACAGGGGCAAAGAAGAAAAACCCAATTCACCAGAAACTTTCCCAACACAAGAACGGGAACAGAAAAACAAAAGAATCACCAAGAGAACAAAAAAAACATCAAGAAAAACGAAAAAAACCCAAAAACACAAAAACCCGGGGTTGCAAAGGAAAAAACAAAACCCAAAAAAACCCAATTAAAGATGACAAACACATCACGATCACTCAAAAAAAGGACCGCAACTGAAAAAAGGAAGAAAAAACCCCAAAAAAAAGCACCAAAGTCGCATCAGCAAAAGGATCGGGTCGGGCACAAAAAAAGCCAAAAAAGCAGGGCATTTAGAAAACGACAAGATCAACTATCCCGGGGCCCAAATTTTGAAAAAAAGCTTTCCGGGAAAACAGCACAAAAATTGAGCTAATAAGGCAGCCTCCCCCAAAATTAGTGCACACAGGTCAAAGGGGAAGGGGACAGACAGACCCTGACCCAAATCCTGTTCTCGACACCCACCCCCAGAAAAAACGTGCCCGGGAACCAACTACCGGGGCAGATGGGGAGGGGCTCCCCTTTAACCTCTCGGACAGGGCCGGCAACGCCCCAGGGATCAACAACTTTGGGGAACCTTTCCCGCATTTTCAACGAACCTTGTCTGCGGGCAGGGAGGGATTTTTGCCGAAAGAACCCTTCACCTCGATTTAAGTTCACAAAACAGGGTGGGGAAATGGGAGGGGGCCCGGGGCACAAATCAAAAGTGTTTGTGGGTGCGGGATTCCTGACTTTGCCCCTTCCCCAGCCAGTTTCTAAAAAAATATACCAAAAAAAACCCCCCATTTTCCAGTTTTTAATTTTTAAAATTAAAAAAGGGTCTGGGGACTGCAATAAAAATTTAAACAAAAACAGGGGGGCAAATTTTAAATTCAAAAGTTGATTTTTTTCCCCTGACAGAAACATTATGGCCCTGAAATTGACAAGAGATTTTTCAAGTTTTTCATAAAAAACCATCAAAAACAAAGGGAAAATTTAAATCAAGACGAAAATTTTCTTGGGGTTTTTGTGGTCTTGTTAAAAAATGTTTTTTGAAAATTTTTTACAAAGAATAGAAAATTGAATCAATAAATTTGGGGTTTTTTAAATTTTAAAATAAACAAAAAATTTTTAAGAACAATAAGGGGTTTTTTTCCCATTGCAGCCTAAAATTTTCCCCCTTACATTCCCCCTTTTTGAAATCAGAACCTAAAAAATAGGTATCGATTATTTTTAAAAAATTTTAAGCTTACTCCCCCGAATCCCCTACGACTTTCAAAGCATTGATTTTTTGGGGATTTAAAAATTTTCCCACAGCCAACTAAATCTTTTATTTTATTTTCTGATGATGGGGATTTTTTGGAGGAGAAAAAAATTCGTCAAAAGGGAATTTAAGGTGGTTTGAAGTGAACCCGTTTGTGAACAGCTTCTTTACTTTTGCAAAATTTTTGACTGTTGCATTTGGGGAAAGGGCTTGTTTTAACATGGTTTTTATGACAGTTGTTTGTTTTTTTTATCCGATTTTGGGGGCCCGGGCCCCGGGAAATTTTTTTGTTGCATCTTTTAGCGGCTTTATTTAATTTGAATGGAGATAATTTTAAAGGGGAAAGATAGGTGGATTCCGGGCCACTTACCCCCGTTACCTTTTTCAATTTTGTTGGAAACTGATAAAAGGGTTTATTAAACAATACAACCCGACAGTATAAAACGAAAAAAGTGGGAAAAAATTTTTTGGTAAAGCGAAAAATCCGACTTTAAAAAAAAATTTTAACAGTAAAAATAACATAATTAAATTGAGGAAAAACGGGTCAAGAATTTGGGCCCGGATTTGATCACCCCTTGGGAAGTTTAATGATTGTTTTAAGTGTGCCGCCCCATTGTATGGTTTTAAAAAAGCGTTTCGCCCAAAAAAAAAAGAACCGGTAAGACCAAGAAAAGTCAAAAGCAAAGTTAAAAGTAAAAAATTTAAGAATTTTTAAAAAACAAGAGGAAAAAAAAAAGACGCTTGAAAGACAGACTTGAATCCAAAAGTAAAAGGAATAAAAAAACTGCTTAGAAAGAAAAGCAGGAATTTCGCAGGGAAACCCCAGCTAATTTCCTTTGGGAGCTAATTTCGCACAAGTCCCCGAGGGTTTTTGGGAAAAAAAAAGACTTAGGTGGGGTTTAGTGCACAAAGGGAAGGTGAAAAATTGGGGTTGGGGTGACTGGTTTTAAACATTTTCAAGGAGTTTTTTTAAAAGGGTTTAAAGATTTGAAGGAAACGGGAAATAATGTTAAATAACGATCCCGGGGAAAGCCCTGTGATAGTTTAAAAAAAAGAAAACACAGAAGAAGAAGTAAAAGAGGCAAAAAGGAAAAAAATAATTGGGGAAAACAGGGGTTAACGGTTTTGTTTCGGGGAAAAGTTGAAAGCAGGAGAAGGGGGGTCGTTTTAAATTTCCCAAAAAAAAGCTTTTCAATAAAGGTTTTTTTAAATCTGGGGTCAAACCCCCGGGGAAAAACGAAAACTAAGTTTTCCAAATTTTTAAAAAAAGGGGATGCCGGGCCCGCCAGACAACATAGAGGGATAACTTGGGTTTAAAGTTTCTTTTAAATGCAATCATCCATTCTAAAAACCCAAAATTAAATTTTTTGGGTAGACATCCCGGGTAAAAATAGTTGAAAACCAAGCTGGTTTTGAAAAAATTATTCAACCAACCAATTTTTTAATCTCATGCTATTTTTCAAAATACATAAAAAAGAAAAAAAAGAAAATTTTTTGGGTTCTTTTTTGATTTCAAAAAAGGGATTTGCCCCTGTTAACCTGCAAAAATACTGAAGGTATTTATTAATGAAGTTTTAAAGAAAATTTTTTGGGGCCTTGAAAAGCATTTTTATTCCCCCTTAAACTCTTGGGTTCGCGTGAAAAATGAATTTTTAGATTTCTTTTCAAATTCCATTTAATGTTACACAAGGCGGGTTCATGAAACCCACATTTTTTTTCTCTATTTTTTAACAAAGGCAAATCACATTAAAAACACTGGTTCCATGGTTTCAACTATTACCTACCGAATTTAATTGTTCAAATTTTCTATTCGCAATGAGTTTCTTTTTTATCAACGTCCCCCGGGGGAATTTCAAGCCCCAAATTTGATTCCCTTTTAAAAAACCTTTATTTATAAAAAAATTTCGGTAAAAAAGATAAACAAAAACATGGTATTTAGGAAAGGCGGTATTTTAGGATCAAGAAAAGGGTTTTTTTGGGGGGAAAAAACCAAAATTGGGTTTAAAAATTATACTGGGGTTTTTTTCACAAAAATTTCGGGGTTTAGGGCGTTTTGGGGGTTAAAAAATCATTTGTTGCAAAGGGAAAAACTGTATATTGGGTTTTTCAGGGGGTTTTTTAAAAAAAAAATTCACCCAAAAATTACCTAAAAATTTTTATGCTAAAGGAAAAGCCCTATTAAATTTTTTCATCAGAAATTTGGGGATAAAGGGTTTTAAAAGGGATAAAAAAAGTATTTTTTTTAACCTTTAAAAAAATTAAAATTTTCCCCCCAAAAAAAATCCCCCCCCAAATTTTAAAAAAATTTGGTTTTTTAAATAGCTTGTAATACCCTTTTTTTAAATTAAAAAATTTAAGGGATTAAAATTTCTGGTTTTAAAATTTTTTACAAATGGAACAAAGCCGATTTCCCCCAAACAGGGAAACATAAATGCCCATCGAAAGGACAACGATAAAAAAGGCGGGGAACGGAGATAAAAAATGCTTTCTAACGGGTTTTTATAATTTGGAAAAACCCAAAGGGGTTTTTAAAAGTAATTCATTTTTTAAAAATTCAAGCAGCGTTTTTTAATATTTTTTCCAAAGGGTCAAACACAGTCAAGAAGAAAAAAGAAAGCTTTATAGATTGGGTTTAAAATAATTTGAATATCATACATATCAAAAAAATCAATATCTTTTGTTTTTCGGGGGCAGAAAAGCAGGGGTTTAAATTTTTTGGGTACCAATAACAACAACATGAATTTGATATGGGAAAAGATTTTGCCATCTTACTGTCCCAAAATTTTTAAAGCATTAAAAATGAAAACAAACCCTTTTTTTATTTTGGGCCCCTTTACCGGAAAAAAGATTTTTCCCCCGGAATTAATTTTCAGTTGAAAGATTGGGTTTCTGGGGAACCCCAAAAACTTTTTTCCATTTGGTCTCAAAGTTTTCTTTTTACGCTGTTAGGGAAGACAAAATTTTTTAAAAGGAATCAAAAAAACTCAAAATGGGAATATGTGATGGATTTCTATACAAAAAAGTGCATACAAACAGTAATCGATATTTTTTAGCAAGTTTAAAGATGGGAATGCTGTACTTATTTATGTATAAAAGCCCCACCCACCCAAACCCATTCCAAACCCCCCCCCCCCCCCCCCTTTTCCCCTTCATTTTATGGGGCCCATGGCCCAAAAACATTAAACCTTTCAATTTTTATTCTCCCTCCCTCTCTCCCCCCTCTCTCCCCCTCTCCTTTTTCTCTCCGTCTCTCCCTCTCTCTCCCC
>CM031602.1:13850277-13857777 GCA_018398815.1 Conus ventricosus | reverse complement strand
GGTGGAGAAGGGGTAGGCGCTGGTTTAAAACAGAGATATTGTTTTGTTAAGCGATCGAAATTTACACTTTCAGCCAGTATAACTCATGGCTTGAAGCAAAAAGACAATTAAAAAAAACAAACTAAATGAGGCATTAATGATGCGATCCTGGCCACACAAAAAAATTGTTCTCTGCTAACGGCCTCAACAAATTCCTTCTGACCCACAAACATCCTTTGTCATTCTCCTTATCTACAAGTATCTTCTAAGCGGTTCTCTTCCCTGGCAGCCAACGAAAACTCACTGGTCCTGCTCCAGCCAGTGTCTGATGCCGAAGTCCGCGCAAATCCATTTAAGAGCACAGGACAACCAATCCGACCCCCCCTCCCCCCCCCCCCCCTCCCCACACACACACACTTCGCATCCTATCCTGCTCAGTCTAGTCATACTCCCCCGAATCAGGAAGGAACTGGATGGGGTTCCTTCGCAAGCATCATTGATCATCCGTGCCCAGTGTAATGCTTTTCCCCACCTAGTTCAGGCGTCTGCTTTTCATGGACATGAGTCCTGTAGAATGCTGCTTTCCTCCTCACACTTTGGCATTGAAATCCTTCGGCATGATTTTGAGGCTGTGGAGAAGACGAAAACAACAGCTGTCATTTGCCTCCCTGCTCCCGTAAAGTAACACATCAAAACTGTTTAAAATCTGTCTATGAAATCTGTCTGTTTGCTTTGAAACATTGATGTCATTTAATTCATCGTTTGCGCAATCCAAGTCCAGTTCAGAAAGAAGTATACATAGCATAATGCACTTACAAAAAAGAAAAAAAGTCAGCCTAAAAACAGAGTGACGTAACTCTGGTTTAAAAAAAAATCTTCGTTTTTTTGCCCATGTCTCACCAGGTTCCATATCTCCTAGGAATATCTAAGCCGTTCTTCCTATCCGTAAGCATCTGTAAGTCGCTCTCTTCTCCCGAACATCCCTAACCGCTCTCTTCTGTGCCATTGTCTCCAGCCAAGGAACACTCACCCATTCTGCCCCAGCCACCTCGTGGTATCAAGCCTGCACAAACGCATTTAACAGAGCTGGACCAATCACATTCACGCCCCCTTCCCCTCCCCCCTCCCCATCCATCCCCATTCTCATCTACTCCATTTATTTGTGCTCCCCAGTGACGGAAAAGAACTGGATCTTGGTCCTACACGTGCACCACCAGCCTTTCATGTCCAGCTCCGTTCCGTCAAGTTGCCCTGTGTCTAATGACCCTCTCTAGTGAGTCCAGACACCCATTATCCATGGAAATAAGTCCTGTGAAATGTCACATTGTTCCTCACCCTCATTCCTTCGTAGTCTTGACTGCTTTTGCCATGCGTATCTGCAAACCGCTTTCAAGTAGAATTTGTTCACTTTGGCGGGGAGTGGGAAGTGGTGCTTTGAAACAAAGAAATATTGTTCGTTGTTTAAGTAACCGAATTGTTTTTTAATCAGGTAACACAGGCAATGACACAATAAATAAAACCCCTATGAAACTGATTTCAGCAATAATAACAATACAAACTTCGCATGTCCGAAGTTTCTCCTGAGATTCAACAGGTTTTCCTTTCAATACCGAAACAACTTAAGTCATTCAGTTCTTTGTTTTGGTTGCACAAATAAAAAAATTTAAAAAATCAAACAGGTGTCTGACACAAAAGCCTGCACAGCCCCATCCGGGTAGCACGTGCAAGTGCTCTTTGGCAGCAGAATTAGTTGAGACTTTTTCCTTTGAACTGCATCTGTCTTGTTTCTAAGTATTCAACAGTTAGATCTAACAGTTTCGAAAACAGTTAAAACGACACGATGCGTATGGACAACAGACATTCACACCAAATTATGCATTAAACATACGACTCTGGGGAAGAATCTATGCTCTTCTTTCAAAATCTAAACAGGCATCTTGTCGTCCACAATCATCTCTGTAATCACTCATTATCTACAAATATCGCTGAAGTTTTTTTCTCTTCCTTGCCTTGTAAGCCGCCAAGGAATTTCATCCGTGCTGCCCTAGCGAATGTCTGGTACCTAAGCCTGCACAAATCCGTTTAACGGAATGGGACCGTCATCTCCCCTCCCCCGCCTCCCACTCCTTCCATTCCCATTCTGTCCCCCCAGTCCTTCCACAGCTGTCTAGTTGTGTTCCCCGGAGACAGCAGGCAAGCAGATCTAGGTTCCTCTCAAGCTCCACTGGCTTTCTGTGTCCACCCCCCATTCCATCAAGTTGCCCAGGGTGATGCTGCTGCCAAGTGAGTCTAGACATCCATTATTCGTAGAAATGAGCCCCGTAGAATGCATGTAGCCAAAATGTAGTGCAGCAGAAAAGAGACAAAGGAAAAATGTTTTCATTTCCTTCTCAGTTTCGATCAAGTGGAACATGCAAATTTTTTGAGAAGGTGGATGTGTGTGTGTGTGTGTGTGTGTGTGTGTGTGTGTGTGTGTGTGTGTGTGTGTGTGTGTGTGTGTGTGTGTGTGTGTGTGTGTGTGTGTAATTTGAAACAGATGACTTTTTGTTTGTCATGCAAGATATTAAGTGAAAAGAAATTCTGTACGTGGCATGATATATAATGACCAAAAAAAAAATGATAAAGACAGGTTTTCCAACAATCAGGCGACCTGGTAAGCACCCATGCTCTTTTCCTTTTCCCAAGAACTCAGTTGTTGTTGTTTTCTTCTTCGTACAAGCATCCTTCAGGTCATTCTCCCATTCCGTCTGTTCCATCTGGTTCTGTTCCTCAGTGACTAGTGTTCCTTCACAAACGTCGATAATATTGTATACTTGTCCCCCATCCCCAATCCTACTGGTTGCCCAGTCTCTAATGTTTCTATCCAGTTGGGCCATATATTCCTTATTCATGGAAACGAGTCTTCTCGAACGTCACATCCTTCATCACGTTTATCGCTTTGTAGATGTCAATGCTTTGGGTATACTTGTGACAGCTGTGTAGAGAGAGAAAACTGTTTCGGTCAAGAAACACAAGCAAATTGCTTCAAGGAAGTTGGTTTTTGTTTTTGTTTTGAAACATATCTATCTTTTCAGGTAATTAAAATCAACAAGTAAAAACGATTCATGCGATAGTATACGTAGCACACACAAAAAGCGTGAACATCTAGAAATGCAATAATCATACAACAATGCCATGAGTCCTTGCACATTTCGAAAATCTCAACAGGTTCTATCCAGTTCACAAATACCTACAAATACCTTTTATATCATACTTCTTTTCTAAAAAAAAAAACATCGCACAAGTCATTCTGTTTAACCATAAACACCTCTCTAGCCACTGTCTTCTTTGCCATGTCAGCAGCTAGGGAAAATTCATTCAAACTGCTCCAGTCAGTGTCTGGTACCAAAAGCCTGCGCGGATCCATTTAACGGGACAAGTCTGTCACTCCTCCACGCTTTACTCCCATGCACCACCACCACCACTACCACCTTCACCTGCCATCCTACTCCTTAGTTTGCCCGCTGCCCAACCACCCCGTCCCCCTCCCCTCTTTCCTTTCTTCTGTTTGTGCACCCCAGTGACTGTAGGCAAGAATCTTGGTCCTTCACGATGATCACCAGCCCTCTATGCTCAGACCGATGCTTTTCCCCAGAGAGATCAGAGTTCCATTATTCTTGGATGCAAGTCCTGCGGACAGCCATAGTCTTCCTCTTGTGTATTCCTTTATTGCCGTCACCTCTTCTGGTACGCTTGGCAATGTTGTACAGAAGGAGAAATAAAAGGAGTAAACAAGTTTGTGTCAATGTTCATGTCATGTAGCACGTGCAAACTGTCTCCTACAGGATGGAACGTGTCTGTTTTGTTTACTGCAAACATATATTATGTGTTTATTAGTAACTATGTAAAGTTTCATTCTTAAATCCAGGCAGTGATACAAACAGCATGAAATAAATGGACAAAATCATAAAAATCGAATTATCCAATAATCAGACGACCCTAGCAAAAATACGTATGTGCCCTTTCTCTTAGGTCTCGACAGGTTTCACTTTATCTAGAAATATCTTTTAAGTGCTTGCACTTAAATCGTTGTTCACATCTACCACCATCGCTAAGTCATTCTCTTTATCTATAAACGTCTCTGAAGTCGGTCTCTTCTTCACCCTGTCGGCAGCCAAAGAAAAACTCATCCATACAGCCCCAGCCACAGTCTGGTACCAAATCCTCCATAAATACATTCATGGCATGGAACAGTCCTCCCTTCCACCTTCACGCTTTCGTCTTGTTGCGGTCCCCTGTGACTGGAACCAAGCAGGTTTCGGTCTTTCACAAGCACTCCGTCAAGTCGCCCAGTGTGTAACGCTTCCACCGGTAAGTCCGCATATCCATTATTCATGGAAATGGGTCGTGTAAAATGTCGCACCCCTCCTCACGCTTATTTCTCTGTCGCTGACATCATTTTGGGCATGCTTGTAACGGATGAGCACAAGAAAAAGAAAACAAGAACATAATTATTTTCTATTGCGTTTGTGTTTCAGTGGTGTTGCAGGTGGCACACTGCTTTTAGGAGTTGACATCTAATTTCTTGTTGTTTGTTTTTTTGATAGGAGGAGGATTGTTTGTTTGTTTCTTCTAGTTGTTATTGTTGTTATTATATTAAGAGGGGTACTTTGAAACATACGTGTCTTTTTGTTTATCATTCGGGAAGCTAAAGTTAACAAGTTCAGATAATTCCAGTTATAGCAAACGGTGGGTGAAATATATTGGGGAGAAAAAAAAAAAACAAGTCGTAAAACAGCCATGCAAAGCTTGCCATAATTCTTCCTCTTGTCTAAAATCTCAGCATGTTCCCTCTTATCTACAAATAACCTTTGAGCCGTTCTTTTCATCGCTCTGGCAGCAGCTTGAGAAAACTCATCCATAATGCCCCAACCAGTGGAACCAAAGCCTGCACAAATCCAGTAAACGGAATGGAACCGTCACACTTCCAGTTCATTCTGATTGCACCAACCCCCATACTCCTCCTTCCCTCTAGCAAGTGCTTGTCCCTCACACACACCACCTACACCGTCTTCTGTTCCTTCTAGTTCCGCCCCCTTTTGCCAAGTGGCATCTGGATCTCGATCCATCACAAGCACCATCAGCATTCAGTGTCCCACCCACACTCCCACTGTCTCATTGCACAGTTTATAACCCTTCTCCTCAAAGGCCAGATATCCAGTATCGAGATGAGTCCAGTAGAATGCTTCATTTCTGTTCACGCTCATCCCTTCGTAGAAATCGTCAGTTCTGGCGTGCTTGTAAAAGGTCTGCCGAAAGGAAAGAAAAAAAGAATTCGTTCTGTCAAGTAACACGAGCTCATCGCTTCTTCAGAGAGAACTTCTGTGTTTGGTTGAAACATACTTTCCTATTTCAAGGGGGAGAAGAACACAGCGTAAAGTATCTGGACAAAAAGAAGAACACATAGCATGAAGCATCTGGACAAAAGAAGAACACATGGCATGAAGTATCTGCACAAAAAGAAGAACACATAGCATGAAGCATCTGGACAAAAGAAGAACACATGGCATAAAGTATCTGCACAAAAAGAAGAACACATGGCATAAAGTATCTGGACAAAAAGTGTACGAAGTTTTTTGTTTGTTTGTTTTGTTTTGTTTTCTAATAGTCATGTGACTCTAACAAGAATCTGTACTCTTTCTTAAGATGTTCAGTAGAATCCTTCTATCCACAAACATGCCTTAGATTAAACTCCTTATTCTACAGATATCTGTTTAAGTCATTTTCCATGTTTACAAACACCTCTTTAGTCGCTGTCTTCCTCGCCTCATCAGCAGCCAGGGCAAAAACCCATTCATACTGCTCCGGCCTCTGTCTGCTTCCACAGCCTGCACAAATCCGTTCAATGGGAGAAGCTTGTCACTCAGCCTCCCCCCCCCCCACCACCAACCCCCGCCATCCCGCCACCACTGACTTCCTTCATCCTCTCCACAGCCCACACTCCCTCCCCCGCATTGTTCCTTCTATCCTTGCTCCTCAGACTGGAACTAGCCGGACCGCGGTCCTTCATAAGCATTATGGGCCTTCGATGCTGAGTCTAGTGCTTTCCCCAATGACATTAGGCATCCATGATCGATGGAAATGAGCCCTGTGGTTTGCCACATTCCTCTTTACATGTATTTCATCGTCTTTATAGCCATTTTGGGTATGCTTGTAAAATTCATGCACAAGTGTTAAAATAAAGAAACCCCGGTTTTGTTTGTTTGTTTTGCTTCTATCATGTTACACACGCAAGCTTGGTTTTAGAAGTTGCAGTTTTTCGAGTTTGTATGTTTGGGTTTTTGTTGTTGTTGTTGTTGTTGCTTGTTTTGTTTTGGACACTGATCTTCCTTTTTCTCATTAGTAAAAACGTTCAGGCTATGATATAGTTAACATGAAACATACAGGCAAAAATAAAAGCTATGATCAGACTAATCTCTGAAGACTTCAACAAGCATCATCTTATCCAGAAACAGTTCTGAAGTCGGTTTTTTTTTTCATATCCACAAAGATTTCATATTTTTAAGTCATTCCTTTCCTGGCTTTGTCACCGAGGAAAACTCATTCAGACTGCCCCACTTTGTGTTAATTCAGACTGCCCCACTTTGTGTTAATTCAGACTGCCCCACTTTGTGTTAATTCAGACTGCCCCACTTTGTGTTAATTCAGACTGCCCCACTTTGTGTTAATTCAGACTGCCCCACTTTGTGTTAATTCAGACTGCCCCACTTTGTGTTAATTCAGACTGCCCCACTTTGTGTTAATTCAGACTGCCCCACTTTGTGTTAATTCAGACTGCCCCACTTTGTGTTAATTCAGACTGCCCCACTTTGTGTTAATTCAGACTGCCCCACTTTGTGTTAATTCAGACTACCCCACTTTGTGTTATGTACCAGTGCCTGCACAAATTCATTTAACAGAATGTAGCCATCACACCTCTGGCCCTTTCTATCCCGCCATCTCCAGTGTCCCCTTATTTACCCCCCCCCCCCCCCCCCTCTTCTATTTCGTCTAGTTTAGCTTCCCATTCCTAGTGACCACTGAATCCTGGTCCTTCACTATCTCTCTTACATTCCACCCCCATTCACCCGATCCCCCTCCCCCACAGTACTGTCTAGTTGCTCAGTCTCTAACGCCTGTCTTAAATGATCTCAGACATCCATTATTCATAGAACAAAGTCTTGTAGCTGCCACATTCCTCCTCACGCTTATTCCTGGAGAGACTTGCTTGTGGAGACTGTGCAGGGTAGGGGGTGGGGGATTGGACAGAAAGAGAGAAAAAGAAATATTTCGGTCAAGTGAGACATACAAATTGCTATGTAGAAATGGGGTTCTGCTCTTGTTTTGAAACATGATTGTATTTTCAATAAACTGAAGTTAACATGTTCACATAATCCACGCACTAGTGTATACGACATGAGGCATGTGGACAAAAAGCATAAAACCTATTAACGCGATAATCATGCAACACTGACAAGAGACGGTACCTTTTCTCTAAGATCT
>CM031602.1:13840277-13845277 GCA_018398815.1 Conus ventricosus | reverse complement strand
GACTAATAGCAACGGGATCTTGGTTCTTTACAAACTCCACATGCATTCTAAGCCCACTCCCCACCGCCGCTCCGTCTAGTGCCCAGTCTCCAGCGCTTCTCCCAATGAGTCCAGATGGTCATTATTCATGGAGACGAATCCCATAGACTGCCACATTCCTCATTACGCTTATTCCTTTGTAGACATCGCGAGTTTGGACATATACTGACTTCCATAAAAAACGCGAAAACAAAACAAGCTGAAGGTTGGGGTGAATTTTATTGGTCACAATTGTACAGAGTGGAAGCGAGAATTCAACGTGATTTGATTCATTACACCGGTAATGTGTGAAAATGTCTCAGCAATATGTCTTTTGTGTGGAAAATCCAAGGTCACGTGACAAACCAGCTTGAAGTCCTAATACCGTTTGTGGCCACCATTTGCGTTGACAACTGCTTGACACCTGCGGCTCATTGAGTGGACCAGGTGGTTGATGCGTCCCCTTGGCACACCAGCCCACACATGGACGATGGCCTGGTGAAGTTGAGCCGCTGTTGCTGGTCATGGACGCAGGAGGTCCAACCGTTTGCCAAGTTCATCCCAAAAATGTTCTATTGGGTTTAAATCGGGACTGAGGGCTGGCCAGGGCAGCACATTCACGTTGTTATGCTGAAGAAATTGCTGGGTGGCCCTGGCGGTGTGTGGTCTTGCATTGTCCTGTTGGAATGTCCAGTTTGGGTGTTGCGCAAAAAAAGGATCGACATGGGGTCTAAGCACCTGGTGGATGTAGCGCTGTGCATTGACACCCTGTCCGCGACCAGGACCAATGTTCTGAAAGATGACTGGTCCTATGGCGTGGTTAATGCCAATTGCACCCCATATCATAACGTTCGGGCCTCCCCAGGGGTTCCGCTCTACCACACAGGAGTCAGCATAGCATTCACTAGGTTGACGCCATATTCTGACACGACTGTCAGAATACGGCTCTCATCTGAGAACAGTATGCGTCCCTACTGCTGCCTGTGCCAGTTGATTCGGGCTTGTGCCCACTGCAGCCTGTCCTGCCGGTGTCTTGGTGTCAGTACCGGACCTCTGTGAGGACGCCTACATGCCAGCCCGTTCTCCTGAAGATGCCGCCGCATAGTGTTGAGGCTGATTCGTTGCTGGAGATTCCCAGGCACCTGTCAAACAGTGTTAGCGGCTGTTTGCCGCCTGTCCCGCAGATGGGTTCGAACAAGATGGCGATCCTCTCTTTGTGTGGTGACCCAAGGACGGCCTGGCCGGGGATGATCATCAGTGGTACCAGTGACTCGCATGCGGTGCTGCAGACGATAGATGGTTGAGATGTGGACGTTAAAGATGTTGGCGACCTGCCTGGCATCCACACCAGCCTCCAGATGGCCTAGGGCACGATTGCGTTCCTCTGCTCGTAGTCTTGGCATCTCTGTAGCGCTCAGACGGCAAGTCGTTACCTGAACCTTGTAGCGCGGCTTTATAAAGGCTGCATGCCTGCGTACTTGTCGCTGGTTAACTTTGCTCTGCATGGTGTGCACGTGCCTCACATGCAGCAACCAGTTTGCCATTTTTGTTGACCCTCCAATGCCGGGAATGATGTGTTGCTCACACAATTTTTTCACTGCACGTGAGTCTTGAACCCAAACAACTTGCAACAATGATTCAATATTGTATATTCACCCCTTTTCACCCGAAAAATAGCCTTTCAATATTTCGCGTTTTTTATGGAAGTCAGTATACATGTAAAGGCTGTCCTGAAAACAATGGTCAGGTTAATTAAGTAAAATATGCCAACTGCTTCGTAAAAGTGGATCTTTCCTTTAGCTCTGGAACATGAATGTTTTTAAAAGTAATTAAAGTGAACGAGTTCTAACGATTTAGTCAGTTGTACGCACGGCATGAAGTATGTAGATGAAAATCATAAACCCTAGTAAAGCAGTAGTCATACATCACAGGCTGGATTGGTGCTCTTTCCCTTAAGATCTCAACAGGTTCTTTTTATCCTCAATCATCTCTTAAGTCATTCTTCTAATATACAAACACCTTAAATCGTTCTCTTGTTCACCTCGTCAGCAGCCATAGCAAATTCATTCATAGTGCCCCAGCCAGTGTCTGGTACCAAAACCAATCCAAATCCGTTTAATGAGACAATTTCATCACCCTCCTACCCTCTTCTCACCTCTACCCATCTCGTTGTGCTCCACAGTGAGTGGAAGCGTGTGGATTGTATTCCTTCACTGGCACTGTCGGCCTACCAGACCTCGGCTGATGCTTCTCTATAGCGAGTTCAAACATCTGTTGTTTGCCTATTGGGATCACGCAGAATACCGCCTTCCTCCTCTCGCTTCTTCCTCTGTAATAATGACCATTGTGAGCTTGCTTGGAGAAGCTAGGGGCACGAAGAAATTTTCATGAAGTTTTTGTTTCCGTCTTTTAGTCATGTGACACATGCCATTTGCTTTTTAAGGCGGGTCTCTTTTTGTGTTTGTTTATTTTTTTGTTCTCTAAGAAATCAAAGTGTATAAATTTAGAAAACAATGCAAATGTAGACAAATGCAAACAAAGAAGTCGTGTCTTAATCACACGACCTTGGCAAGACTCAGTGCTAATCTTGAGGCCTCATCATGATCCAGAAACGTCTCTTAAGCCCTTCTCTATCTCTACAAACAGCTGTATTATATATGTTGTTCTCTTCTTGGCCTCGTCAGCAGCCAAGGAAACTCATTGACTTGCGCTCCAGCTAGCGTCTGTAATCAACACCTACGCAAATCCGTTTCACGGGAAGTAACCATTATGGTTCTCTCCCTTTCTCCTTTCCGCCCCCGCCAGCTCCTCCGACCTGACTACCCCTCTTCCCCTCCTGACCAGCTTCAGACCCCCTCACACACACACACACACACACACACACACACACACACACACACACACACACACACACACACACACGCACGCACGCACGCACGCACGCACGCACGCACGCACGCACACACACACACACACACACACACACACACACCTGTCTTCCTGTTCTGTCTCGCTGTGCTCCACAGGGGCTAGTGACAAGTGGATCTCTAGTCCTTTACAAACTCCACCGGCATTCAATGCCCACTATCAGCCACTGCTCAGTTTTGTTGCCCAGTCTCTGATACTTCTTTCCAACGAGTCCAGACATCCATTCTCCACGGAAACGAGTCCTGTAGGATGCCGCATTCATCCCGTAGGATGCCACATTCATCCTGTAGGATGCCACATTCATCCCGTAGGATGCCACATTCATCCTGTAGGATGCCACATTCATCCCGTAGGATCCCACATTCATCCCGTAGGATCCCACATTCATCCCGTAGGATGCCACATTCATCCCGTAGGATGCCACATTCATCCTGTAGGATCCCACATTCATCCTGTAGGATCCCACATTCATCCTGTAGGATGCCACATTCATCCTGTAGGATGCCACATTCATCCTGTAGGATGCCACATTCATCCCGTGGGATGCCACATTCATCCTGTAGGATCCCACATTCATCCTGTAGGATGCCACATTCATCCTGTAGGATGCCACATTCATCCTGTAGGCTACCACATTCATCCTGTAGGATCCCACATTCATCCTGTAGGATGCCACATTCATCCTGTAGGATGCCACATTCATCCTGTAGGATGCCACATTCATCCTGTAGGATGCCACATTTATCCCCAAGCTTATCCCTTTGTAGCGATTACCAGTTTGGGCATGCTGACAATCGCTGTGCCGAGGGAAAAAATGAAAAGAATTTTTTTTTGAGTAATGCATGCAGACTCATACTCAGATGTAGATTTTTGTATTTTGCTTAGAAACAGCTTGATAAGTTAAAGTTAACAAGTTCAAATCACCCAGGCAGCAGAACACATAGCATGAAAAATGTGGACAATGAGTATACATTCCTAGTTAAGCAATAATTGTAACTATATGACTCTGACAAAATTCTATGCCCTTTCTTTAAATCTCAGCCTGTTCCTTCTGTCTACAGACATCTCTTAAACCATTCTCATTACACACAAACGTATTCCGTGTTATCATCCTCATCTACAAACATTCTCTTGAGTCGTTCTCTTCTTCAGCCTTGCTCACAGCCATGGAAACTCCGTCATACTACCCCAGCCAGCGTCTAGCGCCAAAGCCTGCACGAATCCATTTCACGAGAGAGGCCTGTCACCCCCACTCCACGCTCCCTTCCTCCGACATCTGACATTCTGCCTTTCCCATCCGTCACCATCCTCTCGCTCCTCTCGTTCACCCTCCTCTCATCACCACCCTCTTCCACACTTTTCCTTCCATCTTTGCTCCCCGGTGACTGAAATCAAGTGGTTCTTAATCCTTCACGAGCAAAATCGGTCGCAACCATGCTCGGTCTAATGCGTCTCCTCAATGATTCCAGACATCCATTAGTCTTGGAAATGAGCCCTGTAGAATGTTGCATTCCTTCTCACGCATATTCCATTGCAACCATCACCATTTAGGTCCTCGTGCAAAGAAAGAAAGAAAGAAAGAAAGAAAGAAACGAAAAGAAAAAAAAAGTTCTGTGTTCATTTCATGTAGCACACGCAGACTTGTCATTTTACAAACTAGAACTGCGTTTGGTTGAGGGTTTTTGTTTTTTGCTTAATTAATTGTTTGTTCATTTTACTCCTAACAAAGCCGTCTTTTCTTTCGGGTGTTTGAATTACTTTAGTAGAACATCAGTGTTTGAATTATTTTAGTAGAACATCAGTGTTTGAATTATTTTAGTAAAATAAAAGTTCATACCGTAGCATGGATAGCCTTTTGACAACAACAACAACAACAACAAAATCAAAGTATGGGCATTTCTCTGACGATTTCAACAGGTTCCATTTTATTCAGAAACATTTCTCATATCGTTTTACTTGTCCACAAACATCTTTTTAGTCGTTCTTCTCTTCGGCCTGTCAGCGGCCAGGGACACCTCATTAACAGTACCTCATCCAGCGTCATATACCAGAGC
>CM031602.1:13830277-13832777 GCA_018398815.1 Conus ventricosus | reverse complement strand
GTTTGACTGTTTCTGTTTTGTTTTGCTTTGTTTCTAGTGCAGAAAATTGCAACAACAACAACAACAAAAACATCTTGCTTTGATCGTTATTCGAGCTCAATCCTACAAGCACCAGGACTCCTCACAGCCAGAAGCAAAGCCAAGCTGAGCAAGACTGATCAGCCCACTGGGGGAGCAAGACCTGAAGTCTGGAAAAAAGGATGGAGCGAGGACAAATTAGCATGCGGATGAGCCAGTGGCGGACGAGACTGCGATTGGTACAAATGCCCGACGTCAGCTGTCGGGGCCGTCTTCGTCCGTCTTGGCTGTAATGAGGCCAATCCCCAGGGAAAGAGCGGCACCGTCGTAGAACAAGTGGAAATAGTGGTGGTATAGCTCCCTCTCTCCGCCACCATTTCCCTCCCCCCCCCCCCCCCCCCCCCTGCCTTGCCCTCCACCCCTCTCTCCGGATTTCGTGACCGTTAGGTGCTATACCTTTCTTATTCTCTGACCATTTATCTTTCACTGTTTGCGGACTAGCCGACCACGCAGGTCAATGTCTGACCGGAAAGCATTTGAGCAAAGTACCAAAATATGATCGCGTCAAGCCACAAAAAAAAAAAAAAAAAAAAAAAACCATCTGAAGTTGAAAAGCCAAGAACCTAGAACAAAACATTAGTCATAATCATGTCATTTCTTGTAGGGTCAAGAACCCCAGAAAAAAGCTTCGGGCGATAAATAATCCTTTAGTTTATCTTAAGTGGATTAAAATCATAACCTGAAGACAAGGTTATTATACATGGTACGTTGAATCGCCCCATCTCCCCTCCCCAGCCCTCACACACACACACACGCACGCACGCACGCACGCACGCACGCACGCACGCATGCACGCACGCACACGCACACACACACACACACACACACACACACACACCTAACTCCAATAACACACACATGCACACGAAAGGGTGCGCGCGCGTCCTCCGAGTCCCAGTCTCACAAAAAAAGGTTAAATGAATCTACGAAAACAATGCCAGAACTGCCAACATAGAAATGATTTCCAGGATGTCAAAAACTGACCATCAACAGAAAATTAAAAGAAGAAGAAGAAGAAAAAGACAGAACAGAAAACGATGGATTATCATCCCCAGAAAGAGAACAATGCACATCAACAAGAATTCAAGAAAACAGAGGTAAGAGTTGATGTAGCAGAAGTGAGAAAGGACGAGACTGCTGCGACAAAGAATTATGAGGGTGGGGGGGGGTAATGGGGGGGGTGCTGAGACAGGTCAACAGAAACACGGAAATCTCTCGCAAGATTTCCAGACAGTGGCGAAACTATTCATGCGGCAAGAGCCACAGGCATCCCCTGAGGGGAAGGGGGGGGGAGAGAATGATGAAGGGGGGGGGGATGTAGTGAGTGGTGTGGGATGAGGGGTCATCTGACGGTTTAGTTTCCATCTTCTAAGTTTGAAGTCGATACTCATTGTGAACTGGCCACTGTTTCCCCATCCCATGAGAAAGTGCAGAAGATAAAACACACACACACACACACACACACACACACACACACACACACACACATTATATATGATGATCTGATTCCCAATAGTGCCAAAGCATTTGTTAAAAGAGAGAGTATTCTGGTCTCCAATATTGAAGTGTGTGTGTGTGTGTGTGTGTGTGTTTGTCTGTCTGTGTGTCTGTCCATGTCTGTTTGTGTCTGTCTGATTGTGTATTTCTCTCTGTGTGTGTGTGTGTGTGTGTGTGTGTGTGTGTGTGTGTGTGTGAGTGTGTGTGTGTGCGCGCGCGCGCGCGTGCGCACGTGTGTGGTTGAGTGTGTGTGTGTATGTACGTGTGTGAGTGCATGTGTGCGCGCGCGCGCGTGTCTGTCTATCTGTCCGTCTGTCTGCTGTTACATTAAGGTTCAACGTCCACGCCCACTGAAGTCAATAATATGGCAGACGTGAATAATCAACCAGGGAGAGGATGTGATGAAACAAAAAAGGGGGGGGGGGGGGGGGGGGAAACGAGGGGGGGGGTGGGGGGGGGGTGGCGGGATTATGAAGCGAGATGATCTGTCTACCTCTGCCATGATCCCACCAGAATATCAACATGAGCATGTTAAAATGGACAGCAAAGTGGGTTTGTTTTTCTTCTTTGTTTACTTGTTTGTTTTTAATGCTTCGGAGCCAGCAGGACACGAACCCGCGCGCGCAACTTCTGTCTCAGAACTGGACTCTCTACCGCTGAGCCAAGCAGACGCCAGATCTGTTGGTGCTATCACAGCACTCGCAAAGATCTGCGTATAGATTGGTCTGCGCATTCGGGTGATCACATACGCTCAATAAAACCCCGTGGTCTACGTCAACGTTCGGCTGGTTGTGTGAAAGACCAACATAGTCATCATGCACCATTCCGGAAAATAACATGGGCATTACCCCACCACCACCTACCCCGACTCAGCCCCAACATCCTTACCCCCTATTCCCCCTCCGCAAACCCGCTCCACCTCTTC
>CM031602.1:13817777-13827777 GCA_018398815.1 Conus ventricosus | reverse complement strand
CCTTATACACACCTTCACAAATGGAAGCTCACTGTAAAATTCTAAAAAGTACTTATAATGACTCTGCTGAACAATGTGGACATGCGAATCACAAGACAAAACACGACGCGTTTCGACCTCTTAGGTCTTCTTCAGGCAAGATAAACAACACTCAGGACAACAGAAATGAACGAGCAATCACTTATCTTTGTCAACTTCAGCACAAGATGGGCATTGAATGAAAACGAGGCCATCCGGAAGGAGGAAAAGTAAAATATCATCCTAAGATTTGGAGTGACTTTGGTTAAAAAAAAAAAAAAAGATCTTCTGAAACAAGGCTGCCTCAAATAAAAATTAAACAAAGTACTCTCCAATCAGGAGAATAATGCTTTTACCCAATGATCAGGCCAATAAGTCCCCTGTGATCTAACATATAAATCACATTCCGTCTGTCCGTTTGTGTGTTGTTCTTTACACACATCCACAGTATTTGTCGGATCTTCTTCAGCTTTGAGGTGGTGAGTCATCAGTATACTGGGCAGACCAAGAGTGAATCATTTTGTGATAGATTATCAGATCAGCCACATTTTAATATGACCATATATTAAAGAAATGTTGGCATGCAAAGAGTCAAAACAAGCCTCCCTGTTGGCATTCATATAGATTAAAAAACGCAATACAGACAGCCAGAACTGGTCTGCTGGGAAAGCGTTAGACTGAAGATCAAAATGACCCCCGATTCTGTTCCATTTTGGTTTTTATTCCTTCAAGGGATTCAAGGCAGATCTAAGGCAAAGAGGGAAGGATACAGGGGCCAGAGCAGGGATTCAAGGCAGATCTAAGGCAAAGAGGGAAGGATACAGGGGCCAGAGCAGGGATTCAAGGCAGATCTAAGGCAAAGAGGGAAGGATACAGGGGCCAGAGCAGGGATTCAAGGCAGATCTAAGGCAAAGAGGGAAGGATACAGGGGCCAGAGCAGGGATTCAAGGCAGATCTAAGGCAAAGAGGGAAGGATATAGGGGCCAGAGCAGGGATTCAAGGCAGATCTAAGGCAAAGAGGGAAGGATACAGGGGCCAGAGCAGGGATTCAAGGCCGATCTAAGGCAAAGAGGGAAGGATACAGGGGCCAGAGCAGGGATTCAAGGCAGATCTAAGGCAAAGAGGGAAGGATACAGGGGCCAGAGCAGGGATTCAAGGCAGATCTAAGGCAAAGAGGGAAGGATACAGGGGCCAGAGCAGGGATTCAAGGCAGATATAAGGCAAAGAGGGAAGGATACAGGGGCCAGAGCAGGGATTCAAGGCAGATCTAAGGCAAAGAGGGAAGGATATAGGGGCCAGAGCAGGGATTCAAGGCAGATCTAAGGCAAAGAGGGAAGGATACAGGGGCCAGAGCAGGGATTCAAGGCAGATCTAAGGCAAAGAGGGAAGGATACAGGGGCCAGAGCAGGGATTCAAGGCAGATCTAAGGCAAAGAGGGAAGGATATAGGGGCCAGAGCAGGGATTCAAGGCAGATCTAAGGCAAAGAGGGAAGGATATAGGGGCCAGAGCAGGGATTCAAGGCAGATCTAAGGCAAAGAGGGAAGGATATAGGGGCCAGAGCAGGGATTCAAGGCAGATCTAAGGCAAAGAGGGAAGGATACAGGGGCCAGAGCAGGGATTCAAGGCAGATCTAAGGCAAAGAGGGAAGGATACAGGGCCAGAGCAGGGATTCAAGGCAGATCTAAGGCAAAGAGGGAAGGATACAGGGGCCAGAGCAGGGATTCAAGGCAGATCTAAGGCAAAGAGGGAAGGATATAGGGGCCAGAGCAGGGATTCAAGGCAGATCTAAGGCAAAGAGGGAAGGATACAGGGGCCAGAGCAGGGATTCAAGGCAGATCTAAGGCAAAGAGGGAAGGATACAGGGGCCAGAGCAGGGATTCAAGGCAGATCTAAGGCAAAGAGGGAAGGATACAGGGGCCAGAGCAGGGATTCAAGGCAGATCTAAGGCAAAGAGGGAAGGATACAGGGGCCAGAGCAGGGATTCAAGGCAGATATAAGGCAAAGAGGGAAGGATACAGGGGCCAGAGCAGGGATTCAAGGCAGATCTAAGGCAAAGAGGGAAGGATATAGGGGCCAGAGCAGGGATTCAAGGCAGATCTAAGGCAAAGAGGGAAGGATACAGGGCCAGAGCAGGGATTCAAGGCAGATCTAAGGCAAAGAGGGAAGGATACAGGGGCCAGAGCAGGGATTCAAGGCAGATCTAAGGCAAAGAGGGAAGGATATAGGGGCCAGAGCAGGGATTCAAGGCAGATCTAAGGCAAAGAGGGAAGGATATAGGGGCCAGAGCAGGGATTCAAGGCAGATCTAAGGCAAAGAGGGAAGGATATAGGGGCCAGAGCAGGGATTCAAGGCAGATCTAAGGCAAAGAGGGAAGGATACAGGGGCCAGAGCAGGGATTCAAGGCAGATCTAAGGCAAAGAGGGAAGGATATAGGGGCCAGAGCAGAGAAGGGGTAAGGATAGAAGAGTGGGGAGAAGTAGAACAGGGAGGGAGGGAGGGGTGCAGGGGTTGGAAAGTGGGGAAAGATGAGACAGGGGGACGGTAGGAAGGGTAGGTGGGGCAGACGAAGGAAATGGGGGGGGGGGGGGGGGGGGGTCAAGGGGAAGCACAAGGATGCAGGTGTGGAGGTGAGGGGAGGACAACTAGTAATCACATATAACAGAAAGAAACATATGCAAGCGCTTAGAACACTTAAACAACAACAACAAAGCTGGATAATGTAAACAGAGATAATTTACAAATCAATAGGCATTAGAACATCAAAACTACCTGACCTTACCAACAGAACAACAACAAAAAAACATTGTATATAATTATTAGATCAGAACAGATGCCACTGAACCCAGCCAAAGTGACTCGGCAGCCATACAGTGTCTCCTCTGCATGGTTTCCTCATTATGACTTAATCTTGATTGCTGTCTGTGGACTGCGGGTGCTGTGGTTGCAACAGTGTAGACCTAAGTATGCCTGCGTATGAGGGAGTAGGAAAAATGTGAGAGTAATGCCAGTGGGGTAAAGGGGAGGGGGGAGGGGGGAGGAGTAGGGAGGGTTGGAAGAGACACCAAAAAATGATAATGATACAAACAACAATCCCCTCCACCCTCCCCCAAGCCTGACATACTTGCATGACTTGAATGAATAAACCTTTAAACGCTAGAGCAACAAAAACCCAGATGCACCAGAAAAAGATACACTCAAGGGTGCCAGTGGGACCCAGAGAAGTACTGTCCTCTGCTGCCGAACCAACCAGCTGGGAGCAGTCCTGCACCATTAATGGAAGCCTGTGTTATGTTGACATGGGGTGCAGGCATGCACAAGGCATTCCATTAAGATGTCCAGAGACATAACTGGTCCCTTGCAGATGCCACTGTGTGATGGCCACTGGACACGACACAACATAGCCTCGACAGAAGTATTTCCCATACGGTATACCAGCCAGTGTTTTCATGACTGCAGACCCCCCCCCCCCCCCCCCCCCCCCCCCCCCCCCCCCCCCCCCCCCCCGCAAAAGATACCACCACCAAGCAAACTACTGCTGTAGCCCCATTCATGGCTGTTTCGCCAACAGGTAAAACCAGTACAAACTCCAGACACAGCCAAGCTGTCGCCATGCAGTCTCAGAGACCCTGTGAAGAAGAGACCCCAGGATGCAGTCTTATACACTGTAAACAAGGACAATAAATTAAAAAAATAAAAAATAAAAAAAACCACCACTACCACTCAAAACCCAGGCATATGTATACAATTGAATGAAAAACCCCTTAAACACTAGAGCAACAAAAACCCAGATATATGGAAGACATCATTTATCGTCCTGTGAATGAACTCAGACACAAGCAAGCCTTGGAACTTGTTTGATTTCTTCATTCATGGATGATGTAAGTGTTGTGATGTACTAGTGATTGAAAGAATGGATTAAAAAAAAAAGGAAAAAGATGAAATACACACAAAAAAAGAAGAAAAAGTCAAGTGACACACCTCAAAAATAAGAATTTGGAAAGGTGCTCAATGACTTACAAGCAACTGAAGTACACACACACACACACACACACACACACACACCACACACACACACACACACACTACTTGATTTTCATATGCGTCTTCAATATAGTAAAAGGCATTCTGTATTGGCAGCATTTAGATGCAAATCAAACGCAACATACTTTCAAGAATCTGTTTGCATTCTAAGTTCACAAAATTTCCAACAGAGCAGCAACACGGGTGTTAACTCAGTCCATTTTATTATCAAAACTCAAATGTGATGATGGACATGTGCAAATAATACATATCAACTGAATGATCAATTGTTGCAAGGTATGGTTGGTAGTTGTTTAAAACACTGCATCTCTCTCTCTCTATCTCTCTCTGTCTCTCTCTCACTCACTCACTCACACACACACTCACACACACACACACACACACACACACACACACACACACACACACACACACACATACACACACACTCTCTATCTCTCTCTCATACATACACATGCACACACCTCTGAAAAAATAAAATTTGCATCACTTTCATGCAGCAAGACAGTTCTTATCAATCACAGAAGTCGTGAAAGACCTTGAAAAATCACATCATTTCTCTCACAAACTGTGTGGTTGTTTTTCTGTGCTTTTTTTTTTTTTTTTTTTTTTTAGAAGTGACCTTACGCAACAAAACAGAAATCAAACAACACCAGTTTGTTTGTTTTTTAAGAAATTCATCATGTTGAAATTTTTCCTTTTTTTTAATTTTTTTTATTTAATCACATGTCGTTTCTTCTGCTGTGAACAATCAGTGTCAGCCTGATCATGGTGATATCTCTTATTAGAGAAAACAGGCTACTAAATGTTTTTGTCCGAGTGCTTTATGAGGTATGTCATTACTTTTTCAATCTTTGTTAAAAATTAACATAAAAAAGAGACAACTTAAGAGTGTACTTTTGGAAAAAAAAAAAAAGGAGTAAAAACTCAAATCAAACATTCAAAGGTGGATGCAGTTTCACTGAATCTTTATGAGGAGATATTAAAGAAAAAATTTCTGCAGCAGAGTAGGTCAAATTTCTGGAATTGATTTTTGAATTTTTGAAAGAAATCAATTTTTTCATGAACATCTGATTTTAACTTAAGTGTGCCAGACTCTCTTTTGCAGGTCTTTTGATGTAAAGAAAAACTGGTATTTAGCTGTAACTCTGCATTTTAATTCTCTCACCTTGTTCTATTTTTTTTTTTTTTTTTTTTTTTGTCTTCGGCTTTTGTGGTCAGCAGGGCTTAAAGTTACATGATTTGATTTGATTTATAGAGTAGGCCAATTGAAAACAATTTTGCTGTGGCATTAAAATTCTGCCAATACATTTACTTTTCAACGCACTTGATATAATAAGTTTATTCATTTTTGCCTGTGCACAATTTTTTTTTAAATGCTGCTGAGGCAACTTATACACTTTTGATTATAAGTTTTCATAAAAAGACACTTAAAAGATATAGAGGTCCTTGTCCTCTTTGTATGCAACTACATACGCAAGAAATGATGTGTTAGAAGTGCCAAATGCACCCAAAGAGGCCTTGTCTCAACTTTTCTAAGGAAGTTTTTTGGTGTCACTACTTCACAACAATCATGCCAGCATTTCTAATTCTTCTTAAGATTCATTTACATGAATTAATGTCTATTATCATCTTTTAGGTTTTGTATCTATCTTTGTATCAAGGGAAAAAAACAAATAAAAAAAAACCACAAACCAAAACAAAGAAAAAAAACCCCATCTTTTTAGAAGGTAAATGACTATTTTTTTTATAACAAAATATCTACTGATGAACAACTTAATTACCTCGAAAGATGAGGATGGTCACGATTATATCTGGTGACTTATTATCGACTCATGTGAACCACCTTATCACCATAATGTTTCAGAATGGTGATTTGTGATTATTTTGAGAAACTGTCTAAAGCTGACCCCAGTAAACTACTTTGCCATCAAGCAACTGAAGATGTACAGTTACGATTATTTCAGATAAGCTGTCTTGTCATGACTCGAAAAAAAGAAAAAAAAACACTGGCTCAGGACGGTCAGTCATCATTTTTACTGATCATCTATCTAGCACTGACTCATCATAAGAACCATCTTAGCACTATGATAATTTGAGAACAATCAATTAGGGTTACTTCAGAAAGACTGTCCAGTGTGCTGACTCCTGTAAACCACCTTCTCCCCGTAATAGTTGAGGATGGTCAGTCTTGGTTGATCTCTGACCGCTTTTTCCATCACTGAGACTCTCACCTGATGAAACAACAGCAATCATATACGAGATGTATGTAACGCAACAGTCGGAAATACAAGAACAAAAATGTCAACAACAAAACATGCAATCAAAGACTTTATAACCCTGCAAAACAGACCAATCACAAATAAATAAAAACTTAAATCATACAGAGAAGTATTAGGGATGCTCCAAGACACTCTAAATTGGTTAAATTGTGTCATCTTAAACAAAAGGTAGAATATCTGCTCTGTCCAAATATAAAAAGAAGTCACTATACATGGATGTTTTTAGTGTTTTGATCACCTTGACATCCTGACTGGTGAGTTGATTTTAACGTGGTGACAGCCCTGATATGGCCCTTTGCGGTCGGCTGGGCTATAAGCAACATTATCTTATCTTATCTTATCTTACCTTGACATCCTTGAATTACGCAAGAAACAAGGCCTTGTATGTAACATGGAAATTCATTACATTTCATATTTTGTAAATGTCAAAGAAACCAGCGTGTTTCTGTCAACCACACAAAGAATAAGACATCACGTTAGGTCATTTTGTTCCTAAGCAAATTATAGTCCATTTTCACACGATTATCATATCAAAATAAATCTACCAGAGCTGAGCCAGTATGTTTCACTGGTTATTACTTTTCATACAATACAGACGCACAGGCATCCAGACTTTGTTGTCTATACACCTTAAATCATTTGGCAACCCCCATTAACCCATCTAAATTTTCCTCCCCCTCTACCCAACCAACGCCCTACTGTCTCCCTCTCTTTTTCTCTCTCCCCCTTCAACTGCCACCAATCTGCTTGCCTGTCTGTCAGTTGCTGAGTGTCGCCCAGAATTTTTGTCACCGTGGACAAAGCAGTTGTGTCCCTTCTTGTCTGTCCGGGGTGTTGCTAGGGACTATCCTCAAGCATAACAGTTAACATGACCTTCAGTTAATACTGAAAAAATAAACTTTGAAAAAGTCCTGAGCAGAGCAAGAACTCTGAGAATGGCATCTCAAGCCTGCTACCTGGAAGAAAAAACACCTGCTGTGGTGAGACTGCTTTTCTTTTTGACCTTCACTGAAACAAGCAAAAAAGAAATTCTTACATTCTGACACATCTGGAAGGTGATAAAGCTCAAGTTGTTCATGGTCTCCACTGCTGTTGGTAGCCATGAGCCTTGTAGACGGTGAAGTCCTGTTAACTCCATCCTCACGATGTGTCTGTTGGCACAGAAAATCACAAGTCATTTTAAGATTGTGTAGTTTTAAGTTTTTCTCTATCATTTTGCTTTTAGTGTGGATGCTACCACTCTTTGTGCGCTTCTCTGTTTCTTCCCAGATCACAAGCAGATATTTCACTCTCTCTCTCCCTATCACTCAGTCTCTCTCTCTCTCTCTATCACTCTCTCTCTATCATTCTCTCTCTCTCTGTCTCTCTCTCTCTCACAAACACACACACAAAGAGTTACTGGTGTCTCACACAGAGAATTATATTACCACACACACACACATGTACTGGCGTCTCACACACAGAGTTACTAGGGTACAACAAAGGAAATGGCGATGCACTGGGGTACAAGAAAGGAAATGGCGATGCCCTGGGGTACAACAAAGGAAATGGCGATGCACTGGGGTACAACAAAGGAAATGGCGATGCACTGGGGTACAACAAAGGAAATGGCTATGCACTGTAACTTAGTTTAAGTATCTGTAATACACCATAATGCTGGAGCCATGAAAGAATGCAAGTACACACACACACAACACACACACACACACACACACACACACACACACACTTACCACACACCAGAGAGAGAAAGAGACACAAGAAGGAAATTTGCACCTTCTAAAATTCATGTTTGACTATATCTGAATCAATTTGGTTTTAGAAGGTGTGTTTTAAAAGGTTGTGTGAATAAGGTTTTTTACTTTTTTTTTGGTGTTTTTTCTTTGTTTGTTTGTTTATTTGGGTTTTTTTTATATCATGGCTTGTGAGTTGATTTCAACGTGGTGACAGCCCTGGGCCCGTAGTTATGACGCGGTGGTAGGCTGTCACTGGTGGTAAGCTTACCACGGTGATAGCTGCCACCGGTGGCACGCTATCACCAGTTGCAACTTATCACTGTATTCTTGGACGCGTACTTCACCTCGGGACAGCTAACACCAATCTATTTAAAGACAGAGGGTAAAATCCGTTTGGGGAGTGTGGGGAAGGGGGTGATTGTGAAGCATCATGCATACAGTTGTGATACTGCAGGCCTTTTCTGGAGTCACACGCAGACCTTGTAGACAATGCCATCGCCTCTTTGCACAGCCTATCGTTCTTTCTATGGTAGCTCTGGTCGATGCATGGGTAGCGTTGTACCTCTCTTCTGCTGCTGTTCCGAGGATTGGCAAAGGGAGTCATCAGCCAGTGTCTCAGCATATACCCACTGTCCCCTAAAAGGACTCCATTCACTGGTGGCGGGTCTGCTTCAAAAGCTGCAAACAGGGTTAGACTGGCGTAGAATTCTGGCATCATGAACACTACCAGGCCATCTCGCAACAACATCAGTGAACACCATGTCTGCATTGCAGACCACCTGTAACATACCACAAGCAAATATGTGTAACACACAAATGCATTGAAACATTTTCTTCATACATAGTTTTTGTCTAACATTTTTTTTTTACAAACAAAACAAGGTCTTGAGACATGCCCAGTGCATGATTTTATTTTTTAAATATTACTTTATTTTTCTTTCGCGCGCATGAGCACATACACACACTTACACTCTCTCTCTCTCTCACACACACAATCTCTCTCTCTCTCTCTCTCTCTCTCTCTCTCTCTCTCTCTCTCTCTCTCTCTCTCTCTCTCTCATGCGCACAGACTCAATCATGCACACATTCATAAAGATACATGCACATAGCTTTACAGATATACTCATCCATACATGGGTGACACTCTGCAGTTAGGACTAAAATCAGTCTTTTTAGAAAGGCCTCAGACTCAAATTCAACTTTTGAAAAATTTTAACAATGTAAATACACCTTGCCGGGGCCTCAGTTTCTTTAGACTTTTCTAAAATTTAGAGTGTCAGCCATACCATATACTCACTCACACTAACACTTCTACACACACACACACACACACACACACACACACACACACACACACACATACACACACACATACACACACACACACACACATACACACACACAAACACACACACACACACTCACGCGCGCACGCGCACATACACACACACACACACACAAACAAACAGTACACAACTACAGCCGCAACTACTAATAACTGAAACCGGCCTGCTTACAAACTACACATGCTTCATAGAATACTATAGAGCTCATACGTGCAAAATTGCAGTGATCACATAATCTTTGAGGCTGCTGCCAAGAAGATCAGCGATGACTATCTCTAGTCTGCTCATTGTTTACTCTGGGAATAGCAGCGTTCAAAGCACATTTCAAAAGGTTACATTCGAAAAGAATGTGTATTGTTGACAATGGGCATTTGCAGAGACACTGCGTTGTTTTCGCATATTTTTTCATACATTCATTAAGTCGACAACATAAGAGAGAAAAATAAGTGTCTAGGAAAAGAATTACTTGAACAGACAGATACAATTAAACACTGCGGGTTAGCTTCTTTCCCTATGTACCCAACAAATGTTATACCTTTACCTGAAGTAAGCATGTGTAAATAACAAATCTGATTT
>CM031602.1:13710277-13815277 GCA_018398815.1 Conus ventricosus | reverse complement strand
CTGCTCCTGTTCACAGGGATATTTTTTAACCACCGTTAATTCAATTCACATAATCAGACAGGCTATCAACTATTCATGATGGACTCGATCCTTCCTGACAGGCATGTTTATTTAAAAAGTCTGAGAGTCCCTGCAGTTTGACCAGCATTTGTGTTTCTCAAACTTTATTTGTAATTCAATGATATTCCTTGATTTTGATCATAATGCCAAGACTTTCCAATTCTGGAAAATTACTCTTTTTTTTTCTTTTTTTTTTTCTTTTTTTTTTTTTTTGGCCATGATTTCCATGACTTGTGCAGTTCCATGGATGTACGATTCTCACCAGCTGTCGGATCCATTTGAGAGTTTAGCCCCACAGCTCAAATCGAAGAGTGAAATGTCTTTAAAAAAAAAGAAAACATCTTCTGCTAAAAACTTTAAATCAACAGTCCATGAAAGAAACCAGTCCATAGCCAACTGCATCAAATTTGTCTCACCCACAGCTGGCGTAATGAGTGAACAACAGCAGCAAAAGCCATAGAAATATGTTTAAAAGTTCAGGTCCAGAAACAAGGGCAGATTATTCAAAACTTTGAAAATATTCTTTATCAAGCAGCATGATCCATCTCTCTATTTGACAAGGACCACTATAAAACGATGATTTGGCATAATACAAATTCGTGATCCCTCAATCTGTGGTGCATAACTTTGTTTTGTTTTTCAAAAGACATTTTTTTGTTGAGGTGGAATAAGATCCACTCTAAGAAGTCAGTATATACATGCTTTTGTCACAGGAAATATGTTATGAGGGGATGGAGTGGGAACACACACACACACACACACACTGACTGACTGACTGAAACCATTTACTGTCAGATTAACATAGTGTTGTACTGACATTTAAAAAAAAAACTTAAAAAATTAATGAGAAAACGAAAATAATCCAAATAAACATCTGAATGACATAAAAATCACAAAGGAAAATTAACAGGGAAGCATTTAATATTTATAAATAAAATCAGAAATTGTAACAATAAAACAAATGACATCTTAACTGTACTGAAATTTTTTTTAAATCCCTCTCTCTCTCTCAGAACACCATAAAAAAAAAAGACCTCCCCCCCCCCCCCACCCCCCAAACACATGCACACAAAAACACACACCACCCACCCACACACACACACACTCACACGCATTCACAGACACACCCCCACCCCCACCCACACACACACACACTCACAAAAACCACGCTTCCCCTTCCCCCTACTCACGTGTATGCATGCACGCACATACATTCACTCACAAACAAATAAAACCAAACCTCTCTCTCTCTCTCGCATGCACACACACACACACACACACACACACAAACCCCCCCCCCACACACACACACACACACACACACACACACACTCATAACATACCCACACAAAAAACGTATATAGACATACACACAACATACACTCACATATGAACAAAACCAAGTTCTCCCTCTCCCTCTCTCTCTCTCTCTCTCTAGCGCACGCACAACCTATGCTAAAGTTTCGTAAAATGGAATAATGCGACCTAGTAGACGTGAGAGTCGGACAGCTATGTCATGTAACAAATTCTTTGCTCTAACGTGTACATCAGACCACTAAACAAAAACAAACAAAACAAAACAAAACAACAACAAAAACCACCGTTAGAAAAATCTGCCAAATGGATGAGACTTGATCAGACTCACAGCCAAATTTGCTAGACTCCACCCATTTTCTGGGTTGGGACAAAACGCACTATGCAATGTTAAAGGTAGATGTTTAAACAAAATTTCATGATGAAGACATTGAAAATACGCTTTTGTTATGGAACATTCAAGTAAAACATGAGATACATTCAGGTTTTGACCACAGACACACAAAGCAGATGGTTTTAAAAACCTGCCTAACACACACACACACACACACACACACACACACATACACACACACACACACACACACACACACACACACACACACACAAACACACATGCACACACACACACACTGTAACAACAGAAAGACAGATCATACAGTCAAGGTGTGGAAGGTCCGCTGTGTCAAATTCTGGCAGCATGATATGGACAAGCTCCGCAGCCTGTTGCAGGTGGCCAGAGGAGAAATGCCCCACTCAGTCAAGTTCCTCCCATCCAATGATAAGGCTTCCAGAGTGTTGCAGTACTTGCTCATGAGTTTATGGATGGTGCTGAAACATTGCATTTGTGCGGTTTGTTATGAGTGCAAGTACACAAACATTACCAGAAACAACCCTTGCCATTGGGCACTGAAAGTGAAATACACTTGAGATCATGAGACCATTACATACACACACATGCATGCACGCACACATGCACACATGTACGCACACAAACACGCACGCACACACACACACACACGCACAAACACACACACACACACACACACACACACACACACACACACACACACACACACACAAACATGTACACACACACACACACACACACACACACACACACACTAACATGTACACACACACACACACACACACACACACACACACACACACACACACACACACACACACACACATACATACATACATACATACATACATACATACATACATACAGAGTGCATCAACCTAAACTGAGCTTGACATAAACAGGAAAAAAAAGTTTAGGTAACTTTTCTTTAATCAACAATAATCAATAAAAGATGACAATGGCGAAATTCAAATGGAGCCACATTTATCTCAAAGACAATTCACTACCTTTCATGTTGCATCCTGCAATAAAGCAGGTTTCAGAAATAAAGTAGCCGCCTACCTGATGAGGACATCTGAGCAATTGCCAGAGATGCATACATAAAAGGAATGACACACGATGTGTGTCTCAGAGTTCCTGTGTAAGTATTCAAGCCCATAACTCGGTGGGGAAAAAATCTATGGGTGGGAGTCAGTGCAGACCAAAGTCAACAACTTGGGATAGGAGCCAGCCATGGCCCCCAAATACCAAAATGATTCTGAACAGCTTGAATCCACAATCTCCCATCCACTCACAGTAATGCTGTCTGTTTTCTTTATGACTTTTTTTTTTCTTTTTTAAAAGGATGATCAATGAAGAAGATGAAGACGATGTCATGGGGTTCCTTCTGGTCTGAGACTGAGTGACAGGGCTGTAATCTATGCCTCCTTTCATAACAAGTTTCTGACATCTCCGAGGCCGAAGAGATACAGACACCTAAAGCGCTGGTCAGAAAAATTGAGCAATAGTCTCAGAGACTCATCTGTTAAGTACATGAAAACTGGCTGTATGGGTCCAGTCTTCCCATTTGAGCCTGTACCACTCCCTACACTGTGTCTGGGCAAAAAAAAATCCTACAAAGAGATATCTCTGATGGGATTCAAACCCACTACCTCACACCCTGCTGCCTGTGACTCTAACTGCTTCACACAGATGGTACCTGTTCTTTGTCTAGCTGCCTGTCAGTTGATATCAATGAAATTAACCAACAGTTGACCAATCCCCCAGTCCGTCCAGTGTCTGCTTGCCTGCATGCCCATATGTCTACTCATCTTGGATTTAAAACAACGGAACAAAAACATACAAATTGGCAACTCACCCTTCAGAGACACGGGGCATTTGGTCCAGACTGAGATGCGTCATGCCTTGAATGTACCTCATCATCAGATTTAGACTGTCATCTGCCAGAGAGGAGCCATCCAGACTGATTCTCTTCAGTCTGGGGCCAGCTTTTGACACAATCTCCTGCATCATCCTGTAGTTTAGCCGAGAGCACCTCGACATGCTGAGAGACTGCAGGCCTCGGCAGTGGGACAGAACAGACCTGATCATGGAGACACTGAGATTGCGCACACCACTCACGTCCAGGTGAACCAGCTCTGGACAGTTCTTCATCACGGCTGTGACTGAAGTGTCGGACAGGACTTGCAGCTCTGCGATGTTCAGGTATCTAACAGCACCTGAGACACGCTGGACAATCTGGCACAGCTGCTGACCTGTCACACCAAGGCTGGTCATGTCTAACCTCGTCCACAGGCAACGGTGGTAAGCAAGGTCATGCCATCGCCGACACACCCCTGTTACGTGGCGACACAGTTCTCTGGGAGTGAGGAACGTAAACAAATGAAGCAGCATTTCATTTGGTATGTTGTGGATCTGAACAGCATCGCTTGCTTTGCAATCTAATTCTGCTGGTTCAGTTTTAGTCTTCACTTCCAATATGCCGGTTACCTCTTTGGGTTCTGTAGCTAACGCTGTCAACTTGCACCTTGACCCTGATGTCTTTTCCAACTCAACAGTTACTTCTGTTGATTTGTTTCTTGATCTTGCTGACTCTTTAGTGAGCCTTGATGTAACTGTCTTTGCTGAGTCACTGGCTGACCTGGGTGTGTCGCATTCAACAGTTACTCTGCTGATTTGTCAATTAAATCACAGAATCACATTCTGATTCTGACGGACAGACTAAATTCACGCAATCATGCTGACGTCCCTGCAGTCATCAAGTGTACAGTCTTCTGTTCCTCCACAGCTGCTGCTGATGAAGAAAAGCAATCCAGCTCCCCAAACAAATTTGCCCTCATGCTCAGCAGACAGTAGCGGGAATCATGGTGGGCACATTCTTCACTCTCAAGGCACGTCTCCTGTAATCCACCTGCTCACGTGAAGCCATGACCATAGGAAAGCTCGGGAAACATTTTTCTGTGCACAACTTTCTGTTGTTCACTGCCACCGATGATGCCCATCTTCTACTGCTTCAGGGTGCCAGCTTTTCCCTGGAGATTTCCACCAGTATGTCTGATTTTCATCTGAACAGAATCAGATACAAAATGATCAAACACGAAATCTGCAGCCATGTTTGTTGTTTTTAACAAGCATAGACATGCATAAACTTCCTGAACAAACCTTGAAAAGAAGAGAACGGGGAAAAGGGGGCATTCTGGGCCACTTCCGCCCTCACTCAGTTCGGCGAAAGTAACCCAGAATGCCCCTTTCCCCTTTTTCTCTGACAAGTAAGACTTCAAACTACACACACATGCACAAACACACAAAAATGCACCACTCACACAAACACACACACTTACACACGCAACACACACACACACACACACACAAAACACACACACACACACACACACACACACACACACACAAACACACACATACACACACACACTATTAAAAAATGGTGCCCCTGGTTTACATACCCTCCCCCCCCGCCTACAGGGGCGTGCTTCCCTGTTTACATTGCAGGTGTGATCCGGCCAAAAAATCAATACTGCCGCACTCCCTCCCTACCCCCCCCTCCTCTGCCCACTTGCTCGATCGCCCATATTACATCAGCTAACGCTGCTCGCGTGGCAGCGCTGTCACAGCCTGGCCAATGACGGCCCTCACGACTAAGTTAACCCACACATTCTTTCACGGGCTGTCGGGGCAGGATGTGTTTTACGGGCGTGTGGGGTTAACCCGGGTTTACTGAAGAACAGAATTGGGTGTATCTTAAAGGTTTGTTGGCTCGTTGAAGACAATATTGTGACAAGATACAGCCAGTTTTAATACGTGTGGCAGAAAGACGCGGGTTTTTTCAGGAAAAAGGTGTTTGTAAGCCTGCTTACAACTGCGACCAAAAAATCACTTTGCGGCTGCCACGTCAGCAAGCCCTGTGAAGTGACTGTGTGTGTAGTGAGAAGATATTACCGGTTTGTGCAGGGCGGTTTGTTTATAAAATATTTTGATCATGGCAGAACAAAGACAGTGGGAGTTTCAAGCGATAATATTTGACGAGCTGTTGAGTACCATGCACAATTGTTAGTGCTTTGGATGAGTTGAGAGCGGCAGGCCCATCATCAAGTAAGAAACTACCCGTCTTCCCTAAACCACCAAAAAGAAAGCTATCTGATTTGTATGGAGACAGCAAAAAACAAAAGAGGCGCCAGAAGAACTCCACCAATACTTGAAAACAAAAGGGGTTGATGGGGGAATGACAGTTGGGAAAGAAAGTTTTCGTTTTTGGGCAGAGGAAATAACGTCTGTTGCGTTGCTATGATAAACTAAAGGGAGGGGTATAGGCAGCTTCAAAGCAGGAAGCTACAACAATGTGTTTTAACTTGCAATATGGTTGGCTTTTAGAACAGACCTTCAAGCCTTTTCACAAAAAAAAGACAGGGGAGCGCATACTCAAAATGGATGAGTGGTTGAAGAGCAAATGTAGGGATACCCCCTTTCACATTCTCGCAAACTAAGAGAGTTGCTCTTTTTGAACCCATATGCTAAAAGGTTTTTACAGTTGGTCTTTCTTTCATAGAAGTCTACGCTAGGGGGAAGGAAATTTGTATTTAATGTTTTCAAGCAGTGAGGAGATTAGAAATTTTTGGGACTACCCTGTCCCAAGAACCAATTCAACCCAAACACACTCCTCTCAAAGTCCGCAGCATGAGAAGAAACTATCGCTCTACCTAAGCGGTCAAGGTCACAGAGCAAGCCGTTTCTTCAGCGCTTTACCTAGAGCGGTCAAAGGTCACAGGGCAAGCCGTTCTTCAGCGCTCTACCCTAGAGGGGTTAAAGGTCACAGTGGCAAGCCGTTTCTTCAACGCTCCAACCGCTTCACCCTAGAGCGGTCAAAGGTTATCACAGTGAGATCAGATGCTGCTTGTCGTTTTGGGCTGTTTTACGCCCTGTTACAAACTTTTAGGCTGCCTTTTTAGCTCTGCCAAAGCAGTATTTTTACTTAAAAAAAAAACCACTGGGTAACTCTGCCAATGCCAGTCCCAAGCCTGGATGAAAAAAGAGGAGGGTGGGGTATAAAATTTTTTTTGTGCACTTGGGGGCTGTTTTGAACTTGCAACAAAAGAGCCAATGCATCACAAAAACGAAAGCACTGTCTTGCACCAAGTGGTGTTACACATGACAAATAATAAAGCTCTGTGTACCACCACACACACCCCCACCCCCAAGTCAACCCCAAGTTCTTAATTAATTTTTTAAATTAATTCACCCCAAGTTCTTAATTAATTTTTTAATTAATACTTCAAGTTCTTAATAAGTTCTTGATTAAGTTTTTTAATTAAGTTCTGATTAAGTTACCTCAAGATCATAAATAAGCCCATCCTCTAAGGACAACCAATTCTTATAATTTTTCAAAAAAAAACGTTCTATGTTTTTATCTTAAATAGCAATGTCTAATATAGTACAACACACGCCCCAAAAAACGCGTCATCGTTGAGGATGTCTTGCTCAGCGTTTCTGCATAGATCTAAGGAAGTCTTTTCATCCGAAGCAACCGCATTGATTACAATTCTGGGCTATGAAATGTCTTTTATAGACCCCCATGTCTTTATTTATTGACTTTAAACATTTTATAATACGCCATGATTTATTTTTATTAAAAAATTTTTAAAAAATTATTGCATTATAAATGGATCAAAATGATCTTTGTTGTTGACGTTTTGGCGTGCAGTTGTTTTTTCTGTATTTAACGGTTCAGGTTTTTTTTAAATTCTTTTTTTTTGTTGCCATTGGTTATATATTTTATAACCATAATAACTGCCCCCAGCAGCAGCAAGGGCGCCAAAAATGGCAACAGTTTAAGTTCAATATTTCCCTGAAGACTTTGGGGGCCCTTGTATCACATGGAGTTTTATAGCTGGCATTGAATCAAATTGTTCTGGCGCTGGCGGTGTTAATGTTTTCATGATGAGTCAAAATTCTGTAACATTAATTTTTTTTTGTCTGTTCCACTCTGCTAATTTTCTTCCTGCTTCAACACACCCCAGGATTTTTTAAAGGTCTCCACCCGATTCAGTGTTTTCTGCTGATTTTCGGCTTGGTTACTTTCTCCACCTGATTCAGTGGGTTTTTTGATTCTGCTGATTTTCCAGATCGTTCATTTTTAAGGGAAATAAAATCTATATGATTAAAAGTTAAATTTAAACCCATTGATTAATGGCGATAACAATGTTCCAAATCTGTAGTATAGATCACATCCTTAAGACCTAATGACTTGTTAAAACTGGATCCTGCGTTAAATCTACATAAAATCTTGTTCAGAATCAAGGACAATCTACTGACTAGTTTTAGTGTACAAACTAAGAAACCCTTTTCCCCACACTTTTTTACCATTCTAGACCCCAGCTGCGCTTCATACCTGTTATGATACTTTAAAATGTCTTGCGGGGACACTGTTGAATTTGTTCAATGCTGAATTCAGTTCCGAGAACTGTTTTGTTTCCCCCATGCTGCCAAAGAATACAGCCTCTCCTTTTTGGGCATAATAGCTTGATCATCAACTTGGTCATTCATAAGTTCAGGCAGGTTTAGGCCGCCTTGTAGCTGTAGTAATCATCACTGTTCATGTTTTTTAATAATTATAATTATTTTATTTTATAAAAATGACACCGAAAAAACTGTTACCAACCTTGTATACCATTCTGCTGTTAATTGGAGGTCTAAGTGTAGATACTCAATGCTTTGGGAAAAGCCTGTTAAGAATTAAACCAGCAGATCTTTGGGAAACTAGACTTTTAGGTTCACAAAGCTGATTGCTATCATTGCAGCTTCGGTTTCTACGAAAGTTTTCTAGTTAAGCAAGGAATAATTCCAGACAATATAAATATGTAAGAAAAAAATACATTTATAAAAATGCTTCACTCGCAATAATGATAGGGGGCGCTGTGGTGAATGCGCTTGCTTTTAGCGGGAAATAATTTCGCATTATAAACTGGGGAATGACGGCGAGAGAAAAAGACATAACAAAGCTATGGAGCAACTAGCAGCTGCACAAGACGCCTATGAAAGGCAGAGGCTTGAGCAGTTAGATTTTATTAATGACACACTGAAAAGACAGGGGGATGGGAGCTTACACATTTAAAAATGTTGATCAAGCAATTTAAACAATATTTCTTGTAACAGGCAAAAACCCAAACGAGACATTGCCCCCACCAAAAATTCAGTGACTTTTATCAAACCAGAAAAACAAAAAATGCAAGAAATCGGTTTTTGTCGTTGGTATGACCGTTGTGTATTTTGTTGCACATAATATTGGCCCGAATAAAAATGAACCAAAATCTATTATTCGCCCAAAGGATATTGGAAGGGTATCACGCAATACAAAAGCTAAGCCAAGCGGCAGGAGTTAGTGAACAAACAGCAAAAGAATGGTATCTAAACAAGCGAATTTGGCAAATTTATTTACCTGCACCTAGACGAATACAGAGACCACACTTTTTCAAAACAACTCCAAACGACACCCATCAAATGGATCTTCTATATTTACCCCCTGATAGATTAGACGAAAAAGATTTAAGTACGCACTCACAGTCATTGACATGGCTTCAAGATACAAGATGCGGAACCATTAACACAAAAGAGTGCTTCTGCTGTTGCTGTTGCCATACAACTAATATACCAACGAGGTCCTTTAACTTATCCTCGCATGATTCAAGTTGATGATGGAAAAGAATTTAAAGGCCAAGTGAATCAATTATTGTTGAAACATAGAGTTACCATTAAAAGAGGCATCCCAGGAGTTCACAGATCACAGGCTTAGTTGAAAACTTTAACAAACAGTTAGCCGAAAGACTTTTCCTCTACCAGTATCACAGAGAGCTGATTGACAATTCTCGCAACACAGAATGGGTTAGAAGACTGCCCTCAGTTTTGCGCGCAATGAATAATGAAGAATTTAAAGGGCTAAAACCAGTACAAGCAATCAAAAGAAAAACAATAAATGTTGTTGAAGAGCCTTCATCCAGCAAACTATTACCGTTTGGTTTAAAAGTAAGGTACCTTTATTTACCGGGGAAGCAGAAGGGGACACTCGCATCAGGGCAACAGATCCAGTTTGGAGTGTTGATCCATATGAAATAAAAAGAATTGTAAAGATGAATCCGCCCGTGTATTATTACGAGAAACTGCACAACAAAACAACCAGCTCCTCAAAGATCTTTTGTGAAGGAAGAAACTGCAGATAATCCCGCCGGGCACATTTTCCGCTTTAATTAATTTACGGTTCTCCAGTGCCCGATTGCATATGAAAACTCTGGATTAACAAACACACGTTTTGTGTTTGTTCTATCTAACGACTTCTTTGTTACAACAGTTGTGTTGATCTCATGTAGATTAGATCGCAGTTTTACGTTGTCATGATGAAAAGTCTTATTGCCAAACAATGCTTCTTTGTAGTTGTCATGTGATATGTTTGACTGCACAACGCTGCGAGATATTCCCTTTGCTTTCTTAATGTTTCTCCTGCTCGAAATACTGTACATTTTTGACCTTAACCCCACATACTCCTTGATCACCTTTCCAGATAATTCATCCTTCATCTTTCTAAAACCTTCTTATTAACGGATGAATGCAAAGGCGAATCTTTAGGGTAATCGGACGTGTCATACCATCCCGCATGTCCTTTAGCTACTTCCATTTCCATGTCTTTTAGATGTCTTCAGTAGGGATATCTATAACAAAACTATCTGTATCTGTGTAAAGTAACTCTGGACTCAGGAACGAGGGCTTAAAGTAGTCATAAAGAAATTCTAACATCAAAAGCTTTGATAATTCTAAAACAGTAAACCCAATAAATACAGGTTTGTCTAATTTGACTTTCTTTTTCTTCATCATTATGCCGAAAAGCTGATCATGAAATCTTCTGAAGTCCTGATAATTTGGTTTTGAAGTCAGCTTAATGCTTCGTTCTCTTTGGTGACTAATCTGACATCTTTGCGCTTGTGCGGATTCTCCATAGTCTTTCCAAAACAGCTGTTGTTCATCAGCTTGAAAAAGTCTTTTGAAGCATCTGTGGATTTGGTTCTGAGATCAGTGTTCTTCATGATGTATGGTTTCATGAACTGTTCTTGATCAAAAGCAATTATGCGATGAACTGCTGTCCAACTTCAAACCATGTCTTAAATAAAATTGTAGAAGTCTGTATGGCAGACATAATTTTTTTTGCCTCGAAGATAGGCACAAGTTTAGGTGGTTCTCTTGGGTCCATCTTTAGACTTTCTGCTGCTAATGGATAGTCATTATGCAGGTCATGGACTTCATGAGGATATTCTAAGTCAACTTCTAGACTGAAAGCCGCGCTGCTGATCAGGCGTTAAACTGCCCAACCACTTTAATGCCTTTTGAATATTATTCGTACCTGTGTACATTTTAAAGTTACGTAATGGAAGTGATTGCGCCATTGCCCAACCATACAGATGTTTGCGTCTTAAATACATGAGATAGTTAGACCTTTTACTTGGATCATAGTTGTCCAAGTATTTGTTGTTTGCTTTACAATAATGATGCGACGCCATACTAATTCCTCCACGCAATCCGTTTTCTATCATCTGAATCATTGGTAGGTCAGACAATAAATCAATTGTACTCCAGTAAACTTTAAGAAAGCATCCCAACTCATCCCGGGCGCAGAAATGTAATGCGCAGGATCCAAACTGTAATGTTTCATGCAGGTCTTTCTATAATTTTCAAAGACGTCCGCCAACAAACATACATCAGCCATCAAGTATGAATCATGATAGTCTCCCATCGTTTTACACTCTAACTTCTGCCACGCATCTTGAGCATGTTGGTAATCGAGTCGCTGATGTCCTTTCCTCTAAGACTAGAAAAGAACGCGCCTTTAGGAGGAAGTGAGTCTTCATCAAACCTTTCCCAACTGTTCATGTATTCATAAGGTAAACACCCTTCTAACAAGCGTTGAGTCAAAATATTCTTCCGTTATTGGCAGGACTTTAAGGACATAGCCAGTGCCTCTAATGAGCCCATCATGTGTTGCATAGAGTCGTAGAAAGACATGTTATTTAAAGTGAAACACATGTACTTTTCTGATGACTGTGCAATGCACTGCTACCCTGAAGGCGCTGGTTACTGCTTGCAATATAAGATGAGAGTCGTAACCTCGCAAGTTATGAAAGAAGATGGGCAGCTTCCATGTCTTTGGTTCAAACTTTAGTTGAAGATTGCATTTACTGTGCGCTGCACCTCTAAACTTCCCACTAATGTGATCATGGTCTCTTACTGTGGGGTTTACACTCTTGGGCGTTAGCTCTAAACCGCAAATCCAACAATGCGTGGCTGAGTCATACTGTTGTTGGTCTTCAGGCGCCATTATGATTTCAGATAAGTTTAGATTATTAGAACAGGCGTTACGCACTTGCTGCATGCGTTTTAAGAAGTTTCTGCAGCATCTGGTCCTCTATATAATTCTGGTTCTGAATAAACGCCATCCGACCTGACAACAATGAGGCAATGAACAATCTGATGATTACTCATTAAGACTGTTTTTCGAAGTTTTTGTGTGCTGGCCCTTCATAAGGAACAATGAGTGATTCAAAGTCTGCGTAAACAACATATGGAGAATGTTGCAGTTTTTCCAGTTCTTAAAACTAACTTTAGATCCGGGTGGGGGCGTAATTAGTTCTGTATTACAGTCTACAGAACTTTTACAATGTTTTTATATGTTCACTCGCAGCTTGCGCAGATGGAATTCTTGTTAACATTTTCTGCAGAATTCTTGTTTGCTATGTTTGTTTGTAGTATAACTCAATAATCTACTCATTGTGCGTATCAATGTGTAATGGGGTAGCCCCGCTGGTGAAAACATTAGTAGTAAGTCAACATGATTTTTGTTGGTTCGCCTATTGTTGGACTGTTCTTGGACACTTTAATTGGCGCCAAATTGTTTCCTCATCCCATGTGTATACATTAACAGTTATTGGTTTGTTTTGCTCTCAAACTGATCAATTTGGTCTACACTAACAGGAAAGGATATTCCATTGAAGTTAAGATCTTTGGTGTATTGCCGATAGTTAGTCACTCTCTCTGCGTGTTCGCGGACATGATGCAGCCTTGCAAGAACACACCACATGAAAACATTTGTCGTCTGAATTCTTTATGTTTACAACTGCTCTCTTTAAAGCCAACTCCCGAGGTAGTGGAATGTAAGCCTTGCCTACAATCGGTGCATACTTAGCCTGTTTTAATCTAATCTCTAAGACTTCGCCCTCTGACCAACCAGAGCCTCTCATTTTAGCTTCTTCAGCGGCAGCGTCAAACTGTGTAAGCAGTTCGTCTGCCCAACCGGGTGTTAAGTCATTAGAGGAAAGAATAGTCTGTTGTTTAGTCGAGACCCAGACTTCTAGATTTTCTTCGTTATTGTTACATAGTCAATAAAACAGCTAACATTACTTTAACCGGTGGGTCTATTGTTAGTTTACTTGGAACTTGAGAAATAGCATGAACAACACTTGCCTGTACGTTGTTGGGTCAATGACTTCTAAATCAATATCATTCAGTGCTCTTGATAAACGCTCTCTCTTGAGCATTCCTTCAAACAATTCGTCTTGTCCTTCATATATCTTAGCCATGCGTCTTTCTTTTCTAAGCCAAAATATTATTTAAATTAAAAAAAAATAATTAATCAGAATCAATATCAACGGTCTTTTTGCGCTTGGACTCATAAACAAAGTATAAACACCTTTTGGTGTTGTTAATGTGAGCTGTTTAGAACAAGTTTAATGTCACGTTTACTTTTTTAAGCATTCCTTTTTTATCTGCTCGGGGTCTGGCTGTTGAGAAAAACTTGTCACCGCCTTTCTTTGAAGATCAAACTTTTGTCTTTTGTAGTCATCAAAATCGGCCTGTAAACATTAAATTCTTCATCCGTGATGTTTGATCAACTAGCGCTTTATTTATTGTCAGTTTAAACGAGCTAAGTTTAGCTGTTATTAGTTGAACCATAGCTGTGTGCTTTTGGAGTTTAGTTTTTATTTTTTTGCTGGCGGCACCTACAGCTAAGAAACACAGGCCAAGAGCCTAAAGACAAACCTCCTAGAGGTAAAGCTGCGGGTGCGCCTATGCCCGTTGCTAAGTTCAGTTCAGTTCAGTCAGTTCACTTGGGACTTTGATAGCCTCACAGCTTTTTGTGTCCCAATCATCTTATTTCATAAACATTTGGTTGCTTAATGCATGCATATGCTCAGGATATATTTTAATCTATTCTATTACTTTATTTCTATCAATCAAATTGAGATTTTAAATATTTAACTCAGCGTTAGTACCAGAAGTTTTTTAAAAGTATTCAAATCTTTTGCTTTTTTTAATGTGGCGCAGGTAGTTTGTTCCAATACGGAACCAAGAGACCAACACTCGTTCCTGCTGATAGAGCGCTTATAGTCGATGCTCCAGTATTAACATATGTAACAGCATTAAAGGCAGCAGAATACCTTCGTTTGGTTTTGCTGTATTTTGAAAGGTCCTGCTCTAGTTTTGGTTGCATTTGTGTAATGTTTGTTAATCTGAAGGTTTTTACTTCAGGGTTTCTATAACAGCAGAATTGCCTGCTATCTCTTCTTTTGGCGGCGCTGTAGGCACATTTGGATAAACCTGAACAGACATGCTTTTTTTAAAATAAAAATAATTTAGTATACTACATCTTGTAATCTGTTATTTACAATATTCAGCTGCGCATCATATATTAAAAACAAATGTACATTAAGCGTTTATCGGCTTCTTCTTCTTTATCAATTTGAATGTTTATTACGTCTCTCACAGTTCTCCCGCTTCCATGCAACTGATATCCTCTGTTGACCTTAGGTCAATCCATAAACCGTATTTCGTTGTTAAATAATCATCAAGCCTAACATTGTGAAGATGTAAATCTTTAGACACAAGGTCTACTGTTGGACTTCTACACCTCCCCCCCCAAACAGTTTTCTTATTTCCTCAAAATGCTGATAAGGTTTAAGCCCGCTAGCGTAGATTTGGTTAGACTACCCTCAATCGAACATTGTACTTTCGTTATTTTAGGATTAAAAAACTTTTCACTTCCTCTTTTGAACGGTTTCTTCATCTTCGCACAGCAATAAAATACCTTTAAGCGATCTTGCTGCGACACTAAAACTAAAATTCCATATAGCGTCTGCCCTGCTTCTGGATATGTTGTATGATGAATCACTCTTATCGTAATATATTGGAAATGTGTCTCATATTGGTGCGCAATCAGCCTTGCTAAATTAGGGTTGCTAACAACGTCAAACTCTAACGAGATGTCAGAAATGCTGTACTTTGCTTTCGGTGTCTGTTGATTTGATACACGTTTGTATTCATTAAAAGTTAGTTCATATGACAATCTGTCTTTTAATGCTCCTTGAAAGTATGGGGCATGCGCTTTTAACAACTCAAAATCTAGGGGAATGGAAAAGCGATTACCATACGCATAACTTACAGCTAAAGCCTTTTTGCTGCTTTTAGCACTGAGGCGAGTTCGGCGCCTATTCTAAGTTTTAGTGCTTCTTCATTGCCGATTCCTTGAAACGCAAGATCTTCCCTTTCATTCCCGGTTAGCCATAGATCAGAATATGGTTAAAATATGTCTGCATTGTGTAAAGAAAATATTTCTTGCCCCTCAAGTTTTATAGAATTTTCTTAACGATTGCCCGTCCCAAATTCTGTACAACTGTCCTGTTTGGGTCTGTTGTTGAATCGAGCGCTATTTTGAAAGTAAGACGCGCAGAGCCTGGCACAATCAATTCATCCGCTCCTAAGTCTGGAAATTTGACAGTAAGAATTTGATCTGCATCAATAGTAGATGGATTATTTGGAACAATAATATTCCGCTTATTTCCCTTCACGCCCATGGGCTCTTTCTGTTTTCTATGCGGGTCAAGAATCGAGCCATGTGCTTGTTGTGGCATTTTTATGAAGCAAATAAAAAGTTACATTATTTAAAAACATGGCAGGAATTGAAGGCGAAGAAGATTATGATTTTTTGATCGTGGAGACGACATGAGTGAAATGAACCCTTGACACAGCATCGCTCAACGCTCTCATTGCAGCGTGAATTAACAGCAAGTACGGTCGAAGCATTTTACAAAAGTTTAGCCAAGAACCTCCCGAATTTATAGACCCAAATGATTTTGAATTAGAAGATGGTCATTTGTCTGTAAAAAACGATCAAGGGCAACTTGTTCGGCTTACAACTAAACCCGACCCATCAAAGTTTTTAGCTGTGGGTTCAATTAGAAATAGACTCAGTGTGAAAGATCAAAATCGCCTTGGCATTGCTAGACCGAAATTAGGGCGGAGGCAGTTGCTAAACTTCAAAACACACTACAAGAACTCCCGACAGATAACCAAATGCAAAACATGGAACTTAAAGAATTAAATCAATCAGCAGGCGAATTAATAAATACAATAGAAGCAGAAACCAGTTTTTCAGAAGAAACAGCGTTAAAAACAATTAATGATTCCCCATTGCCTATGCGAGAATTATTAGCCCTTGATCGTACTTTAAGAACCATCAGAGGCGAATTAACAAACAATTTAGCAAAACTAGGTGAACTAGATGGGCATATAAAAAGAGAAAAGAAAAACTCGTTGAGGCTGATGACGCCAACTTAGGGCCTGATATTAAAGAAAGAATAACCCAAAGACTAAAAGATCTTGAACAAGAGAGATCAGCAAGACTAGAAGTGACGACTACTAACCGAGACCTATTACGAACTCAATGAATAGAATAAGAGAAACTATCGAAAAAATTTTATATGAAGACGCAACGCTAGCAGAACGAATAAAAACGCTGTTTAGAGAGCAAGGAGTCACATTAGCAAGCGTTATAACTGCCTTAGGATTTGCAATAAGTACACTGGTGATGCTATTACAGGCGGTGGTGGAGGGCAAAGTTCAGTGCCTCCGCCGCCATCGCCTGATAAATCATGGGTAAAAAACAGCTTAATCATCTTGCAAGTTTATTAAAAAAATTAGCTAGTAAAGCCGGGACGCTTTACCAGGAATATTGGGGAGTATTGTCAGCTGGCTTTTGTCTACTGCAAGCAAAGTAGTTGGCTTTATGGCCGAGCACTTATGGACATTAGTTCTTATAATAGTTGGGTTACTATTTAGTAAGATAAAGACCAAGTAATCCTAGGCCTGTTAATCCAAGAAACAAGCGCTGTCTTTTCATATTCATGGTCATCGCGAACAGTCTGCGAGCTTTGCTGAGTCTTCAATGACTTGGGGGTTTGGACTTCGGGAATTAGATGACTTAATCTTGGGTGTTTGTTTACTGCTTGTAATATTACTGGCTCAGAATTTATGTCGTTTTTTCCCAACCTTCTGTTCATTGCCTGCTATAAGAATTTCATTATTTAGTTTATTATTATTCCTACCTGGAGTCTGAGGTCAGAAGGCAGCATGTATAAACCAGTGCCAACAGCAAAGTCTACTTTCGATCTTGCGTATTGTAAAACATTTTGGTATCTTTTAATACTTGAAGGTAAATCAACTGTAGAATTAATGGCGTCCTCTAAATTTGCTAAGTATTGTTTTTTGCGCGTCAAAGCCAGTAGAAGATCAGTTATGCTCGATCTTGCCTGTGCTTGCGAACCTAGCAACACCAAACGTAAGTACGAATAGAGTCGTTTATTCGTTCTATTCCCGCTCTAGTTAGGCCCTTAGAAGTGTCTAAGATAAATGTTGTCCATGCTGTTTTATGCTCTTGCTCTATGGACCAGGGCTCAACAATTTTGAAAGGAGAACGCCGGTCAAAGTTATACTTTCTGTGCGTGCCTGAAAATAAATGACGCCTATGCCATGATTATGATCCAACTTTTGTCTAAAGTCTGTCTTGATGTTAATATTGAATTCGTTACAGATCCTTTCAAAAGCCTCATGTCTATTCTGTTGCTGAGTGGATTAAACGGTTTTGTCATTTGGCAATGGCGCTTGCAATTCAGCCAAATACGTCTGAAGGTGTAATAGAAATGAAATCGGTACACTGACCTCACCAAAGGATCATGGTGATTTAAATGATCAGCATACGCCACTCCACAAACCCAGTTGATGCGCAAAACACAGCAAAGTTTAACTGGTCTGATAAAACTGCATCGGAATGACTAAACCAACGCTTTCTGGATGTGCTCGTCTTCAATAGGGGGTTAAGATAATCTGCTTAATGGAGTACTCACCTTTTTATGAAAAGAGGCAGTCTGGGCCACAGCAATGTCAAGAGTATCAGTTGCTATATTTTTAAGATTGTAGTGCGGGCCCAACAGAATATTTTGCGCCAGTATATTTGAAAGCACTCATTTTAATTTGTTTTAAAAAATGTTTGTAACAATAACAACCCAAGACCGGCCTTCGTTTTTAGAACATGCTGTTGAAAACAAATGCGGAGACAAAATGGTTGCACTTCATGAAATATTTTACAAAGTTGTATGGTTTAATATAACTAAAGCCAAGGGGAATAATAAGATTACAAAATATGAAAGGAGAACAAACGACGTTAAACAGTTAACAATACCTGATGGTTATTACGGGTTTTGCTCACTAAAAGAAGCAATGAGTAACTTAGACATTACTCTTAAACTTAACAATGCAAATCTAAAAAACAATATTAACATTCAAACCTGAAGAAGCAAAAATACGATTTTGATAAAGAGCTAGCTAAAATGCTAGGCTTTACAACTAGCAATCTACCCACTCATAGTTTTAGTGTTTCGCCAGATGAAACTACGTTTGAGGGGGAAAGTCCGCTCAATCTTGCATTACATTCATTACTCTATGTTCATTTGGATGAGCTAAGCACTGATGAAAACTTATATGATGGAAGCCCTCAACTGTTTTAAGACCTCTGCCGTCAGGGAAAGCTGCATATTGCGATTATGAAATTATACAATTCCCTAATTTACAGTTTAAAAGATTAGTTTGTGGGAGGGTCGGATCAATTTAATATAAAAATCAAAGACAAAACGGGGAAAGTCGTAAAATGTGATAACCTGCACATTGTTTTGGAAATAAAATAATACGCTACTAAAAAATAATGTCGCGTGGGCCAGAAGAACCAGGAGTTACATTAGCGCCTGTGAGGTGTATAACCTTAGAATTAAAAGACCTTGCAGACGTTGCGGACTTTGAACAGAACGGTGAGATAGGCACTTTGTATGGGTTTGAGTACACTAAAGATGGTGATTATAAACGCAAAGAGGTTAGCGACAGTAAAAAGTTTCCTAAACTAGAAAGCTGCGCAATCTAGAGCAAATAATGTTGGCCAGTATGAATATAAAATAGTTCGAAAACCTGACCTCAAATGGCACTTAGAACCAATTTAGAATGGAAATAAAATTTGAATTCATAAGCCCATTTACATATTTAGCCGTCAAAAAAGTTTCAGAAAGCATTCAACTCTGGCCCTTTACATGTAAGTCTTATGCCGGACGACAATAGTCGAAAGAAATGAAATAACGCCGAATGAAAAAAGCAGTACATCCTCCACAGAAAAGAAACAGTTGTAAAAAAAGCTTCTACAAAATTACAGTTCTTTCCAAGCAGAAAATTAGGAGACACGTTCACAATGATATTTGAAATTTCTGTCTTTAAAGATGTGGAGAGGATGGGTTGTGGGCGTAGTGATGACCTTATAAAGGAATTAATATTAGCTGCAAAACTTAGACGTTAAAACGCCTTAACGTTGTTGTCGTCGTTCTTCACAATGGTGAGGATATTAAGATCATAACAACAAGCAACAAAATCACTGTTGACTTAAATAGAAACAATCTTACAGAACTGAATTGGATTAATCTTACACATTTAGGCCTCGTAGGGTTTTATTATACTGAACAAGTTTTGACGGAGAGTATGATAAAAATAATAACTGGATTAGATTAAATTCTTCTATAAAACCATGGAGCAGTTAAACTTTATGACAAAACTCCTCATTGCTCATTGATTTGTGGGCAAACTGGTTGTGAAAAACAATATTTGTCCTAGACTTATTACAAACGTTTATCGCTATAATTTTGATCATATTGTGATTTTCTGTCCAACACTAAAAAGGAACAAAGCATATCATGATAGAAGGTTTATATGGACAGACAATGACGTATATTTAGTTAATCCTAGCACTAAACTGAGTGAGTGTTTAGAATACTTTTATAAAGTGTTTGAAGGAACGCAAACACTCTTATTTATAGATGACTGTTCGGCAGAAAAAGATATAGTTAAAAGAGAAACACTTTGTCAAAGCTGGCTTTCAGCGGAAGAACATGATGGGATAAGTGTGTGGATTTTATGCCAGAAATATAACTCAGTTTTAAAAAAGACTTTAGAGAACAGTTAAAGACTGTAGTGTTATTTCACATGAAAGACAGAGACTCATTTGAAGAATGTTTGCGCGAAAATGATGTTATTGAAAACGACCAGAAAAAACACAGGATTAAGCAAAAACTAAAATCTGAAAAGTTTAGTAAATTAGTATTAAAAACGGATAACCCTACACAGTATGTTTGTTTGTAGATAATCGTTATTTTTAGTTATTGAAGTCTACTTGTCAGAGAACAGGGAAAGGGGCATTCTGGGTTACTTTCGCCCGAAACTGGGTGAGGGCGGAAGTGGCCCAGAATGCCCCATTCCCTGTTCTCTAAAGAATATTAAAATTACAAGAAACGAAACAGTGAATGTGATGCATGATGGTTCACATTCTTTCTTACTGCAGATCATTCTTTTCAAATTCATGGACATTAGATTATTCATGGGGGACAAGCCACACAAAAAGAACTCAGATAACTACTTAAAATTACTCTCTCTCTCTCTCTCTGTCTCTCCCTCCCTCCCTCCCCCACTCTCTCTCTCTCTCTGCATGGTGTGTGTGTGTGTGTGTGTGTGTGTGTGTGTGTGTGTGTGTGTGTGTGTGTGTGTGTGTGTGTGACAGAAAGAGAGAGAGAAAAAGAGAGATTTTACAGAGTGTTTCATAATCGTTGTGATTGAAGTTGTAGACGGTCACAAAGAGGAAAGCAGCCATTTCACTGGAATTTTGTCAAATCTAGACTCGAATTGTGAGAAAGACACTGCCCAGAGCTCTGTGTTTGTGTCAAGAAATAAACAGCATCTAGTAAATCCCTGTAAATGATTTGTTTGAACAGCAGACTTTCAGACTTTGATCTTCTGTGGTAATGCATGCAGCAGAATTTTAATGGGTCAAATGACTGTTATTTTTCCATTCTAAAAGGTAGACCGACACCTGACAGATAATGTTAACTTAAAGGGTATTTTGTGCATCAGGACACATATTTTGCATGTCAACAGAAGCCCTGTGTCTACAGATGGACATCAGACAGATGAATGGATAGATACACAGACAAACAGATCGAAGTGCACAAACAGCTACAAATTTCCTTATTCTCAGCCTCCTTTTCCATGACCCCACTCCGACGAGTAGTGGTGGAAGTTTTCATGGTGACCCGAGTCTGATTCTCTTAGACTGCCGATGCATGGATTACAGTGGAAATGCCTGGATATAGTGAATACAGAAGGGTAACAAACCATGGAGAAGGCTTACGGATGGGCCATATTCTAGTGGCATGGTAGCACAAGGAGCAAGTATGATGAGCATAAAAAAGAACTGAACAAACAAACAAAAAATTTGATGGACTTGCTAAGTTTACTAAGGAGAAACATCACCAACCTCTGAGTTGTCGTCCGATACCAAACCCAGGAGAAAACCGTTTGCGAAGCGGATTGTCTTCATTCTCTGGCAGCCTTCGTCGTAAATCTGTGGCAGACATGGTCATCTTTCGTGGCAGCAGTTAATTGTCTGTGAGTGTGTGTGTGTGTGTGTGTGTGTGTGTGTGTGTGTGTGTGTGTGTGTGTGTTCTGTACCACTGAGAATGTGGTAGCTGCCCTGTATGACTGGCTTGATTATCATATGAAGTCAGGACCAGTGTTCTGTTCATGAACAGTGAAATCTTTCATTTGTGGAGAAGTATACGAAGGTAACATTGCTTTATTAATATTTTTTGCTTTTTTTTGCTTGGTTTATATATATTCATAATCTTTTGTTCTTTTTCTGATTGGATTGTGCCAGCTTGTATCCAACAATCAGACGTCAAGATAAGAGTTTACTTTCATTCAAGGAATTATCTTTTCAATTGAAATAGTACATTTTCCAGTGGCTGCTCTTTATTTCCATACAGTTGATATCTTATTATCAAGCATAAATTATATGAAGATCCGACCAGTCACTGTAACTGTCAAAGAAAACAAAAATCTGGAAGGTTCCTTTCTTTCCTTGTATTCTTTTTCATGTCAGGTTCCTGAAACAAAGCACTGGAGCAACTACGATTAATATACTGGTTATTTGGGGGAAAGGGTATTAATAAATCCATGCAATTGCAATGAAGATCAAAAATGAAAAAGAAACACAAATACACACTTTAGAACTTGGTCATTTGTCATTAATTATGGTCATGAAACAAACTGCGGCGTTACTGAAACACGACAAAAAAGCAGAAGAGCACACAAAACAAAGTGTGAAGTAACGACGATTTATTGCACGACACAAAACAGGACAAGAAATTTTCGGCAAAATGCCTTCCTCAGCGACAAACAACAAAAAAAGTACAGACATAAACATGCACAAAACTCCCCTTGTGAAGTCACAAGGGGAGTATTGTGCATGTTTATGTCTGTACTTTTTTTTGTTTGTCGCTGAGGAAGGCATTTTGCCGAAAATTTCTTGTCCTGTTTTGTGTCGTGCAATAAATCGTCGTTACTTCACACTTTGTTTTGTGTGCTCTTCTGCTTTTTTGTCGCATTAATTATGGTCATCATCATTCTTGATAGTCCATCATCTCTGAATGAGGAGGGGGGGGGGGGGGGCGTTGGGGTACACATTTTACTTTACACACATGTATGCGAATGTCTCCCTCTCTCTCACTCACTCACACACACACACACACACAAAGTTTAAAATGTCGCATACGTGCACAGCACTTACTCTCACCGCCGACATGGGAAGCCACTCGTTCTTACGTATTTTCAATATAATAGATTGCCCTCCCTTTCCCTTTGATTGTTTTTCTTCGCAAAATTATGCAGAAAACCATGCACATGAGAGTCGTTGTGAGCTCAGGTGAAGAATGCCTCAGTAGCTTTTATGGTTTGTCGGTCAGCGTGTCTAGCAGTGTTTCTTTGACAAGATTTAACAAATGAACCCGATTATAATAGTTGTTCTTGGTGTGAAAATGATCAGTGACTGACATATGATAGACCTGTCTCCTCCATCAGTCCATCCATGAACGTATTCCGTTTAATTAGGCTGCTGATGTGTGATTACCAGTCCAGTGTCTCGTGTGATCTTCACAGAAGAATTTCAAGAAAAGCGTGAAAAGAAAACATGTGCGTATGACTTTTTTTCATTGCTTTAATCAATGGCAGAAAAATCAACATGATGATCGAGGCCATTTAACTGGATGATGATGATCTGTTAACGAAACACTTACGACTTAGCAGTGATACTGGTGGCGAGTGTCTTATTTGGGTCGTGCTTTCAGTTTCAGATTAATCGCACGTAGTATGTGTTTGTAAATGATTACCCTGTAGAATAAAAGAGTACATGTAAAATTTTTGCAGATGACTTAAAACTTTATAACTCTCCGAAATCGTATAAGGAATTACAAAAGGATATTGAACTATTAGTACAGTGGTCTGATACTTGGAACCTATACTTTAATGCAGAAAAATGTAAAGTACTTCATACTGGAAAATCGAACACACAAAAGGATTATAATGAAAACTGGGAACAAGGAAGTAAAGTATCAAAATATGAGGAAGAGAAAGACCTAGTTATGACTTTTGACAAAAGTTTGTTTTTTGACAAACATACTGCGAATAGTATTAACAAGGCGAACAGAATGATTGTAATAATAAATTTTAAAAATTTACATTTATAGAAAAGGACACTGTTTTACAATTATATAAGACACTAGTTAGACCTGTTCTTTAATATACAATACTGTATGGTATCCACTGCTAAAGAGAGAGGGAGCAACAAAGATGATCCATGTTATAAAGGATTACTCATACCAGGAAAGATTAAAATATTTACAACTTCCAACACTCAAAGCAAGAAGAATAAGAGGGGACTTGATTCAAACATACAAGATATTTAATGGTATTGATGATGTTGATAAAGCATTCTTTTTTGTACTCCACAGACAAATGATACAAAGAAAAGTGAAGATAAGATATTTAAACAGTATTCTAGAACTGATTTGAGAAAATTCACATTTACTAACAGAGTAACCAAAATTTTGAATGAATTAACAACTAACATCAAACGTGCACATAGTATTAATGTATTTAAGAACCTCGTACTCATAGATAAACATGAATTAATAACTAAAATGAAATATGAATTTGATGGATGAATTAGACTGAAGGGGCGTAAAAAGCCTAAATAGGCTAAGTTGTTTTATACCACGCCCCAAATCCTGATCCTGATCCTGATCATATATGGCATACCGTGATGCACAAAACAAGAATGTCATGCTTCAGCTTTACTGAAATGGCCAAGTCTGTTCTCTTCATCATGTTGCAATCACAATATCATTGACCACATTCTCAAGATAAGTTATTGTCATATATTGTGTTTGCTTGTTGAGGATAAGATAAGATAATGTTGCTTATAGCCCAGCCGACCACAAAGGGCCACATCAGGGCTGTCACCACGTTAAAATCAACTCACCAGTCTGCTTGTTGAGGATCTCATGCAAGTCTTGAAGAAAACTGGAGGCAATATTGTTGCCTAAATAACATTAATTCATACAGTTTATTCACACACTTAAGAGTACACATGCAGACAAATCCGAACAGCGGGCAACTCAGAGGATGCAGTGTTGCCGAGAGATAGAGAGAGAGAGAAGGGAGGGGGGGGGGGGGGGGGGGGGGGGGGGGGGGGGGCAGAGAGAGAGAAAGCATGCACAAAGAGTGTAAAGTTTGGTCTGAAAGTGCCATAGGCCCACTGTGTTCATAATACACAAAAGAGAACCCAGTGTTACGGCATAAATTTTGAGAGTTGAGGTTTTCACTGATGTATTCCTCACTTTCCGTTTAAAGTTGTCTTTTTAGCTTATGTTCCTTACAGTTCATTTTTCAACAGTTATTCAAATCAGTAGACTGAACAACCTCAATTATAAATTGTTCATACAGAATTCTGACAGCACAAGATTGACAGAATACAAAGCTCTGAACACAACTGTAAGTCATTGAAATACTAAAAAAAAAAAGGTATTTGTTGTTATTGTAATTCAGCTATAAATGATTTTTCTTCGGGGAGGGTTGGTTTGATTTGTTTTGTTTTGTTTTTCATTTTCTTTTTTTTTTTTCTCTTCTTTTTTTTTTCTTTTTTTGTGTGTCAGAATACAATCAAGGATGCTTTATCTGAAAACAGCCAGCCAATGGGTTGACAGGTTCCAACATTATTTAGTAGCCAACCCAAAAAACAATATGTCTGTTAATATTGAGTTAAATACACTTTAGGTTCTATGCAAGTTAACAAATTAAAGTAGGTAATCTGCACCATCAGCTGTACAGTGGTAAGTATTAAAGTAGTGCACAAGTAGTCCAGTTTTGTAATTCGATATGAGTGTTAGAAGTTCCACTTTGTTGATTACTTTTGTTTTCATTTTCTGTACAGAGCCTCCCCACATACCTCAGAGACACAACCCACACACTCAGCATGATCAGTTCATACAACACAGACCCTTCTTTTCAACCCAGCCTCCTCTTCACATTTGACGTGTTGTCACTCTACACTTTCATCCCTCACGCCAATGGACTGAAGGCCCTCACATTCTTCCTTGACAAATGGCCCCCCAACAAACAACACCCGCCCACCACCACACTGGTCAGACTTGCAGAATTAGTCCTCACCCTCAGCGCCTTTCAATTTAACAATCACACATTCTCACAAATTAGTGGTGTTGCTATGGGCACCAACATGGGACCATCTGTGCCTGCCTCTTCATGGGACACTTGGAACACAACCTACTAACCATATATACAGGCTCCACACCGGAATTATACAAGAGGTACATTGAGGATGGACTGGGAGCCACATCCATGCCCAAACAAGATCTCCTCAGCTTCCTCAACTTTGCCCAGACCTTCCATCCATCCATCCAACTAACCTACACCACTTCACAGTCAGTTAACTTCCTAGACATCACCATCTCCCTCGAAGATGGCCTACTCAAAACTTTCATTTTCTACAAACCACTGATGCATATATATGCATACCTAGACTACACATCCTCCCACCACCCATACACTAAAGACAACACTCCATACTCACAATTTCTCTGTCTTCGCAGACTTTGCTCCAGCGAAGAAGACTTCACTATACAAGCAGCCAAAATGTCAGAATTTTCACAAACCGTGGATATCCCAGATCCATCATCAACGAAGCTCTCAGCCGCACCACAGCCATATCCAGAACATCTGCTCTGAAAACCCAGCATCCAAAAGAGACAGACAGACCCACCGCCTACCTCCTCTTCCACCCACACACCCTCCCCATCTGCAGGATTCTCAAATCCAATTGGCACATTGTACAACACCACAAACCTGCCTTCCATACCAGGCCCATGATCACATTCAGACATGAGGAAAACCAAAAAGATCTTCTCATGCAGTCCAAATTGAATTTCCACACCTACACCACCAGGTCACCCCTGCTCAAAACCTTTTGCAAAATCTGCCCCCCTCACCAAACCAGACACCATCCCACAGAGCCCCAAAGACTCAAATTAAACGCACATTCTCCTGTCAGAGCCGCAACATTGTATACGCTGTCCACTGCCAGCTGTGTGGCAAGATCTGTAAAGGTGAAACATCCCGCACACTTGAGACACGCATCTCTGAACACCTGGCTGACATCTGCAACCACCGACCCAAACCTGTTGCCCTACATTTCAACCACCCCCAACACAACATCAACCATGTGAAAGTCTTGACACTCTGGCAATCACAGAGTGACAGTTTTGAACATACAGCATAAAAGTCCCATCTCATTGCCAAACCAGCCCTGATGTGGCCCTTTGCGCTCGGCTGGGCTATAAGCAACATTATCTTATCTTACCATTGCCAAACGTGGCACGCTACAGCCCCAAGGCATCAACATCCAACAGCAACACAAATATACATAACCACAACTTCAACACCAGTCGGCAATATCTTCCACCAACACACACACGTACATACACATATACACACACACCACCACCATACCTCCCACTACCCACTTCATACAGAAGTTGCAGCCACCCTCCATTTATTTTATTTTGTTTTATTTTATCTTTATTTTTATCTTTATTGTATCTTTTTAAATTTTTTCCCCTTACATCTGATCATATTAGCATTACCCACACACCCCCATACAGCTACCCACACACAACTACTATTACTAATCATCACCATCACCACCCATTAGAATAGTTTATTTATTGATTGATTTATTTATTATTCTTCATTTTTCCTTTTCTTTTCTTTTATTATTATTTTCTTTTTCTTTTTTTCTTTTTTTTTGGGGGGTGGGTCTCCACTAAGCACTATTATCAATCCACCATAATCACTACCTTCACTAATATATCATACTATTCTACAAAACGAGCTATAAACCCCATTGTTTCCCTCCCCCCCCCCCACCCCCCTCATTATTCCCTCTCCCATGATCCCCTCCTGGGTGGCCTTGCTTCTGTTCGGTGGCCATTTTGGTCGTGCAGCAAATATGAGAAGATAAGTGGTTTCTCGTTCTTCGTTTTCACTGTCCTAAATATTATTTGCCTGAAGAAGACCCACGAGGTTGAAATGCATTGTGTCTTGTCCTGTACTTTGTTTGTCAATGTCCATGGTAACTAACCCCGTCTCTTTCTTTTTTTATTTTTCTTTTTTCAGGTTAACGGTGTTGATCTAGCTGACATCGAAGATGCTGATTTGGAATTCCTCAATAGAGCCCTTTGGATGAACCACAGTTCATCTATCAGATCCTGTGTATGGTGGACAATTATATCAACTGTCTGTACATAAGAAGTAAGTTGGACTGTTAAGTTGTGACAATAGACTGGTGACAGAATACAGCTCTTGAGCTTCCTTTTATTTCAAAAAAGGACTTGAATCAGTTCCTCTTCTTAGCATGCCCCAGGTGCCAGCTCCACCCTCCCGCACGGATAGTCTGCCAAACAGCTCCTCTCCCACCCCCCCAGTCCCAGCCTTACCTAGTCAGGCAGCCAGGCGTGGTAACAACGCCTCGCGCAAATCAAGACCTCGTTCCGGTCATTTCTCATCCTACAGCCCCACTTCTCGTCGAAACGGCACCTCCCAGAAAATGGCTTCCCCACAGGATGTAGTGACGGGCACCAGACGGTGGATAGTGCTGGGGCACACATCTTTGAGGCCAAAAGCCACTGGAAGGACAGTTTCAGGATGCTTCACCAGCTCTATGAGAACCAGGAAATGTGTGATGTGGAGATCCGCGTAGGGAGCAAGTCCTTCAAATGCCATCGCGTCGTGTTGGCCTGCACCAGCATATACTTCCGGGCCATGTTCAGGTCAGAGATGGCAGAGTCACGCCAGGACATGGTCACCATCAAGGATTTGGATGAAGACGCCATGGAGATGCTGATTGAGTTCGCCTATACCGCCAAGATCAAAATCACCACGGAGACAGTGCAGCCGTTGCTGTTTGCAGCATCCATCTTACAGGTAGAGTGTGTGGCAGAGGCCTGCGCCAACTTCATGAAGTCTCATCTTCACCCCTCCAACTGCATTGAGGTAAGCAAACTCGTCTCAGTCTCTTGAAGAGGAAGATCTAATGCTACCAGACTCAGAAATGTGTGTTTTCTGTCTACTGAAGATCTGTCATTAGGTATCAACTCCGTCTCAGAGACTGAACAGCTGGGTTAAAACCAGGCAAAATTTAATTTGAAAATAAGGTATTCAAACTTTAAGAAGGGAAATACTGTAAAGTATATTAAGACAACTCTGATGGCAAGCCTGAAGAGTCCTCCACAGGGGTAGAAATTCCCCAGATTAGATTTTGTTGTCCTGGGGACAGGAAGATCAGAATCTATTTGTTCCCTGAAATTTCTGCTTGCCCCTTTTCTAAGTAAGGAGACAGTCAATAGGAGTGTGTGCTGTTTATTTTCGTGTTCTTCATAATAGTGCTGTGGTGGTGGTGGTGTGTGTTTTGAACTTGAAGAGAACACTTTTAAGCTCACACATTCCAATTTTTGTGTCGTAGGCTTTGTATATTGGCCAAATGGAATGCTTGAAAAGTGTTGAAATAAATTGTAACATTGTTCCATTCATGGATATTTGATATGAATGCTTTATTATCTCAGAAGATGAGATATTAAAAATAGAAATACTGTAAAATACATGAAGACAATGGATATTGTTAGGTGCTGGGTTTTCATCTTACTTACACAGTGAAGCATGTTCAAGCACACTGCACTGTGAAATGATTTATCTGCCAGTTCTCTCAGTCAGTATTGTTACGGTAATGTGGTTGCTTTTATGTTTAACAACACAGCATCTTTTTTTTCGGCAAAGGTGGAATTTTAGCTTTTTTGTTTGTTTGTTTGTTTAGTGTTGTTGTTAACAATCTGTGTACGTTTTTTCCAGGTGCATAACGTTGCAGAGTGTTTGTTTGTTTAGTGTTGTTGTTAACAATCTGTGTACGTTTTTTCCAGGTGCATAACGTTGCAGAGTGTTTGTTTGTTTAGTGTTGTTGTTAACAATCTGTGTACGTTTTTCCAGGTGCATAACTTTGCAGAGCAGCACAACCGTCAGGAGCTGATGCAGATGACAGTGGACTACATCCTGGATCACTTCATTGAAGTCAAAGAGACTGAGGAGTTTGTCAAGATCCCTGCCAAGATGCTGGAGAAGTACACCGCCTCGGAATACCTGAGTGTGGATGACGAGAGTCAGGTGTATGAGGGTGAGTTGCACTTTCCATGGTCATTCACCGAGTACTGATTTTTATGTGGTTGGTTGCTATGTATTGCGTTATTCTTTCTTTCCATGTTTATTCAGAGCTTTTTTTTTTTCCATTTAATGTGGTTGGTTGCTTTTTGTTGGTTCTTTGTTTTTGTTTCCATTGTCATTTAGTGGGTACTGGTTTTGATGCGGAAGGTTTCTTTTCGCTGGTTCATGTTTTTGTCTCTGTTGTCATTCAGTGCTTACAGGTTTTGATGTGGTTGGTTGCTTTTTGTAGGTTCTTTTTTGTTGTTGTTTACGTCATGTTTCAGTCTTTGTTGGCTTTGATGTGGTTAGTTCACTGGCTTTCTTTTCAATAGAAAATTTCATATATGAATATGAATATGTATATGAATATGAATATGAATATGTATATGTATATGAATATGTATATGAATATGTATGTAATACTGACACAAACTTGTGTGTGTGACACATACATGTGGGTAGTTTCTCAGTATACTGGGACATGATTGATCGTCAAAGATTTGAATTTTTAAGTCTTGTAACTTCAGTTAAGTTGATGATTTCAAAATCTGTGTTATCATGTGTGACAGTCATGTTATCAATAACGTAAGTCAGCCATGAAAATTGGAAATCATCAAAACAGCATGCAGTCATTACCAAATTGGAAGTCTACTCATTTTGGCAATATTCACATTCTCAAATGACTTACAGCATCATCGACAGTAACCTTCCAGAAAACAACAGATTCTGAAAATATTTCATTTCGTATCACCTACCGACACTGAAGTTGCATGACTTCAAAGTCTACAAATTGGAGAATCGCTGGTGTACCCAAATACCATCAAACTGCCCATTTTTGTTGTACGTCTGCCAGAGATTGTCTCTCTCTCTATCTGTGCACGTTTTAGTTCTTTTATGATCAAATAAAGCTTACCAACAGCTGTAAAGTGCCAAGGATTCAGCAGATTCATTAATGTAATTCTTTTGTCGACCAGCCGCTGTGGCGAAGTGGTTAGCGTCGCTGACTTCCGGCTGGGAGGTCGCGGGTTTGATTCCCATCAGAGTCATGTGGGATTTTTCTGTCCCGACGGGCTCCTACCCAGAGTTGAATTTGCTACAGGCTCAGTTGGGAAGACTGGGACCACACAGTCGAGTTTCATCCACTTAATTGATGCGTCTCTGAGAGTGTTGCTCAAATTTCCTGACCAACACTGCAGGTGTCTGTATTTCTTGGGCCTGGTTGATGCTGGGATACATCATGAAAGGAAGTGTACAGTACAGCTCTGTCATGTAGTCTCAGACCAAAATGGAAATCCATAGCATCATCTTTATCATCCTCATTCTTATCGATCAGCATTAAAAAAAAAATTTAAGTCTCAAATTATGTGGCCCTTCATGCCCTATTCTCATGGGGACTCAGTTTCGATGTCCTCTCCACGTCTGTGGTCTTGGTTTATTTCCGTTGGGGTCACCGGTATCAGCGTGTCCATGGGGGCTGCCGTTGGATGGACGTGGTAGCGCCCTCCAGAGGGAGAGCTCACTCATGCCGGCTCCGCAACTAAGCAATTATTGTCGTCAGTAGGGGGTTAGTAGGTGGTGTCCTGCGTATGTTGGATCAGAACAGGCGCCACTGAACACCACCGAAGTGATTCGGCAGCAGTGCAGTGTCTCCTCCGGTGGGTTGCCTCTTGACGACTTGACATTGACTGCTTCCTGTGGATTGCCAGTGCTGGGGCTGCAGCGGGGCCAACCGGCTGTGGCTGTGGACGGGGTGTCAGAAGGAGCGGCGTGGGTGCACTGCCACTAAGATGGCGCAGAGGTTGGGACAGCAAAGAAAAAAAATTCTTTTGTCGGGTGATAAGTTTAAGAATGGAAATTTTCTTCCTGATAGATCAATCATACAAAATTAGTGAATGAAAAAAACAAGCATTTGAATAAGCTAACCAGTGAACATGATGGGAAATTTTGTTATCATGTAAAATATTATAAAGACAGATAGAAATGAATATGGTTGATCTATAGGAATTCTGAATAACACACATCTTCCGTAACAGCAATCATCCAGTGGATCAAGCATGACGTAGACAACCGACGGGAACATCTGGCATCATTGATGTCAACGGTGCGGCTGCCTCTGTTGCCTATGACATACCTGATGGAGATGGTGGAAAAAGAGGAGCTTGTGAAGAAAAATCTGGAATGCCGGACTTTCTGGATGAGGCAAAGTACTTCCAGATGTCCCAAGTCAGCTTAGTACCCGACATCAACGCCTCGGAGAGAACTCGACCTAGAAAAAGTTATGCTGGTAATAATATTATTGTGTGCACATATTAGTAGAAAATGAATCTGCTTGTCATTTTATTTGATAGTGGTGTTTTGGTCAGTATGTGTAAGGAGGTTGAAATGGCTTCAGAGGTGTGTGCGAGTGTGTGTGTGTGTGTGTGTGTGTGTGTGTGTGTGTGTGTGTGTGTGTGTGTGTGTGATGTTGAATGAAGAGTATCTTCTTCAGGTGTTCAATTTGAAAGTGTAAAATTACTTCCCTTCATAGTTTTTGAGGATAAAATCTGCAGATGAGGTTCTGATATTCGCAGAACTCACATAATGTTTCTTGTTTTGGCAAACTGTCATGATATTTCTTCCTTTAATCTCTCATTGTTGTTTAGTTTTGTTTCGTTTTTCTTTTTGTGCTCTGGAAAGCAGTGTTTGTGAGCAGTAATGGGCTGTTGCTTTCAAGAGAATTGCAGTTTAATTTGAAGTCCACACTGAGCAGGTGATTCACAAAGTCATCAAACGTATCAGGGAGAATTCCATGTCTACTGCCTAGGACTACCTTGTTATGAAAATTTCACTGGTTTACTATTGATTTCTGTGCCCCTGTTTCACCCTTATGTACAGTTTGTGGAGCTTTTTGCTTGTGTGGTGTCTCTGTGTGTGTAGAGCAGACGGTGAAATTGAAACGTTCCTTTCAGTATGTGTGCGTGTCTCTGTGTGTGTAGAGCAGACGGTGAAATTGAAACGTTCCTTCAGTATGAAGTATCAGAACTGTAGTGGTTTGTCATTCTTTTATTGGGTTTGGCTTGTTGAACTGTGTTCTGGAAATGTCTGTTTTCACAGGCGTTCTGTTCTGTGTGGGTGGGAGGGTGCGTCAGGAGACCCTTTCAAAACTGTGGAATGCTACGATCCTCGCAAGAACCGTTGGTTTGAAGTAGCTGAGATGAACACAAGGAGAAGACATGTGGGGTCTGTTCTGCTAATGGTGAGTAATTTGTGGGCAGTATCTGTACTGCTAAAGAATTCTTTAGAAATGTAGTGAAAAATTTTGTGTGGTGTGATATGTGCATTTGGGAGTCTGTATGTGGCAGATTTTGCAAGTGTATACATATATATAGATGCAAGGGTGTCAGTTTTCAGGCTGAAGCTGGAAAAATAAATCTGAAATCCGTCTGATGAAAAATCTAAAAATTGCCGTTCCCGCCCAGCAGAATTAGTACTGGTCAGTTCAGACCTGGGAAGAATTCCTGCCCTCTTTTCCAGCTCAAGGGGTGCAATTTTTCAGGCTCAAGCCAGAAATCCAACCCCTAAAAAAAAATCCAAAAAATGCCTTTGAGTGGAATCGCAGACAGCTGGCAAACTGCTTTCAGTGTGGTCCTTTCGTGGGCTCAGTTTTTTCTCTGCTTTCCAAGGATTTTCTAAGGTAAACAGTAGGGAGCTGATTGACTTTACGCCAACAAAAAAATGATTCTTTTAAGGAGTGATAAAAACCAGATTTTGTCATCATCAAAACCGCCTTTGCGCTCTGTAGTTTGACATGTCAGCAGCGTTGGCAGCGTCCAGAAATTTAGTGAGTGAGACTGAAGATTCTGCAGAGCTGGGGACAGAGTGTGAAAAACAAGGAGATGAGGTCTGAGCTTAGTGAATGTAATGATCAAGGAACGGAGGAGAAATCTGGATTGACAAGATAGTGTGCAGTGTTGTCCACCTGACACCACCCCACCCAAAAAAATTCTGAGAAAATAGTGTGCAGTGTTGTCCACCTGACACCCACCCCACCCAAAAATATTCTGAGAAAATAGTGTGCAGTGTTGTCCACCTGACACCCACCCCACCCAAAAATATTCTGAGAAGATAGTGTGCAGTGTTGTCCACCTGACACCACCCCACCCAAAAATATTCTGAGAAGATAGTGTGCAGTGTTGTCCACCTGACACCCACCCCACCCAAAAAAAAATTCTGGCATAGAAAATTTTGAGAATCGGTTTTCTGGCCTGGCCACATAGGTCACGTGGCACCCCTGCCTATGTATGTACAGTTCCACATGTGGTACATAATCACATTCCAGAAATTGATTTTGACCGATAATTTTGTTACAAGTAATCAGCCTGTTAAAGTTGACATTGTTGAATATAAGATAAAATCTTTTGGAAGAATTGTTAGGTCTAGATACAGCTGATTAAAAGAAAGCTCTCTCTCTGTCTCTGTTTCTGTCTGTCTGTCTTTCTCTCTCACTCTCTCTCTCTCTCTCTGTCTCTCTGTCTTGTCATCTGTCTCTCTCTCTTGATTAAAAGATCATCATCTCTGTCATTCTGTCTGTCTCTCTCTCTGTTTCTCACTTTGTCTCTCTGTCTCTCTCTCTTTCTCTCTCTCTCTCTCTCTCTCTCTCTCTCTCTCCCTCTCCCTCTCCCTCCCTCCCTCCCTCCCTCCCTCCCTCTCTCCCTCCCTCCATCCATCCATCCATCCAGTGGTTTCAGGACACTATAGAAGTAATGTTGTTAATAGTGTTATTAGGATTTTGGTGATGATTGAATTGGCTGGCTATACTATTGCTGTGGTGATCAGGGGTGGCATTTTGCCACCAGGTACTATATTGAAACAGTAATCATAGAATAAAAACTGCATGTTACAGTTATGCATGCTGACATGGAATGATTAATTCCAAAGTTATACCGTGTTCCTAGGATGTTGTTTGCGGTGGGAGGGCATGACGGCAATGAGCATTTGAACAGTGGAAAGTGTTCAACCCAAAGACCAACAAGTGGAAAGCCATCGCTCCCATGGGAACTCTACGGTAATCTTTATACCCTTCCATCCTTTCTGTTCGACAGCTGCTTGTTCTCTGGTATTGTATTTGATTACATACCTCCTCCCAAGCTCTTTGGCCCAAGACTTATGCAAAGTCCTCCACAGGAGTAAGCCGAATAGAAAGCATGACAGAGGTTGAAATGATTCAGACATACTAATGAATGAGAAATGAAGAAAGGGAGGTAGATGGGAAGGTTGATTCGAAGGGATGGGAGGAAGAGGGGGATGGAGGGGGCAGACATAAAATGAAGTGAACATTTTCACACACACAAATTTAAATAAGAGTTTTGATTCAGTCACAGAGAGAGGGAGAGCAAACGTTCTCTGGTTGCTTTCATTTTGGCTCTGTCAAAGAGATCAGCAGAATCCCATAGTACAAAAAACTTGTATGAAAGGAAATGAATATGATAATTTAGAATGGTCCGAAAGAGCACATGAGTGTGGCAGAAATCACTGTGCCTCTCATATCAGTACGACACTGTCTGCACATAGCCAAAATTTTCAGCATGTAAAGATTGCCTCTTATTTTGTGTATCAATTTTTTTTTCCAGCATAAAAGCAATAGACAGTCAAACGCCAGTATTTGTGCTGCCTGCACTTACATGCACACAGATACATATGCATACACACACACACACACACACACACACACACACACACACACACACACACACACTCACTTACATGCACAGGTGAACACACACACACACACACACACACACACACACACACACACACACACACACACACACACACACACACTCACTCACTTACATGCACAGGTGAACACACACACACACACACACACACACACACACACACACACACACACACACACACACATGATGTACCCATAAGATTATACCCGTATGCTCCTCATTACCCCTCCTCCCTCTGCCTCCCCCAGTGTCCTCTTCCACCCGTCCACAAAGCTCACAGACTACACCTTGCCTTATCCCTTGTCACAGGAGGGGCTTGGCCTTGGCCAGCCTGGGAGGACCTATCTATGCAGTGGGGGGACTGGACGACTCCACCTGTTTCAGCACAGTAGAGAGATACGACCCTGCCACAGACATGTGGACCTTTGTGGCCTCTATGCTGACACCACGTGGTGGTGTGGGTCTCACTGCTCTCAAGGTGGGTCTCTAAGACAGGGAGAGAGTCTGGAAGTCTGGGAGGAGCTGTCAGTGTGGATGTCACACACACACTCGGGTTGCTGTTGTGTGTTGAAGGTTAAGCGCATGCTTCAGTGTTCCACTTCCTAAGGATGTGCAAAGATATCATAATACCTCCTGTCTCCAAATGTGAAGGGTATTCATACCTCGAAAGGGGGGAAAAAAAAAAACAACAAAGGATATGGAAGCAATATGAGATGATTAACTCAAACTAGAAAATAAAATGACAAAAAAATGAAAACACAAAATGAAATTTCCAACAGGAAGGAAACAACACTAGAGAACATTTTCAGGCATTTTGATGCTTGGACTTTGAGAATCATGCGAAATTAAACATGGTCTGTGACTCATATAAGCAGAAACAAGACCAAGAAGAGAGATAGTTCCATTCATTCAGAGAGCAGAGTTCCTTATGACTATAAGAGGATGAAAAACGCTGCTTCGTAGATAACTCCATTCATTCAGAGAACAGAGTCCTTTATGACCTTAAGAGGATGAAAAACGTTGCTTCGTGATCCTTTCATTGATGATGGGTATGATGCGGAGATGGTTACAGTCAGCAGGCAAAGATACAAACATGTTCTTCACTTCTTTGAGGCATATGATCAACATGTTCCTACCTCAGAAATGAAAAATGTTATGTGTCATGTGTTGTGGTGCATCCATAAATCTCAAGGTATTTTTCTCATTCTTATGTGTCACCATGAAACAAATGGAAAAGAAAAGGTCTGTTTGTCTTTGACGCGTGGGGGATTTTGAATGAACAACAGGGTGGTGGTAAATTCATTAAAGGGACACTACAGATGTGTCGGTAACAAAAAAAAAGAAGTGGGGATTCAAATTTTAAAAAGTGTAAGTCTTAGCTGGTACAGTGACGAAGCGTTGACTTTATTTTTCTTCCTGATAAGTTCCCCAGTATACTTTTTCTGACAGGGTCACGTGTATGCCTTTGCTGATAGGTTCACCTGTGTGCTTTTGTTGATAGGGTCACCTGTATGCCATTGGGGGTAATGATGGTGTGAGCTCCCTGGACAAGTGCGAACGCTATGATCCTTTCCTGAACAAGTGGAACCCTATCACCAACATGCACAAACGACGGGCAGGGTCAGGATGCTCCGTTCTGGATGGCTTCCTCTTTGTTGTAGGTGAGGGGCGTCTGATTTCTGCAGGTTTTTATGCTGCTCGTCAGGTTTCCAGGACAGAGGCTCTGGGAATTCCTGAATAAAGAGAGGAAAAGGTCCACGAGTCATTTATATTTCTCTCACTTGATTTATCATGATCAAATCTGCAATCTGCATCCATGGTTTGCTCCCCTCATTGCGCTGAATGCAAAATCAAATTTAGAGTCAGCTTTACACTTGAATTGCATACACGCATTCTCACATTGAGACATACTTATTAGTTCATCCATCATTGCTGTGTATGATGGTTGCAGTTGTGGCTGATAGCTTTGAAATACACATTGAAATATGCAAGTGGAGTATGTGATGAAAATTCATGTTTTATTTTGAAACCGCATAATTTCTTCAAGCGCCCTGCTTGCTGAGGATTTTTTTTTTTACTAGATTTGAACCTCACTAGAAAACAATTATAGTTAAGATCTTGTTGGTGTACCTTTCTTGCAGGGGGATTTGATGACAGCTCTCCCCTTGATTCGGTGGAGCGTTATGACCCCAAGACTAAGAGTGGACCATCATAGCCAGCATGACCACTTGCCGCGGTGGTGTCGGGCTCAGCACTCTTGCTCGGCGGCTGTATGCTGTTGGGGGACATGACAGTTACAACTACCTCAATTCAGTGGAGGCTTATGACCCTGAATCCAACAAGTAAGATTTTCTTCTGGTTTCTAGTGCACAATTCAGAAATGATCAAAAATGATTATGCATGTACATAGGAAGACAGAAAAGGCTGAGGCCAAAGGATGCCCAAAATGTGTCCTTTCTTGAAGAAAATAGCATTTCTAGAAGGCTTACAGAAGAGATGATGACTTTTAAAACAATCTACGGAAGGCCTTTCCTTTGTTCACTGCACGTGCATAACTTGAAGTTTTCATATGCACTTGGTAGACACAATGATTGTGGATGCAATGATTGTGAATGATGTTCACATTAAAAAAAATTATAGGAAAAAGGATTGGTTTCTTCTTCAACTCACTCCATACTGGCCAATATGAAATTCAACATTCCTCTGTATACTGGGTGTTTGTACACTCTTTTTTTTTAATCATTAAAGAAAATTTACCACAACAAAAATACTTGATGTGTGATTGAACAGGGTCAGTGCAAAGTTTCAAGGCTGTAGCATGTACCATACTCTTTTTGTAGCCGGATGAAGAAGACAAACAACAGCATCATAATTAAAATCTCAACTTTACTCAGTTCTCTTGTCAATAACAGAAGTAAATTTGTCAAATTCAACATGCGCGCGTGCGCACGCGCGCAAGTACACTTACACACATACACATGTACACACACACACACACACACACACACACACACACACACACACACACACACACACACTCACACACATATGATATATATGTTGCACAAACACACATCACAGTCATCACACTCACACCACATCCACACACACACACACACACACACACACACACACACCACCACCACCACCACCACCACCACCACTACACACACACACACACACACACACACACACACACACACACACACACACACACACACACACACTCACTCTCACACACACACAAGTAGGATGTCACACTCATAGGATTAGGATTTGTTTGTTATTGTAGTAATAGTATTTGTAGCTAGGTGTAGGGTGTACTCTTGTATATGAGAAGGGTGAATGTAGTATGACTTTGTAAAGCGCTTAGAGAAATTCGTTTGATTAAGCACTATATAAGAAACCATTATTATTATTATTACAAGTAGTCGGAGTAAATCATAATGACTGAATACCTTGGCGTAATGCATAGACCTGATCTGGTTGAAAAAATCCAAGGGGCGTGGCCAGTCATGCCTTGCAACTTCAGTCCATGTGTTTGCTGGCCTGTGTATGGAGGCATTGGTGGAAAAAAAGAAAAATCTCCCAAGTCAGTTTCTCGTCATGAACTGTAGTAAATCTTCCCCACTCTGATTTGTCAGTGGTTCATTTGTATATGCATCGCCTTCAAGCTTCGCCAGCCTTACCACACTGTCACTCACCCCACTGACTCCTCACTCTCTCTCTTTGAACATCACCATGTCCACTTACCAACACGCTTTCACGCTATGCACATGGGCTGAATTCGCTGTCACCATTGTGTTCAATATCTTCAAGGTCTAATCCTTCAGTTTGAACAAGTTTAACTGCTTCACGTAAGCTGCAATCACATATTCCTTGCCTACTTCTCACAGCACAAGTCGAAGGCTGAGACACCATTGTGATCTCACTTCAAACACAGGACTGGGCTGGTGTGAAAATAGATCAGTGGTCAGCGAACACATCACAACATGGCCCACGCAGTGTTGAAAGGTTACTCTATGATAATGGGGCTATCACATGGCATGCTTCAGTTTCTAATACTCTGATTGACGTTCACTCTAAAAAATATGGTAATGCGCGATCTGGTATAGTGGATGTCAGAGAGAAAGCATTGAGTGTGGGATATCCACTTTTGCAGACATCAGAGTGGAGCGAGTTAATGGAAAATTGGAAAAATAGATTTGACATTAACATTGTCTTTTTATTTCCTTCAAGTTTTTTTTTTTGTTGAAAATCTGGTTTGAGACTGGAAAATTCTTAAATTTACTCTCTGAAATACTGTGAAGTAAATTTTAGGGTAGACAGTTCTGACAATAACCATAAAATGCTAACATGAATTCTGATTTTTTTCTCCTTTCAAATTTTGAAAATTGTGTAACTGGGTCTATTAAGTTTTTTTGTTTGTTTGTTTGTTTTTCTCAACTTGACATAAAAATTCCAAGACTTGCAAAGTATGTGTGTATGTGTTTAAACGTGCATGAGCTTGTAAGTCTACATTTGCATGTGTACATATTTATGTGCGTGTATGAGATGAATATTTCTACTCACTGTCACAGTGCCTCAGATTGTCTCCTGATTTGTGATCCTGTTGGTCATTGATAGCAGTGAATGTGAAGGTGATGTTTGTACGTTGCAGATGGGAGGCGGTGAAACACATCCAGCAGTTCCGGGCAGGAGCGGGCGTGGCCTACTGCAGCTGCCTTCCCCGATTTCTACGTCAGCAGTCTGGCCACAGCACTGCCGAGCAGTTGAAATGTGTCTGACCTTTGCCAGGAGTCTGCCCACAGCTGAATGCCTAAGATGACAGGACGTTTTCAATCTCCACACTGCTGATAAGATAATAGAACAGTCATGTACCCTTAAACCTAGCTGCAGTAGAGCAATAATGCTACAACAAAAATGCAGCGTCAGTGCAGCATTTCTGCACCAAATTGAGCAGTGTTGTTTTGAAAACTACATCTCTTTATTGCAGGAAGAAGAGAAAACACTTTGTAAATTTCAACCATTTTGATTTATTTATGCAAAGGGATGAGAGAACTACTTTGGAAATGGTGATGATGCTTGGAGATGTTGGTTTTTAGAACAGTAGCTATCGAAATGCTTAACCCCGAAATGGATAAGCTGAAACTCTGGATAACATGGAAGGATTGATTGGTCTCTGTACATAAGTTGGCTATTCCAAAATGGAGCTGACTTGTAAAAGATAAAAAATCAAAAAAGAAAATTAGTCACCAAAACATCAGGTAAAATGTATTGGGGTGTGGTTGGGTTGGATGTCTAGTCAGGGCATTTTATATGCCTTTCACCAACAGGTAAAAATAATTCAACACAACTTACAGACCAGTGCCAAAATATTTCATTTGTTACAGTAGACTTTGCTGAGGAATGGTTTATTTCTCCTGTTTGTATTTTGGCTGAATCACTGAATGTTTTTTTATTTGTTTGTTTTGTTTTCATCTTATAAGAATAAACTTCTGAAGTCTTCTGAAGAGAGAAGTGGTTAAAGACATTGTCAAGTTTCTTTAAACTTTTTTTAATTTCAGATGTTTTAATCTTTTCTTGAACTTCATATTTAGATTTTCACAGCATCGTTAGGGGATATGGGGAGAGGGAAGGTTAGTACAGTTATCTGTTCCAAAATTTTGTTCTTTCTCATATTTCTGTTGATTTTTTGTGTGTTTTACATACCATAGTATTTTTTTTTTGGGGGGGGGGGGGGGGCGGGGTCCTCTGTCTCGGTCACTCGCTGTCTGTCTCTCTCTCTCTCTCTCTCTCTCTCTCTCTCTCTCTCTCTCTCTCTCTCTCTTTGGCTTCCTCTCTCTCTCAGTACTACTTTTGAAATAAAATAGACCTGATGCCAGATGTATTTACACACTTTCTGGGAGAGCATTTTCTAAATAAATGGTCAGTTTGTCATACATGTATTGCATGAAAAAGAAAAACATATTGCATTCCTGCAGTGTGTGAGAATGTGAAAAAGAAAAGGTGGTGATGGTGTCTTCACTTCATGGCACTGCGAAATGTTGCAGAAACTTACTTTCTAAGGACCATTCCCCTGCATGAAGAAAAGAGTTTCGTTCTCATGAAACAGTTGTCTAACCATTAGCCATAATTTACATATGTTAATTTCCAGCAGAATTGTAAAAAGTTTGTTTTTTTAATCTAGAAAGAAAGAAAATTGAATGTTACCTTCACAGCTTTCATCCAAAGATTTTAACTTCTTCACAACATTAGGCCAGTGGCAGATGTGTATTGAGTATGGATTATCATCTGACTTTTAAACTTGATTCCCCAGGATGGTCAGTGTTGATATGTTGACAGCTTGGGCTAGCTTTGCAGAAGAAATTCCAAGATGGATGAAGCCCTTGGTGAGAGAGATATATATGATGCATGTAATGCATATTGCAGGATGGATGGTCAGATATTTCCTGATTTATACATTACAGAATAATGAGTCAGTGCATGTGGGAGATTCAGGTCTTGTATTCATTCGTGTTGACTTAAGATCAGTCTTGCTGAAAACAGTGCAGTCATAAATCATAAATCTTTGTATAAGATAAATCATGAACTTCTTTGTCTATGTATGTGAGATTCTTGCAGGGGTATGTGTTTATTTGTCGATGTATTTGGCTGTGCTCTGCTGCACAGGATGTGAATTACACAATGATTTTAGGAATACAGCTGATTCATTTTTATTTCAATTGTGTGGTTACATTTGATACAAAGGTTGCGTGCATGCATCTGAAATTATGACATGTTTGAGAACTCTGAGCTAGTAGAGCCTGTGCCCAAGATGGGCCAGAAAAACTGGAGAACTCAGGATATGTTGGCGTCATGTCTTTATAAAGTAACTCACAACTTCAAATGTTTAGATGGAGAACTGATTGGTCAATTTATTTAATTATATCTCATTCCATGTAGCCAGATTGGAATGAAGCACTTGGCACAGTCAGGTAAGCAAGGGGAAGTTTTGTGAATGTTGATATTTTAACTTTTGAAAATATATAAAGAGTGCCGGATATTTCTCAGCCAGATAGGGACGGGATTGGAAGGAAAAAGATGTTAAGTACCTCTGGCGTGTATGCTCCATATTTTTCTCATCTTGTTTTGTCCTCTCTTCTGCCCAGCTCTTTGCATTCTTTTATCCTATTTCTTGCCATGAAAAGAAATTACAGGCGTATACCACCTGCAGGGGTGCATAGATAAGCCTTTGGCATTTTTTAGCTGGGAGGCTCAATTCCTGTCAGGGGCATCAACTATTTATTGGAGTTTTCATCCCAGAATGACTCATACCCAAAATTTATAATGTGCCATGGCTCCAGTGTGAAGGCGAGAACCACAAAGGTGAGTTTTATCATCCTAACGGATGGGTCTCTGTGAACATTGTGCAAATTTTCGGATACTGCAGGTGTCTCTATCTTTCTTGCCTGGTTGACGCTGGTATATTATCGTGAAAAGAAGCATGAACTACGGCCTTGTCATGTGGTCTGTGACCAGACTGAAAATACATAGCATCACCTCATTCATATTCATATCATCATCCTTATTGATTAGCATTTTGTTTTTTAAAAAGTCTCAAATTTTGTGGCCCTTCATGCCCTGCTCTCACGGTGACCTCAGTTTTAATATGTTTTGATATTTTGTTTTTCAGGCTTTGATGACATTGGCTTGTTTTGTGCGTTCAGGAATCTTCAGTCTCCCTCTCCCTCCTTCCTCCCATCCACCCTCCCTCACCTCCACCCCTTTTCCATTCCGGCATTATTAGCAGTCTGGGTCCCTGACAGATACTCTGAAGGTAAAGTTACGCTATAGAGCTCTATTATTATTATTACATATTATTGGATTGTGTATGTATGTGTGAATAGTTCCAACTCAGTTTAGCGCTTCAGCATGCAGACACAAATATATAAACTAAAGGGAGGTCTGTCCCTAAACTCCGCAGCTCAAAGTCTGTGACAGGTAAGATCTACTTATTTTGTCTATTGATTTTTGTTGTAAGATGAAGAGTGGCCATTTACGTTTACATGCTCCTTGTCTGAGGTCCATTTCTAGATATGTATGTGCGAGTATAAAAATCATATAATGGGAGAAACCACCATAAGCCATCCATGTGTATGCGTGCATGGAACGATAAATCGTGCATATGGATGCCTCCACAGCGTGTGTATGTGTGTGGTGTCAGTGTGTGTGTGTGTGTGTGTGTGTGTTTGTTTTAACAGACTGTTCACTGTGCATTTATAATTTGTTAAGTTTTCTTGTTTGTGGTGAAAAAAGGTGATGCTTTAAAGCTTCTGATGTCTCGCCATCTTGTAATACTTCTGGCTACCTGCTTCACACACTCACACTCGCACACACGCACACACACACACACACACACACACACACACACACACACACACACACACACACACACACACACACACATGCTCACTCGTGCACATGCATGTGTGTGCACACATGTATGTTTGTGTGTGTATTCTGGAACATACTGCTTGCCAAGTGAGGCTCACTTTCACCAGGAATGCTCCCTTGTCAATCAAAAAAAAAAAAAAAAAAGAAGAAAAGCAAACTGCTCTTTAAGATTAAACCATATTATCAGATAATAATGTTTCCCATAATTTGTTCCTTTTGGGAACAGGCAGTTCATGCACCCTCCACCTATGTCGCCTCAGTGTCATCTTTGTGTCATAACACCATCCGTCAGATAAAAAAATGATGGCATTCTTATTCATGTAAAAGGAGGTACAATGTTAGAAACCGTTGAAGCACTTTTAAGAAATCTTTTTGGCCTTGAAGAGTGCCAGTAAAAATATCCATTCTTCTTATTGGGGAAATGAGGATGATTGCAGCATACACACACATTTTGGACATGGGACATGAACACATGGATATGTAGCATTTGGGCCTTCATATTTGACAGGAGAGTTGATAATCTGCTCTTGCTTTCATCTGCAAAAGCTATCTACATACATGTGTTCGACATTACATTTATTTTTTGCACACCTACCTGTCTAAATAAAAACCTTGTCCTATCTGGTGTGAAGAGCACATTACACAAATAGAACACATGGATGGCAAAAAAGAAAAAAAATGTATATCAAGAGAGAAGTAAGCCAAATCCTGTTCCTCAACATGCCTTAATATTCCCTCAGTCTCTCTGGCAGATTACTTGCAAATAACTAGGTCACTTTCCGAGAGTGACTAATTTCATTCCTATCCTTTGCTTGGCTGGTGAATATGCCCTCCTTGGCTGCTCCAACTCGAGACAGTTTGATCAATTCTCTGGATACTCTTTGGCTGGTGTGTGTGCGTGCATGTGTGTGTGTGTGCACTCGCATGTGTGTGTGTGTGTGTGTGTGTTTCAGAACATCGAGATGTCATTTATGTCTGATCCTCATGTCCAAATTTCGGAAGAGAAAGTGCAGAATCCCTTTCTAAACGTTGTCTGCTTCTTTTTTCTATGTTTGCTATGGCTTTCTGTCTTCATCCTTTTCTCATGTCCCTCAGTGACTTGAACTTTGTTGCCAATCTGCATGAAATGATTCATCTGGTCTTCCCTTGCAGACGCTCACAGAACATGTTTTTTTCAGTATCTACTCATCCCACTGAAGAAGCCCCGATAGAAATTTTCCATGCTGCTTTTAAGGGATATATGGATGAACACAGCATGCACATGCACATGCATGCACACGTGCACGCACACACACACGCACGTACACACACACACACACACACACACACACACACACACACACACACACACACACACACGGACTGTGAATATGGAGCAGACACACATTGATGGCTGGCCTTAGTCCTCTCATACTTGAGAGGAGAGTTGATAAACTGCTCTTGTTTTCATCTGCATAAGTTATGTTCAAATGTCACCGACATTGTAATATATTTATGTTTTTAGTTCTGAAACGTTTGAAAAGAAGTAGAATACAGTGTCGACGTGTTGCTGTTTCTGATAAAGGAGATAAAATCTTACCATGCTTTGTGAAATACCAGTACTCGCTGCTTCCAGGACACGGTCAAGGAAAGTTGCTGCTGATTCTCTGTAAAAAGTTAAAGTTGAGGTTCCCAGAAGAATTCCATAAATTAACCCTCTTGCATTTGTTTTGCCCGTATCCGGCCGCTCTGTTTGTCTCCCCTGGTGTTCATTACAGCCGCAAGTGGCCGCAAATACTGCATAACTTTCCCTCACACACTGCGACCTTGTTTTAAGTCAAGGCTGGCCAAAATAGATAGCAGTAGTATGGGGTGTGGGAAACGATTCATTCACACAGATTAGGGTTGTGAACTGACCGCCTTCCATTGATTTCTCAAAAAAATATGTATACTAGGAGCAGTTTTGGGTTGGAAAATGCAAATGCAAAAGGGTTAAATGCTAACTCCTCAGCTGCTAATTTGTTGCCTTTTTATTGACTTGGAAACGTCTATCTCATGTATGACAAATTCAGTCTGGATGACCTGCCATCCTCACAGTCTTTTAATGTTTTGTGGCAAAAGGACTGAATTATTAAAAATGGAGGATGTCCTCTTTCCCAAACCCAGATCCCCAGTATCTTCAGGGCAAGAGAAAGAATTATTCCCAACAAAGATTACCTCCTTGGTTAAAACTTGGTGCCCTAGTATGTCTCAGTGCTCCACGCTAAGAATAGCCAGTGTATTCTTCACCGATAGGTGTTCATGACAAGAGTTTACCTGTCTCCTCACCGCATGTTTAAGAGATTCAATACCTGCTTTGAAGATGATGATGTCATTGTTCCATGATTATTTGCATATACTGGAAGTTTACAGTTTGGGGTGGAGGGGGTAAGAAACTGCTTAACTCGTCCAGGCTCTCCCAAATCATTCCCTCCTTCTTCTGGCCCTGTTTGTCATGGATGTAAGTTCAGTTTGAATAGTTATTATTATCTTCTTCATCCCAGTCTCTACCCCTATCCTCCTCCCCTCCCCGCCCCCCACACCCCCTTCCCCCATCCCTTCTTACCGCTTTGGATACATGTGCACTGCCCAAAGTTAGTGATGCAATTGATTAAAAGCCGCTGTCGATACGCTTTCATTGGCATCTTGGGGGAGTTGCTCCTCTACATTCTGGTTCAGAGATAGTTTTAATGGTTTGTATAAACCACAGTGAAACCAATACTATTTCTAGGGTATTTCTAAAAAAAAATTCCTTTCAGTTGAAAAAGCTTAGTGTTTGATCATTTTGGTGGCATTAAAGTTGAGTTTGCCTCAACTTTTTCTTGACATTTTTATTTATGAAGTTTGTTTTTTTTTTTTCATTGATTGATATATGTTGATGAAAGCATGACAGTCATGAATAATTCTGCACAAATATGTCATTAGTTATTTAAACCTTTTCTTGTTTACATGTATATGGCATATGGACACTGTGCATTTGATTAGTGATTTAAGATACTTCTGATTGCATTCTTGAATACATGGAAATTTTCTATTTAAAGTATTTGGTGTTTCAGAGTTGTATCACATCATTGTGGAAATGTGCAAGATTTTATATTTGTAACACTTCAGATGACGAATTATATATTTTTACTGTGTTTTTAGTTTGTGTTTGTGCTGTACAGATTAATGCAGTATTTTAAATGACCACTGCAAATCTGAATCTTACGTTTCTGATAAAATTGTAATAAAGTGTGTCTGTCCTGAACCCCCATAACATCTTTTTGTGTGAATCTGCATCAACATCATCATTGACATTTGTTCGTTCGTTTTGCATATCTTTTCTTTCTGTTGTTGTTGTTTTGTTAGTAGAGTTTTTTGTTTGTTTTGTTGTTGTTTTGTTTCATTTTCGTTACTTTTGTCATCCAACTTGTGACCACATTTGCGAGGAAATTGCTGTTTAGGGATGAAAATAAATGATATAGTAGCATGGACAGACAGCAGGGGGCAGAGGGGGGGAGGTCAGGATACAATCCCCAACTGTAGTTAAATTGCTTTTTTTTTTTTTTCAAGGTGACCACCGAGGATGATGAAAATGACACCATGGAGTTCTAAGACTCCATGATGTGCACTTGTTTCCTTCACATATCAGTTTCAGTTAGGTCTAAAATATACACTTACCCGTTGGTCAGGACATTTGAGCAATAGTGCTGGCAACACATACATTAAGTATAAGATACTTCATTGTGTGGTTCTGTCCTTCCCATTTGAGCTCATCACACTCACAGTTCTGGGAATGAGCTGTGAGGGATGAAAAATCCCACAAATGCATTTGATTGAACTGGAACTCGTGACCTCCCCATAGGTGTCAACCTATATGGTTTTCCCGTATTGCTGTGCGAGAAACCTACAATTTCGGGTCTGTACGGCCGTACACAAGTTTCAATACGGGTAAAACTGATTTAGAAACTTAGGTGATCACAGTAAGTAATGATGTACTCCTGAGTTCAATAGACTAATGATGTTGGTAGGCGTGGAAAGTGCATAGAACAAATTGGTTTGTGACTTTGATGGACTCATAATGTTGGTAAAGCGGAAGAGTGTGTAAACAATGGGTTTATGAACAGTTTTCATTCTGCATCATTGTCAGTGTTTCACTATAGGGTGTGTGATTTGATCTACAAACTGTCTCAAGGACGCATTCTGCTGGAATGGAAGAGGAGGTTCTGTTGGATGGGTAAGTGTTATTGTTATTCATAAACTGTCTTAAACTGACATTTGTTTCAAGAAGTTCTGCCTGATACTGAGTATTAGACTGTATTCACAGCAATTTTTGTTTATGTTTTTGCGTTTTCCGTAATGTATAAGGTTTTTGGGCTCGGAATAAGGGAAAAAGTACTTTTCAATATGGAAAGTTGTAAAATGAGGAAAATTGGGTTGACACCTATGCCTCCCAGTCCACATAGCAAATCACTTCACTATAGTGGCTGTATCATGGACTGACTGTTGGAAGGTTGTGCATCAGATCCTCAACAGTCTTTTTTTTTCCTGACCAATTTCAGCCCAGTGTGCTTTGCACTCAACTGAGAAGATTGGAACTATTGCAGCAAGTCTTTTTTTAAGTCATGCGCAGATTTCCAAATGAAGCAGGTTATATACGTATCTCTGTGGCCTGCTCAACATCAGAATGTATTGCAGAAAGGAGCATAGGATGGGATACAGTCTTGTCACAGAGTCCCATGCCAGAATGAGTCCTTGGTGCCTCATTGTTATCATCCTTACCATTGTTAGCCACCATGCAGCAAATGTTCATTCTATGCTTGTCATACAAAGAAAAGATAACAAGGCTGAAAAGAAACGTGTATGAAAATTAGTGAATTATAAACAACTATGGTAATTTGCTCCCACACTGGGATGGTTCAAGTCATGCAATTGCTTGCAAAAGCCATCTGCCCCATGGTATTTCATGTTAAATAAAAGTGAGAGTAAGTAAATGAATAATGGAGTGACCAATCAATGAATGTGTTACATAATAATAATAATCTACATGACCAGAACAACATCCACCACTAGCTGACAAGGTCGAAGACGGTGGCAGTCTTCAGACTGGGGACTGGCCAGAATTATGTCAACGTCCAGATTCCATATCAGCAAATCATATTAGTACTTCTGTTATTCTGACAGCATGTCAACAAAATGTGCAGCAGACATGCCTACTACACAAGAGTCTCAGTAGCCAGATCTGGGCAAGGGAGACACTATGGAGAGGAAGAAAAAAAAAATGACACCTAACATTACATCATTTTTTATTAATTCATGAATGCAGACATGACACACACTCTCTCCCCCTCTCTCACACATACACACACGCAGTTTGTTTCATTTGCCGTTTGACAACTAACAGTTACAAGTGAAAAAAGAGCTCATAAGGAAGAACAAAAGGAAAATAAAAATCGTCGGCTTTCAAACCTGAAAGGTAACGAGCACAACTGAAGTCATCCACAAAATAATAAACACCATAGTGATGCTTTGAAGCATTGTACTGACAGAACATTACCATGATTTTTCTCAACATTACATCATTTTTTATTAATTCATGAATGCAGACATGACACACACACTCTCTCCCCCTCTCTCACACATACACACACGCATGCATGCACACGCACACGCACATACTTAAATAAGGTATGACTTGCACATACACATATGCGCACGCGCACATTTGCACATACACATATGCGCACACACATACACACACACACACACACATGCGTGTGTGTGCGCACACACAACACACGTGCACACGCACACACACAAACACATGCATGCACATGCGTGCGTACACACACACAAACACACACACACTATAAATGCAGAGTAGTTTCAAAACTGTACATGAGAACGAGATGCCAACATTTGATAAAAAGCCTTTGGAAAAGATGCAAAAAAGTTTGTGAAAACGTTCTGTATTCCAGATGGTTTGAACTTGAGAACGCTGGCAAAAGGATTTGCTCTGAGAGATGGAAAATAGAGAATATGTCATCAGTACAAGTGATACAATGTGGAGACAGCGTGCAAAATAGGTACAATGCGAGTGTGACATTTTAGAAGCAAATTGGAGAACGTTAGTAAGAAATAGAACAGGAATGGTAACTTGTTTCAGAACTTGAAAAGAGACAGGATCTGTCACTGCTACGGTAATTTGAGAATTAACATCACAATTTGATTTTTTTTTCTGAATTAAGCATTTAAAGCAAACACTTTAGGTCGTTAGCAAGGACAGTATGACAGTATTCAAATCTGTAGAGAATCACAAAAAAAGGCAGATAAAAGTTACATTTGAACTGCAGACAGACAGTGACAACGATAATGCTGATAATGCTTTATATAAATAAGTTGATTGGGACACTAAAGGCCGTGAGGCTGTCTTGAGTCCCAAGTGAACTGAACTGAACTTATCTTATTCTCCAGAGTTCTAGCTGCGCCATGTGCTGCCAACATAGAGATGTGTTCGGATAGAAATACATCAAACTGATAGCAAACCGTGTGCATCAGAAAAGAAATCTGAGTTTCTGAAAGTGGAGTATCCTTCAGAAAAGAAGTCTACGTCCGTTAATGCTGGTTGTGTCTGAAAGTGGAGTATCCTTCAGAAAAGAAGTCTACGTCCGTTAATGCTGGTTGTGTCTGAAAGTGGAGTATCCTTCAGAAAAGAAGTCTATGTCCGTTAATGCTGGTTGTGTCTGAAAGTGGAGTATCCTTCAAATCCCAGAAGGGACTGTCCAAAAAAAGTTTGAATCACAGTTTTGTGCGGACTCACTTTGACTAGTTTTATAAAGTTTGAGTGTTCAGAATAACCTGATGGATTTAAATAACCGGGCAAAACTAACAGACCTCAAATTGTGTGTCGTGAGCAAAATGTTTATCGGATGAAGAGTGATGGATGGTTATTTCAGAGACAGGTTGTTACTGTAATCTGAGGTAGATCTATATAATAATATAATAACCAGTACTGATCTTAAACAGAATTTGGTAAAACTCCACATTCCAAAATTGTAGCAGGAGTGTAGAGACTATCTGTCTTATACATCCTGTGTGTATTCGTTTAAGAAAGAGCTAATAGAAGGAAAAAAATAATATCATTAGCAAATTAAGGTCAAATTCAAATTTAATTATTGCAACTGGATAGTGCATTCCAGTGATGTGAAACTCAAAGAAACTGTACATGCGAAGATGTTTGTATTTCCAGCCACTGTGGCAAAGTGCCTAGCATTTTAGACTCATGGCTGGGAGGACATGAGTTTCGATTCCCATCAGAACCATTTGTTGTTGGGTTGTTTTTTGACGGGAGGGGGGGGGGGGGGGGGGGGGGGGGATGTCTGCCACGAGCACGTCATTCCAAAAGTTGAGTTTGCTGTGAAATCAACTGAGAAGAGTGGGACCCTACAATTGAGTTTCATCTACGTAATGGATGCATTTGTTTAGAGTGTTACTCAAATATTCTGACCACGCATCACATGAAGGTGTCATCTTTCCGGCCTGTATGACGCCAGGACATATTATGAAAGCGTAGAGTACAGCCCTGTAATGCTGTCTTGGGCCAGTATAGAAATCCGAAGCATCGTCTTCATCATCCCCATCTTCATCAATCAGCATAAAAATAAATGTGAGCATCATCTTCATCACTCGCATCCTCATCGATCAGGCAAAAAATATTCTGTAGCCTTTCATGCCTTGCTCTTTTGGCGACACAATTTTGATTATCTCTCGACATCTTTGCCCTTGGTTTGGTGTTGTCGGGGTCACCAATTTATGCAGATTCATGGGGACTGTCGCTGGACGGACAATGTGGCGCCCTGCGCAGGAAGAAACCATCAGTGAGGGGTTTAGTATGTGGTGTCCTGCATGTGTTGGACCAGACCAGGTGCCACTGCACACCACCAAAGTGACTCGGCAGCAGTGCAGCGTCTCCTCGGTGGTTTGCCTCATGATGTCTGGACACTGACTGTGGATTGCCGGTGCTGGGTCTTTGGTGGGACGGACAGGCCAGGTGGTGGCTGTGACTGGGTCTTTGGTGGGACGGACAGGCCAGGTGGTGGCTGTGACTGGGTCTTTGGTGGGACGGACAGGCCAGGTGGTGGCTGTGACTGGGTCTTTGGTGGGACGGACAGGCCAGGTGGTGGCTGTGACTGGGTCTTTGGTGGGACGGACAGGCCAGGTGGTGGCTGTGACTGGGTTTTTGGTGGGACGGACAGGCCAGGTGGTGGCTGTGACTGGGTCTTTGGTGGGACGGACAGGCCAGGTGGTGGCTGTGACTGGGTCTTTGGTGGGACGGACAGGCCAGGTGGTGGCTGTGACTGGGTCTTTGGTAGGACGGACAGGCCAGGTGGTGGCTGTGACTGGGTCTTTGGTGGGACGGACAGGCCAGGTGGTGGCTGTGACTGGGTCTTTGGTGGGACGGACAGGCCAGGTGGTGGCTGTGACTTGGTGAGGAGTCCGTGGAGGAGGGAGCGGAATGGGTGATGTGGGTGCAATGCCATTGAAAAGTGGCACGGAAGACGAGACAGCAACAAGAAGATAATTATAAAGATAATAATAATTATTTTGTTTTAATTAAAGAAAGACAAAAAAAAAAAAAGAATAATACAGAAGGTGTGTGATTCATCTGCATCCATATCATCAATCATAATTATTCTAAACACTAGAATTAAACCTTTTGACCTTTGAGATGGCAGCTACAGAGAGTCTTATTTGCTCAGTGATATTTCCTCATGATGAAAACAAAAGCAAACGACAGCCTCTTCCAAACTTAGATGTTACTCTCTCAATCGATGCAACAGTGTAACTGACAGGAATTTTTGGTGCACTGAGTAAGATACTCAAACCTGCCGTCCGAGCATGGGCATGGACTAAAAAAAAAAGAAGACATAGAAAAACTTGCAATATTGGTCGTGTCACATATTCAGAGGTGCTGCACGTTTTTAATTGTTTTTCTTACAAGAATAAATGAATGAAGTTGATTGTTTTAATCACAGATAAGTAGGTAATTATATAACTATTGTGCAGTGTTTTCAACACGGCATTTATTTTTCACTCTAAGAATTCCATTTATCTGCTGTTTATTTGTTCGTTTGTTTATCTGTATTCTGTTCTCTGTGCTTTGTTTTTAATGGCATTTCATCATCTTTTCATGACCACATTCCATACTTCAAACGTGACCAGGCCAAGTATTGCCTTGCCAGTTACACACACACACACACACACACACACACACACACACACGTGTGTGTGTGTGTGTGTGTTTTAAATCTTAAAAAGTAATGTTATTGACAAAGAAATTAATTATTTCAAATACTTATAACTTTTTATGTACTCTTTCATCAGGCGAAAGCGCCAGATGAAAATTAGCACGCAAATTGTTTTTCATCTTCACAAGCAGAAATCATGCCTGCTTAATATTGGTTTTCTATTTTCGTGTAATAGTAATGTCTTTCTTGCTGCACGCAACACTTTTTTTTAACCCTTCAAATCCATTAGGCTGATTATTCATAAAATTGTCAACAACATTACGTTCATAGTTTATTTAAACTTGAATAAGGCTTTATCAAACAGCAAATCTACAAGGACTGTGAGCAGCACCAAGGAATTGACGGCAAGTGTGTGTGTGTGTGTGTGTGTGTGTGTGTGTGTGTGTGTGTGTGTGTTGTCCAACTAAGCCAGCTAGTAATCTGAAAGGATGTTTTCTCTCTTTACCTCTTCCTTAGCCCCAGTCTGTTCTTAAGTGCCTAGGGCACAATTCTTGGATCTCTGCTCTTTGACTTTTACATAAATGATAAGCCAGACACATACCTACACAAAACTGACAGATCACTGTCCACAGAGTTTTCTAGCCGGTCAGATTATGCACAGCAGACTCAAGGAACATTTTGACTGACAGCAAATATAGGATTTAAACAAAAATAACAAACCAAAAAACAAACAAATTACCAACAAATGCAGATCCATGCAGACAAATGCTAGGCATTGAGATTCTCCAGGGTAAAAAAGAGACTATGACCAAGACTGAAAGGTAGAAATGGACACAGGGAGGTCCATCAACAGGAAACTCATAGAAAAAGCGTATTGCCACAGTATCTAGGAAAGCAGACGTCGTCGCTTTCCAACCTGGCTTCCATTGAAAGTGTGTGTGACCTTCACAAAGAGACAGACATCAGAAAGTTGAAATCTCTATTGAATTATTTCAGAGATGATCTGTAAAATGCTATGAGGCATAGAGATGGTCTGTGCACTGCTGTAATGCAGAGGCATAAAAGCAGAGTTTAATGAGCTGAACTCTTGCCAATTCCAATAGTATGCAAAGCTGAAGTGAAAGTTACATCACTCCATGGTCATAGTAACAGGATACGCTAACACTATGAACAGTGACCACTGAGCTTAAAGCACTCATCAGCCAGCCAAACATTCCCACTGCCCATGCATGTGTGTAGCCAGCAATCATAACCCATAGCCACTCAGCGAAATTCCAGGTATCCTCCAGCAGGCTTGTAGTTTATCAGATCTACCCGGTGTCGTCTGGCTGTGGCTCGATGCCCTTCCAGACAAGGCAGAGTAGGAGTAAATCCTTGAGATTTTTTAAGAATGCCTTCCATCGCTGATCTTTCATATTTGATCCCATGGTCTTTATCATTATTATCTTTAACAACAACCCTTGTTTCACAAAAGTGCGTGTTGTTATACACTTTTAGAATGAAACACCGCAGCATCAAAATATATTATTTTACGACTTTCTCGAGAATGTAAAGCCCAATTTTTTTTACTAATTTAATGAATAAGCTGTGCTAGTAGGCCTGCTTTTTTGTTTTTGTTTTTTGTTTGTTTTTCTTTTTATTGTTTGTTTTATTGTTTTCTTCAAAAAATCAATCGTCCTTGCAGCATCAATTTCACTCCAAATTTCAGTAAATAATCCGTTGATGGTAAACAACTGCACTAAGGGCGTTTCTAAGTTACAGATAGGCCTATATCTCACAAATCACTTTTGTCAATATAATAAAGTGACAAAACGTATCTACCATTGCAAGACAAACTATTTTTCAGTGTCCATCAAAAATTCCCCACTTGAGGTATTCGCCGGGGTGAACATTCTGACAGAGTATCCAACTCTGGCGCGCATCTTATACCTAAATGCCATTCAGCATCCTTCAATTTCAATGGTTATGCTTAACCCAATGAAAGAACTTGATATTGCCACGTCGTTCGCTCCATAATAGATCCAAGAAAGGGGCTGTAAGGCATAGCCTAGTCCCTGAGTTTTCCTTCATTTATCTTGCTATGAATCTCACTATAAACGAAAAAGTACTACTTGTCCAAAGAAACAAGCATAGGCTTCATCACTGTTGCAAAGAAACGAAATAGGAATTACAAACTAGCTTAGGTGGTATTTGGTTACAGGGATGGCTGTGTAGCGAAACTAATCGATAGGCCTATTGTATAGTTGCATGTCGTCCCATCAGCATCAGCAGCCGCTTGCAAGCCGACGAGATGTTCTTGCGGTGTTTGATCGTCGGTATCCTCCTGGTTATGACTGCTAAATCAAAACTGCGAAAAGAGGTAAGATCTTTCTCTTTTTACCGCGGTTTTGTCCTCTGAGCTCGGTAACACATGTATATATCAGTCGTATATGAGTGCTTGTACTATTGTAGCTATTTGTAAAGAATAACTTGGATGAACGGATGGGACTATAAACCGAGGTCTAGTCTGTGTCACATGCATTAAAGATCATACACGGACTCTAAAGATCCCGATGCTCATGTCCTAAGACGGGTGAGTACCGGCTACACGAAAATACACAATGCATGCAACCTGTGTGCCAGAATAGTCTACTTGAAGACTGTGAGCACGGGGCAGGTTAAACATCCCCATCTGGAAGAAGAAGAAAGAACTGAGCAAGAAGATAAGGTCGGTCATCGAAAGTAAACTTGTTTTTGAGGAAGCATAGTATTGCTGATCGTAGGAGAAGTTATAAAAATAAATTAAACTACTTTTAGTAGCTGGATAAATTTGAAGAAACACAGTGTATTAAATCTTACATCTCTGCACGGATTGTCAACAAAGTAAATCTTCGTCTGCAACGAAGATTGATTTGAGAGTTAGTGTCACGTGACCCCACTTGGCAAATCATTGCATTCGAAATGCCGACACCACGCATCTCTGCCAGATTCTATCGACCCAAAACTGCATGCGGAATGGTCCGGTATATTGCTGCTGACCTTTGAGGCCACAAGGCGCAGGTGTTGCAGCTAAATCATAACTATGTGTATAAACAGTACTGAGGAAAAAGATGTGCAGAGCAGGTCATAGGCCTTTTTTTTTAAAGCAGATATCAGATGGACTTACTAAAGTAACTAATTTAATGCTGTGGCAAGCCTAATAAATTTTACGTAGGCCCTAGATCGGAACTGTTATTTTTAGCTGGTTCTCCGTACTTTCACTGTGGTGGAAACATAGAAAGCACTCACAAGAGAAGAGTTCCATTTTATGTGCCCCAACCGACGTAGGCTATTCAAAAGTAACATATTAGTACACTGATCGCCATTGGTATAGTTGCATTGATATGGAAGGCATTGGGGTCATGTTTAACAGTTTTAGACATGTTTCATTCTAACTGGGTACGTCTTGCATCCATCGCAAAGATCCTCAGGCTTATGGTGTACTGTGGTTGAAACAAAGGGTTTCTCTCTCTCTCCCTCTCTCTCTCTCTCTCTCTCTCTCTCTCTCTCTCTCTCTCTCTCTCTCTCTCTCAGTCTCGCTCAACATAAACACATACACACTCTTCTTCTTTTTTAGATGTCTGCCTTCAACCAGTCGAAGATTCTGACACTAAAAAAGGGTTTCCAGTAATAAAAAAAAATTTTAGATTAAGTTTAAGAGACATCAGTGCATGATGTCCAAACTTTTGCCAAACCAAATGACTTGACTGAGGGTTGTAAAAGGAGTTGGATTTTTTTCTCTTACATAGTGAACAGAGTCATTTGGAGTTTGTATGTGTGTGTGTGTACGTGCATATGTATATGCGTGTGTGTCTGTGAATTTTAAAGGCAATTCCTGATGAAGGTCTGTAAAAACCAAAAACCAAAAATTTGAATAAATAACAAAAGAGAATTCTCTGTCTCTGTCTGTCTGTCCATATATATATTGTATTGTATACCCTGAGGAGAGCGCTTTTAGCTTGAAACAAGCTTGTAGGTTTTAACCTCTTCATTTTAAAATCCTATTTTAAACTGGTATACATATATATATATATATATATATATGTATGTATAAATCTTAAGTAAATGTTAGCGAACCGCCCAGAGAACGTGGACAAACGAGTCACAAGACAAAACACAACGCGTTTCGACGTCTTAGGTCTTCTTCAGGTGAGACATAAACGAATAAAACAACAATAATTCACTTAGCTTCGATCGCTTCAGGTCGCTTCAGAGTTCAGCGCAAGGAAGAAGACCTTCTTCCTTGCGCTGAACTCTGAAGCGATCAAAGCTAAGTGAATTTTCGTTGTTTTATTCGTTTATGTCTCACCTGAAGAAGACCTAAGAGGTCGAAACGCGTTGTGTTTTGTCTTGTGACTCGTTTGTCCACGTTCTCTGGGCGGTTCGCTAACATTTATTTAAGATTTGTTTATATTTCCGCCTGCAGTCATCTCGCTTTGCAACTGTATATATATATATATATATATATAACACACAAAAGGTTATATTTTGTATAAAAGGTTATATTTTGTATATATATATATATACAAAAGGTTATCTTTTTGTATTTTCTACTTTTCACAAGAAAATGTAGCTTGTTTTGCTCTTTTATGATTTTCTTTTGCTTTGAAAACTCAACAACCATACTACGGTATTGCACACCAGCCTTTTTCTGGGATAACATTCTGCTTAAAACAGAAAAGGCAGCGGAGTCAAGTTACCACTTTCCGCGGTCAATGAGGAGAAACAACCAGGTTTCGAAATACCGGTATCAGACCAGGAGTTTCATGTTAGTGAGTTTCCTCCTCATTGGAGATTGTCTCCCCCTTGGAGACTATAAGCTTGCTGAAGGCTCATTTTGAGAAGCATTTATTATGCCCCCATTCACCCCCACTCAAGCAAATACTGTTAGTTAGGCAGAATTATCTACCACTGCAGATATGAATGCTTATCTCCCCCTATTTCTTCGATGTAAGACATAAGAGCAAGCTTTGTTTATAATTGAATATTTCTTCAGTCATTGCAACACCAAGCTGCTCTGTAAGTTGCTGGATTGGTGCTGGTTACTTACCCTTGGAATTTATTAGTTTATTGTATATATATATATATATATATATATATATATATATATATATATAATTATAAACAAAGCTTGCTCTTATGTCTTAGATTGAAGAAATAGGGGGAGATAAGCATTCATATCTGCAGTGGTAGATGATTCTGCCTAACTAACAGTATATGCTTGAGTGGGTGAATGGGGAAAAAAATAAAATAAAATAAAATAAATGCTTCTCAAAATGAGCCTTCAGCAAGCTTATAGTCTCCAAGGGGGAGACATCTTCCAATAGGGAGGGAAACTCACTAACACATAACTCCTGGTCATATACCGATATTTCGAAACCTGGTTGTTTCTCCTCAGTGACCGTGGAAAGTGGTAATTTGACTCCTCTGCCTTTTCAGTTTTAAGAAGAATGCAAACCCAGAAAAGGCTGGTGTGCAATACCGTAGTATGTTTGTTGAGTTTTCAAGAAACCAACCAAAGGTGCCACCTAAGAAGCAAAAGAAAATGATGAAAGAGCAAAACAAGCTACATTTTCTAGTGAAAAGTAGAAATTATAAAAAGATATCCTCTTAAGACACAAGTGCTGAGGGCCAGTTCTTGGAATGAATCCGCAAGGGACGAAAATACAACAAACTAATAAATTCCAAAGAAAAGTATCGAGCACCGTTCCAGCAACTTACAGAGCAGCTTGGTGTTGCAATGACTGCAAGAAATATTGAATTATAAACAAAGCTTGCTCTTATATCTTAGATTGAAGAAATAGGGGGAGATAAGCATTCATATCTGCAGTGGTAGATGATTCTGCCTAACTAACAGTATATGCTTGAGTGGGTGAATGGGGGGAAAAAAGGCTCATTTTGAGAAGCATTTATTTTATTTTATTTTATTTTTTTCCCCATTCACCCACTCAAGCATATACTGTTAGTTAGGCAGAATCATCTACCACTGCAGATATGAATGCTTATCTCCCCCTATTTCTTCAGTCTAAGACATAAGAGCAAGCTTTGTTTATAATTCAATATTTCTTGCAGTCATTGCAACACCAAGCTGCTCTGTAAGTTGCTGGAACGGTGCTCGGTACTTTTTTCTTTGGAATTTATTAGTTTGTTGTATGTATATATATATATCATATATATATGTGTGTGTGTGTGTGTGCATGTGTGTGTACAGGGTGAAAGAAATTAAAATTTTATGAGGAAAAAAAGTGGGCTTTACAATATATAAGGTGGCTTTTCACTTTTTTTATTTTATTTTTATTTTTATTTTTTAACAGCATTAGTACTATATTAGGTGAAGCAATATAGGCGATTAAATTTTGAAATCCTTAGGTTTGAAATGAAGACTTCCCAAAGGAGAAAAGGCAATGTTCCTGAATGAGTCAAAGCAATGCCCCAAAGTGGACACATTCATTGAAAGGTGAGATGATTGAGCCCATATATATGTGCATGTGTTCGTGCACTTTTTTTCAATCATCAGTTTTAGATGTTGACTTGCTGTTTACACTGGTCCAGTCATGCAGGCAGTGGTTTCATAAATCTTCACTGGTTTTGTTTGAGTTTTAGTAGTATTGGGTCTGGCATCATAATCTTAAATGTTGTATGTTTACATGATTATGTTCATGTGTGTGTTTACATGTGAGTGTGTGTGTGTGTGTGTGTGTGTGTGTGTGTGTGTGCGTGTGTGTGTGTGTGTGTGTGTGTGTGTGTGTGTGTGTGTGTGTGTGTGTGTGTGTGTGCACATGCTTTTGAACCATTGATACAGGATACTCTGGATGATAGAGTTCATCGTCTAACAGAACTGAACAAGAAGGACACTATCATCCGCCTAAAGGGAGACAGATTTCGTCGCTATGTTGAGGCTGGTCCTCGCAACTACTCCATCATAATCATGTTGACAGCGTCACAGTCTGAGCGAAAGTGCCCTGTGTGCAAGTAAGTGGTCACTGGGATTGAGTTCTTGGTTTCTGTATTGCTGAGACTAATAGTCCATGTTTAACTAATGAATATTAAGGTACAGAGAGGGAGTGGGGAAGTTATGGGCCCTCACCACTCTCCACCACTACTCAAGCCTGACTGGAATCTAACAGCATTTTCAAGAATGCATTTCCATTGAAGACAAATATAGAAGGAGGGGGGTGGGGTGGGGTGGAGGTTGTCATAAAAAACATCATAGATACATATTGTAGACTTATGTGCATGAAAAAGTCATTACTTATGCCCCATTATGATTTGGAAGCTTGTCATTTGTGTCATATATTCAACATTCTGAATTGCAAGCTTGTAATTAGAATGTTTTTATTTAATCTGCAAGGAAAATTGTGTGTGTGTGAATGTTTCTGTTTTAAAAACAGTAATGTATACAGCAATGGAAATGCATATATGACAGTGACAATGTTACAGAGAAGCCGAAGGAGAGTATCAGATTGTAGCCAATTCATGGTGTTCCTCGAAAGAATATTCCAACCACATGTTTTTCACCTTGGCGGATGTGGATGAAGCTCCTGATGTCTATCAGCATGTGAGTGTGTTCTGCTCAAAACTGTGCGCTCAAGATAGCATGTTAGGAAGATGTATGACAAGAACTTGGAGTGTCAAGGCCTGGCAGATTGTGTTTATTTGTCTGCTTGTTGTACCAAGATCGGCATTACACCCACACCACTTCCCAGTTTCCAGGTTCTCAACCTGACTTGGATTCCTGTTGTCCAAGATCCAAAGCCATTTCTTCACAAAATGATTTTCCCATAAGTATTTTGATACCTGACAACACACATTAGATGTTCTGTCTGTCCTTGCCAGATTGTGTGTGTGGTGTGTGTTTGTGTGGTGTGTGCGTGCAAGCATGCATACGTGGGGGGGTGGGGGGGGGGGGGGGGGGGGGGGGGCATGTCACTATGTGTGAGAAGGCACAGAAGATTTAAGTGGAGTTTTTGGCTTATTCGTTTTTCTTTTTAAAGGAAAGCTGTAATGGAGTTGTAATTGTTAATGTGAATGGTATAATTAAAGTGATTTAGAATGAAGTTGATTCTGACTTTGAATTGATAAAAGTGTTGACTGCAGAGCTGTATTGTGATTTGCAAATAAACTTAACAGGTGTATGCATGTAAATGTGGGTATATTTGTTTGCATGCTTCTGCATGAGAATGTGTTTGGATACATTTGCATGGTTTGCAGTTGAGACTGAATATGGCTCCAGTGTTTTACATTACCCATCTAAAGGCAAGCCAAAGAAGTCAGATGTCATGGAAATCCATAGGTATGATTAGCATCATAACTTCAGTGTCTGTGTTCATGACTTGCATCTTAATGTGGCGCTTTTGCTTTTCAGTTTGTTTGTTGTAGTTATTTGTTGGGGGTGGGGAATGTGCTTTCATGTGCAGAGTGTAGGTTTGTGTGAGGAGCATTGAGTGTCTGTGCGTGCATTTTTCTTTTCTTATCTTTTCTTTTCTTTTTTAATATTAAGCATCAGACACACTAATCACATCATCACCAGTCAACAAGAACGTCAAAGTATCAGGCAGCACATACGACTGTATGAAGATCTGCTGACATCAGTCAGGAAAAGGAACCTACATTGGTATGGTCATGTGACAAAATCCAGTGGCCTTGCTAAAACAATCTTCCAGTGAGCCATGTGACAAGATCCAGTGGCCTTGTTAAAACAGTCTTACAGTGAAGTGTTGAAGGAGGGAGGCAGATGGGGAAAACAGAAAAGGTGATGGACTGACAACATGGCAGAGTGGACAGGGAAAACATTTGCAGGGACCCATGCCTTGGCATATAAACGATGGACGTAGAGGAACTTGGTGAAGTGTTCTTCAAAGTGGTGACCCAGTGGAGTTAAGGGAGAAAAAGAGATGACGCTTTTATCAACATAATAGCCAAGGAAGCAACAGGCACTGGAAATGCATGACTTCTGCTTGGACCTTTTTACCTGCTGCAGGAGCAAAGCCTGTGAAGGCAGCAGACACAGTGGAAATTCTTAGACACCAACTTGGACCTTTACCTCCAAGAGGATTAAAGTCAATAAAGATAGTTCATATTGTGAAAAATCTATTGGTAACTTTACCCCCTATAGGAACAAAATCAAGAAAGGTAGAAGACTTTGTGGAAATCATACAGCTTGGCCCTTCACCCCCTGCAGGAGTGAAGTCCATGAAGACAGCAAACTCTGTGGAAGTACTAGATACAGTACTAGATACAGTTTAGACCTTTACTTACAGCAAAAGCAAAGTCAGCAAAAATGGAAATCTTTAGATACAAATTGGACCTTTAGCAGCAGCAAATTCAATGAAGACAAAAGAATCTGTGGAGCTGTATAGTCACAACTTGGACCTACTTTACCTCTAGATCCTACAGGAGCAAAATTCAACAATGGCGGTAGATTCTGTGGAAGTCTGTTGTCTAGTGTAGATGTTAATTGGGCCTTTACTTCCACCAAGAGCAAAATGGACAAAGGCAGCAGACTGTGGAAGTCTCTAGATACGCCTTGAATCTTTACCTTCTGCAGCAGCAAAATCAGCAAAGACAATAAACTATGTGGAAGTCAATAAACAACTTGCACCTTTACCTTCTGCAGAACCAGAGTTAACCAAGACAGCAGAATCTGTGGATACAGCTTGGAGCGAAGCCAACAAAGGCAGTGGATACTGCAGAAATCTTTATATACAACCTGGACCTCTTACAAAAATGAAAATCAAGAAGGCAGCAGACACTCTAGAAATTGACCTTATTATCTCTTGGAAGAGCGTATACAGTTTGCAACTGCATTCCACTGCATTGTATGTTGAGCAGTTTTGATATTATTTTTTTTTGGTGTGTGTGGTTGGTTATTTTCATGTTGATCTGCAAATAATCACCTTTGCTTTTCGAATGGCCATTCAACAACAACAAAAAATTGTCCATTACACATACTGTCCTCACACATGTGCACACATATGTGCATTGGTTCACGCACATGTTGATACACACACACACACACACACACACACACACACACACACACACACACACACACACACACACACACACACTCACTCACTCACTCACTCACTCACTCTTTCTCTCTAATTCTCTTTCTCTCTGTCTCACAATCTCTGTCTCTCTTTCTGTCTCTCTATCTCTATTTCTCTCTCATTGTCTCTCTCTGTCTTTCTTTCTCTCTCCCTCCTTCGCTCTCTCTCTTTCTCTCCCACACATATGAATAGCAACAGTATTGTTGCAGACTATGTCAGCTAAGCACTCCAGGTCTGACCAGCTCTTTGGGTTCATGCATAGATCAGGCATCTGCTGAAACCCATCCATTAGCCCTCTTCCCCAGGCTTTCCTTGTTTGTATACGTTTATATATGTTTATTTGTTTATCCCTAAGCGCTGTGGTCTTGTGGTTTAACAGATGCAGTGTGGTGTGTACAGAAAAGAGTGTACGCAAGGATATCTTCTACATGAAGCTGAAAATGAAATTAAGTTGTCTGCACACCTTCATTTAACCCTTTCCTTGCCACAATAGCCAAACAACTATTTGCACTAAAAATGTCACAATAACCATTTGGCACCATGAGCATGCTGTGATTCAGTTGTGTCTGTATTTTCTGTTTAGATTTCAACGCATGTCTGATTAGTACGTGGAATAAATTTGTGTTGTATCTTTGTCAGGATGTTGTCTAAATGATAAGAATTTGTTTAGTGGTCCAAAAGTTACAGGATTGTAAATCTGGTACCCCACTGTATCTTTGCTGCCTGCACAGATAGTGTTTAGCTACTTGCAGCTTTGGGATAGCTGGCAATGAAAGGATTAAGCTGTTCCTCTCTTCCTCTCTTTTTTTTTCCAATTCTTTCTTGCCACCAGGTGTTCTTTCATGATTCAGTTTCATTGATCTTCCACTGCATTGCATCCTTAAACTTTCCATTATGGATTCTGTCTCTTCACCAAGACCAGCTGGACTGGTCTTTGTCAGTGGTGGTGGTGTTTTATATGTGCAACAAATGACGTTTACAAGCACAAGTCCCTGCAAGAGCGTGCAGGTGTGTGTGTGTGTGTGTGTGTGTGTGTGTGTGTGTGTGTGTGTGTGTGTTTGTGTTACTTGCATGCCTGATCTTGACTGGGACAGATATAGTGAACTCCACAGACTGGTTTTTCTTTTTTTGGGTTTTGTTTTTAGCATTCATAACGGCAGTCTTGTAGGTACAGTTTGAGACAAGGAGAGTCATTTATATCATGCATAATGTACATAATCTGTTAAGCACACATCTTTCAGTTGATGTACTAATGCATACAAATTTTTATGCACACACACACACACACACTCACACACACACACACACACACACACACACACACACACACACACACACACACACACACACACACACCTACATGTGAGTACTTACTCTGGCTTACATCAGCATTACTTAACAGTAACTGCAGCAATAATAAAACAAACGATGAAAATTGATAAGAACCAATTCTAAGGCAAATACTGTTTCTTCTCATCTGAATTTTACACTTCATGAAAGAAATGAAACAAAAAATAAAATGCTTTCTTTTTTAATTTTTTTTCTTTCATTTTTTTTGTTCTCCCCTTCTTTTTTCAGATATGGATTTGCTGCTGAGCAAATAGCCCGATTTGTCGCAGAGAGGACTCAAATACTGGTAAATGCATATGAATTTTTATTGCCATGTGGAAAGATTCTTCAACATAGGTGGAATAACTTATGTGTTTATTTTGTTTTGAATAATAATAAAGATGACGTGTTTCAGATCATTATTTGCATACTTTGTTGATGATGTGTTTCAGATCATTATTTGCATGCTTTGTTGTTGTTGTTGTTTAACTGTTTGTAGATTAATTGTTTGCTTCAGTGCTGGGGAATATCATTCATTGTCCTTATTTTCGATTAAATCAAAATTAACTTTAGCCGCCCCCGCACCCCCTTTTTATGTTTTTTTCTTTTCTTTTCTTTCTTTCTGCGTACGCAGGCTGATACTCCTGCGGACACTCCCTGTATAGCCAGGCAGTGGAGTTTTTTTTTTTTTTTTTTTTTTCTATTGCTACCATGTTTTTTCTTTGCTTTTGTAGTTGTTGTTATATCTGAATTCTTCTTTCTGCTTGTACCCCAATCAGATCTTGTTTTTTTTAAACATCTTTTCTTGTTATCTTTATCTATGTCTGAAGGTGATATTCGGTGCATCACTGCATGCACACACACACACACACACACACACACACACACACGCACATGCACACACTCATGCATGCTTGCATACACACCTCCCCTTCCCCTCTCTTCCCGAGTTCACCCATTTCTTTTTGTTTGTTTAAAATACCTCTCCATAACCTTAAAATCGGACTTGAATTGCCATTTTATGTGAGGCATTTTGGACAGTATATTATGATCACATAATATAGAGATGTACAGCATTGCTTTCTTTTTTCAGTAAATTTTTTTTTTTTTTTTTGGGGGGGGGGGGGGGGTGTCGAAATTCATAGAGAAAGATGGGAAGTCCCAAAGGCATCTCTCAGCTTATGCTCATTATCCGAAGAACCATCAACATCAGTATGATGATGGTGAACATTATACTAAAGAAAAATTGGTTTGAGTATATACCTGAAAATATCGAAAAGAAGAAGAACTAATCAAAGGGCTTGTGGGTTTAGGAAGGGTAACACGTGATTTTCTGTTATAAGCATAGATTATTGCATTGTTATATTTACTGATATGATCTTACCAGTGTATGGATTTGAGGTGTCATGAATTCTCTGAACTGATCACTGTGGTCTTTTGGGCAATAAGCAACATGAATGAATATGTCTGTGTTTTCTGTGATGAAATATTTAATGGACTCTTTCTCAAAGCATATATTTAGACAAATAGGATTTTAGGTATTAAAGCAGTAGGACTATGTCTTTTCAGATGAACGTTATAAAATTCAGAGTAATGGCTGTCACACATTGATGTTTTCTGTATGTATCATTGGCATTTGGGCTGTAGTATTATGCTTCACTCATAACATTGTGCTCAGCATTAGGTACCACCGTCGAAATGCACAGCAAGCCATGAAACCTTTTGTTTCTCGTTAATCTAAAACAAATTTTAATGGTATTAGAATTTGATTTATATTTTTTAAAAACATCAAATACCAAACTCTGTCAGAGGTCTAATACTGAAATAAACAAAACTCGCAAATTCCAAAATTTGCTACATTAGTAACGATTGTGCAACCATGCACAGTGCCTGTATAGAGGGAAAGACAGGTTCCTCCGATACACATGGGGAAAGAGCATGTTACAGACTTGGTAAAGTGCACATTTTTAAGGATTCCATTTTTTTAAGGACCAAGAATTCCCATGACATTTTTGGTAAGACTCTGTTTATGCCCCTGTCAGAAATATTGTCCATGACAGAAAGATTGTGATTGCTTTCATTATTGTTATTTGGCTTCCTGGTAGTTGCAAATGTCCATTATCTACGTCATTGTCCTTGATCATTAAGATACATTCCTGATAAGGTCAGTTGAATTTGGTTTGTCTATAAACAAGACCAAAACTTGCCATTGGAATATGACCTGAAATGAAAACTGAGAATCAGAATGCTGAAGACTCACGTGTGGTTGCATTTTACTTCCCCGTCTCCCAGCGGGAAGGTCATTACAAAGGACAATGTATAGAAAGATGCAAACAAGCTGGCATGTGTTGTTTTACAAAGGCATTATCAGTGGTGTACGCATGTTGTTATATAAAGGAAAATCAGTGGTGTTTGTACACTGTTTTACAAAGGCAAACGAGCTGCTTTACAAAAACAAATCAGCAGTGTTTGTGCATTGCTCAGAAGACAAACCAGATGTGTGAATCTCTTAGCTTTACAAAGATGAATCAGTAGTGTGATTATTGTGATTTACAAGACTAATCACTCGTGTGCATCTTTTCTTTTGCAAAGACAAATCACTTGTGTGCATCATTTTTGCAAAGACAAATCAGTAGTATGCATATGTTAATCTACAAGACAGATCACTTGTGTGCATCATTTCTTTACAAAAGACAAATCAATAATATGCGTGTGTTGCTTTACAGGACAAATCACTTGTGTGCATTGTTTTTTTTCAAAGAGAAATCAGTTGTGTGTATGCGTTACTGTGCTGTGGCTAATCAATAGGCAGTTGCTCTTTAAAGGCAAATCAGTAGTGTGCATGTGTTACTTTGTACAAAAGCAAACCAGTAGTGTGCATTCATTGCTGTACAAAGGCAAATCAATAATCTGTATGCATTTGTTTTGCAAAAACAAATGAAAAGTGTGCAGGTGTTTCTTCACAGAGGCAAATCAGTAATGTGGGTGTATTGCTGTACAAAAGCAAATCCATGATGCACATCTATTTTTGTACAAAAACAAGTGCACACACATGCATACACGCACATGCATGCACGCACGCACACATACATACACACACACACACGCACGCACACACGCATGCACGCACACACGCACACGCGCACACACACACACACACACACACACACACACACACACACACACACACACAGAACATAGACAGCCTGCCAGATAGACAGAGCTACATGCACATCTATACAACAGATAACCAACCAATTGTCAACGAGCCACATACAATGATTATCAAAACAGATTCCCTTTCAGACGCCAAAGAAAACATTATATGGAAATAATTATATTCATTGTAATGTAAAGATCTTTCAGCCACTTTTTCCTCTAGTAAGGACAAAGCACTTAACATGTTTTGAAAACTACAAAAGATACAATAATGAGTTTACGAAAGAAAGAAGAAATGAACAGTGAAATAAGTCACCAAAAAGAGGTACTTAATGCACATGGATGTCATAACAGTCCCCATCCAAAAGAGAAGCAATTTTTTTTTGTTCAAGTTGATGTTTGTTATGATTTTTCATTGTGCAGATCCGCATTGCGCGACCACCCAATTACACAAGCACGCTGGCCCTGGGGCTGTTGCTGTCTGTGGTGGCAGCTCTGATATATGTCAAACGTGATAGTCTGAAACTTTTCTTTGACCCTACAGGCTGGGCAGTGTCTGTTCTGGTAAGTCGCATTTACATCCTGCCTTGCTGTAATTTGGTCAGCGTTGTTTTTTCTTTCCTAGTTCTAGTTAGGCAGTTCGTGAGGCTTGATCAGAGAGGTAGACGGTGTTGACAGTTTAAAGCATAGCAACTTTGCTTCTTTACCAAAGAAAGCAATGATAAAAAAGAAAATGGGGATTAATTGAATTTATAACATTGGCAGACAGGCAGGTAAAACTGACCTTTGGAATGGATGTGTATTATATATGCATGTAAATTGTGTGTGTATGTATGTATGTGTGTGAGGTGTGTGTGTGTGTGTGTGTGTGTGTGTGTGTGTGTGTGTGTGTGTGTGTGTGTGTGTGTGCACTTGTGTGTGTGGGTGTGGTTTAAATGCATAGGTGAAAATTTTTAGAACAGATATAGTTTCTGTGAGTTTGAAAACGGAAAAAAAGCCGGAAACCAATGCAAGGATTTGGGTGCAGATGTCAGTAGTTTGGGTACAAGCATGTGTGCTATGCTCATGCATACCTGTGCATACTTACTAATGTGTTCATGTGTATTCAGGAATGTGTTATTTGACACATGTATTGTTGTGTGCTGACAGATGATGATTTTTGCCATGACGTCAGGCCAGATGTGGAACCACATCCTGGGACCACCACTTATGCACAAAGACCCAAGAACAGGCGAGAAGGTAAGGTTTGTTAATCAGCATTGAAAGTTGGGATGATTATTATGGATCAGTGTTGCGACAGCTGGTCACAGAACATTGAAAGATAAGCTGTAGGGTAGATCTTATTGTCGCTTTTCAGCAGCACGTTTTCATTTAATTTTTTTTTTTTTTTAAAGACCAACGATATTTTGATACACAGAAGTTAAATGGTTTGATGCTGACATCTAGTATATGCCCATTACTAAAGGAGCGTATTTTGTCCATTTGTTCTTTAGCTTGATCTTGGAGGCTAGTTACGAAACCATGTCTGATGGTTTGCTTGTTTGTTTGTCAACAAGATACCACACAGAGTAGTGAACTGTTTGTATGAAACTTGGTGTCAACAAGATACCACACAGAGTAGTGAACTGTTTGCATGAAACTTGGTGTCAACAAGATACCACACAGAGTAGTGAACTGTTTGTATGAAACTTGGTGTCAACAAGATACCACACAGAGTAGTGAACTGTTTGCATGAAACTTGGTGTCAACAAGATACCACACAGAGTAGTGAACTGTTTGTATGAAACTTGGTGTCAACAAGATACCACACAGAGTAGTGAACTGTTTGTATGAAACTTGGTGTCAACAAGATACCACACAGAGTAGTGAACTGTTTGTGTGAAACTTGGTGTCAACAAGATACCACACAGAGTAGTGAACTGTTTGTGTGAAACTTGGTGTCAACAAGATACCACACAGAGTAGTGAACTGTTTGTATGAAACTTGGTGTCAACAAGATACCACACAGAGTAGTGAACTGTTTGTATGAAACTTGGTGTCAACAAGATACCACACAGAGTAGTGAACTGTTTGTATGAAACTTGGTGTCAACAAGATACCACACAGAGTAGTGAACTGTTTGTATGAAACTTGGTGTCAACAAGATACCACACAGAATAGTGAACTGTTTGTATGAAACTTGGTGTCAACAAGATACCACACAGAGTAGTGAACTGTTTGTATGAAACTTGGTGTCAACAAGATACCACACAGAGTAGTGAACTGTTTGTATGAAACTTGGTGTCAACAAGATACCACACAGAGTAGTGAACTTTTGTATGAAACTTGGTGTCAGCAAGATACCACACAGAGTAGTGAACTGTTTGCATGAAACTTGGTGTCAACAAGATACCACACAGAGTAGTGAACTGTTTGTGTGAAACTTGGTGTCAACAAGATACCACACAGAGTAGTGAACTGTTTGTATGAAACTTGGTGTCAACAAGATACCACACAGAGTAGTGAACTGTTTGTATGAAACTTGGTGTCAACAAGATACCACACAGAGTAGTGAACTGTTTGTGTGAAACTTGGTGTCAACAAGATACCACACAGAGTAGTGAACTGTTTGTATGAAACTTGGTGTCAACAAGATACCACACAGAGTAGTGAACTGTTTGTGTGAAACTTGGTGTCAACAAGATACCACACAGAGTAGTGAACTGTTTGTATTAAACTTGGTGTCAACACGATACCACACAGAGTAGTGAACTGTTTGTATGAAACTTGGTGTCAACAAGATACCACACAGAGTAGTGAACTGTTTGTGTGAAACTTGGTGTCAACAAGATACCACACAGAGTAGTGAACTATTTGTATTAAACTTGGTGTCAACAAGATACCACACAGAATAGTGAACTGTTTGTATGAAACTTGGTGTCAACAAGATACCACACAGAGTAGTGAACTGTTTGTATGAAACTTGGTGTCAACAAGATACCACACACAGAGTAGTGAACTGTTTGTATGAAACTTGGTGTCAACAAGATACCACACAGAGTAGTGAACTATTTGTATGAAACATGGTGAGACATTGATATGTGGCTCAAGGAAAACCTGTTAATGCTTTCATGATGGACACAGTTTGACCAGTTATGTCCAGTGGTAACTTTTTTTTTTAATTTCACTCCTCTTCATACAAATGTATAAGTGTATCATTACATTTCAGTGCAATAGATAAGACATGAACATTTCCCTCAGTATGTTTTGAAATACTTTATAGCTCATACAAAAACACTGTTATGACGTTGAAAAAAAAAAAGAAAGAAATTTTCAGTGCTCAGCATGCAAAGTTTCTGACATTCTTTCTTCTAAGCTCTTTCTGTCAAAGATACAATCTCTCATTGTCAGGATATGGCATTTTACATTTGCTTACTCCTAAAAATGACACATGATTTCATCTACTAATTTGCTGATGGAAAAAGGAGAAAAAATTTTTTGTCAGACTGCCATCACTTACACACGGCACAACTGCCTTGTGATCACTTACGCACAGCATGCTGCGAAAAAGTTAAAGTTTGGTGTGGATATGTAATGCTGATTTAAAGGGCAGATCCAGTATCCATTCAGCAAAATGACCCAGAAACTACTGGGCCAGTTTACATTTTATTCTGTGGAATGATGGAATGTGGTCCAAGAATGAACTCATTGAAGTTGTTGCAGATCAGGATTGGTAGGTGAATCCAGGATCTGTTTAACTTGGTAGAGGTCTGTGATCTTCCTAGTGCTGTAATTTAGTGTTGTGTGTCGAGTGATGATCATTTCCTCACTGTGGAATTGTTAGCACTCTGGACCCCGGTTACTTTCACTTGGAAAACAGAGCACATCACAAATCCTCATGATCATCATCATTACGGACAAACAGGTCTTTCACCCAAAATGTTATTCATGTGTGAGGAAGATTAATCAGGTGGACATTAAAAACTGAAGCCTGAAATCTGAAGTGGTGGTTGCAGTAAAACTGAGAAAAAAAATGCTTTCACTGTGACCACAGGATAGTTATCAAATGTTTTTCAGCGATGTTTTTGTGACAAAGTGCAGTTGTAGTGTGTAGGTTAATGAAAAAACAAAAACAAAGACATTGTAATCCTTCTTTTCCATACCTGTATAAAGCAAAACATTATTGTTTCCTCACACAAAATCTCTGCGTTATCTATAATCGTCATCTTAAACTAATGTTTTAACTGAGCAAAAATTAATTGCTCTGTATCTGACTTTAGTACAACTGATTCTGATAATCTAGATACAATTTTGTTTTAGATTTTTTCTGGACAGTCTAAAATTGAGTTTTCCTCTTTTTTATTTTTTATTTTTTTTAAGGATCTCGGGTGAGGTGAGAGATAGGTCTGCTCTTCCTTTGTGACAATTTAGGCGAGGAAATTCTGGTTGGAATACGTTTGTTATAGCATTTATGTTTGTGTGCAGCAGTACATTTTGTGTCAAAGCTGTATATGTTTGTGTGCAGCAATACATTTATGCATTAAAACAGTGCATGTTTGTGTGCAGCATTATATTTATGCAGACTTCCAGGGCCAATTTGTTATGGAGTCCTACATTGTCATCTTCCTCCATATCCTTGAATTTGTTTCTTCAGATTACGTAACACTTTCAAGGTCATGAATAATGTATATGAACATTGTTGACCATGTTTTGTAGATTTTGTATTGAATCTGTCATGAATTTGTTTTCATCTGCTTTGAGTGTATATTTGTGTTTTTGCATTTTTATTGGTCTTTTGCTTTGTCCATTACTTGATGGTTATTTTAGTAGTTTGATTGGATTGGTTGTTTTTGATTCTTGTTTTGTAGATTGATTCTGTGATCTGAGTGTAAGATTATTTGGCCCTTGACCAAGATCACAGGTTGCCATAGTTGTTGGATTCATCCTCCTTAATGAGGCATGCTTCTTGAAGCGTGACCAAACCACAAAGAGAAGTGAGTAAATATGAGCAGGAACTTATCATTGACAGCATATTGTAACTTAAAAGCTTATTACAAAATGTAAGAGGACAAGTCCACCTCTTCAGCAGAGTATGTCTTCAACTTATGCAGTAAATTGTTAAAGCATGTTCATAACTCATTGTGAAAATTATTGAAGCACACCTATACATGCACAAAATCACATAAAAACAGCTGTGATTTTATTTATTAATATAGAGGTCTGAGTTAATACAGCTGTGATTTATCTGTTAATTTATGTATCTTAATTAATGTTTTAATCTTGGTGATTTTGTAGCCTGATTCATGAATGTGGTTCAGTGAAATGAAAAAAAAACATTGCATGAAATAATTCTTTATTTCAGTTGTGGCCCTTTCTGGCCTTGGGATCGTTGGTGTTTTCTTCTTTCTGCTACTGTGCGTGTTCAAAATCAAGCATATAGGATACCCATACAGGTAATGTAATGTTTAGAGAACAAAAAGTATCGGTGTACCTAAGTACAGTCATTTGAACTTTAGCACAAGTCTTTTCAAAACCAATTGATGTAAATGATGTTTAGGTTTCCTTAGCAAAGTAATATAAATAAATGCATGGTTATAGAACAGCTATTTCAGTTGCTTTTTGCACATGTAACCTCTATACATTTTGAAGTGTGTGTGTGCGTGCGCACGTGTGTGTGTGTGTGTGTGCGTACATGTGTGTGTGTGTGTGTGAAAATCATTTGTGATTGTTTGGAGAGAAAAAATGTAACACTTTGTGGTCAACTTTAAAGCAACAAATAAGCAGTTCTTAATTTTTGCAGATGATCAGGTTTTTATGGAGCAAAAGTTGATACAATAGTTTCCTGATGATGAACCCAACATATGATTCCTTGCTCACAGACATGGCTGCCACATGTTCAGTGTTGAACTTTTTAACAAAACCTACTACCTTTTCACTTTAGGTTCTAAGAAATACAGTCATACTGAAGAAAGACTTTATTGTTTTAATGTATGGAAAAAATATTTTCTTTATTGTACAGACGATTGTGTTTTTTTAGTACAAGAAAGTTCAAGCTGACTTTGAAGATCAGGCCCAGGCATATCTGGAATTTCCTGCCTTGCTGTAATGTCTGTCCGGAAAGCCTAGGCCTTTAGCATGAATTAATAAATAGCACAATGTTTATGAATTGTTCAGACGTAGATTAATGAGGACAAGTTTTTTTGTGCATGATATGCTTGTGTGTTTGTGTGTGTAATTTGTGAGTGTGTGTGTGTGTGTGTTATTTTGAATGTAATTGTTAGGTATAATATAGATTTACAAGTGCGCATTTAAAAGAATATCTATATGTGTTTGTTTTACAGAAGTTTCCTTGTTTTGCTGCTGTTCTACATATCCAGATGTACCAAACTTTTCGTCTCAGAATTTATCAGTTGTTCTGTTTCACATTAAGACCTCAAAACGCACTCTGGAAATCTATCTGAATGTATATGGTTCTCAGAGTTATTGTACAGTAGAATCCGGTTATAAGAAAGTGCAGGGGAAATTTTTTTTTGTTTCTTATAGCCGAGTTTTCTCGTATCCGAGTCCTCGGTTATAAAAAATTCCTTGGAATATATCTTTCTTATAACCGAGGCCTCGGTTATAAGAAAATTCTTTGAAATATTTTCCTTATACCCGAGGCCTCGGTTATAAGAAAGTTCTTTGGAATATTTTTCTGATAACTGAAGTTTATAATTGACCCCAGTGAAGCGCCTTTCTTCTGTACCAGTGAGCTTGTTCGCTTTTATGTGTTCGGCTGCATATACATGCACCCTCTGGTCGATTTCTGTAGTAAAATCGTCTGTATTAATACATAACTACATTGAGTCTATTTTCGTTGATAAGAAATGTTTGCATAATGTCCCTTCAAGTAAAGAACATGAGAAGGCCCGTTTAAATCTGATATCCATGTATGTATCAGAGGTGTTCAAGTTTTCAGTGCCCATGCAATCGTATTACAATATGTACTGTCCATACAGGCCCACGGAGAGACAGACAGACAGACAGACAGGGGGTGGGGTGGGGGTGGTGGGGGTCAGAGATGGAAAGGAAAGAGGTGTTAAAACAATTCCTTTCATCATCAGTTCGTTTTGCTTGCCTGGCCTGCCTCCCTGTGTTCTATCGTTCTCTTCCATGAGCACAGTCATTAACAGCTCATCCGTCATACCCGAAACTTCATTGTTTTCAGGCAGCCTCCACCAGACTGACCACTGTATAAAAGGCTTAGCAATTAGATCTCTCTCTCTCTCTCTCTCTCTCTCATGCACACACACACACACACACACACACACCACACACACACACACACACACACACACACGTAACACACGCACGCGCAGCGCGCGACACGTACTAAAGGAGAAATAAACAGTTGAAATTTTATTGTTATTATGCATGTTATTGTGTATGATGTGTGTGTTTGAGAAAGACTACAGACTGGAACAGACCACTAAACATTCATCTGTTGATCCAAAGAGACTAGTAGTAGTATGCAGTGAGGTGATTATAATGTTAATTGTAATACAAAAAACAACAAAAAAATTCCTTGTAAAAACTAAATTAATACTGACCGACATTAAAGTAATTGATAACAGGATTTAAACATACCTTCATTCTGATCAGCAAAATAGCGTAGATGCGCGCACGGACTTTCGTTGTGTTTGTGTGGGTGTGTGTGTGAGAGAGAGAGAGAGAGAGAGAGAGAGATGTGCATCAAAATTCCAACACTGACAGCAATGAATACACGTGTATTCTTACCTGGCATGCGTGAACCACTGCAAAAGCCGGCTGTCGATGTCTTGATGTTCCGGCCCTCTGTTCCTTTGGTGCCGTGGATCGGTTGCACTGCTGTGAAATTCTTTTAGGTATTTCTCTTTCTGTTTGACGACATTTGAAAGCGTGGACAAGGGAATCTTAAAATCTTCAGCTATTAGTGTCCTCTTCTTTTTTGGGTTGCTTTCCACTGCATCAATTATTTCAATTTTACGTTTAAGGAAAGTGCTTGCCTCGTGGCTTTTTTCTTCTCCGCCATCTTCTCTCCTGTCATAGAAATCCACAGGCACTCTGTAAAAATAAATTCTAAACTATTTGATTGGTCTTGTTGTACTCAAGAATGGAGACAGGAAATTGTGTAAGTTTGCTATTTCTTAATCATGTGCCTGTAGCGTACTTTGCTTTCTGTTATGACGCAGTTTTTTTTCGGCGCGTGTTTTAATATAATTATTGCGTCACCAAGGGACAAGTTACAAAAACAGTACTGTATGCTCAGCTATGCTCTAGACAGTCAGACAATGACAATTCTATTGAACGCTTGTTTGCATATGTCAGCGTTAATCATGAACTACAATTGTGTTTGTGACCTCTGTCATTTATCAGATGTGGGTTTTTTCACATCCTGCATAGCGCCGCCGCCGCCCCTCCCCTCTCTTTCCCCCCACCCCCCCCCCCCCCCCCCCCCCCCCCCCCCCAATCCTTTTTTCCCTCCCCAGTCGCCAGAACTTTCTTGTATCCGAGCAAAACCCTCCCTTGGGGAGAGCAAAACGTGTTTCTAATAGCCGAGTTTTCTTGTAAGCGAGTTTTCTGTATCCGAGTTTTCCTAAGTAAGAAAATAGAACACGCTCGGGCAGGGAAATTTTTTTGCTTTCCAATAACCGAGTTTTCTTGTAACCGAGTTTTTTTATAACCGGATTAGACTGTATTGCTCTTTCAGATTGTACAATAAAAAAAAAAGTGTTGAAATCATTTATCTGCAGGAAAGTTAGGCACAGCAGAAGCAGCATTACTTGGGAACTGCTTGTGCTGTATAGTGCCGCTGTACAAGAATCAACCGCTTGAAAACTTTAAATGATACAAGCAGTGTGAAGAATATTGTACATTGGAAGTTTCATGTTTTGTCTCTGAAAAGAAATAAAATTTGAATAATTCAGAAATTTGGAGGCTCTTAATTATCAGACTTAGTCCATGTTTTTGTGTGTGTGTTTTTTTACATACTTTTGTGTGATGTTTGTTTCATAGTTTGATGGATATTCTTGACCGTGGCTTCTGGTCAGCCATTGTGGCAAGCTGAGGAGTATGTTATCGGAGTTCATCATCGGGCAAAGTTAACGGCTGCAGGTGAGTGACAGGCATTTATATGGATTAGAAGGGCAGGGTTTCAAGAAAAGATGAAAATGGTCAAAGATAAACTTTCTGTCTCTTTTTTCTTTTCACTTGTTTGTTTTGGCAAGTGTTAGTGACTAAATTGTTTTGCACAGGAAGATGAAACGATGAAATATTCAGTCTGATTAATTTTAACCTTCGCCGGACGGTGCTTTTGACTATACACGGAAGATGGTGTAGGTCCATGTGGACCCATGTCCCTCAAAGAGGGAAAATCATGTCCACCCTTCCACAGACGGTGTGGGTCCACACGGACCCACACCGTCCGCGGAGGGGTAAACACAGTTTTCCCTCTTTGCGAGCCATGGTCCACACGGATCCACACCGTCATCAATGACTATATAAAATGTTACCTTTAAAAATTACCTTTTGAAATTTTGACCCATATTTTCGAAATTTTAGGACAAGGAGAGAATTTGTGTGTTTGGAGCATATCTAAAATTTCATTGAAAAATATCTATAAATATACGAGATATTTGCATTTAAAGACCCTTCTGGGTCCACATGGACCCACACCGTCCGGCGAAGGTTAAAAGAAAGAATTTTTTTTTAAACGTGCACACACACACACACACACACACACAGACACACACGCACAGATGGACAGACACAGACACACACACGCACGCATGCACGCATAAAACATCACAGAAACTCATTTCCAGGGTAGCGGCTTAAAAACTTCCCACACTGCAGGAAGGAAATTAGTAATGCAACTACATATAGAGGGCATCCTCACAAGGATCATATCCCATAAGAATTTTTTTCACTAAAAGTAATAACGCAAGATGGGCTAACACATCACCTTACCAAATTTTTTTTGCTCATTAGTCAAATTAGCCAGTAGTCAAAATCTCAACTTTGTATTCTTTTCATCAAAACTTTTAGCATTTGTTAAAACACAAGTGCAGCAAATATTATGCCTTAATTTTTTTTTTTATGAATATAAAATGATTTACTTGCCACCATAGTACAGTGGTTAGCATTCAGAATGCTATTTTGGAGGCGACAAGTTCTAGTCCTGTTAGAAGCAAATATTTGTGGGAATTGTCAGCCTGACCTGGCTCCTTTTCGAAGTTGTTGAGTTTGCTTTGGGCCCTTTTTTTCCAGTGGCGAAAAAGGAATAACACATGTATTTAATCCACTTTAAAGTGGATGCATTTTTGAGTGTTGCTTGACTTTGCTGACCAATATTGCAGGTGTTTGTATCCCTTGGGTCTGAGAATAAGACATAAGAAACTATGTCTTTTAAATGAAATGCATTGTTTGAGGGCACAGATAGATAAAAGTTAACAAATAGAACTCTCTTTTTTTCAATCAACTAACTCACTTTCTTGCAATCACACGCATACAAAATAGCCATGCATGTTCTACGAAGCTTCATCACACACCTGTGTAAAATAAATTCGAATTCATATGACTGAATATGTCATGAAAGAAAGAGTAAAGTGAAGCCCTGTCTTGTGGTCTCATATCATGGTGTCATCCTTAGTTTCTTTTCTTTCTTTCTGCGTACGCAGGCTGATACTCCTGCGGACACTCCCTGTATAGCCAGGCAGTGGAGTTTTGTGTGTATGATCCTTTTTTATCCCGCCATTGTCATCCTTAGTAATCATTGTTAAGACTTTTAAAATTCTATAGCACTTCACTCCCCATTGTCATAGTGACCCATGTTACGATTTCCTCTCCACTTTTGTGTCCAAGTTGTTGGAATTGGCAACTTCATGGGATGTGTAGTGGGATGGACATGGTAATGCCCTCTTAAAGGGGACCCTCATGCTAGCTCGATGATTGGAGAATTATTGTTATTAGTATTTGGCTTAGTAGATGGTGTCCTGCTTACTATGATTACCTGATATGAATTGCTTCCTGAGGAGTGCAGGCACTGAGGTAAAACAAAAATCAGTAAAAGTAAATAAAGGCATCAAATATACTATGTGAGGAGTCCCAGACCTGCATTGATCCCTTTTGATTGTCAGGTTTTTTTTTTACTTAATAATTAAAAAGACATCTGGACATTAAGAATAAGCAGGAACGAAATTTCTATGACAAAAACATGTAACATAACAGTAAAGAAACTGGTTTGTGACAGCCAAGGCTTCATGTTTTTTTCTCTCATGTGTTACATGAATTTCATTGAAAACTTGATTGCCATGAAATCATTAAAATGCAGCTTTACCTATCCTCGTACAAAGTTTTGTTGTTGTTGTTTTCTTTTTTTTAAGACACAGATTTCCTTAAAATCCAAGCACGCTTCAGTTAATCTATGAGCATCCTCTTGAGTGGGTGTATAGATGTGCAACAGTATCCAAGTGTGCAGATTTGATAGATACTGCTTTATTGTCTATTTTTGAAATGTTGCTGATTGCTGTTGTTTTCTTGAACTTTGAAGTCATGTTTGCTCATTCCCATTCTGTCTTTTTTTCCAGCTTTCAGTTAAGGTGACCTTAATCCTCCACACGAATGGATGCCACGATTAATTCATCGAGCAATTTTTCTTCAGTGTTGTCTGTGCAGTACAACATTTACTGTAAGTTTCTGACTAAGGTGAATTTTCTTCTTTGACAAATCTGAGCAGCTCATCTTACCATCCCGAGTAGTCTGATTGAGGCATAGTTTTGGCAAGCAGCTGTACTGTCCAAGCCCTCTCATCCCAAATGCGTGTTCCTGCTGTTTTATGGATCCACTTATTCCAATTATACTGTCAGTCCATTTGTCCTAACAATGCTGATGACCCACTCATTCCATCTCTACTGCCACAGATAAACACTGTGACTGGCACTGACCAATTGTCAGAAAGTTTACAGTATTTGGTAAATCATGGAGTTCAATACATTCATTCACATAATTATAGAAATAACAAATATATGAAAAAAGGCTTAAAGAATACAATCATTGATTCAACCTTTCCCAATATATGTGTGGAACATGGCTATAATGCTGAAAAAAAAGAAACCTTTACTGATGGTTCATATGTCAAAATATAATGCACCCTGAAAGGTCAAAGCTGGCCAGTGAAAACGAAGCTTACAAAAAATTAACAACGGAAAGCATTGTGCTTGAACTGCTATCCCTTCACACTCTATCATGGTCATCTTCAGTGAAGTGCAGAGCAGATACATGTTTTTTGTGTGTGTTCGTGTTTTACTGCAAAAACCACATTTGCACATTTCTGCATAGTTTTCATATTCTTGCCATTAAAAAACAAAACAAAAAAACCTTAATCTGTGATGAATATCTCCGCATGCAAGAGATTTTCAGGAAAATTTCAGAACACCATAATTTGAAATGCCTAGTAACTAATCAAAGATGTTCATTGAATTTGTAGGTCCAGTTCAGTTTGAGTCTTAGTCAACACAGGTCAAAGTGATGATCATACAATATGGACCTATCTGCTTCATTGCAGAAAGTTTTATGCTAAGAGTTCTGAAACAGCCATTTTAAGATTTTCCCTTCAGTCGACATCTCTGTAGTCTTCAACCACCTGCAAGCTCTCCAGATGAGGCTTCAAATAAAGATTTTGCTTGTATTTGAATAGAAAAAAAACAAAAAAAAAACATCGGCCTTAAATCCCATACCTGTAGTTGAAGAGCAGGCCTTTGTGTGCTGGTGGTATGGATCACACTAGCACAGGACACATGCATGCTGGTATCATGTTTAGCCTTCATCCCTGGGGATGGAATGTGGCTATCTTAATGGTGGGTAAAGAAAATGGTCACACACAGTAAAATCTCATCAATGGTGAACTTGGATTTTTAGCTGAAAAATGAAGAACTGTTCAGTGTGCTCTTTTCATCAGTCAGTGAACAGATTGTCAATGTGTTCCAGCTTGGCATGCTCAGATATGACAGTTGCAAGTCCCAGTGTATGAGTTAACGAGTATGTACAAACTGCATGCATCAGTCAACATGTTTTCTTTTGATTTTGACAAATAGCTGCCAAACAGGACCCTCCAAGATGCTTTTCTAATCCAGTGAATGATGTCAGTTGTTAATAGTGATGCTGCCAGTGCCAGTTTCAAAATCCACATCGATTTGTGTGACTTTGAATTTGTGGATCTACAGTCCAAAGCATCTTGTTGATAAAGATTGTTTTTTAATAACAAGGGTTGATATAATTGTCTGAACATTACACAAATTTACATATTTTCCATGGGGATATTTATTGTTTTTAAGCAAGTCATTTGTGAGCAACACAGTAATCTATGTTTTTTTTTTTTTTTTTTTTTTTTTTTTTTCAGTAATCTATGTTTGTAAATATCAGCTGTGCCTTTGAATGAAGTGGGGTTGATGGGAATGTGTATTATGTCATTGAATAAAAATGAAATAGAATATTTATTTAATACTGTTCAAAATCAGAACAGTGCAACTTTTTTGTGTGCCATGGTGCTGTCATTGTAATTCGTGAGGTATTTTATTTGTGTTTCTTTTTAATGTCAAATGCGTTTTGCTCCAGTTAATTTAGCTTTGGTCTAACTGTGAGAGATCATTATTCAGTGTCTGTAAGTTATAGCCCTTTTCCTAATATTTTGTCTTTATATTTGTGTATGTACAAACATGTAATGCAAATATAACAAACATTATTTGTGTTGAAAACAAAGCACTGTGTTTCAGATTTTCAGTCTCATAGTATTATAACAACCAGGACCTAGAATATTATATTTCAACATGGTCCACAGCAAGTAGTGTACTTTACTCTTGGCACAAGTAAATGTGACAGATATTTAAAACTGCCATCCACAGAGGTACTCTAATTTGCCATGATGTATGCAGTCTTGACACGGGTGTTTCAGAGATCATAAAGCTTTATTGGAATCTCAGAAATTTGAAGCAGAATTTTAATACTACTCAAAAATGTAATGGACACCAAATCAAAGATCAGTTCATCTGTTATCCCTGAATCCATCTTTTGGGGTTGTGCATGGATCTTTGTACATGTATGGTATATCAGCAAGAGTAAGTGAAGGAAAACTAGAAAAAACAAGTCATGAGAAAGTGTCAGTGTAGTATCTGTGGGTTTTTTTTTAATCCATTTCAGGCACAAAGCTAAGTATACATGTCTTTGTATAATGTACATATGTATGATTTTATATCTGGACATACTTGTGTTTGGGTTTTTTTTTCTTCCAAGTTCCTTTTATTCTTAACAGACTTTGTTCTCAACTACACAGTCCAGGCATTGTAGGTTTACCCAGTACTTACACATTTTACATAGGTTTTAGTGTGATTTTATTCATATTGCGTTTTTATCCGTATTCAGATATTGCTGATTCTGGTGGACACATGATTGTGAGAGTCAAGACTTCATCCTTCAACAAACAATTAGGTCTAGCTGGACCTTACTCAGTGTGCTGTGGTGTCTGATTATCATTCTTTGAAGTATGGGTCCACCAGGAAACCCGCTTCATTGGAAGTGTGTAGTTCAAGTGGCCCACATAATTCTTTTTTCCCCTTTTAATGCACAGACACTAACATTTGCAGTCATAAAGTAAATCATGTTTTTGAAAGATACTTGAAATTTCTTTAGAACGGTTCAAATAGTTCCAGAGATACAAAGACATTTTTTATGGGTACAAACAAGTTTTAATAGGACATGGAATGCATGATCTGAATTTTGGTCCAGTATTCACATGTTTTGTTTCTGGTTACCTGTAAAGTGTTTTGACCTTGAGTATGCGTGCGACAAATGCTGAAGACACTGATGCCAGTGAAATATTCCAATGAAGTTCATGTTGTTCGTGCATGTTTTTGATTGCTGGTCAGAGTCAAGGAAGTGTTCCATTGAGTCAGATAAATGTAGGTGAAGATCTATATTGCACTCTCAGTATTGGACCTTGAGACATCGTTGGAGTGTCAGATGTCTTTTGTGACCAACATGGACAAATTTTAATTCTGCTTTGTCAGATACAAGCCATAGCATTTCTAATTATATACTGTTCTAAAATTACCAAAATTATCATTAGCGACCAGTATCAACTCCATCACAGATTCTTTTCAGCCCAGGGCTTCTGAAAATGCAAAAAATTGCGTACAGTACGCATTAAAACTCTACGGGACGCGCTGGGTGTCCGTGTATGGGGTCCCCAGGGACCCCTTCAAATTTTGGTGAAGTCAGACATAAAGTGAGAAAAGACTGCCTTCAACATCGTAAGTTGGGTGCCATAACATCGTAGGTCTGCTACTCTTCGGACCGAACCCATCCCTTTTCAAGTTTGAACAGTAACAAAGCGAGTAGGGCAGCCTCCTAACAGCATACGTCGGTCACTTTTGCATGGGTGAAACTTTTCCGTCTATGGACGGAAATCCGTCAAAATGACTTTCAGTCTTGACGGAACTTCCGTCAATTTAAAAAAAAAAAAAAAAACCGATTTATCGGTTCCGATTTTGTGTTCGATCCAAGTTTTCCATCTCATACCGGAAGTAGCTGTTTCTGTGTTTCCGGCATCTTCACAGGCTAACATTGGCGCGTCTGACTGACAACGAAAGTTTGCACGGTGCTCCAGAAATTAAGTTGTCATGGCTTTTTTGAAAGAAGGAGATCCAGTAGCATGCGTCGAGGGCCAAATTAGAAACAAATGGAGATGACAATGGCTAAACGAAACTGATGACGACGGCAATGAATATCGCAAGTGGTGCAAGAAAATAAATGTGGCCGGCACGTGTTTACTGTATCGTTTGTTCAAAAACGATCAGTTACGGAGCGAACGGAAAAAAGAAACTTCGAAGCCATGCTGATCACCCAGAGCATAAGAAAAACATGAAGGCGAGTTAACATTTTTGTATTTGCTGAAGTAATTAGAATCAAATTAAAAAAGTTGATGGGGGGTGGGGGGGGGGGGGGGGGATTGGGGGGGCTAATTATACTTATAGTTGGTATTTTTGGTGGGGTGGGAATAATTTAATGTATATTAGGGGTGGAAATTTTTCCAATTTTTTATTGTTTGGATTTTTTTAAAGAGTAAATTTCCTTTTTTTTTATATTACTTTCAGGTGGGGGGGGGGGGGGGGGGATTCTTAGAATTTTATTATTATGAGTGGGGGTTTTGTTGTTGTCAGTTTTCATTTTGTTTGTTTATTTATTTATTTTTTAGTCCCTTTCCTTAAAAAAAAATGTTTGTTATGATACTTTTTTAGGAAAAGAAAAGGTGGAAAAACAGAAATGACCTGAATCCTCCCTCCACTTTACTTTTTTTTTTTTTTTTAATTTCACCAATTCCCACCTCGGAATGTTTATCACAAGCAGCCAAAAAAAAATGTAGCTACTGTCTCCTCCACGTCTAGCCTATTTCCAGCTGCAGCCCCACCTGTCCACATTTCTACATCTGTATGTCCATCTGTGCCCCGTTATGTTCAGTCTGCTTCTTCAGCTGCTCCATTATCTCCAGACCTGGCTCCAGTAGAAAACGAAAAGCTGGTGCTGCAGACATCGGGCAGTTTTTCAAGCGCCCACTACTGGACTGAAAGACTTTTTTTTTTCTTCATCTTTCCTTTCTTTTTTTTTTTTTTTTTTAGTTTTCTTTACCACTCATTGTTTGACAGGGCAAGAGAATTTCATTAATATATGACTGCTTAATCAAAATCAACTCGTCCTTGCTTTTGTTTGACACCATGGAAAATGATAGAAATGTGGATGACAGCTTTGCACTTTATTGATGGACAATTCTGAAAATGATTGAAAGGATGAATTATACTTCATGTATATGGTGGCTTTTTGACAGTGAGGACAAGAGGAACTGACAAGATAAGAAGGCCACCTTTGTTCATCCATTTTCTATATGTGGTGTGGTTTGCTAGGAAAGACAAAATGTGCTGACAACATGTCAACTTTGATTTCTCCTTATTTAAGATGGTGTGATTCTTTGGACTTAAAAGACAAATGGTGCCGGCAAGAATAAGGCTACTTTGGTTCCTCATTGTGCATCTCAAATGTGTGAGCATGTATATTCTTTTTACACACAGTCTTGATTCAAATAGTAAAGTGACCATTTTAAACAATTTGTGGGGGAAATTTTGTTGATTTTTGGAATGTTTTGATCAGTTCAGATTGGGTGAAAAAAATTTCCCTTTTTGAGTTTTTATATTCTGGTTTATTTCTACACTTTTAGACTTTAACTTTCCTGAGCTTGTACAATAAGCCATGAATATTATTTTTATTCATTTAAATGAATTAATGGAACATAAAGTCTAACAGTAACTCACAAAAGCATGTTACAGTTAAGCTTTTTACTGCAGAAATCATGTTACAATTAAGCTTTTTCTGGTGCAGGAGAGCCAACGAAATTGGCCTAAAAATTTTTAAAAATCAATTTCGCCCGGGGGGCTTCGCCCCCCTGGACCCCCCAACGGGGCGCTGCCCCTGTACCCCGCCGGGGCCTAGGCGGCCCTGGACCCCGGCCTAATTTCAGTCAAATCAAGTTTTGTAGGTTTCACCCATGCTTTTGTCGTCTGCTGAGGCTGACTGACTAAGCTTAACGCTAGGCCACAGCATCGTTTTCAGTTGACCGAATTTTCCTACTTTGAGCCATGTGATGTCACGATGACGCTTTTCATTTTCCCGGCAGGAGAGAGGCATTTCTGCGAAGCCTTTGTTTCCAACATGTCTCTCGAAGCGTTGTTAACGAAATCATCGTCGCAAAAGCGAAAAAGCGTAGCAGAGGGCAAGATCGAGAACGGATACAACTTTTGATGTTTATTTTGTTGTTTTTATTGTGACGATGTGTCTGTGACAATTGCAGTGCGCATGCAGGGATGCAATTTTTTAACGTATATTTTGTTGTTTTTATTGTGGTGTAGGGACCCCTTAATGTTAGCCTGGGACCCCTTAAAAATCTGATGATGGGGTCCCTGGGACCGGAAAGATTTTCACCCCAGCAGAAGCCCTGCAGCCAATTTAAAGCAAGAAGCAAAAAAGAAAACAAAGACATAAATCTGAACCTTTTATGAAAAACAAAAAAATGAAACAAAAAGAAAGTACACTAAAATAAAATGAAAGGTAACATCTTCAAAGAGCACATAAACTCTTGAGATTGAGTTACAGCCCATATTTTTTAATTGCTCCGCAGAAGAGCTTTTCCCACAAATGTGAGAGGCAGCAAGCATCTTCCTTTTCATTGGACTATAAGTTTGCTTCGAAGAAATTCTCCTTCTGACTTCACATGAATACTGTTCATGAAATCTGACAGTGTTGTCTTGAGAGGTGACACAAATCCATCATCAGCTGATGTTAATTGGTGCAGAGCATCGGTGGAAATGGATGTCACATATTTTGGGGGTTCTCTTTTTTTGTTTCTTCAAAGAAATGCAGCATATGCTAAGAGAAAAGTAAACAGGAGAAAAAAATGCTAAGCACTTTTCATCTTGACAGAAATCAGGACATGTTTCTTTTCTCCAAGGGTCTTTTCAATGTCTTGATCTAGATATTCTTCTATCTCTAGCCTCATCTCTGTATTTTTGTTGTTCCGGTGGTGTATGTGGTCTGCTTATCATTGCCTACACATGTGCTGCATTTTATTTGTAAAATGCTACTGGTGCTTGAAATTAAATAACTCTCTTTTTGTTTTCTCGTTATATATATATACAATTCTGTGTTGCCAAAGTCTTAACACACTTTGCTGTGTTATTTTATTATTTGTTGTGATAATGAGAGTTGATTGGTGTGACCTGATATTATTTGTGATAAACTGTTTAATATTATTAAAATATTTGAAAGCACTGAACAGATGAAAATCTGTTATTTTTTAATGTTTATGATAGACCTTTGCTGATGGAAATTTGATCAGAGAAAAGAACATGTCAGTGTGCATGTTCATACATTTTTGGTATTCAAGTAACATGCACACACATACTCTTCCACACAGTTATGCTCCTACACACATACTTGCAATAGAAAGAAACATAAGTGTAATGTAGAGTATTTTTTTTTCTCCAAACACTGGTACACCATTGAATCAAAAGATCAATACAGTTCTGTCTCAAAATTTGTATACTTATGTTACCTCTTTCTATGATGGCCCTTTAAAAAAATGATAGATGTTGAACAGGGACAAAAAAAGAGGACATGGATATCAAATGAACTTACACATGCTACTTTTCCATTATAACTAGATCACAATCTGCTAAAACTCATTGTTTATGCTGGTTTACAATAATTTACCACAATTTTCTGATTAAAGTATGTTTGTTATAAACATGTATGCTCACGCAGATCTGTCCATATACTTTTTGAGTAGGCTAAGATCACTTATGAATAACCGGCATCAATAATATCTAATCATAATCTGTTTGAACTGATAGTGTGCCCAAGATCCCATTTAGGCATGCCGAAATGACAGCAAAAATCAACAATAGGAATTATCTCTACCATCTCTGGATTTCCTGAAACGGTGGCCATCCCAAATTACCAAAACCCTTCCCACTGGCTTACATTCTCCTCAAACAGAAAATTCTGCTGGCAGCAAGCAAGACGATAAATATTGTCATCCGCTGAGACAGGAGACCAAGGCTGACCAATAGCTTCAGACACTTCCCGCCTCAGGTCACTTAGCTGCTCACTACCAGTGGCCACTTTTCCATCAAAGAAGATCTTGTGTTCATAGACCAGGAGGTTGGTGAGGCTCTGGGAATGCACAGTGAGGGCAAGGAGAGCATCACTGGGTATGATGAGGTTCAGGACGACAGAGTGGAGTTTGGCCAGGTGTGCGGCTACATACTGTTGAAAAGACTAAAACTGGATGATGTGGTCACATATGAATAGTTGTAATTCACTTCTGTAAATTTCATACACACATTAAAGAAAAATATACACTGATTCAATCAATGAACCTGGATAAAGGATACAAGTGGTATTTGCATTAAACATGTGTGCCTGTTTGTGTTCCTCATTTCAGACAGTTCCATGATGGTTTTGTGGAGCAGTTTGCATAATGAAAACACTTAAAATGTAGGGGTTTCTTTACCTACATCAGTGTGTGGTTGTTGTTTTTTCCCTGTCATTTTAAATATGCCACTTAACACAGAACATAGTCAGCAAACCCATTTATAAAAGGCAGGTACAGGAGAAATGTAAGAAGCCTTATGTGATTCTTATATCACTTAATTTCTTCTTAAAAGGTAATATGGGCACAAGTGTGACCTATTACAACATAATGTAAATTGCTGCATAAATCATTTTGCACAATATGCTCCATAAGAATACTGACTTCCTACTTAATTAGTTTTTGTAAATGACTATTTTTGTTGTCTCTGAATACATCTTCATTTTCTATCAACTGCAGATCTATTTTTTTACCTCATCAATCTTTGAAAAGATTTTTTAACAGCTGTTAAGAACATTCTCGTTGTATATTCAGCTCTCTTTGAGTCCCAATTTCTCAAAATGGCTGATCACCAATTAACAAACTTCAGAGGTCCATAACTTTGCTGTGAAGAAACCAATGATCATGATTTTTAAAAAAAAGAAGAAGAATTCTGAAGTCTTCATCCACAGTTCAAACTAAAATTAGACATTTTAACATTTAGTCATACCTTTTTGCAGTAATGGGTGACAAATGTTTTCTCAGAAGTTGATTCACTTTTTACACCTTTATCTCAAACAGTTAGTAGCTATAACTTCCAAAGAAAATTCTGTTGTCAGAGTACGTGCTTACTCTTCCTGGTGGAACAATAATTCAAGACAACACAAGCTTCCAGGATGATGACTGATGTCTTGTCTTCCTTCCCATCTTTCAAACGTGAACACAGCTGCACTTGAAAAGAATCGCGCATTTACACTGTAGAGTAGCTGTGATTGCACCTCTATTTTTTTCTTCCAGTCCTATGGATCATTTCTTGCTACAAAATGGAAAGAATGCAGGAATTTTAAATATATAAAACATTTCTAATACAACTTTGATAAAACTGGAGACACAGATGCTACAAATTTTCACTACTTAATCAGAGCTTCCAACCTGACATTGATCTACTGAATCCAGATCATAGGATTTTTTCAAAATACATGGTTTAACCATTTTCCTGAGAATTTATCAAATAATCTTGAAGGTCCTGACTCGGTAACACTGCAATCTGTTTCAGTCTCAAAGCTCTGACTAAAAGATTTCAATAAGATCTTCGTTATTTTCATGTTCATTTTAATAAATGTCTCTCACTTGGGGATACATTGTGTACCTGTAGATACACAAGAAGAAAATGCTCTGACGACCTTAATATACATTTGAAAAACAAGTATGGATATACATAATGCTGGTCAGTGAAGCATCAGTGTTTGTACAATTTAGTGAGAGAGACTTTGCAGTTTGAGCTTCTCCTAAACTTCTGGCCAGAACAGCAACTGACCAAATTTGAGTTACGTTATAATTGCAAGCTGGGTGTTACTCAGTTCACAAAATAGAAGTCTAGTCTGCTCCAACTTGGAAGAGAATTACTGGTTGATAAATTGCTTTAACTGGTGAGACAGTTTCAGATCAGGCGCTTCATGTAACTCCTACAGTAAAGTGACAGATTAACTGATTTAGTTTCCTCCAACTCAGATATTGAACTTGCCATGTAGGTTATTAACTACACTAGTAACAACACGTAATGAAAACAAGGGTCAAACCAGAGGTATATTAACCAACTGTAACTCACCTGGAAATTACTCGCTAAATCATCTAGATCTGAGAAGGGCACCAAGGGTTCCCAGACAGAGAGAACGAAGGCCAGGCACCGCAACGACTGACTGTAGGTGTCGGCTATGCAGCGCAACAATGCCCGAGACACGCAGGAGCACAGGCCATCCAGCACCAAGGAATGAGCAAAGGGGTTGGGGCAGATGTGGACAGGATAAACAGCTCTGTTCTTGAAAATGTAATGGACCTGACAAACGGATTAACATACAGATGTGTCATAGCTCCTCAGGATTTTAAGTTTGTTAATACTGCCCCCACCCGACAGACACATTCTTATGACATGCAAACATCAATGTGATGCAAAGGATAATGGCACTCTTTTAAGTGAGGAACATGAATCCATGAAATAAAAAGAAACTGAAGTAAAGAAATAAAGGACTATATTACAAAAATAGGCACCAAATTTACTAATTCCCTACCAGTTTACTGTGATAGAAAGGGGGAAGAAATTTAGTGGCTAAATCTTTTGACTTTGTATGGCATCAATTATTTAATATTAGAAATCTGGCTTATCATTAAAGCCTTTACCTTTCTGTGAATGAATTCTGCAAAACGTATTCACTTGAACAAAGTTTGTTTTTTTGTTTTTTTCAGCAGCTGCTGAAGTGTGCATCCTTGCTCAGTATTAATGAGTTTGAATCCTTTCAGATTGCAAACATCATGATGGGGTGTTTCAGCCTGAACTACAGCTCTTACCCAGATCTGAATGTGCGATTGGCCCTGATGGTCAATCCAAAGGCACCTGCACCCATTTCACATATGCTGCTATAAGATACATCCCATCCCGTGGTGCAAGAATCCATATTTCTTATGTTATGAAAATCCATCGAAATTCATCAGTATGATGATGGAGGATATATTAAAGAAGAAAAAGCCAGATTACAGCCCAGATATACAGTTATGCTTTTCTAATGCCAATATCTTCATTTTCTTAATAATCCCCCACCCCACCCCACTCCTCTTGTCTCCCGTCCAAAGAAATCATGAAAAAAAATTGTCTGAAATTCCCTGTCAGTTCTTGCATTCTCCTAATGACTTCATGCCTTATTTTTCCTACACTTGCATGTCCAAAAGTCCTGAAGTGAGTTTGCATCAAATTTGTAGGTGTCCGCTGATTCAGTTGGATGATCTTTAGGGAATGTTATGGTGCTACACTAACATTGAGCCGAGTATGTCGTTCCAGTCTTGCTTCACAGTTAAGCAAACTGCCATCAGTCAGGGCTTATGCGTAGAAGGTGGTATGCATGTATTGCTTATGTTTGTAACAAGAACAGAAAATATGAATGTCAAGTGACTCAGCAGCTCTGCAGGGTATCATTTTGTGGTGGCCCTTTTTCTTTTTTCTTTTTTTTCTTTTTTTGACTGTCCCATTTTCGGTGCCACCTCGGTGGCATTGCACCCAAGTCTCTCATTCCAACCCCCTGTCTACAACTGCAGTCCGGCCTGCCATCGCCCCTGCACTGGCAATCCACAGAGAGTAGTCGATGCCAAGTCGTCAGGAAGCAACCCATCGGAGGAGACACTGCACTGCTGCCAAGTCACTTCAGTGGTATTCAGAGGTGCTCATTTTGATCCAATATATGCAGGACACCACTACTAAGCCCCCTGCTGATGACAATAACTGCTTAGTTGCAGAGCTGGTGTGAGTGAGCTCTCCCTTTGGAGGGCGCCACCACGTTCGTCCAGTGACAACTACCATGAATTTGTTTGATACCAGTGACCTGGATGGAATCAAACCAAAGCCACAAACACGGAGAGGACTTTGAAACCGAGATCAGCTTGATAGCAGGACATGAAGGGCCACAGAATTTGAGACTCCACCCTCCACCCCCCATTTTTTTGTTAATCGATTCAGGTCAGCTTTTTTCTTTTTTTATGTCTCACATCTGCTGTGCCATCTCAGTGGCATTGATTGCATATATGCTGCTCATTCTTACCCCCACCCCACTGCAGCCAGGCCTGGCCCGCCACCAGCAATCCACAGTCAATGTCAAGCCATCAGGAGGCAATGCACCAGAGGAGACACTGCACAGCCGCTGAGCCACTTTGGTGGTGTTCAGACGTGCCTGTTCTGATCCAACATGCGCAGGACACCACCTACTGAGTCTCCTACCGACATAACAATAATGGCTTAGTCACGCAGCTGGCGTGAGTGAGCTCTCCCTCTGGAGGGCGCCACCACATCTTTCCAATGACGGTCCGCATGAATTGGCAATACCGGCAACTGCGACAGAATCAAACCAAGGCCACAGACGTGAAGAGGACATCGAAACTGAAGCCACCATGAGAGCAGGGCATGAAGAGCCTTTGTTATTTGTTTTATGCTGATCAAAGAGGAGCGGGACAACAAGGAACATAATGCTACAGAGTTCTGGTCTGAGACTGCGTGACAGGGCTGTACTCTATGCTTACTCTCATAATGTATCCCGGCGTAGTGGTGGGCCATGGTGAGCTGACTGACTGCTGTGACTGAACTTCAACTAAATGATCCTCGGATTGACTATGCATGTGGCAATCCGGTGATTACAGCAGGAGAGGAATGGCAATGAGGGAGCATCATAACATGGAAGGAAAAACAAACAGCAGAAAACAATAATCGGAATGGAAAGTAAAAATAACCACCTTTAACTGACTCCGGGGTCTTATTCGCAATAGTGTCCACTTGATAGAAGACTTCTCCACAAAGCTAAGGTTAGCTGTGTGCTCATCGTTCACCAGGTAAAGTTCCTCCAGATTCCTGTTCAGCAGCTGTTGGATAATAGTGGTGGTGAGATTCTGGATTGGGCACTTGAGAGTGCGCAAGCAGGTGCAGATCATAAGGATGTTGAGAGGCTGGGCGCTGGAAGCCAGAATAAGGCCATGGGAGAAGTCCAGGGAATGTACCTGTGAAGAACAATTTCTTATTTTGCACAAACATCAAAACAGAATGAAGGAGTGTGCTTTGAAGCATAAGCATCTAGAACCAAAGATAACACCTCCCCCCTCTCCCAGCTTTTGTGTCACCTGATCCATTTATAATGAGCATTGTTTTAACAAATGTTGGAGCGCCACAACTTTGATATATAACTAGCCTGGACTGAATATAGAGGATCCTTTTTCCTGTGCTCAACAAATTTCTTTTAGCAAAACATCCAAATTACTCAATTGTAACTAGCCAGCACTAAATACTGAGGATCCCTTTTTTCTGTGATAAACAAATTTCTTATGGCAAAACATCCATAGCCTGGACTGAATTCGGAAGATCCTTTTTTCTGTGATAAACACACTCCTTATGGCAAAACATCCAAATAACTTAATTGTAACTAGCCTGGACTGAATACAGAGGATCCCTTTTTTTCTGAGCTAAACAAATTCCTTATGGCAAAACAATCAAATTACTCAGTTGTACCTAGCCTGGATTGAATACAGAGGATCCTTTTTTCTGAGCAAAACAAATCCCTTATACTATAGCGAAATGTCCAAATTACTCCGTTGTAACTAGCCTAGACTGAATACAAAGGATCCCTTTTTTCTGTGCTAAACGAATTTCTTTTAGCAAAACATCCAAATTACTCAGTTGTTGATGGGAGTCTTTTTTCCCTCCTATTTCTCACTCTTTCTTCCTCTACTTTTGACAATATATCACTACACAACATTGGGATGGGGGTAGGGGTGAGAGGCATGCATGCATATAAATGAATGCTATAGGTGCATGCAGGAGTGGGAAATTTTTTTAATTCAATGACAAAGTTTGATGAACAAGGCTGGGTTTATTTGTCAATGTTTGTTGGACAGTTGGTGTTGAGGCTGTGACAGGACAAAGTAGGTGGCCCTGCATAATGGATCAGAACAGGCATCACTGAACACTGAAAGGGTTCAGCAACAGAACAGCATCTTTTTTGGCTTGGTACCTTACAACAACATGCTCAGCCAACAACAGGATGAACCTGAATATGTTTGTGTACGAAGGAGAAAGAATTGCCAGTGTGAAAGTTTCGCCACGGAGAGGGCATCAAAGACATTGTGCACACACACTAACACACATGATCTGGAAATCATTCTTACCTTTCGAAGTAAGTTATGCGTCTGGTAAAAATGAAGCAGATCCAGGACACCTGCACTTGATTCAACTGAAGTGTACAGCAGACGATAGAGATTGAGACGAACACGATTTTCAGTTAGTACATTCTGCAGAGGCAGAACGTATTGCACATAGGATAAGGTCAGAGCAGATGATGAGAGGTTGGGTGGATGGTAAATAGTCAAAGATCTGAGTCTTGGACAGTAAAGTTCCACATATTTCAGCAGAGAAAAATCAGTATCTACTGGACTGTCTGTTGGTAAATAGTTATGGATCCAGATGAAGCAATGCGAGAAGTACTGCCCATACTGAGTGATGCAAGCCACTTCTTCCAGTATGTAATGGTTGGACGAAAGACACTCCAAACTGTGGGCATAGCCCCGATCATTTTCAAACCGTTCCCATCCCAAGCAAGAGTTCAAGACTCGCTCCCAATGTGGGAAGACCTCTACAGCATATATCTTTTCTTTCCAGTACAGGTACTGAAAAATGGTGTGAATTACCAAGTCAGGCATAGAGCCGAGGATGCATTTACCAGTTTCCCTTTCAGCGTCTGCAGAACTTCCTTCAGCATCATTCTGCACCTCCACCTCCAGGGTTCCATTGGAAAGTTGTGACATGATACCATGACGGTGACCTGTTTGCTGTGAAAGCTGGCAGCAAGGTATCTTTGGGATCTTAAGTGCTGTATTACTGCATTTTTCATATATATCGGTATTCCAGTTGATCAACAGGAATCACAGGATATGTTCATGCTGCTGAACTGAAAAAAAAGGAGTGCAATTAAAATCAAATTACAAATGTTTTGTGCATGTGCCCAGAGAGGCCTGAGGCCCCAAACCCCCTTTTCCCTATACCAACCCACTATAAGCTGTTGATTCAGGCAGCATTTCAACTAACTGTTAAATCTGGAAACCCCTTTTGTAGTGCCAGAATCTTCAGCTGGTTGAAGGTGGACACTTATGAAAGAATAAGAGAGAGAGAAGAGAGAGAGAGAGAATCAAGGGCACATCTGAAATACTTTGAAATCATACTGGTAATTTGTGTATGTCAGATAAACAAACAGCTGACAGACACACACATGCATTCTCTAAACCTGGACAAGGGAAGGTGGCAAAATGGAGGAGGGATGGGGGAAGGGTTTAGCATGGACAAAATAGTAAATTTAGGTGATGAGACAGAAACAGTTATGATCACCTTTCAGTTATGAGCACAAACACACACAGACAAACGTGTGAATAAGATAATGCCATTCAGAAATAGGGAAATCAGAAATAATCAAACACCAAGACCACACTTCACATTTGATGAGGTCAGGAGTGAGAATTCACAAAATACATCAAGAAATGTTTCATCACACCATTTTCACTGAGATTGTGAATGGGATTCACACATCCAAAACTGCTTGGACAAAAAAAAAATGATTCGATATACCTACAGACAGTTTGACAGCAGGTCTTCAGAGAAGAAAACCCCTCGGACAAGTGTCTGGTCCTGAACTCCTTACATTCAAGGGAAGGGGGGCAAGCTGCATCCAGATCATGACTTCAGTCTGATGTCCTTGGCTCTGCACTTTGCATCCTGGCACTCTATAAAAAAAACTACTTCAACATAAAATTTGACATGTAACGGTCTCCCACTCGGCTGACTGGTATACTGTCTGGACAAACCTTAAGTGAGTCAGCTAGCATCTGTAACTTGTGCTGGTTCATTTGACTTCAAACTCTACGTAGGTGACATGATTGCAGAGATTTCATATCATTCACCCGATATTGATCCAATGATATTTTTTTTCTGGATAGGAAATAATATTCATTCATGAACCACAAGTTAATTTCAGCAATACTCTGGATCAGCAACAAGAGTAAAACTTGATAGGGGTGCAGGTGGAGGCGGGAATCTGGGAAAAGGTGTGGGCAGGGGAACAGTGGGGTAAAAAATGGTAGAATTACCACTCTGTAGCAAAATAGTGAATTATTCTACGGTCATGATGCCAAGACAAACTGGTTCTGTGTGGTGACAGAGAGATATGTCAAGTCAAGCCGCTTACAGCCGAGTTGACCATTGAGGTCTGATCATGGTTGGGATAAAGATATGTCTCTGCCAATAAATGTTTGCATACTTGTCTGCTGCAATACACATTTTTATGAGCATCATTTTTCATTCCCATTTTCTTCATATCATGTTGATATCCAGACTTGATTCCTTAGAAATATGATCTGCATTAGAACTACTGTTTCTTTCATATCATTTCCTCCCACAAAACAAACCAAAAACTGTTTCTGAATATTCTTTTATGAAGTGTTTGGTCGAGAATCTTTCAGCCCTCAATTTTCTATCGTTGTGTGATACAAAGCTATACTTCATACGTCTTTCATATCCTAGCATCACTCGGGCCTGAAAATGTACCTGTAGACATTTGAACAATGCTCACAGATTATAAAACGGATGAAGCATAACTGCGCACTCATCTTTTTATCATGGTTAGAAAGATGGAAGTTCTTTTTTTTTTTCCTTAGGTGGCAGCTCATTGGTAGTGCCAAAGGCAAGATGGCAATTCGTTGTTGGTCTATGTGGCAGCTTGACCTGCAAGGTGGTAGATTTCTCACTGCTGGTGTCAGTCTGCTTGTCTCATAGATCAACAGCTTCTGGTGGACCAGAGTTTCTAGACTTGTCAAGTCTCACCTCAAACACTTCCACATGACTCCCCCCCACTCCTGCCTCCTCCTATCCTTTTTGCAGGTGAGCAGCATCTTATCCTGACTGGGGAGGGGTGGTGGTGGTGGTGGTGGTGATTTCAGTCAGTAAATCAGTCTCTCACTTGTGGGACTGCGGTGAGCTGGAGGCCTACAAAGACTCTTGGTGGCTCTGAAGAAAAAGCACCCACAAAGATAGAGGACTTTTCCTCAAGTGGCAACAAATCTTGCTGCAACGTTTCTACCTACAACTGGATGATAATCCTCAGACTAATCTAACAATAGTTTGGTTCTTGGGCCTGTGTGAAGCCTTGCAGCTTTTCAATGTCCCAATCTTATTGGTATTTAAAGTTTATGATGGAGTTGGACAAACTTCCTGAAGAGTTATGAAATGAAGAGATAGATTGTAGACTGTAAGTATCATATCATTCACTATTCTAGGTCATTGATACTTTTCCCCTATTCAAGGAAGTTTTTTAAACTAGCTAGCTCTTGCATGTCTGGATTGTAGTTTAGTACATTCAAGTATGGTAATTCTGTTACTCAAACAATCTTTTCTAAATATTGGTTGTTGAATAGCTCATAAAAATATTGTCAAAGGAATCCTGTTATGAATGTCAGAGTAAGGTTTCTCGACAAATTTGTCTGGATCGAAATCGCCGATGCCGTTAAATATGTTCATGTCAAATCACATCTAATTCTTTGAGATTTAATTAAGTCAAGTTATTTTCAGTCTCTCTTCATATGTTATACTGCATGCTGCCAACAACCACTGTTGCCCTTCTCTGATTTTTTTAAAAGCAAGACTGCTTTCTGTATATTAGATGCCACATAGAATTTCCATAATCACCTTTCAAAAAGAGACCTTACCAATGTTTTCAATAATTTAACAAATGTGTCACTGTGCATGTATGAAAATGCTCTTTTCATATGTCCAAGCACTCTCTTTGAAATTGCATTATTAATGTGTACATCAAATTTCAAGTCCTCATTGAAAAAAAAATGAAAAAAAAGAAATCCTCCTTCTTCTTCAGGGTATACGGCCACAATCACCCAATTGATTTTTAAGCCGTTTTGTGGGGGTTGCGATGAAAGAAAAACAAATTATAGAAAGCGATAGACCTAAAAGTGAGGATAAAAACCTAGTCCTGCTCTAAGTGGGTTCTCCGGCAGGCTACTGTTACTTCACTTTTCGCCCTTCCGAGCTGGCCAGTCCCTTGCTGATCTAAGACAGCAGGGCCCAAAAAAAAAAGAACAAAACAAAAAGCTATTGGGGTAAGAGTGGGGAGGAGGGGGGGGAAGGGACCTAATATCTAACTAACTACTGACTGGGGGGCACCCTCGACTTAAAGGTGTCCAAGGTGTCCACGGCCACAGCTGTTTCAGGCAGGTTGTTCCAGTCACGTATCGTTCTGGGGAAGAAGGAAGCTTGTCGATATTGGGTTTACTACAAGTACTAGTCCTAGGTCCTTTTCATCTGCATATTTCCTCAATACATCTCAAATTGTCATGCAGCACATACTTCAGTATGGAACCAGCCATGACCAGTTGTCTAAAAACATTGGATTGACTCAAATTAACTTCAGCCTGCACATAAATTTTGACAGCCTAAATAGCTCAGTTGGTAGAGCGCCGGACCTGTAATCTTGGGGTTGCAGGTTCGAACTCCTCTGTGCAGTCTATGACAATAACTTGTCCCTGTCCCTTACATCTGATGAAAATTTGAATTTTCCCTCCTTGACAACTTCATGGGGGGTTCGATATCAAAAATGAAACAGATAAAACTGACAGTGACAGCTTTACATTCACAGGATGTCTATCAAAATAGGGAACCACATATTGGTGATCTTAAAGTGCTATACGATTTCGTCAATGTGAAAAATGAACATTTGTCCACAACGTTTCACAAACAAACCTTCATGAAAAATATCAATTTAGAGCTGCATAATGAACGACCCCCATTCCCTTCAGGCTACGACTCCCACAGAGCTAACTCTAATATTTTCGTTTCCATGTAATCTAGATTTATCATTATTACCAGTTTTCTTGGTTATAAAGTAGAAAAAATACAAAAATTCGTCTGAAAATAAAGAAAATGCTCCGAAATATTAAGGAGAAAGAAATGCGAGAATACTCCTGTGACTTTACATGTTATTTTTTCAACATGGCCGCAGCTTTGAGAAACGAGGTGAGGTGAAGTGAAAGTCATGTAACAACGATAAATAAAACCAATGAAATGGTATAAAAACCAATCCGAATATAGGGAACGTACTGATGTCGGTTGTGACAAAGGCCAAATATGCCCAGAACCGATGTATCCATGGCTCTTCTTATGCATGGCTCTCATAAAAAGGAGTTTTACTTATTTAGATAAAGATACTTTTTTGAAATTATACAAAGCTTTTGTCAGGCCACATTTGGAGTATGCTAATGTGATTTGGAGCCCTTTTTTAAAGGCAAGCGTCAATCAATAATGTTAGAAAAGGTTCAAAGACGAGCTACCAAATTGCTGAAGCATTGCAAAAACTTATCATATAATGAAAGATTGAAATATTTGAATCTGCACTCGCTGAGGGGAAGAAGGATCAGAGGTGACCTAATTCAAGTTTATAAGATCTTTAATGGCTATGATGATATTGACATTGAGACATTCTTTTCTGTTGCACAAACTTCGAGTACTAGAAACTCTGAAGGAAAGATTTTTATAAAGCACTGTAACACTAATCAACGTAAATTTTCATTTTCTTATACTAGTGTGGCAAAGTGGACTTAGGGCAAAGGCAAGAGCTCGATCGAAACCAAGGATTTTCAACTTCAATCTTATATATGTTGGATGCTCAATCTCATCTTCGTGCCTGCCACTTTGCACAAGTTAATCATGCAGACTAAATCTGCTGGTGTTGTGGATCAATAGAAGTAGCAGAGACAGCAAGCAACCAGCGCTCAGATCAGACCAGGCAAAAAATCTGAGACCAGACCAGAATCGATGTTCTCTTCTCTTTTATGTCAGCAAGGATGGTCAGCAAGCATCTGTCAGCGAGACCCGTCAGCAAGAACAACGCAAGAACAACTGCGCAAGAACAACAACGCAAGAACCACCCCGAACACACAACCACACTCTCCTTTTATACATGCTCGTCGTCAATTGATCGGACGACCAACACTACCACATCACCCTAACAACATAACATCGAAACAAATCTAACGACCGACTCTACGACATCATCCTACCAACATGACATCGAAGCAAAATAATATTATAACAAACTATCGATAAACGCAATATAATAATCTAATTCTAACCAACAACTATATTAAATGAAACTTAATCAATTTCCGATGATTTGCTTGCCTTCGTTCCTAAAACGAAATGTAAACAAGCAAATCATCGTAGCAACTAAGCCTTAGCAACTGTATCAAAATTTATATTCCCAAATAATTGATTTCTCTTCTTCGTTGATATTTTCGTTATTAATGTATGATTTATGTTTGAACTAAAAAAACAGCTTAAATGTTTGCTTGTTTCGATATAACTTATATTTACCTATCTTCCATGGAAACATGTTCTATTTTGGATCTACAATCTGATCTTTATGATTAAAGAGCGTTTGACGTCATTCGTTTGTTAAGAGTGATTTCTCTTGTAATAATGGCTGAAAAAATCGTAAATAACTTTTCTTCACTTCTCCACATCTGCCCCCTACTCTTGTTTTTTCAATGCCCTCATTGAATCGAAAGTTGGGACAGGTGCTAGGATGGGTATATAACTCCACTTCCTAGTCAATTTCCTGTATAGGGTTACTGCCCCTTATAAAGTAAAATTAATAATATTCAACACTTTTCTCCCTCCCCCCTCTCTCGATTATTCAAGGTCCTCCTTGAATGAAAAGAATAGAGTATATTTGATACTTCTTATTCTTTTTAAAGAGATTAGGACAATTTGATTCATATCGCTATCTTTAATAGGCAATATGATAATCAAATATTAATAGAAGGGGAAAATCCCGATTATTCACAAGACATGCTGTCTTTTCATTCAGCTTGCGTTGTTGTTTAAACAAGGCAAACCGAAATGAAAGATTCAAACTGCGTTATTTTGTAAATAAGGCGAGTTTGAAACAAGGGGAAGAAAGGGCAATTTAACAAAGGCACTTTACGACTTATTATTTCAGGAGAAGATTTGATTCTAGTGCGTTATTTTATAAATAAGGCACTGAGAATCAAAAGGAACAGGGAGAAGGAATTTCTGTCATTCTTAATCATTCTGTAGCCACACCACTCACGAAGAATAAGAATATTATTTCCATGGAAGATTTGCTAAAAAAAAAAATGAACGTTGTCAAAAGAGACAAAAATTTAAACATGTTTATATATTTGCTAAAAATGGACATTGTCAAAAGACTATAAAATTTAAACTTTTATCAAAGATAAACTTCTCGAAAAAAAATATTAAAGTTCTTGCTGACTTTTGCTTTTCCTTTCTCCAAATGTCTTTTTTTTTTTTCGATTAAAGTTCTTGCTGACTTTTGCTTTTCCTTTCTCTAAATGTCTCTTCTTTTTCCGAATGCCTATTTTCTAATCCTAACCACTGTTAAGAGTCTTCCTTTTTTTTTTCTTTCTCTCTCTTCTTCTTCTTCTTACAAAAATTACTGGATTTTCAGAATAGACGTCTTGGTTTGCTGGCAAGTCTTTACGGATCTTCTAGGCAGTAGAACTGGTATAGCAGCAGATATGGTTTCTTTTCGGGAGCCTGGGGAAATGGTTGCGTCGATAGTGAAGCCATCAGGGTTATGAAGTCAGTCTTCGGGCTTGAGACTTTGATTGTCGCAATAGAGAAGGCAGGATGTGTTGACGGGAGATCGTACGAGCGATGCCCTTGGTAGACATCTTCTTCTTCTTGATTTCTTGCGCTAAGAGTTGAAGGGTTAGAGGAAGGTTTGAAGCATTGTTCAGGCAGGGTTCTAAGACGTTCATCCCCAGCTGTACTGGGACTCGTTCCTTCTTCTCCCTCATAAATGGCTCCGTAGGCGTTTTGACTACGAGACCGGGGTGTTTGAGCAGAGGGTATTGAAGACTTGTATGTCGACCAAGTAGATGGCGGAGTAGGGCACCTCTGCCCCATTCACTGCTCGTATTTTGACGAGGCCATCTTCTTGTCGAAGATTTTGAGATTTCTTGCAGCCCAAGCTTCTGTGACAGTCGTTACTTCGCTGCCCGTGTCCACGAGAGCCTGTGTCGTCCTGCCGTTAATCTTGATTTCAGTCGTCGGACATCTTCCGGCGAGGTTTGTCTTCGTTTCTTCCTTTGATGCGCAGCCTTTTGCTGCGAACTTGACTTCTTCTATTGTTGTTGACTGCTTCTTCTTCCTTCCCCCCCCCCCCCCCCCCCCCCCCCCTGTAGCCCTGTGATTATTTTCTCACTGAGTTGATCTCCCCTGCTTCCCGTGTCAGGATCTCTTGCTTGGCTCGTCCGTCAAGTGAGTTAATAAGCCAGCTTGCCGCTAAGCGGTCGGATGGGCTGAAGTTGCAGAATGAGGCGCACCTCTCGGGCGAAGTCTTCCACGTCGCCATCGCCTGAAAATTTACGCAGCTTGTAGAGTCTGCAGGGTTGCTGTGTTGCTGGAACTGGTCGCCAGCATCAGTGTTGTGTTGACTTGGGTTCGCCAATGGTCATCATCTCTTCAATGATGTCCATAATCTAATCTGAAGAAGCTGGTCTGGTCCGCAGCCGGCTTACTGAGTCTGGTCTGCTGTCAATATAGGCTTACTTCTATATTATGATCCACAATCCCACTTCTGACACCAAAAATCTGTGGCAAAAGTGGGCTTAGGGCAAAGGCAAGAGCTCGATCGAAACCAAGGATTTTCAACTTCAATCTTATATATGTTGGATGCTCAATCTCATTCTTCGTGCCTGCCACTTTGCACAGATTAATCATGCAGACTAAATCTGCTGGGTGTTGTGGATCAATAGAAGTAGCAGAGACAGCAAGCAACCAGCGCTCAGATCAGCCAGGCAAACAATCTGAGACAGACCAGAATCGATGTTTTTCTCTCTCTTTTTATGTCAGCAAGGATGGTCAGCAAGCATCTGTCAGCGAGACCCGTCAGCAAGAACAACGCAAGAACAACTGCGCAAGAACAACAACGCAAGAACCACCCGAACACACAACCACACTCCCTTTTATACATGCTCGTCGTCAATTGATCGGACGACCAACACTACCACATCACCCTAACAACATAACATCGAAACAAATCTAACGACCGACTCTACGACATCATCCTACCAACATGACATCGAAGCAAAATAATATTATAACAAACTATCGATAAACGCAATATAATAATCTAATTCTAACCAACAACTATTAAATGAAACTTAATCAAGTTTCCGATGATTTGCTTGCCTTCGTTCCTAAAACGAAATGTAAACAAGCAAATCATCGTAGCAACTAAGCTTAGCAACTGTATCAAAATTTATATTCCCAAATAATTGATTTCTCTTCTTCGTTGATATTTTCGTTATTAATGTATGATTTATGTTTGAACTAAAAAAACAGCTTAAATGTTTGCTTGTTTCGATATAACTTATATTTACCTATCTTCCATGGAAACATGTTCTATTTTGGATCTACAATCTGATCTTTATGATTAAAGAGCGTTTGACGTCATTCGTTTGTTAAGAGTGATTTCTCTTGTAATAATGGCTGAAAAAATCGTAAATAACTTTTCTTCACTTCTCCACACTAGAGTTGCTAACCACTGGAATGAAATACCTACTACCATTAAATTTGCACCTGATATTAATACTTTCAAGAATTTTCTAGACAATGATTCAAAATTTAGAGAATTGTTTCATGACTATGATGGATTGCAATGAAGATATTAATTGTAGCATGCCATATGACCCAAAAAGTGAAGAAATTTAGAGGGGACACATGATAGACCGTGAGGTCTAGGCTAATGAAGCCAGTCCCTACTACTACTACTACTACTACTACTACTTCTTTTATTTCCCCAGATATTTTATTATCACCTGGGCCTGAATTTGGCCATTGCTTTTAAATCGAGTGCGACCCCTTGTTGCCAAATTTGCTCCAAGGGCCAACAGTCAGAGTCGCACTGTTTTATGTTATTTTATTTTATTTTTTAATATGCGCGCTGGTGACCTACTCGTTTTTGAGTGAACCAGTATTTTAGGAAGAAGAAGAAGAAGCATGTGAATTGTGCGCTTACACACACACACACACACACACATGTCACAACAGGGTTTTTTTTTGCTCCTCATGTCATTATGGGTTTCTCAGTTTCTAACGAACAAAGTTATTTGACACTTAGGAGGCCAATTCAAGTTTGTATTTCAAAGTCTGTGTTAAAATATTGCAAACGAGCTATGGCTGGTTTTGCTTTAAATCACAGTCGAAGACACACACATTGGAGTGTTAACGACCTTTAAAAAAATGGGGTCCAAAACTGTAAACCCATTATTTTTCGTGAACCCATGTGTGGATGAAAGCCATACCCCAAAGTCCATGCATGCACACACACACACACACACACGCACGCATGCACGCACTATACACATACACAGTGATGTGGACATATATATGCACCCAGGCACACACACACACACACACGGACGGACGCAACCTCCATCCACATCCCCAAGGGCTGTGGGCATATGGAGCTATGGGCACATCGGGCTAAGCGTCTTGAATGAGAGCAGTGATCTGAGAGAATGAATGTCTGATTTATCAGTTATTGTTTGCTGCTGAATAGGTAAGGGGATGTTGCTTATAAGTTATAGCCCAGCCGACCGCAAAGGGCCACATCAGGGCTGTAGAGAGTAGATGGGATAGTCACTGCTTTGTTATAATTTTTGGTAGAACCAATAACCATAAGCTTTTCAAAACACAGCCAACTGGCATGGTAGTTATTAGTCAGTAGGTTGTTGGATGATGCTACTTGGGTACAAAACACGAAAACTTCACAGAAGCCTGCTGGCAGAATGAGCATAGGAATTGGGTTGTTGTTAAGTTAAAATGTTAGCATCAATGTTTTGTGACTCTATGCAAAAATAAAATGCAAATTCCAATTAACAAAATAGAATGAAGGAGGGGGAGGGTGTTACATGAAAACCTTTATCATAATCTGTGTATAGTTCAGTGGGTTTGTCTGATCATGGAAAAGGTTTGTCTGATTATGGAAAAAGTGTGTTTTGAGATTTTTTCCCCCTTGGATAAAGAGAATTAAGTGGTTGTGTATGGAGGTGTGTGTGCTGATGGAACTTGTACACAGACATATTTTTTATGAGCATGGTTTAAATTATTTAAAAGCTAGAATTCATGCGTGCAGATTTTACATGTACATCCAATATCCTTTCACCCCTAAAAGATGATTGTAGTCACCTTTCCTCAAAGTCATAGGATGACGGCTACTGTATCTGAAAAAAGGCCAAACTGCCACAGGGTTACTATCTATCTCCCACCGCAGAGGTAAGTTTTAACGGGTACGATTAAAACTGAAACAAAATCTATGCTTGTCCAACCCTTCTTATAAGTTATAACTTCTATGAAAACTAAATATAAGTCTGTGCAAAATGAAAACACATTAATAATACTGTCCACTGTCTCTCCCCTTCCCTAGGGGCAAGTTTAATG
>CM031602.1:13692777-13705277 GCA_018398815.1 Conus ventricosus | reverse complement strand
TGCAAGCGCATGGACAATGCTTCCTACAGAGGAATGCTTGGAGATCTGTTTGGAGACATAGCATAATTGTTTTGAGACAACAGCAGAGCCCGTCGCATCGCAGGCTGTGATGGAGACAACAATAGCACCAGGACTCCTAGATCTGATCATTAGCACCCTTCATCTTGAGTGTCACGGGGATCAGGTCACTGTCCTCAATGCCTAGTATGCGGGCAGCTGACAAGGGATGACAGTACTCTGGCAGTCCGTATCTGCAACATGGATATGTTGCAGACTTGAGTCTATGAGGGGTTTGTAAGGGGCTCCCGAACGCAGCATGTTCTTCTGGCAGCACGGACATTTGCACCGGCAGCATGGGGTGGGGTTTGGATGGACGGGCTATCCATGGCCATCGAAGAGTGATGATTAGACAGATGGGGTTTCGTGATCTCGATGTGTTCAATGTCGTTGAAGAGCCGCAGTTGCTGGAGGCCATGCTAGCTGGTCAAACATGAAGGCGTTGTCATCGAAGTCAGGCCCTTGTGATGGCCTCGAGTCCTTTGGGTGTTGATTTTAAGTTGGCTTGCCTGCCCCCCACCACGAGGGCACACTCTGGGGTTCTGTCTCTATGACCCCAGGTGCCAGCTGGAGCATTTGCTGCAGGATTTAGTGAAGTGACCCTTTACAGCACATTTGCCGCATGTGAATGTCCAGGCCTCACAGAGTTTTCGATCTCGTGCGACGATCATTTTTCGGCCCGTGTCCGGGACTGCCACATGGTCGGTAGAGTGGTGGTCTGGATGAGGTGGTAGCCTGTTCTTTATCACCAGTTGCTGCTATGGCACCTCCAACTGCGCTTCTTGTTGCTTTGCCTCTGTTTTCTGCGCCACATAGCTGACAATTTCATCCAAAGTCCTATCAGTTTTGGGGTCCCAAGGAGGCTGACAAGATTTCAGGATCAGCGAATGAGGTGGTCTTTGATGATCTCATCACTATAGTCAAAGACGTGGTCGCAGTCCGTTCTTGACATGGTGCGGTGTACTGGCACAGGGATGCTTGACCTCTGAGTCAGGCGAGGAATGTCCAGATTCCTGTGCCTGGCGACTGGGTCATTTTACCAAGACGTATGCGATGGACTAGAGTGCTCTCATCCTTCACAGCAAGCCGTTTGATTGCAGCCAAGAGGTCAGCTTCTGGACTATCTGCGACGTTGCATGAATATCACGCATGAGGTCAGTGCGCAAATCAGAGTCACAGCAGTAGAACAGCGCTGTAGCAATCATGGCATCACTGATAGCCATGCCGACTTTGTGCATACTCCATTGTCGGGTAAAATCAGACCACTGATCAGTATCACAGCTGGCGGCTATTGAGGGCGGTTCTAGCTTCAGCTTAGGTTGTGGATTTGGTTGGGTTGGGTCTGGGGCGGTGTGCACTGTGGCGTTGTGCATCTGCAGAGCCGTGTTAAGTGCCGCCACAAAGGCCTCTCCAAGGTCTTGAGATTCCAGTCACACCTTTCAACTGGACATTGTAATACATGGCATGTGGTGAAGGTGTCGCAGGTGATGCAGAGCTGGAGTTTGATCAAGTTGAGACAGTGGCCGTCATAAAAGATGATTGTAGTCACCTTTCCTCAGAGTCATAGGATGACGGCTACTGTATCTGAAATAGGCCAAACTACCACAGGGTTACTATTAACCCCTTCCTACTGCTTCCTGCCCCTGATGCCATACATCCCAGCCTTCCTTCCCTGATTTGTCTCTTTCCCGGCCATCCTGTCATTCTCTCCAATCTTGCTTTATAAACCAAAAATATAAACATCTGTCAAAAATAAAGTTTTTTTTTTTTCACTTAATACATGTATTTGAATTAACTACTTCATGTCTTATAACAGCACTTTGATCTTATTTTAAAAGAATGGAGAAACAGATGCTCTTTTGTACATAGAGCAAAGTACACTAAATTTTTTTTGTAATGTTTCTTTCATCTGATGCAAAATGTTCTAAAGTCCTTGGCACGGGATAGACGTCTTTTAGGGAGGACCACTTTTATGATAACCTGTTGGCTCTGTGAAAGGGTTTAAAACACAGATCAGCAGTTTGGGGAGGGGAGGGGGGGGGGGGGCATTTTGAACATTGTTATTGAAAAATGAAATAAAGAGAAATTCTTATGTCATCAGTTTTGTATCTGACATTATCAGGTCTAAAAATAATACAAAATTTGCATGGTGGCTGACAGATTTGACTCTATATAATGAATTCATGAATGTGCTTTCCTGGCTATCTTGGTGGTATATCACCAAAGTTTCTGTCAGACGTAAGTGGGTGCCTCACTAGAGCCCACCATGAAAACTGTCATTTTTGCTGCTCATCTTAACATGGTGTTGGTCTGGTGGTGCAAGTGCAGAGTTAGATAGGTCCCCATTTCTCACCCTCTTGGGATGGTTATTCATGTCTGCCAAACCACCTTTGGTCTTCTTCTACTTCTTCTCTTCCTCAAAGGCATGCCTTTAAGAACAGTTCATCTGGTTCCCCCATTCCTCCAGTTCTTAAGGTTATGTTCCAAGGCCTGTGTCTCTGCGAATGATTTCCCTGACCACTGTGCAATGTTAGTCCATTGTCTTTATCGTCTTCACCTTGCATCTTCCTCCTTCAACAGTTCCAGGAAGATTGTTTCAGCAAGGCTATATGATCTTGTTACATGGCCGTACCAACAGATCTTTATATGGTAAGCGCATCTTGATGATTTGGTGCACTTGTTGACTGATGATGTGATATTCAGATGCAGCAGTCAAGATGCATTCCAGGAATGTATTGAAAAATGAAGGGGATAGAAGGCAGCTCTGACAAACTCCAACTGCAGAATGCAGAACCATTCTGCAATAGCCCCTATGGAACATGATAAGCTTCTACCCAAAGTTAGATTTCTTGTTTATGGTCCGTAGTGCCTCCTGCCAGACTGTTGAACATATTTGTCCCTGCAGAACTCTAAAGACAGGTAGATGCAGTAATTCGCTAATTTGTGTCTAGACTGCCATTGGCAACAAAATCTGGCACTCTGGGTTTGGCCTGTGCCATGGACCTTGTCACTTAATGTTAAGTTATCCCTGTCAAGAAAGAAAACCTTTAACACTGCTAGAATAACCATACTGTACGCCTGACCAGCCATGCCAGCAAAGAAATACACAAAATCATTCTGAATAGACTGCAACCACAAGCATATACCATCACTGCAAAGGCAGAGGTACTATCAAATTAAGATATTTAACTTGTATACCCTTTGCAACAGACATCTCCAACATTAGTACCATGTTGTCATATACTTAAAGACAGTGTTCGACAGACTCTGACCTTTGACAGCTGTGGGCATCAGACTTAATCAGTTATTGTGTACCTGTTATGAGAGTGTGGTGGTAAGATTTCAAAGCAGACATGATAAAGATTCAAAGTTGATGAGAAAGAAGTTGAGACTGCTCTTAAAACTCGCCTCTTTCCTTCTTCCTAATAGTCCTCTCCACGATCCCTACTACTCCCACTGCAGCCTGTACCCACTCGGCGTGGGAACCTGAGATGCAAATATTTGTACATAACTCTTTTTTTTTTTCCTTCCCTCTCTTTGGATAGTTTGGTTAGCCATAGGACATGCATGTTGGTGTGCGTGTGTGTGTGTGTGTGTGTGTGTGCAAACAGCAATATTTGTACATGTTTCTTCTTTTTGATTTAGTTGTGTTTAGAGCCATATGGCCCACAGTGTGCGTGTGTGTGTGTGTGAGTGTGTGTGTGTGTGTGTGTGTGTGTGTGTGTGTGTGTGTGAATATTTATTGGTTAATATTTATTTTGTACATGATTCTCCTTTTCTATTCCTTTGTTTAGAGCCATAACGCGTGTGCATTTGTGTGTGTGTGTGTCTGCGTGATGTGTGTGTGTGTGTGCTGATTTTTTTTTCCTTCTCTTTTCGTGCGCTTAGAGTTGATTTAATCAAGGTTTTGCGCCTTATAAATACCATAATTATTTAATTAATTGATTACGACTGCTTAAGATGAAGACAGGAATCATCACAAATAATGGCTGGCTTTTACGTAGTTTTAGAAGTATGGCAGCACCAAAGAACCAAACCAAATGATACAGGGATGGGACAGGTACAGATCAGAGAAGCTGAGGTCACTGTTGACAGTTTAACTCTTGGCACTATTCTACTAGTAGTTCTGACTATCCATTCTGTTTCATTTTCAGCACTGTTATACAGTTGTATGACAAGTTTTCGACTGTTGCAGTTCTCACGCTTGTTGCATTCTACTTCAACACATCAGCAAGTATTTGTACGATGGAAAAAACCACCAAAATGGCGTGACCCAGCTGACTTGTCCTGGGCTGCTCCGCTTCTTGAGAAGGTGCAGCAGCAGCAGAGCCACGGTGGTGAGGAGGAAGAGAAGCCACCTGCTATGCTACATATGGTGTGCCGTGTGAGGGATACTTGGGGTCGACCTTACTGGGAGAAAGACACTCTCAAGTCTTTGGGTCTTCATAAGGTCAAGGTAAATGCTTGTGTGTGTGTGTGTGCGTGTGTGTGTGTGCATGCGCGAATATACCGATGGGTTAGTGAGGGGGTCAGGAAAGGGAGATGGGCTAGTTGTACGTACAGTGAAATATATGTGGGTTCTTACTTCTATGAATATCAAGCGTATCAATATATTTGCAGTGACCTGGAGGGCAAGCAAAATGTACAGTGAAATGTGTGTGTGTGTGTGTGTATTTACGTGAATGTGAATTATGTGACACAATTATTGTGTATGCTGTAAACAGGGTGCAAGTTGTACATATTGTGTGAAATGGGTTTGTACACACATGAATGTGAATAAGGTGTGTTGTTGATTATCCATTAAAGCAGGGGGCAAGTTTTATGTCCAGTGAAATGTGTGTGTTTACTTTCATGAATGTAAATAAACTGTGTCAACATATACGCAGTAAACAGGAAGGCATGTTGTACATGCTGTTGAATGTGTGTACTTAAATGAATGTAACTTAAGTCAGGTATGTCAGTGTGCATGCAGGAAGCAGGGCAGAGGTGAAGGGGAGGGGGAGGGGGCAGCAAATTGTATACTTAGCGCCATTAAAAACGCACGGGTCAGAAGAACAAAATAACTTGACAGAGGTAAATCAGTTAGGGGTATGAAAACTTTAATGTTGAATGACAAAGTCATGAACAGAAAAGAAGTGCGCAATGGACAACATGTGCTGAACATTTGGCGTTCAGTAATCGCAAACACAACTGGCGTCAAAAAAGCAAAGTCACCATTCAATACCGGGTGTGTCCCCTCTGGCTGCCAAACAAGCCGTGCAGCGACGACGCATGGATCGCACCAGTATCATGAGCCTGTGTTGCGGGATCCGATTCCACTCGTCCTGCACAGCCTGAATCAGTTCCTGGTTGTTACGTGGGGCAGGTTGGCGGCGTGCCATGGCTGTCTTCAGCTGTCCGTGTTTCATGTGCTTGTCGCAACGCTCATGCCCAGCGTGTCTGGCCACACCCGGTATTGAATGGTGACTTTGCTTTTTTGACGCCAGTTGTGTTTGCGATTACTGAACGCCAAATGTTCAGCACATGTTGTCCATTGCGCACTTCTTTTCTGTTCATGACTTTGTCATTCAACATTAAAGTTTTCATACCCTAACTGATTTACCTCTGTCGAGTTATTTTGTTCTTCGGACCCGTGCGTTTTTAATGGCGCTAAGTATATAAACAATGTGTGTGTACTAGCATGATGTAAAGAAGGTGCATCAGTGTGTGCAGTAGGCAAGTTTTATGCATAGTGAAATATGTGTGTGTGTACTTACATGAATGTAATTGTGTTAATGTTTATCCAGGAAGGTGGGGGGAGGGGGGGGAGGGCAAGTTGTACATACAGTGAGACGTGTGTGTGCATTACATGAATATGAATAGGGTGTGTCAATTGTAAGCAGTTTCCCGAAGATGGAGTATGGCTGCCTTAATGTCGGGATGAAAAATGGTCATGCACACAAAACTCCACTCCCTTTGTAGGGTAGATGGGATTAATACTTGCCTGTCCATGCAGGGAGTGTCCGCAGGAGTATCGGCCTGCGTACGCAGAAGAAGTATGCAGTAAAAAGGGGCAATTTGTATGCACAGTGAAATGTGTGTGTGGTAGAGGCATATCAGGGTATATGCGAGAAGCAGGAGGGCAAGTTGTACATACAGTGAATTATGTGTGTACTTACATGAATTGAAAATGTGCCAGTGTGTGTTTGCAGAAAGCAATGAGAGCACATTGTACATACAGTGAAATGTGTGTGTGTGTGTGTGTGTGTACAGAAATGTGAGCAAGCTGTGTCAGTGTGTAAGCAGTGAGCAGGGGGCAAGTTGTATGTAGGATAAAGCATCCTGATAACTTTCTGAAGATCCAATTTTTAAGGATTTCTGAAAGTCATTGTTAGAAAATCCTGCTATATGGGGCCAGACTCCTGGAAAAGAAACTGGTCGTTTTGGTGGATGGTCATTTGCCCTCGTCTTGATGGACTGCTTTAGTTCTGTTCATCTCCATACATTTTTGTTAACTTTCTTTTTCACAGGAAAGATGTGATTATTTTTAACTGCTTTTCTCATCGAATCATGGACTGATCACACATTAGTCACAAATAATAAGGGAAAGATGTGATAATTTTTAACTGCTTTTCTCATCGAATTATGGACTGATCACACATTAGTCACAAATAACAAGGGAAAGATGTGATTATTTTTAACTGTTTTTCTCATCGAATCATGGACTGATCACACATTAGTCACAAATAATAAGGAAAAGAACATTTCCAGTTGCATGAATGAAACCATTAATGTTAACGGTGTGGAGGGGGAAAAAATGCCACTTTTTCCTACCAGCAGTTTTACTCATCTCTTTTGAACACGTGAATGGATCTTGATGAAAAAAGAGTTTTGATGAAAAAGAGTTTAAGCATAGACCCTGTAAAATGTTTCTGATCAAGGTCATCCACAGACAACAGTCACCACAAACATGTGTAAAGGACAAGATCACTGGTGCATGGTAAACAATTTGAAATGCTCTACCAGTGCACCATTTGCAAGTTGTTTTTAAAAATTCAGTTGTCGTTATGTGACAGCTCTCAATGAATTGTGTTCTCCTGTTGCAGAAATACGAACCAGTGGTGCACAAAAACACCCCAGCTGTGAACAAGACACTGGAGAAGGTCAAACACCTGGTGAGAATCGTGCCCATCACGTTTCCTCATGGTTTGCCGTCAGACGAGTCTGATTTCCACCACTGTGTTCTGCATGCTGATGGGCAGCTGGAGGTGAAAAAGATTCTGCATCCTCTGGAAAAGTGTTTGACCAGTGAGGAAGAAGACCAAAAGAAACTGTGGGCGATGGACGACGAGACGGTGGAGAAGGCCACCAGGAAAGTCCTGGAACAGTTCAGTCTTAGTCGCGAGTATTTCCCTGCAAAGTATGTGTACAAGCACAACCAAGACGGGAAGGAGAATCGCTACACAGGCAACCACAACATTTTAGGTGACAGGGACTGGTACTAGTCTTCATGGTCCATGCAAGAAAGTTGTCCAGAATTGTTTGTGAGAAGAATACAAGGTTGTTTTTGTTGTTGTTGTTTTGAGAATTCAAATGTGTGAAACATAAGAGCAAAGACACTGTGTCAGAACTGTTTGTGTGCATTAATCTTTCATTGGATAATGAAAACAAGTAGTGCATGTCAAGCAGAAAAACATGAATTGATATTCAGATGTCAGAATGCATACATTGGCAGAGCATCATGATAGTTCTTACATACATTTCTATGCCTGTTTGAAGGAGTATGTGTGTGATCATCAAGAAGATTTTTGTAAATCAATAAAGAATAATGCATTGCATTTCTTTGCGTGCATAATGTGTGTCATTGAAATTATTTTCAAGTCTTGTGCTTTGGAGCTTATAGAAAACTCAAGATCAACAATACAGTATCAGATACAATGAATTTGAATAGAAGCTGCTTTGGCCATCATTATTGTCCTCTGACCATAGGTCATGTATGTCCTGTGACACATTGAATTTGAATAGAAGCTGCTTTGGCCATCATTATTGTCCTCTGACCATAGGTCATATATGTCCTGTGACAGACTCTACAGTCAAGATTTTTCTACAACTCTGTCCAGTGTTAGGACCAACAAAGATATACCCAATCCTGTCCCACATGATGTCCATTAAGGTTCTCTGTTGTGTGTAGAAGTTGACCTAAGCATTCATGCTCTGAGAAGAAAGTTAATGGAATTAACAGTAGTTGCCACAGGTATTGCTCAAAGCAAGGTTTGCACCTCTATACATGCTTGCTTGTTGAACACATTTGAATCTTTTACAGGAAGTAGCGCAAAGCTTACGCTTTGTGTGCACACTTGGGTGTCACGCTGGTGTATGTAAATAATCATAAGTACCATTATTTCCAAATATTTAATTGGCTGCTGTTTGTTTGAGCGAGATATTTTATCCGACAGACCATCAATAACACTGTTATGCACTTTTCATGAAAACGGGAACCTCATCAGTTACTTGTAAATGAAAAGAAAAAGAAAGCAAGACTGGAAGAGTTTTCCTTCAAAGAAAAAAGAAAAAAACGATTTGGTAAAGCAAATAATGTGTATTTGAAAGTAAAATGTTTGCCCTGGCCCACACTCCAAGTATAGAAATTGGCCTTTTCTACATCATTGTACAGTAATGCTGTTATTCCTTACACACAGAAATTGTACTTTTCTTAGCACTGACTGGGTAATGCTGTCATTCCAGTGAGTACAGCATCCCCCTCTACAGCATCCCCCTCTTTTTCCTAATACATGGGTGAGAGTGAGAAATGTTTGTAATACTGAAAAGTTTGTGTCCGTGGGGTGCAGGGGAAATGACCTTCCGAGGGGCTTCGCCCTCCAGATGCTGATGAAAACTTGACATTTAAGCATAGATTACTGTGTTCTCCTTTGATACAAATCCTGAATTTCATACTTCTCAGAACTGTATAGTTAAAACTATTTGAGTATTTCAGACAAAAAAATCACCAAAACGCCAATACAGAAATCTGTATAATACGGAACTACTCCCACCATGCTAATAGTATCTGCACTGGTTAACTCCAAAGTCATCTGATACTGGTTTTGATTGAAAGCATGATTCATGTCAACTTTTCCCAAGGATGACATGTAGTGGAAGGGGAGAAAGTTTGCTCAAAGTTTAGGTGTATGTTTACGTGTGTAGATCTGCAAGAGAGATGGATCTTCTGAAACTGCAAAGACACAGCTGAGGTTTGACAGAATGCAACACGCCACCCACACTTTCTCATATTTTGTCATTTTATTACATGAAAGCAGTTTCTACAGCAATTCTTTTTCCACACAAATATTTCATTTTCACAACAAATCAAATACGTTTCAGAGAGAACTGAGATTTTGTACTGTGAGAGAAAAGACTAGAAATTGTGGAGTCGTGTACACATATGTATTTGGGTTTTTTTCCCCTCCTTCTCCCCCCGCCCTTTGTTATAACTAACCTTTTTTTGTTTTCGGCTGGTTTTTATTTCTTTTTTTTTGAGCAATGTGTATGATGGGAGGAAACATCACTATCACTAGTTTCCTATTCTTGACTACCAGATGTTACAGGTATGATAACTTTTTGTGTTTTCATTGTATTTTATAATTTTCATGAAATGCATTGTCAGCATACTCCCCCCTCCCCATGTTTTTAACCACAGCAGAGAAGTGTTTTGTTTTTTCTAATTATGACTGCAGACCAACAAAAATGATTTAGAAGCCAAATTACACATACAATGAACAAAGCACTATAAGGTGGGTTCTTTTTCTATTCTCTTTTTTATAAAGTATCTTCAATAAGTTTACAAAATAATATAGTTGAAATTGATCTGATGACTTGAAGTCTGAACAAATTTAAAACTCTAAACTTGCAACGTCGGAAAGGGTTGAGTATGTATATTTTGGGGGGAGTGGGGGTACAAGGGAGAGACACAATTACTGATAACATATTCATGTTTACCTATTTTCTCTTCTACTAAGACCAGGCCAGAATTATGATATTAAAATGTTTCTCCTTACCAAACACGCTCTTGCAAGTCATGCGAACATGGATAAATAATCGTCTAAATTTCAGCAGTGCATCAAATATATATGAAATCACATGTAATGTCTACATTTACACATAGGCAGTGCACTTCTCTCTCCTCCCTCTGAAAAGGAAAAAAAAATATCAAAAGAAGTAACTAAGCCTATAAATGTTATCAATCCAGTAATGAGCAGGAAGTCTTATAGTTTTAAATTTTTTATTTGAACAGCCAGCCTGGACCAATGTGGAAAGTGGCATAGCAGTGGTCTGTGCAGTTTCTCCAATACTGTTTGTGTTGTTAATGGAGGTCATTTTGAAAGCAGCCATGAGCTGCACAGGTCCAGAAGACCTTAGCAATGGATACTAAATGCCCCCTCTAAAGCCTTCTTGGATGACACAACAGTGCCACCAACGATGATGAAACACAAAATACTGAAGCTGTTGGACAAATTAGTTGCTTCATCAAGGATAACTTTTAAACAATCAAAGAAATCAGGAAGCCTCTCCTTTTGGAAAGGAAAAGTACATTCTGAATAGCATCACAAGCCATTCCAACAGGGACAAAAGAACTAGTCAAGAACCTTGGAAGATGCAACAGTGATTCCTTAAAAGACGACATGGGGAAAGGATACTGACCATTTAGCAGTAAAAGCCTGCAAGGTCTGGTCTCTGCTGATAAATCGTATCAGCACTAGTATACTGGAATCAATGAAAGCCAAAATCAGCATTATGAACTTATACCCAACGAAATATTGGCCTGTTTCAATGTCCTTTCTATGTCTGTGCCCTTGGTTAGTTTGTGTTAAGGACACCGATATATCAGAATTCATGGGAACTGTAGATGGACTGACATGTTGGACACACACACGTTGGCTTCACAAACTATGCAATCATTGTCATCAATGTGGGGCTTAGTAGGTGGTGTCCTGAGTATGTTGGATCAGTATGAGGACAGTTGAACTCCACACAAGTGACTTGGCAGCAGAGCTCTGGTGGGACATTTGACTCTTCCCTGTAAAATGCTGGTGCCAGGCCTGCTACAGGACAGGCCAGAGTGTGACTACGAATGGTGAACTGGAGTGAGGGCTGGTGCCAGGCCTGTAACAGGACAGGCCAGAGTGTGACTATGAATGGTGGACTGGAGTGAGGGCTGGTGCCAGGCCTGTAACAGGACAGGCCAGAGTGTGACTATGAATGGTGGACTGGAGTGAGGGCTGGTGCCAGGCCTGTAACAGGACAGGCCAGAGTGTGACTATGAATGGTGAACTGGAGTGAGGGCTGGTGCCAGGCCTGTAACAGGACAGGCCAGAGTGTGACTATGAATGGTGGACTGGAGTGAGCTGCATGGAAGAAATGCCACTGGAATGGAACAGAAGATAAGGCAGCAGAAATGAATAAAATAAAAGACAGAAAAAAACCACCTGAGGTCAGCATGTTGGGATGAGTGTGAACCACTCATTCACTATGAACATGGCACCTCAAAAATGCACGTTTTTTTTATTGTGCTTTCCTCAGAAAAGTGCGCACACACCCTGCAGCCAGCGCCAGTATGGCTACCATATGGAAATCTGACTGACCGAACACTCCTCCTACGTCATGTATTTCATAGCCTGTTTATCGAAAGATATAGTGAGAAAGTAAATCATTATCTTTTATGAAACCCCTCTTTGCAAAAGTGCTCACAGATTTAACTGTCACTGGATCTGAATGTTTTACATACTACCAAATGGGCCTTTATTTATTTCAGTTGGCTGCATTGCAGTACATACAACACAGTTTCAAGAACGTGCACTTCAATGAAGCTAACTACTGGTGTCTCATGGCAAAGGAAACGGCAGAACGTTCACCTTTATCAGATATCCCTTTTGACTACCGATCCAGATAATGTGGTTCGCCAATGGCCCATACTGTATACATAGGCTTTACTAAATGGCTTCACTGTGTTTATCCCTCTAAGTTCACATGATGCAAATCTTGCGAGACCTCTACTCATCAAAGGTTCCTCAAGAGTTTATGCCTTATCCGACAGTGCTGGTCACCCAAACCAACCCTTACCCAATGCAGTGCAATATTCAATTACCGCTCTTTGAAGTAAGACTCTCCGCAATCCGTATCATCGAAACTGTTCAGTTCAAATGATAGAACTGATTATCTTTCCTTTTGATGCATGTCCGTCAAAATCAGCTTACAGCTTACTGGATTGTTAACAAATACTGAAAACTGCATGAAAAAATGTTAAATTGTTCCAGAGATATAATGATTTTATTGAGTCTTTAGGCTGAGGGCGACTCAGGATGCATGGTAAATGTTATATCTATGTAAATGTGGGAATACACCATCGAACCAAACACACAATCTGTTCTACTGAAAACATGTAACTGAGTGTGTGTGTGTGTGTGTGT
>CM031602.1:13632777-13687777 GCA_018398815.1 Conus ventricosus | reverse complement strand
AAAGAGATTTTTTTTTTCAAAAAGAAAGAATGGAAGTAAAGGAAAAAAGAAAAGAAACTACAAAATGGCGTTCAATTCATCTTACAATGGAGTGTCACATACAATCATTTACAATACCGAGTAATGGAATTCACTTAAATTGAAATACATTGATCAAATTATCCTTCTGCATATCAAAAAAGAAAATTACACATGCATTCCGTTCATCCATGGAAAAAATCTGTAAACAAACATATATATATTTCTCAAAACTTAACAATGGAAACTGGATTATGTGCAGCTGTCAACTGTGAACAAATATGTGGTCAATCCAGCATTTAGATAACTTAGTATACTTTGTGTGAACTTATGCGAGCTTGAGTGCATGTGTTTTGCTAGATGTTAAATGTGTCCATGTGCTAGATGTTAAATGTGTCCATGTGCATATGCCTGCCTGTATGCAAAATACATGCATATGTATGCCAATGGGCTCAAAATCATTTGTGATAAAATAGCTATGAACACATGATTTTCTGGGTAAATAAAACTATCAGATATATTACTCATACAATACTACAAGTATAAAAGCCAGATAGAAAAGCATAAACTTTCTGATTAGTAAAAAAAACACCAACCAATAATTCAATCTCCATGTTATTGTTAAAAAAAAATGTACACATTTATATTTCAAAAGAAAAGAAAAGAGAATAGCACACACACAAATGAAATTAATCTATTGCAAAATTGAACTGACGAGTCTTAAGAAAGAGTTATTCCCAAATACAAGCAACATCCAGATTAGCAAGTCCAGTTAAGCTACATCCCACAAAAGCAGCATCCTATCACAACAGCCAACTTGTATATTATGGCATGAGTATGTTTCATACATGACCAAGCTCTCTCCTTTGTGTGTGTGTGTGTGAGTGTGTCTATTATATGTGTATAACCCTCTACCCAGTTCTCTCTCTCTCTCTGGTGTGTGTGTGTGTGTGTGTGTGTGTGGGGGGGGGGGGGGGGGGGAGCAAAAACAGACTAACAATTCCTCCATCCTTATTACAATGTCAACTTGGCTATATAAATTGAACAACTTGACAGTAAAGAAAAACAAGTGTAGGTGATTTTAATAATCCATTCTTCAGTTTTTTGAAAGACAAAAAAAGTTAAAGGAAACCTAGTTTTTTTAAAAGTGAATTGAATGAGCCATGTATACAAGACGGAAGAAGCACAGATGATTTTACATGTAGTCTGCCAGGAACATAAATTTCTCTGGGAATCAGATGTTTCTTTCATTACCTTGCCATTCCCATACAAGGGAACAAATGCAAGGGTGCATTTACACACACACACACACACACACACACACACATACACACACTTAATGTGCGCACTGTACTATGCAGTGCACATACAAGGGAACAAATACAAGGGTACATTTACACAACACACACACACAATTTTAGTAAGGAATTCCTTAACTGCCGTTTTCCTGATGGATGATTTCCGCTTTAGGCAGGATATTTGAATCCATGTATACCTATATACATAAATGTACACTTATATACATACATACATCATGGATGGTAACTTTCACTTCCACAGTGACACATTTATATACATACATACATACATCATGGACAGTAACTTCCACTTCCACAGTGAAACAGTAAAAGGCACCCGATTCCAAACCATGCTGTCATAGAGGGATGTCACTTAACTCAACTTTCTAAACTGGAATCACTTATATGGGATGCCACAAAAAACAGTACACACCATTTGAGCACCTCTACTGCAAAAACCAGTCATGCAAACAAGTTTTTCGGCCATAAAACACCAAACTTCATAGGTGAGAGCAAAACAATTTTTTTACATAATTTCAACTATTCACAAATACGCATTATATCATTTTCATCATATGTGGAGGTCTACATAATAAAGTAAACATCAAATCCGTCACACAAAAATATTTCATCTTTTTTGTTGAAAGACAGTTCGCTCAACATTCTCCCACTGAAGCTCATGCTATCAGCGTCACCCAGCTTTCGCTCCAATATCTGATCAAACGACTGACCAGGGCCGGAAGTCGTGTCGAGGCAAAGGTCAACTTTGAACCTTTGAACAAATCCTCATGAGCACAAATATATTCAATACATCTGTAATTTGAGTATCTCCTAGTGCAATGTTGCTAAGGCTCTAAAATGACATGTCACCTCAGCATGAATCCTGACCCAATGTTCCAAATCGTTTTTTAAAAATCATTCTGTGATGATTTATGGGAAATACAGGTAAGATAGATGACCAGTCAACGAACAACTCATAATCTTTTCTGAACACCATGGACATCTTTCTGTGCGCTTAGGAAAACATACTACTCTGTCAAAGGCGTCGATGATTTTTCTATGCCTGTAACCCACCCACCCCACGACAAAATTTCATTGGAAGAAAATATTCAACAAAATAAACTTTAAGATAGTTTAACCCATTTTTCTATCATATAGGTGTTAGCATAACTTAGATCTGGGTGTAGACAATCCAATATCTGAAAGCAGAACACCTGCCCCCAATCCCACACCACCCCATCACCACACTCCCCCTCCCCCCAAAAAACAAACAAACTACCCCCTTTTTTTTTCTTTAGCAAGTGAATTTCAGTTTTAAACAAGATGCAAAGCATACAAACATACTCCTAGTTTATCTTGAATACAAGTACTTTCTGAGATATTCGATAAAGAAGAAAAATCGTTTGGGGCCATCATAGCTGTTAGTAACAGCTATTCTGGTAAAATAAAACATCGGGCATCATCTGTAACCCATAATGAACATACGTACAAATTTTCAGAAAAATCAGCCCAGAAGTTTTGTCTGGAGCGAGTGAACACATTTTGACAACGGACAGACACACAGACAGACACACAGACAGCATTTCTTCGTTCCCATTGTAAAGTACTCAACTGTTCTATAAGAACTGGGAGCACAAAAAGTTCCCATTGTAAAGTACTCACTGTTCTATAAGAACTGGGAGCACAAAAAAATTGACCACAAACTATTCTTAACTATATTCTTTTCTTTACAATTATTGTGACTGAGAAGCTGAAAGTAAACTATTCAGTTCTTTACCATTTCACTGTCTCAGGGGGGACAACTTGTGTTTACTTAGCTTTAATCCCTGTTCTGATAAATGGCAACTGCTCTGACACACATTTCACATGGTTGTGATTCTGTCTCTTAATCATCACCTTGACAGCATGTGCCAAATCTTAATGCTGTTCTCAGTCCTTTCTCCATGAACTAGAATATATTACACTAAAATGTTTTATTTTGATGAATTTTGGACCATCAACACAGATTTAAAATACCTCTTTCTGAACAAGATTAATTTCAAACAGGTTATGACTCATGCAAGTAAAGACTTCTAAAACATTGCTAAAGATATATTTTGTGGAGCCAATAGGGAACCAAAAGGGCATTATATCACTGCAGAAATATTCAAGAAAGATCCCTCCTTTTCAGTCGAGGGAAAAGATCTGTGAACAAATATATAGATTTTGAAAATGAAACACGATTCATTGTTGACCCGTCAACAGATAAAGAAGTCTGACTTCAATCTCTTTTTGCAAGATTATATTACAAATATGCTGTGGATATTCTTTGATGAGATGGTACACACACATGTACAACATGAAAAGAATGGCCCTATGGCCACTGGTCACTCAATCTCTTTTTGCAAGATTATATTACAAATATGCTGTGGATATTCTTTGATGAGATGGTACACACACATACAACATGAAAAGAATGGCCCTATGGCCACTGGTCACTATACTTGCATTTACAAACTGTGCTGCTGATTTTGTTAAATTGTATGGAAGAGTCATCTTCAAAGCGCCTTTGGGACAGTTACAAGATAGTAACTGAATGGACCACTACATTTCTTTCATGTGTGGTATCTAAGGGTTTGGACATTTTTTATGAGCTTCCATTCTGAGATCATGGTGAAAGAAAGAATATTGATGTAATATTAGAAAAGTTTGAAAACTTTTGAATTGGTGAAAAAAAATGAGACATATGAATCCTACAAATTCCACAGAAGACAACAAGCTGCAAGCGAGTCCATTGAAAATTTTGTGTGTGAGCTCAGAAAACTGGTCAAGTCCTGCAATTTTGGAATACTTGCTTCCTGATCAAATCGTGCTTGAAGTTTGAAATGAGTTCCTCAGAACAAAACTGCTAGAAACCTGACCTTAAAGACTGTCTAGACATGTGCAAACCATTTGAAATGAGTCAGCAACAGATGTCTTCAATGAAAGCTGACAGTAAAGATGTCAGTGCAATCTCAGAGAAAATGAAGAAAAGGCAGTTTAAGAAGAGAGAAACCACTATGATAAATTGCAAGTTCTGTGGAAGAGAACACCAAAACAGGAAAGAGAGTTGCCCCACATATGGGAAAATTTGTTCAAAATGCAAAAGAAGGAATCAATTTGCAGTTGTATGCAAGAGCGCAAAGCAAGGGGAAAAAAGTTCGTCATGTGGAACATGAATCGAATAATTCTGAGTCTGTTTCAGAAGAAGAAATTCCGGCAGTAAATTGCGAAAAAGACAAGCCTAAAAGTATCACAGCAAAAATGTGTATTGAACAAAAGCAAGTGAAATCATTGCTAGACAGTGGAGCTACAACAAAATTTAATTTACATTTAATGTAATGCCAGAACAAGTCTACAAAGAGGTAACAGACAATAAAATAAACTACAAAAGCAAAAGAAGACAAAGAGCAAGCTAATGATGTTTAATAAAACAGAAATGAAACCAGCAGGAGAAGACAGTCATTTTAAAAGTGGTAAATCCAAGAAACAAGAGACAATACAAGGTGAAAGTTGTGGTCACAAAAGAAAATCGTAAACCAATTCTTGGACCAAGAGCGGTGCGAGGAATGGAACTCATGAGGGTAAATGCTGAAAACATTGCAGCCATTTCCAAAGACAGCTCTGACAAGAACATTCTGTCTGAGTATAGTGAAGTGTTTGAAGAGGAAGTAGGAACTCTGGAGGGAAAACTTCATCTTCAGACAGATGAAAATGCAGTTCCTGTGAAACTGCCTTGCAGAAAGTGGCCTCTCGCAGTGAAACAGAAGGTGAAAGATGAACTTGATTGGCTGGAAAAAAACAGGCGTTGTCACACCTGTGAACACTTCAACTGAGTGGGTCAGTAGATTGGTAGTAGCCATCAAACCAAAAGGGAAAACCAGACTCTGCATTGACCCTAGGCCACGGAATCAAGCTCTAAAGAGAAATGATTATACAATACCAACTATTGATGACATTCTTCCAAAGCTACAGAATGCGAACTATTTCTCACATCTGGATGCAAGAAATGGATTTGGGTTTGTGAAACTTGACAAAGAAAGCAGCTACCCAACAGCGTTTGAAAGAAATGCCATTTGGAAAGTACAGAAAGGAAATGTTGGCCATAATTTTTTGGTTTAGAAAGATTTGAAAGACATGTCTATGGTCGTCATATCACAGTTGAGACTGACCACTTGCCACAAGAAGTGATCCACAAAAAAGACTCCTTTCTGCACCAAAACGCACACAGAGAACGTTTTTGCGCATGCAGAAATACGACTACACAGTGGTCTACAAATGGATCTGAAATGTACTTAGCATACACACTTAGTAGAGCTGTTGGTGAAAAAACAGAAAATTAAGCCAGTCACAAAAAAGTCATTTTCTACACTGAGCTGGAACAAACAGATGTGTTCCAAGAACTTGCCATCAGTGAGGAAGGTCTCTTGAACTCACACTAGTCACAGAAAGCATCCAAAGAAGACCCGAGATGAATCAGCTGATGAACGTCATACTCCATGGGTGGTCAGATGAAAAAAAAGAATCTACCGTTGACAACATTTTTTTCCCGTTCCGAGATGAACCCGGTCCGAGATGAACTGTCTGTACACAAAAACAGGTCATGCAGAAAATTCACTCCAGTCATGCAGGAATTCAAAGTTGTGTCAGACGAGCAAGAGAGGTGTTACATACCTGGAAAACATGGATGTTCAAAATGCACATGAGACAAAATCAATGTCATATCTCCAAGTTTTCATTTTATAAACTTACTGCGACACAAAATGATTTACACCATTCGACAGATCTTAACCGATTTCTCCCTGAATCATTGGTGAAGACCTAAACCAAACTGCTATTTCACAAACTTCAGATTTAAAAAGAATTTCCTGCTCATATTTCAATTCCTCTGACAAATTCAATTAATGTTATAAAAATGTGATTGCGTTATCCAATAGTCGGTTCCTTTTCAATTCATGTTAAGTACAGCCCAATTAATCACAAAGGGCCATATCAGTAACTCTTTATACAAATGTTAAAACAAAACAAAAAAGAGAACACTCACACATGATGAAATTGCTCTAAATGTTTCTTCCATAAAATCATTTATCTCTTTCAGGAACTAGAAAATCACATCAGGTGGGACATTTCTGAACAAGATAGTCATGGAGTCTGCTATAAATAGATCTGGTATCATGTAAACCCCAGCATTACATGTGAACATGTTTTATAGGAAGAGGACAATCACATGGAATGCACTGTGGATATTGTTTGCCTTTTAAGAGACACAAGTGTGAGTAATAGGAGTGGCCTGTGTGCAATTGACACAAAACTAGTTCTTCACAGCTCAGTAATTCAACATTCAAACTCACATTAAAACTGCAGACTTGTCTCCATTAAAACAGACTAATCTGTTTGTTGCTACTTTTCAACAACAAAATTTTTCCTCTCAGAGGCAGATTTGGCTTTAATGTCTAGACCATTGCAACTTTGTCAACAACAAAATTTTCCCTCTTTGAGACAGATTTGGCCATTAATGTCTTTTCCAGTGTAACTGTCTTGTATTTAATCATTATCAAAATGCTTTATGTTCAGGCAAACCAATCTTCCTGAAGATATAAACAAAACGGTGTGAGGAGTGGAAGGTGCGAAGGCGGACAGGGGAAAAAGGCAGGCGGTGCTTTAAACCACATGTTTCGCATTGCAAAATAAGCGAACCAAGATCTCCTGCTTTCAAATGTACGTTTAAAAAAAATTTCATTCAGATATTATCAATTGAAAAAAAAAAGTCACATAATGAGGGTGGAGTTCTTAAGATTTCTGGCTGCAGAAAAAAAAAAAAGGGGGGGGGGGGGGGGGGGGGGATCACCAGAAGAAGAGTGGAAATCGTCTGGAAAAAAAGAAGAAATTGGCTGGGAAGAGAAGAAGTCGGCTGGGGAACAAAAACGAAGAAATCAGCTGAAAACAGGACAGGTGATATGCCTGTGTTTATGAAGTACTCATCAGGCTTGTGTTTAAAACTATGCATCAACTCAGCAATAATGCTGGGTTCATACTGCAGCGGTAATCAGTCCTTGTTCATAATGAAATTAACATTATTACGAACAACATCCTTCAGGCTTGTACTTATGTTCTGTAGTTTTCATTGTTAATTATGCTTATGAGTGTTGAATGGAAAGTGAGCTATCTGACACACAAGCTGCTACAGAAAACACAAAAATGGAGGGTTTCTGGTCATGTGAGAGCCGATCTGTTGGTAGCAATGTGTTGATAGCTTTGCAGTCCCTTAAAAAGTGATTTGTATTAGATTATGCTGCTAATAAAGTTTATGGCTTCCAGTATTGTATACCTATCTGTATGGCACAGGTATGGGGCTGCAGTCAGCTGTAAGGACACACACTGCCCAGGTTACCATGTCCTCAAATGGGGATTACCAGCTCTACCCTCATGTTACTGAACATTAACATGAAGGGAAAAATAAAAAAAGAGAGATTAAAAAAAGAAAAAGAGAAATATACTTACATTACCTTTTAAACTCAGAGTAGAAAATATTCATGCCGGTGTGCACGACAGGAAAAATCTGTGCAGGAACACTTTTGTTTTCCACTTTGTTTCAGTCTAACAATTTCTCAGCTTCTTTCTTCATGTTGGGGCTGGGGACATTACATAATGAGTGAATCAAATAATTAAATAAACAATAACAACTGCTCTCAATGTACAATGCTCATAGAACAAACATCAAAGTCAAAACAACCAAACTTTCAACGCAGAGACTATTTAACACATGGTTAAAAATGATCAGATTCTTGTGATGTTCACCCATGTTTTGGATCAAGAGAGCTTACTTGAAAAAAACACAATGAAAATGCAAGCCTGTATGTAATGATGTGGATAACTTTTTCTGCCACTTGCAATGTGAGATTTTTAGTTATCAATCCTGAGATGGGAGTTAAGAGACCATGTATGGTGAACACATGAGGTAGGGTGGTGCTTCTCAGTGGGTACCTGACCTCCTCCACTGTTACCTCTGGAGCTGTTCAGGCCATGAAATATTTGACAAGCTCAGACTTTTCACTGCCTCACAGTACAAGATTATTTTGCCAACAGTCAGAAAATCAATGAGGAGAACATTGGCATTCAAACACATACGTGTGTGTGCCAATTCTTTTCATAAGCCCCTCAGTCAAGATTTATGAGAGACCAGTCAAACTCTCTACTATACTAGGTATTGTGGTAAGGCAATAGTATTTAAATTATCTTCATCATGCTATCCCTTAAAATGTACTGATTATCGTGTTGCTTTGATACATCAAAGAGTTTCAAACTACCCATACTGTTTCATACTATACTATAACTATCAAGATTTTAACAATTCATGGCTCTTGACAGGAAAAGAAAATGTAAAGTTTTAAAAAATAAAAACATGACTCTTGCTTTTAATTGCTGATACAAGGTAGCATCAAATAAGTTATTCGTCAATTACATCACTGTTCCATCTTGTGGCCTAACATGCAAAGAAGTCAACTAAACTCTGCCAAATTAAACTATCCCAGCTGGATTTCTTACAATGAAAATGATGAATCAAATTACCAAATGAATTTATATGAACACCACATTTATGCATGTTTCTTTTAGGTACAAAAGATCCACAACTTCAACAATGTAAAACATTATCACAAAGCCCAAGAACAATTTAAGACACTTTTCTCGAACATCAATCTTTCCATTCATTATTTCACTGATAAAACAATTCAGACATAAATATCAGTGAAACATCAATGAAAAACACTGACAAAACAACCATCATACACGCACGTTTTTGCTGAAACAACCTACACTCTGACCTGCCAATATGGGCTATGTTCTTCCCTCACGTAATCTGTAATGATGCACTGAATACAGATTATCTTTAGCAAGTTTACTATGGTATGTTTACAATAAAGAAAAGAGAGGGAAAAAAGACAGAAAGAAAAATAAAAGAAGAAAGACTGGATCACAAACAGTTCATTCTCACAATTAACAGTGGATAAAGAGTCAAAGTGTCTAGGAAACTTCACCCTATCACCATTTTATGAGACATCTGGAAAAAAAAAAAAGGAAAGAAACATAACACACCTAACAAACTCACACATACTATGCGAAGTAGTCTAGCTACAACTGTTTGATTCCTTTCCAAAGAACACGTGATGGGGATGAGCAGAGACATTCAAACAGCACAGAGTATGTTTGTTTTGAAATGATCTGCATCGCATGCAATGTTAAATACTTTAAAACATTTTTCTACAGAAACACCGGTATTGAATGATAAAACCTTTTGCAGAAGATGCCGCTATCATTATCATCAACAAACACAATTTTTACATAAATTATAAAGTGAAGAATAATATTATGCATATTTCATGCAATGTTGCTTCTTTACTTTTTCTTTTTAATAGTCTTTTTCCTCTATAATAAAATGCCAGGTGGAACAAAATGACAATTACAAGCTTGCTTTAAAAATATTTCAGTCATTCAATCAATTCAGTATTTCCAAAAAAATTTAATAACATGATATTCTGTGAATTGAATACTTTCAAAAATCAAAAGTACCTAATCAATTTAAAAAAAAAAAAAATTCCTGATTCTGCCTTTTTAAGAACTTATGAAAAAGACAACTAACAAAAACAATTGTAATGGTTTTCATCAGTTTTCAATATCTGTTTTAGTTTTTCAGTCAGTTCAAAATGTACAGACTGGAAATGGAGAAAAACAACAAACAAACAAACAATCTGCAGAATTTGCTGCAGTAGTTTTCAGAATGTCAATTTCAGTGTTTTAGTCAGTTCAAAACACAGACTACAAATTAAAAACAAAATAAGTGGATTTGCTATAGGTTATTTCAAATTCTATGGATCTAGTAACGTGCAGAGGTTATGGAGTGGGGTGTGAGGTGCGAGTGAGCTCGAAAGACTTATTTTCCACTCCTCAGCTTCTAACCAACATTTCATAAGACTACATTCCATTACATATTGTTTCTCTGAAAGAAAATCATCTCCCTCCTCCACACGGTACTCGTGCAGATTTTTAATGTTGATGGGATTTCTCTGATATGTCTGGATGTTTCTCTAGTTTGGACTTTCAGTTTCATTCTGTATAAAATTTTAACAACCATGGTTCACAAGCCTGAAGTGAAGAATAAAATCTGTGCTGCTCAGCTTCACAAGTACAGTCACACACACCTTTTTGCAGATAAAACTGAATCCAAAGTTAAAACTATGTAACTTTGAAATTTTCCTTTTGTGCCGTTTTAAGTCTAAAATACCAAATTATGGCATTTCTCTACAGTTAAGACCTGGCTCAACACTGTGAATCCGACATCTGAGTGGATAGCTGGAAACAAATGCGAGATTCTACAGGAGCTAGCTTCTTCTTTTTCAAAAGAATTTCATGGCATCATAAACCTGTCAGCAGAGTAAGAACAATAAAATATTGACATCAAAATAAACTTATGATTTCAACAAACAAGATTTACGCAAATAACCTCGGATCAGAATGCATGCGTTCAGCATGCACATTTACTTTTCCCAGTCTCATTTTCATTTGTTTGTCTCACAGACTGAAGACCTCTGCGTCGAGGATTTCCCCTCAGACTCATAAACTCAGACTGAGCTGTATCACCAGGAAGCAAGTCTGCCAAGCGTGGATGCATCATTGGCTTTGAGTTCTTTAATTTGTGAGCCAAGGTCATAAAAATGGCATCCACATGATTGGCCTTTCCTTCATCCTTCGCTGATGTTTCGAACAATGGCATGTTGTGCAAGTCTGCAAATTTCTGTGCTGTATTTGTGTTGACGACTACCTGCTTGACAGCATCACACTTGTTGCCAACCAGGATTCTTGGGATCTGTTTATCCAGGCTGTGACGGTCGCACTCTTCAATCCAGGCTGGCATGTTCTCAAAAGTGGCAAGGTTGGTCATGTCATACACAAACACAACAGCATGCACATTTCTGTAATAATGTTGGACCATCGATTTCCTGAATCGCTCTTGTCCTGCTGTATCCCACAGTTGTAACTGAAACATACAACAATCCTTTCCAATATAATATATAGTTACTCAACTGTTAATGCCAACTGTTTTAAGTTATAAATATTATTATTTGTTTGGCAATGTATAAAATGATTAAAATTCCAGAACCTAGTGGCCACAGGGCCTGTTACAGTGTTAACCATTATTACTGTTTTGAGGTTCACCATAGTAGGGCACCACCACGACATTATGGTTAAGCCCTTCCCTCACCTTCCACAGCTTTAACCTTCCCTGACCTGAATCAGGTACCCACTTACTGCTGGGTGGACTAAGAGGATTTTCAAGCCATAAAAATTCTGTAACCTTTAAGTGGTTTGAACTTACATTTGTCTGCGCCACAGGCAAATGTTCTCTAGCCATTTGATTACGGGCCCCTCTATTTTCAGCGCTAACATATCAGGGCTAGAAATTCCAAGGTAACCTTCAGCTATCCTGAGGACAAGTTGATATTTCTTTTAATCTAATTATCCCCCAGGCACCCCCTTCCCTAATTTCTACTTGCCTTCCCCAAGTAAAACGAAAGTCAATAAATTATTAAAAGTAGCTGCTGGCAGCCCAGTAACAAACAAGTCAGCAAATATACAAAATTCAGAAATGGCATGTTCTGTTGAAGACTAAGAAAGAGAATTAATATGTAAAACAATTCATTTGTTTACCAGGATCTTTTATATCATCTTTAGCAGTGAAAGAGAATTAAGATGTAAAACAATTCATTTGTTTACCAGGATCTTTTATATTATCTTTAGCAGCATGTAAAATTGTCACATTTCCACCATTTACACATTCTTGGACTGAATTTAAATCATGAAATCTGTCTTGCTCTCTGTTTTGCTCTCATTCCCATCGACATATAATTTTCAAAAAGTAAAGGAAGTAAACCTGTCATTTCCATGCTGACCAAGCACAATCCCTGCATCATGCTGCTGACTCATTTATAAATCTAGACCAGATCTTGTCCCATCAAAACAGCACTCTAGTAGGATTCTGTTCTGAGCAGAATTGGACGTGGGCAGAGAGGAAGGAGGTAGGAGAGTGCTGGTAGTAAAGGTGTGGAAAGTGAAAGGGAAAAGATCGAGTCTGTACTGAAGCATACTTTTCAGCCACCCTTTTAATGTCAGTGACTAAAATCAACAGACATCTGGAGAATGAATTTCCACTTGTCTGCCAGATTTAGTTGTCATGCACAGCTGGATGGGTGGATATATCAAACCCTAAACATCATTATTACATCACTGAGTTATATTACATACATATATATATATATATATATATATATATATATATATATATATATAAGATATAGATAGATAAAACAAGTTAAAAGAGGAATCTTAAAACTATCTGAACCCAAATGCAAAAAAAGAGGACAAAAACACCTACGATTTCAAATCATGGCGATCACCACCAGCCATAGACGAAATGAAACCCTTTGAAGATCAAATGAAAAGAATGATAACCAATATTGAATTCAAAAAATCCAACAACGATTTCCAAACAACACTAAAAAAACAAATAAAACAAGTACAAAATGACAAAAAAATATTTGTGAAGGCTGATAAAACTAGCAATTACTACAAAGATAGTTTTAAGATTCCTCTTTTAACTTGTTTTATCTAATGTTGCTCCCCAAGGGGTTGGGCACTTAAAAAATTGTTTTAGGCATTTTAAATATACTGATCTTAATCGCTCCTCACGTTGAGCACTGTGGCCTGAAGGATTTTTAAAATGGAGGAAACCAATTTTAGGCAATCAACAAAAAATATACCGTTTTCAAATCCGCAATCATATATAAAAAGATTAATAGAACAAACAGAAAAGTTTGTACATAATATGAGATGGAAAGCATTCTTTTTTCTGAACCCAAATGCAAAAAAAGAGGACAAAAACACCTACGATTTCAAATCATGGCGATCACCACCAGCCATAGACGAAATGAAACCCTTTGAAGATCAAATGAAAAGAATGATAACCAATATTGAATTCAAAAAATCCAACAACGATTTCCAAACAACACTAAAAAAACAAATAAAACAAGTACAAAATGACAAAAAAATATTTGTGAAGGCTGATAAAACTAGCAATTACTACAAAGATAGTTTTAAGATTCCTCTTTTAACTTGTTTTATCTAATGTTGCTCCCAAGGGGTTGAGCACTTAAAAAATTGTTTTAGGCATTTTAAATATACTGATATATATATATATATATATATATATATATATATATATATATATATATATATATATATATATAAAAGTCAGCAGCATGCAGGAATTGCGCTCAGTCAGCATGAAAATGATAGATATACTTCCTTTACTTTTTATTATGTTGTCACTGCGCTGCCAACAGTTACTTTTATTGACTGTCTTTTTACTTGGGGAAGGCATGTAGAAATTACTTTTAATTAGGGAAGGGGGGAGGGATAATTAGATTTTTTTTTTCTCATGAACTTGTCCCAGGACAGCTGAAAGTTACCTGGGAATGTCTAGCCCTGGCATATATTAGTGTTCAACCATTTTGGCATAAAAATCCAAGAATGGAATGGAAGTGTGCATTAGATTAGAAAGGTACTGTTTAAAACCAATACTGGTGGTGTACACCTTAGTTTTTGCTGTGCTATTCACAAAATAAATTCAGCCACAAAGCTACAGCAATCAGTGACTCACTGAATCAGGTAAACTTACCTTGATTTACCGTCACATAACATTGTTAGAATATATCCCATTCAAATGTTTACAATAATGACCAAAGACACTATGATAACATTTATAAAATAGAGAATATACCTGTGCCTTACATGTAGACCTGTATCAATCTCTGAACCAGTGTGTTCACTCTGCATGTGCAATGCAATAATAATGATTCAATGAAACCTTAACTCTGAATGACAATTGTTCAACTTCAGCAATGATGGAACTCTCCCTGTAGTGTTATTTATGTCATGTTACTAAAACATCATATGCAATTATAAAGCGATCCAACATTCAACAACAAAGTTGTGTAACAGTAGTTTACCATTCCTTTATAATCAACTGTTCTGTATGAATCTCCTTGCCATATAAACCACTTAGTTATTAAATGTACCAAGTTACACAAGTTCAAACATCATCTAGTTTTCTTCAGTTTCAGTCAGACTTTTTCTAACTGCTCCATAGTTTTCATGCTAACATGACTACTCTAGAAGTGTTAGCAATTGGTTTCCTTCTGATCTGTGTCTTGTTAGCTGCATCATGTGAACAGTCATAAAAGAAACTGATGCCATTGTCAAGTTTGACAGCGAGTCTTACAGACCTGTGTAGATCAAGGAATTTACTATTATGTCTCACCTAAGAGTTCAGTATTTTCCTGAAAATTGATGTACTTTGTCACTGGAAACTTCTAGATGCTCTTGACAGCTTCTTAGTAGAGTCCAAATTTCTTTACTTTCATAAAGCTACTCACCTTTAAGATAAAGCATTTGAGTATCAAAAGACTTTCTTGACTCAACAGGATTAGCATTTGAAAACTGAACGAGTTACACTGGCGGTACCAAAAAAAGTGTAGCTCCTCATGAATTATTCATAACTCATGGACTTGTGAACTAGTGAAGCCCAACCGCATGTGGTGGTGTGATGTAGAGCAGGGACTTTCCTGCTAGCTTCAGGTCAGAATGCCCTTTGGTTCTATGGGCATCTCTGTAATTTACATGGATTTCAGATTTATTACCTAGATGTGAGTGGCTGCTAAATTTCAAACAAATTTTCATAAGAGCTCAAACTTAAAACTTTTGAACAACAAAGCACTGAGGTCTATGAAAGCTGCCCACAAAAGTCTCTAAATCTTCTGTCCCTTTCGATGACCTTTTCTTAGGAACTTCTGACTTTATTTTATATTCATTTCCTTAAACACATTTCAATCGGTCAAAACTTAATCACTTAAATCATAACCAGTTGACATACATTTTGCACTATTTCCTTGCAAACAATGAAACATTTTGCTCTTTCTCAGTTTCTGATGTTTCAGCAATACATTTTTTTATTTGATTATTTGTTTGTCCACACACACACACACACATATATATATGTATATATATATAGAGAGAGAGAGAGAATGCTGAACAATTAAGTAGTGGGGGAAAACAAGTGCAGGTTAATAATTCTTCAGTCGTATAGTAATGACTTGGCAAAGACTTGAACTTTAAAAAAAAAAAAAAAAAAAAATTGAAGATTAAGATAATGGGGGGAATATATTATAAATATGAGAAGCCCTTTGCTAGCTGCCTGAGGGAATCATCGCAGTCCCTCTCGAAAGCACATTTATTTGTATTGCCTGCTCCTAGGCCTTTCGTCCGCTGGATCGGACTCATCAGGGAGACATGGCTGATTGTGTCGGATGGTTTTGCTTAACGTCCTCCGGCCTGCACAAACAGGACATATTGGGACATGTATTTTTGCTTCATATGAGGGGAAAGGGGGGGGGGGGGAAGCTGATTGTGTCAGTGCTCTTGGTGTCAAATAGAGACACACCACAGTCCATAATTCTGTGGTGTTCTCACCACCCAAAGGGGTTTAAAAAGGAATCCAACAGCACCCCCAAAGCAGCCAGCGAAGGGTAGTAAATGGAACAAAACAAAAGTGTGGAGATGAAAAAAGTTGCTGAAAAACTAAAAGCATTATTCAAACAGTATAAAATATAGAGGACAATCTTTGAGCCTATGCTTGAGGATCCATTTAAGGATGCAAGGGAGATAAAAAAAAGATATGGAACGTCTAAGTGGTCAGCTCTGCTGTTCAATAACCCAAGCATTGTGAGTGGCCAAGAATTGTACAGAACAACCTTTACTTGGATTCTAAGAGATGCAATCTCCACTGATTGACCAAACAATAGAAGCTGAACAATTAAGTAGTGGGGGAAAACAAGTGCAGGTTAACAATTCTTCAGTCGTTATAGTAATGACTTGGCAAAGATTTGAACTTTAAAAAAAAAAAAAAAATTGAAGATGAAGATAATGGGGGGAATATATTATAGATATGAGAAGCCCTTTGCTAGCTGCCTGAGGGAATCATTCGCAGTCCCTCTCGAAAGCACATTTATTTGTATTGCCTGCTCCTAGGCCTTTCGTCCGCTGGATCGGACTCATCAGGGAGACACGGCTGATTGTGTCGGATGGTTTTGCTTAACGTCCTCGGCCTGCACAAACAGGACATATTGAGACATGTATTTTTGCTTTATATGAGGGGAAAGGGGGGGGGGGGGGGGAAGCTGATTGTGTCAGTGCTCTTGGTGTCAAATAGAGACACACCACAGTCCATAATTCTGTGGTGTTCTCACCACCAAGGGTTCAAAAAGGAATCCAACAGCACCCCCAAAGCAGCCAGCGAAGGGTGTAAATGGAACAAAACAAAAGTGTGGAGATGAAAAAAGTTGCTGAAAAACTAAAAGCATTATTCAAACAGTATAAAATATAGAGAACAATCTTTGAGCCTATGCTTGAGGATCCATTTAAGGATGCAAGGGAGATAAAAAGATATGGAACAGTCTGAGTGGTCAGCTCTGCTGTTCAATAACCCAAGCATTGTGAGTGGCCAAGAATTGTACAGAACAACCTTTACTTGGATCTCCTAAGAGATGCAATCTCCCACTGATTGACCAAACAATAGAATGCTGAACAATTAAGTAGTGGGGGGAAAACAAGTGCAGGTTAACAATTCTTCAGTCGTTATAGTAATGGGCTTGGCAAAGATTTGAACTTTTAAAAAAAAAATAAAAAAATAAAAAAAAAAAAATAATTGAAGATGAAGATATGGGGGGAATATATTATAAATATGAGAAGCCTTTGCTAGCTGCCTGAGGGAATCATCGCAGTCCCTCTCGAAAGCACATTTATTTGTATTGCCTGCTCCTAGGCCTTTCGTCCGCTGAATCGGACTCATCAGGGAGACACGGCTGATTGTGTCAGTGCTCTTGGTGTCAAATAGAGACACACCACAGTCCATAATTCTGTGGTGTTCTCACCACAAGGGTTCAAAAAAGGAATCCAACAGCACCATACAATTTGTATGCAAAAAAAAATGGTTGGCACATTAACTACATATTTACTGGGTTCATTTTTGGTTATACACAACAAATGCGCAATCTGTATCTCACAGAATCATGTTATCAACCAGAAAATTTATTACTCAACTTTTTATAACAAACAAGTAAGATAACTCTTGTTCCCATGATGAAACAATTACAGGCCCATAACTCCAAACAAATGCTGCTTGCAACACCATATTGCTTCTGGAGCAGAAATGACAAGACGGAGCACACAGAACAAACAAGGATTTATACATTTCCTTCTTTGTTCTGTCTGCTTTGTGTTGTCATTTCTGCTAGATAATTTGGTGTCATAAGCAGCATTCGTTTAGTTAGGATTTCTTTGTTTGTTCAGGATCAGGATCAGGATCAGGATCAGGATCAGGGGCGTTGTATCAAATACAACTTAGCCTATTTAGGCTTTTTACGCCCCTTCTGTATGTATATATTCTTTTTTTTTCTTCGTAACCGTTGGTCCAGTCATAGGCTAGCTCAGACCTATTATCCATCAAATTCATATCTAATTTTTGTTAATAATTCATGTTTATCTATGAGGTTCTTAAAAACATTAATACTAGGTGCACGTTTGATGTTAAGTGTTAGTTTATTCCAAAAGTTGGTTACTCTATTAGTAAAAGTAAATTTTCTTAACTTCGTTCTAGAATATTGTTTAAATATCTTATCTTCACTGTTCCTTGTAACATTCTTCTGCGGAGTACAAAAAAAGCATGCTTTATCAACATCATCAATTTCATTAAATATCTTGTATGCTTGAATCAAGTCTCCTCTTATTCTTCTTGCCTTAAGTGTTGGAAGTTGCAGATATTTTAATCTTTCCTGATATGAGTAATCTTTTATATTATGAATCATCTTGGTTGCTCTTCTTTGTACCTGTTCTAGAGCTTCTGATTGTCTCTTTAGCATTGGATACCATACAGTGTTGCCATATTCAAGAACAGGTCTAACTAGTGTCTTATATAATTGCAAAAAAGTGTCCTTTTCCATAAATGTAAAGGTTCTTTTTATTATTCCAATCATTCTGTTAGCCTTATTAATTATACTATTTACAATATGATTGTCAAATAGTAAATTTTTGTCAAAAGTCACACCTAGGTCTTTCTCTTCTTCACATTTAGATACTTTATTTCCTTGCCCCCAATTTTCATTATATACTCCTTTTGTGGGTTTGTTTTACCAATATGAAGTACTTTACATTTTTCTGCATTAAAATATAGGTTCCAAGTATCAGACCACTGTACTAATGTTTCAATATCCTTTTGTAATTCCTTATGCAATTTTGGAGAGTTATACAGTTTTGTGTCATCTGCAAAGACTTTACATGTATTCTTTAATTCTACAGGGAGATCATTTATAAATACCGTAAATAATATTGGTCCCAAAATACTGCCTTGTGGTATCCCACTAATAACATCAGCACTATGAGAGAAGGAAAGTCTACCAATCCTTACCTTCTGAGTTCTTTTTGATAAAAAGTCTCTAACCCAACCAAGTATATTTCCTATTATTCCATAAGACTCTAATTTCTTTAAAAGTCTTTCATGTGGTACTGAATCGAATGCTTTTCTAAAGTCTAAATACAAAACATCTATATTCTCTCCTTTATCTATCTCCTTTGTGAAGTCTTCCATCACTTCAAAAAGTTGAGTCACACAAGACCTTTTTGCACGAAATCCATGTTGACACTCAGCATATAATTTATTTTCTGTCATATGTTTAATAATAGCCTCTCTAATAAATGATTCTAAAATTTTGCATATAATGCATGTTAAACTCACTGGTCTATAATTTCCTGGATCTGTTCTTGTACCTTTTTTGAATACTGGAATGACTGTAGCTGTTTTCCCATCTGAAGGTACTATCAGTGTGATCTGTGTTGGCATTTTTGCTATTAAAAACAAAACCAAAAAATGCTATGTTTTTTGGTGTTGTAAAAACATTTTTTTCATATATAGGCTTGTAATTATTTCTCCATGGGTGCAAGAGTTACCCTGCTTACTTGTTATTTGCTGAGTATTGTTCCCTGCCTCAGTTAAGCTTTCCTTTCACTACACTGTTTTCATTCAAAATGAAACATTTAACATCACAAAATAATTTGCAATGATTGTTAGTAAGTGTTCATAAAATGTTGAAACAAAAACTGTGAAAGCTTAGCATAGTTCTATTCAATTTTTTACAAGTCTGATGGGTTACTGACGTGTCACCAGAACAAAGCACGTGATTCGAAGCCAGAACAAAGAATCAGATATTACCTTCAAATACTCCTTGTCAACTTGTAATGACTTTTCTCTGAAATCTACTCCAATTGTTGCCTCAGTTTTGTCAGGAAACTTCCCTAGACAAAATCTGTACGTTAAGCATGTTTTTCCGACATTGGAATCTCCAATTACTATTATCTTAAAAATTCTCCTCTGGCTTTGTTTCTCCACCATTTTGGCAGCTCCTGCCTCTGAAGTCTCCACTACCACATCCGAGCGCTGTCCCTCTGCAATCTCTCTCAAAGTGACATCTGGTTTTCCTTGTTCACTCATCTTCAAGTTTTAATTGACGTCAGGAAGAAAATACAACAAAAGATACTCAGATTTCAAATCGCCAGAAGCCCCTGACAATATGACCATTGAATCAAAACAGAGATGACATCATGGGTATCGCCATCTTTGTTTTTATTTCACAATGTTCTAGCTATATCCACAGCAGCTGTCCATGGTTATATGCACAGTAGTTCTGTTTGAGTTGCAACCCAATACGTACTCCGTCATAACTTAGCACTTGCTGTCAGGGTCATGCACTAAAGCCCTTGTCGTGAAGCCTATTATGATGTCATCTCATTGTCACTATTTGTTTGAGTCTGACTGCATCAGAGCTGTCTGTTTTAATTAAAGCATATGTTTTGTTGCCAGAGGAACTTGGATTTCCCTCTGAGAGAACAGGAAAACTCATCACAGACTCCAAGGAGTCAGCACGGACCCTCAATGACCAATTCTGTCTTTAGCCAAGGAAAATGAATCTGACCAGCGTTCAGTTGTCCCAAACCACCTAACTCGCCAAACTATCCCACCTGCAGTAACATCAGCGTCACAAAGGAAGGCCAGTGTAAGGAAAATTACTGCTCAGCCTCAACTTAGAGAAAGCCTGTGGTCCTGACAGCATTACACCCAGGATCCTAAAGACAGTTGCTAAGGAGGTTGCACCTGCCTTTACTCTGCATTTCCGCAATTTCTCTGTCAGTACAACCCTGAACATTGCCACATGGCTTAGTGGAAATGGGTTCACTGTATCACGCCAGTCTTTGAAAAGGTGAATGTTACACAACAGCAGACTACTGACCAATCTCCGGAACTACATCACATGAAAACTGCTGAGTATATGTTACTATGTACACCATGTCCCAATATTCTTTACCAGGAGTTACATGGCTTCCTCACAATCCCGTCAGTCACAAACCTCTTGGGGTATGCTGATGAAACAGTGGAACTGGAGAAAGGCAACCAAGTGGATACGAAAGTCCTCGACTTTTCCAAAGCATGATACGGTCCTTCACACTGGAGGAGGGCAACCAAGTGGATACGAAAGTCCTCGACTTTTCCAAAGCATGATACGGTCCTTCACACTGGAGAAGGGCAACCAAGTGGATACGAAGGTTCTCAACTTTTCAAAAGCATTACATGGTCCTTCACACCCGGCTGAAGAGGTAAGAAGTCTTTCCGAGGACAGACAACAGGAAGTCGATACAGAGCGAGCAACCTCTGACTTAACTCTAGTGTACTCAGGCGTCCCTAAATCTCACTCCAGGGTCCAAGTCGGTTTCTTCTGTCTATAAATGATCTTCTGAAGTCCGTAAAGACCGAGGCCGGATTGTTTGCTGATGGCACTATATGCGACGATGTTCAAGAAAGAAGACGACCAGTATCCTCCTTTACCCCCTGGGGGAGCTAGTGGTCCATGAATTCCATCCACAGAAATGCACAACACTAAATGCTGCACGTAATCGAACAGTGATCACTCCAGACTACCGACTGCATGGCCACGTGCTGGAAACCACTGTGAGATACCTTGGTGTCAGTATTCAAGACGATCTATTTTGGTGATCCAACGTCAATTCTGTCATCAACAAAGCAAACAGCTTCCTCAGGCGAAACCTCAAGATAGGTAACAAGAAGACAAAGGAAACTGGGTACAAAGCTCTTGTTTGTCCCATACCTGAGGATGCAGCCAGCATGTAGGATCCCTACACCGCCAGTGAGTTCCAGGTGATTTTTTTCTTTTCTTTCTGCGTACGCAGGCTGATACTCCTGCGGACACTCCCTGTATAGCCAGGCAGTGGAGTTTTGTGTGTATGACCCTTTTTTATCCCGCCATTAAGGCAGCCATACTCCATCTTCGGGAAGGTGCATGCTATGTGTCACGTGTCATCCATACCAACGGCCAAACTGGCCTTCTCTTCCGAAAGTTGGTGATGGGATTTTACGTGTGTGCAAGATGTTATGCGTGCGTTCACACATGGAACCTCGGTTTATAGTCTCATTCGAAGGACTATATGGGGAATGGAGTCAGAACCAATGTTAACTCCGAGGGAAAAATCCCCCTATACCGAAATTCGAACCCGCAACCCCAGGATCACGAGTCCGGCGCTCTACCAACTGAGCTATCCGGCCCCCAGTTCCAGGTGATTAAAAGGGTTTGAGGCAGAGAAGCGAGGCCATCCTCAGCACACCATGCATGAGCGACGAAAGAGAGCTCACCTGGAGATGTTTCACAGATTCCATCATGGGCTGTTCTCTATGAATTCAAATTATCTGCCCAGACCAACAGGCAACGGGCTGAGCTCCAGGTAAAACAACACCTGCAGTAATGACATCCCATCCTGCAGGACACAATACAGACTGACGTCCTTCCCACAGACTTCCTCGGACTAGAACGTTCTGCCACAGGGGCTTTGACAGCAGGGTAGCTGGACCCTTTCAAGTCCCCCCATTTCCCACCCCAAACCCTTCTTTCTCCCACTATCCCCTTACTTCACCTCGCCTTCAACTTTTCAGAAACAAATAGACGAACCTCTTATCATAAAATTGCAGAAGGATTTCCTGCTGGAGCCAGTATCATTCTGCCTGCTGAATAGACCCTGACTGGCATTTACCTTCTTCTTCTTCTCCTTCTGCGTACGCAGGCTGTTACTCCTGCGGACACCCCCTGTATAGAGAGTGGAGTTTTGTGTGTATGACCGTTTTTTTTGTTTGTTTTTTTTTCATTGTTTTTTTTTTATCCCGCCATTAAGGCAGCCACACTCCAACTTCTGGGAAGGTGCATGCTGTGTGTGAAGTGGCATCCATACCAACGGCCAAACTGGCCTTCTCTTCCAAAAGTTGGTGAGTGGATTTAACATGTGTGCAAGATGTTATGCGTGCGTTCACACACGGGACCTCGGTTTATAGTCTCATTTGAAGGACTGTATGGGAAATGGAGTCAGAACCAATGTTAACTACGAGGGAAAAATCCCCCTGTACCGAAACGGCCCGGCGGAGATTCGAACATGCAACCCCAAGATTACGAGTCCGGCGTTCTACTACTGAGCTATTCCGCCCCCCCCCCCCCCCCCCCCCACCACACACACACACACATACACCCCCGGCCATTTACCGAATCTTAACAGCAGCTGACCTTTTTTTCTGGTATGGCTCTCGGCAATGTAATGACAATCAAAAATTGATTTAAAATCCAGCCTCCCACAAAACGACAGAATCATTAGAATATTCATCTTGTTTGTTTTTATCTTTAATTTTTTTCTATCTCATCTTCCGTGCCTCCTGAGTGATATTGTACATTTCCCACTCATTCCAGCTCCCCATCCACGGCCACAGCCTGACCCGTCCTGCCACAGCCCTGGCACCAGCAGTCAACAAAGAGCTTTCCATGCCATTGCTGCAGGGTCAATTCTGTGGCGATCAGTGATCACCATGTCCATCCAGTGACAGTCTCCGTGATTTTGCTGATGCCAATGACCCCAACAGAAGCAAAATGAAGGCATAGATGTGCAGAGGAAAACAAAACTGAGGTCTCCATGAGAGCAGGACATGAAGAGTCACAGAATTTGAAACGGGATATTTTATGAAAGTAAGCATAAAGTACAACCCTATCATATAGTTTCACACGAGAATGAAAATCTGAAGCATTTTCGTCATCGTCTAAGACTACATGAAAGGACTGTACTTTATGCTTACTTTCATAACATATCCCGTCATCAACCAAGCCCCTGAGAGATACAGACACCTGCGGTGCAGATCAGGTCATTGAGCAACACTCAGTAACGCATCCATTAAGTGAGTGAAACTTGACTATGTGTTCCCGGTCGCCTTTCCAGCTAACCCCATAGCAAACTCAACTCTGGGTAGGAGACAGTGAGAGTAGAAAAACCCCACAACAAATGGCTCTAATTGCAATCGAATCATGCTATGAAATTCCAGCCGCGAGTCTGCAACGGTAACGACTTTGGCTCAGTGGCTCATCAGAACACTGTTATGGTCGTCAAAGCGTGAACGAATGTAAAGAAGAAATCATCTTTAAACTTACATGTATGTTGGGTGAAAACTTGATGCTGGGTGGTAATTTATTTCCGTCTTTAAACAACCCTGTAAGGTTAAGATGGCTTTGTTTATTTGTGTTGGTGTATCTAATAAACAATTTTTGTGCAGAACTCCCCACTAAGTCAGCGAATGATGAGGTAAATAAGACGCTACTGGATCAAACAATTAGGCTATTTATAATCTTATAAATGTAAATAAGGTCACCTTTCATTCTCCTTTCTTTCAATCAATGCAGGTATAAGTACTGAACTCTTTCCTTGTGGCTCATGTTTTTGCCCTCTTTGCCAAACTGGGTGGCCCAGCATATTCATGGGGACTATCAATGGACGACGAGGTGGCAATCTTTCGAAGGAGAGTTCACTCACAACAGCTCTGCAACTAAGCAATTAATGTCATCAGTAGGTAGCTTAGTAGGTGGTGTCCTGCATATTTTGGATAAGAACAGGCACCACTGATCACCATTAAACCGACTCTGCTGCAGCACAGTGTCTTCTCTGGTTGGTTGCCTCATGACGACTTGACATCGACTGCTCCCCGAGGATTGCTAGTGCAGGGGCTGTAGCGAGCTGAGCAGGGCTCTGGACCAGCGTAGGAATCAGTGGCGTGGCGAGATGACACAGAAGATGAGATAGGACCAAAATGGGGAGTCTGGGAGGAGCAGAGATGGGATGAAAAAGAGGACGCTAAAGTCTGATCAGTGACTGTATTGGGAACCTTTGAATTCTGTGTTGTGAATAAACAGAACCATTTTTTTATGTCTCCTGAATGAGTACTGCATAGCAGACAGGGTTGTAGCGGTCCACCCATGTATCAGAACATGTATGAGCCTTTGCTTGAGGATTCAAAAAGAAAGGGAAATAACCTGGATACATAAAACAAGAGACAACACAAGGAAGTGCATATATGCTAAGTTTACATCAGTTTCGGAGTGTAATAACAGCAGGCAAAAAATAAAACATTAAAATAAATGTCTAGTGAAATACTGAGCCGCCAGACTGATGAACGTAACGAACACTAAAGTAATGAGCCTTGACCTATTGATCATTTCAGTCTGGCAAAAAATGACGACCAAGCAAACTCTGAATATAAACCATTAAATAATAATGATGTTCATATGCTTATCACACCTTTACCTTGGGGGGGGGGGGGAGGGATGGGGGGGGACACAGTCAATACTGCATTGTCACCACATGACCTCATCAGTTTGTATGAAAAATCGCGATTATCAGACCCATGTGCCATTTTATATTTTCAGGTATAGTATAGTATTGTACTGCATGTACCGTATAATTTTGCTTTCACCATGTACAGGCTTGTCTGCCACATCACCTTAATTGTGTATGGACATTAAATCTGACTGCAACTATATATCTATATAATCACCATGTAACAGATTCTTTGTGTGAAATGTGGGTTTCCCTTTATGGTAGAGTTTTCACCTTATTATTGCACCATTTTATTTGCCATTGTTCAATCTGCAGACTTTTTTTTTTCAACAAGTGAAAAGCGACTTTTCAACAGAATTTTGCTGGAGATAAAAGGGTTATTTTGCATGCACTAAATCTATGTAGCATGTGGGGCCTGATATTGTCTCATTTGTGCATAAATTTTTGTTTGAGTGATATCTGTGACTCATACTTGCACTCATTAGAGCGATAATAGAGAATATTTTATATACAATAGCAAGACCAGATGTTACCCCGTGTTCTGCTCATCCTTGCAAGGTCTCCATGCATTACAGGAGTTATCAGGCTCTATATTGGTGCCGAGGCAAGGGAGAGCAAAGGGTGTTGGAGGACAGGAGGAGGGGAAAGAGTGATGCCAGTGGGATTAAAAGTCGCTGCATCTGACTGTCACACTGGGAGCTTTTTTCTTCCAGTGTTTGGATTTGCATAGTGTTAGATGCAAGTCTTTTACAGCAGACTCCATGAAGACTAATCAGAAATTTGCTCTCAGGCGTGATTTTAAGTTCCTGTAAATGAAGTAAACATTGTTTTTCAACTGATTTGAGATTGTGTTAAAAAAAAAAACTCAACCCAGATCACATATGTACTACCAGAAAGACATATTGCTATGGATGATGATCCTGATCTGCGAGTGTGTGTGCGTGTGTGTGTGTGTGTGTGTGTGTGTGTGTGTGTGTGTGTGTGTGTGTGTGTGTGTGTGAGGGAGTCAGGGAAAGGGGGAGAGAGGGCAGGAAGGAGGGAGAGGGAGAGGAAAGGGTGTGGGAGGACAGGAGGTTGGGAAAGAGTGATGCCAGTGGGATTTTAAGTTGCTGCATCTGACTGTCACACTGGGAGCTTTTTTTTTCCACAGAGCTAACTGGGCAACCAATGAATAGATTTTCGTTTTTAGGGTACAACGTTGTTCCTGATCACATATAAATGTCACATCTCGCAAGTTTTTGAAGAGCACTTTTTGCTTGCTAATTATGAGTGAGAATGACATAAACATTCCTCTGCATGTACACACATGTACCACTGCAGATTTTTAAAAAGTCTTTTAAACATGCCTACACATTACACATGTACATACCTGTGCTGCTACAGATTCTTTTAAAAACCTTTTAAATGTGGCTACACTTAATCTCTTTTCTGACTATGTCGTTGATTCTCATGACCAGGTGAACTAAAAGCCAGAAAGAAATTTACAGAAATGTCCTTTCCCTGTTTCTTTACCTTCCAGGCTTCAACTCTATCCACAGCGTCGAAGACTTTCTAGAAGTCAATGAAGGTGACATATTGGGGAGACTGCCACTCAAAGGATAGCATAATGATGATACATAGTGGCGATCTGATGTGACCATGGTCTCAGAGCTTGAAATCCTGCTTGCAACTTGATGCCTACTGCTTCACAGGTCTTCTCTTCAGTGATTCTTGTGAAAATCTTGCTTGGTAGGGATAGCAGTATTCCTCTCCATTCTTGCAGTTGCTGAGATCTCCTTTCTTAGGGATCTGACTGATTTAGAAGGTGCCACAAGACTAGAGAAAAGGTCACGCCATTAAGATCACTAAGAAAGGAGTCCCAAGCAACTGCAAGAATGAAGAAGAATACAGCTGCTGACCATACAAGCAAGATTTCATTGACTTCAAGAGAGGCTTTGATGCTGTGGATAGAGTCAGAGCCTAGGAGATGAAGAAACATTACAACGTACCTGTGAAGCTGATTAAGATATACAGCAGTTCTATGAAAACACAACCAGCTATGTCACTCACAACTCCAGCATGTCACGGCCTTTCAGCATTGATACAGGTATCTAACAAGGATGTTTGCTGTCACCCTAATTTTCTCTCGGATGACAGACTAGGTCATGAAAACATCAATGAACCAACCATGTGGGATCCAATGGTCTCTAACACAGAAACTGGAAGACCTTGACTTTGCAGATGACATTAGCCTGCCGTCACTCTCCTTTAAGTACATGCAAGAGAAGACAGAAGGCCTCCAGTCAACAGCAATAAATATCAGTACAGAAAATACAAGATGAGAAGACAAAGGCCATAAAAACGCACACAAACCAGACAGCACCAGCCCACCTTGGGGAACAAGCTACAGAAGAAAATAGAATGTTCACCCATCTTGGAAGCATCATTAACAAGACAGCATCATCAGCAAGACAGGAAGTACAGATGAAGATGTAAAAGCTAGGACCACTACGGCAAGACACAAGCTCAAACCATCTGGAGTAATGCAAATATCTACATCTTCACCAAACTTAGCAGTGCACGAGTGAGCAAAGGTAGCCTATTTTCTGCACAACATACATACACAAAGTGCATGTGGTTACATTCAATCATGTACAAGCTTGTGTATGAGCTGCGTTTACTGCATGAAGTATGTATGTACTGAGAGAATGATATCAACCACAACAAAAACCAATGGCACACAGATAAGTGTTTCAGATTTTTAATGAATATTTCATTTCTTGCAATGTAAATTCACAACAATTTGCAATGTAAATTCACAACAATCACTAAGGCATCATATTGCAAACATATTCCTATACAGATTTCATTTGTTACATCTAGTCAACAATATTGCACTTTACTGTTTATTCAAATCATTTATGATAAGTTTTTAAAAAAACCACATGAATATATAAAAATTACACTTACAGATGTGAACCAAGGGAACAAAACACCAAACTGAACCATAGTAATCATTCCTTGACTCTGTCATTTAAATTTTCATTGAGTGTTGGAAAACATCCTGATATCCATGAGTTGATGAAATCGAAGTCAATATGATTCTGTACAATGTAAACAATATTTTCATGAATACTGGCTTAATGTAAAGCACAGGTATATATAAAACTACACTTCCTGATCAAAACCAAGGGAACAAAATACCAAAATGAAGCATAGAAATTATTCCTTGACTCTGTCATTCAAAGTTTTATCGTTTGTTGGCAAAAAAAGTCCTGATATCTTTGAGTTGCTGTAACTCAAAATCATTATAATTCTGTAAAATTTGAACTATCAGACTTTCAAGAATACTGGCATAATTCAAAGCACAGGTATATTGAAAAGTACACTTGCAGATGAGAACAAAGGGAACAAAATACCAAACTGAAGCAAAGAAATTATTCCTTGACTCCGACACTCAAATGTTCAATCTGTGTTCGAAAAAATCCTGGTATCCACGAGTTGATGTAATCAAATCAAGGCAATTCTGTATAACTTGAATCATCATGTTTTCAAGAATACTGGCATATTTCTGAATTCAAATTTCAGCACTTTTTCATTCACTCAAATGTTTGGAAACAACCCACACTGTCACATACATACAGGAAGCCACCAGCCTGTTCATGTACAAACATGGACACAGTGTGCATGCGCGCTCACACAAACATACACACAGACACAGACACAACACACACCCACACATCACACTTTCATGTTTCATTAATCTTGGATGCATATCAAAAGTCACTTTTGAGATGCTGCATGCTTTCTGGGTTGAGGCCTTTTCCCTCGACTTCGTTGTTTACGTGGAATCATATTCTTTGTTGTGAAGGTAATACACTGAAACATTACAAGCAACAACTTAAGAGAGGCATATATCAGGTTGCTCTCTTTGACCTACATCAAAAGTCTTCAGTTTTTGTTACCACCTGTACAAATTACTTCTCTTCTCCCCTAACGCATCCCTTCAAAATAACCATCATTACATGCTATACATTACAACATATATTCATCCCAAATTGTAACAGTGGAAGGCACAGCTATGTATTTTGGCAAGACTGATTTTCCACCATCAGGCTTAACGGACCAGATGAAAATGAGTCTGAGCTACAGTGTATTACAAAAAAAATGTTATTACCAGGAGATTATAAACAATTCACTTGTCCTTATTACACATTACAATGGGCTTATTTCTTGTGTGACTTTTGACAATAAAACTAGCAAATATTGCTGTAAATGTTTGTACAACAGGCTGTATCGGAACATCACATGAATTGGATTGACAATCAAAACAGGCACTGCAAACATAATTCTACATGAGAGACATATTTCTAAAATAAATAAAAGTGACAGAAAGGGCGAGCTTGAAAGTTTCATTTTACATGGAGGTCAAGCAAATGTCCCCTCCCTTCTCTTTAAATTACTGTTTATTCTTTTGTCGGAAGTTCATTATCAAGGAGAGTATACCAAACAAGCACCAGCAGCTCTTTTGTGCTGCTGCAGAATCTGTCCAGCTCTCTTTTTCCACAATCTGCTACCCTTATGATGCTGACATAATTGGAAAAAAATTAAAGGAAAACATCAAAGATACTAAACATCAAGTGTTTCTGGGCTTTTACTTAAATTATCATAATGGCCCTGCCAATCACACATTAAAAGCATGTCATGATAGCTAATTTACTGACATCAATAGTAAACCATACCATGATAACTGATCTAATGACATCCTTAAGGCAGTGCATCTAGGCCACCCTAAAGGCACCAGGTATTCCACTTGATTTATCCTCCCCGGATTAAACTAGAAAAAAAATTACAATTTGTAACAAGAAATAAAGTAAAAGACATATTCAACTTTCTTTTTTTTTTTTGCTGTCCTATCTGATTTATCCTCCCCGGATTAAACTAGAAAAAAAATTACAATTTGTAACAAGAAATGAAAATAAGACATATTCAACTTTTTTTTCTTTTTTTTTTTGCTGTCCTATTTTCTGTGCCACCTCAGTAGGACACTGCACCTATGCCGGTCATTCTGACCTCCTGTCCACAGCCACAGCCTGGCCTGGCCCACCACAGCCACAGCACTGGCAATCCACGGGAAGCAGTTAAAGTCAAGTCGTCGAGAGGCAACCCACCAGAGGAGACACTGTACTGCTGCCGAGTCACTTTGGTGGTGTTCAGTGATGCCTGTTCTGATCTAACACATGCAGGACACCCCTAACTATGTCCCCTACTGTTCAGAAGCTGGCATGAACGAGCTCTCCCTCCAGAGGGTGTCACCACATCCGTCCAACGACAGCCCCCATGAATTTGCTGATACCAGTATTCAACTGTTTTTGAGGAAATATTTTTTTGTTCATTTGTGCATTATAATCCCTGACAATGAAAGTACAAATTGTAATAAAATGGTACAAGTTACATTTAAATCAAGGAAACATTGTTCCAAGAGAAATGGACAGCAATCATTGAACAGTATTTTACCTATTACATTTCTGAGCTTAATGCATGGTACACCAACCTTACCTTTTCATCCAGAAAATCTAGCAGTTTCTCCTGAGAGCACTTGATGCCTGCTGCCTTCATGTCCTCTTTCAACACACCCAGATCCAAAGGCTGAGGAGGAAGAGCACTTCTGATTAAACACGGGGACAAGTGTACCCACTCCAACTACAAATGTCCAAGTCAACAAGAAATATATTCCATAACTTCATTGCTAAACATGTAATCTATACATATAACAGCTTCTATCTATTCAGTAATATGTACACTTTGCATCATCACAGGAAAAAAAGTGATTTCATACACTGCCTTACATAGTGCCATAACTTAACAATGTGTGTGTGTGTGTGTGTGTGTGTGTGTGTGTGTGTGTGTGTGTGTGTGTGTGTGATGTGACCACTTCACATTCCCCCTAACTATAAATGTCTCTACTGTCATTAGCTAGCTTGAAATTGCCTCTGCATCTGCCTAGGAATTCATTATTGTGTCAAATAAAAAGACTTCAGTCACATACACCGAAAAGCAAACCACTGAACATGATGGTCATTTTCCTGACCAACCCTGCCCATATCTAGATCTCTGGGCCTATCTCATGTCAGAATACATGAACATACAAGGCCTCCTGTCTTAGCACAGTCATGAAGCTGTTGCAGAAGGGATGTAGCGATGGTCCCTTTTTTAGTCCCATGACAAAGAAATGTGTCAACTACAATGTATTTGCTGGTGATTTCCTGAATATACTGAAGAATAAGCCCAAGTAAATACAATAAATCAACAATTCAGGATCTCCTCTGATGGACAGTGTCATCGTAATGCTGCATCGACAGTTTTCTGTGGACGGCTGACATTTGGATGAGGACAGAACCATTTCAGGAGTGGTTGTGTACAGACATGTGGTTAATGCCACCAAGAGGTACAACAAAACAAACAAATAACCCATTAACATTAAAAATCCCCCAGTACAAAAAAAGGCTGCAATCAACATCCAAATAATTCCAAAATGCTCAAGTGAGAAAGACCTGACGTTCTGACTGATGTATGATGTAATGGTACAAATTCAAAACTCACCTCATACTTCAAAACTTTATGGTACCAATCTGGGTGGCTCTGGATGAACCCCATCAGCTTCCGGGGCAAGTCTTTCGCTGCCAGCTGGAGAGAACAAAATAAATGTAAAAAAAAAAAGACTCCTGTACCACTCCAACTAATCAACAGATGAAAAATGAAAGTTCAACTCTAAGACATAGGTTTTCAATCATTTACATGCAGTGGTTTTTTTGGTTTTTGTTTGTTTGTTTGTTTTTGCCTGTAATAATATCATTAATTGAGATTAATAACGCACTTCAATTATCATAAAGTCATATGCAAAACATTTCTGGACATTAATTTCATGACACACTTACAGGCAATTTTCACCAAAATGTACAAAATAAACATATTTAGATACTATTACTATTTCTTACTAATCAACACCTGAAAATTATTTACCAAGTGATTAATTAATACCCTTCCTCCTCACCCATCCCCAAAGTTTGAGTAAATGTTTGAAATTTTGTGTTAGTAATCACGTTGAAGCTCTTTTTATCATCAAACTGACATAAATATATTTCTTTCAACGACTGTGTGTTTTTAGTTGTTGTTTTCTTAAATTAAGATTGTATTGTTTCTACATGCACAGAAACTGAGCATATGCGCTTTGCTGTGATGTAAATATACATAGATATGACTGAAAATTTGTGGCAATAATGTGTACTACACAATATACTGTCTTGTGATTTTTATCTGATTAGAATCACAAGCCTACAGAAACTTCAATGTCTGACAGACAGATGTACCTGTTGTGAAGGTGTGATGTCTTCATTGTCATCAGAGTCCAGTCTTTCTTCTTCAAATATGCTCACATCTGGTTGCTCACTGCAAAAGTTTACAGCCATTATCTTTCCATGTAATGTGAAATAAACTTTGTTACAATTCATCCCACTCGTTACTGAAATACACATACAAGAAATGTATTAAAAAAAAAGAAAAAAAAAAGAAAAAAAGAAAGAAATGAGAAAAGAAAAACACATGAGAAATCACTGAAAATCATCCCAAAGAAAAAGAAATCAAAACAACACTCTCAGAAAGCAAACAGTCACAAACAATGTCTGAACATTCTAACTGTTCCATCACGGTTAAAGATGTGCTACAGAGTTGAGCGGATCTTCTTTCAGATTTTCTTCAGTGTTGCACCTAGTTTCCTAAAAAAATCTAAGTACATATATACATACTAACCCGAAAGACCATACTGTAAATGCTGATGAAGATAATACATTTTCCAATTAATCTTGCAAAATGGAGGACACAAACCTACACACAGCGTATCCTGCTTCTCAAGAGCTTTGCTTATGCTATGCACCAAAGAATACCGAAGAATGTGCTGCCACAAAGAACAGCAGCTGTTACCTGGCATCAGAGTCCTGGGAGGACGACATGCCTTTCTCTGGAGAGCTGCCAAAGCTTGCCGTTGACTTGGTGGGGGACTCACTGTGAGCAGTCTTTGAACGTCCTCCCTCTGCAGGTCCAGTCTTCGCGGGTGATAGGAAGTGGGACAAGTCTGGATATTCCAGACGACTGTTTGGCTCAGTTTCCCGGGATTGGTGTTGAATCCTTTTGGTGCTTTGAGGTTCGCCTGGCTCTGAATACTTCTTTTTCTTGTTATGGACTGATTCCAAATGCACAAGATGACCTCTCTTGGTCTTAGGCTTCTTGACAGGCTTGCTCCGGTCTGCCTCTCTACACAGAATTGGGGGTTCCCCTGCCGCCTCCTGTCTTTGGACAGTTTGAGGAGCAAGAGTTGGTGGTTTCCTGCTGTGCCTGGCTGCATGGGACTGCTCCTTCTTGGACTGCTTTTGCAGCGAGGGAGGCGGCTCTGCTTGAACTGTCTGAGGCCTGGATCTTGGTCTGTTGGATTCCCTGTGTAATACAGGTGCTTTCCGTCTCTCTCTGTCTAAGTCGGTTTCTTTGTGTAGAACTGGTGGTCCCAGGTTGGGTAGATGGGAGCTGTCTTCTTCATAGTCACTGTCAGTTTCATCTAGGACAGAAAATGTAGGTCAGTTATTATTTAATAGTATTACAAAACTACTCAAACTAAAACTTCTATCATTCAATGAAAAAAAAAAAGAAAACATTTCTAATAATTCTTCCAATGATAAGTTTCACCTGCTGTGTCCTTGGTTTGAGAGAGTTTTGATATCATCACAAATGAAATGGTACTTTTCAGCTTTTCTATTCGCAACATTTCATAAGGGTCACTGCATTCTTTGCAGCTTCCGCTTGTATCCAAGGCTTTCTGTTAGAAAACAAAAGGCAGTCATCAAAGCAAGTTATTTATTTCTGGCTGCTTTGTGTGTGTGTATGTGTGTGTCTGTGTGTGTCTGTGTGTGTGTTTGTGTGTGTGCACGTGTGCATGCACACATGTATGTGTGTAATTATCACACATAGGATCAAAGGCAATCCTGGAACAAAAGACTCTCAAATAAACTTGGAAAATCTTGAATGAGAGAGAAGAAATCAGCCAAGAGCTAAAACTTGATATCACAAAAACTAAACTATTTCTAATGCACAGGCGACTGGAGTCCAAAGCTACTCACACTGATGGGTCTTCTGGTAGATGTCTTTCAGCACCATCTTCATGCGCTTCTTTCCAACTGGTTTCAGCCCAAACTTCTGGACCTCAGTCTGAAAAACCACAAGCCCATACAGTATGTAGTAAACTTGTAATCAACCATGGTTATGTTGGTGGCAAGATAAATTATGGACAACACGCATTTAAATGCATTTTGATATTCAGGAAACCTCATTGTATCAGGCACCAAAGGACAGTGGAATCATCTACTGGCAGAGAGATTTAACTGATAGAAGTTTCATTGATTCATGTCTTGTGTGACACCTGATAGTGGTAATGATAACGTAGATTGCACTGGAATAGTTATACACCTAACTATAAATTATGGACAGCACGCATTTAAATGCATTTCAATATTCAGGAAACCTCATTGTATCAGGCACCAAAGGACAGTGGCATCATCTACTGGCAGAGAGATTTAACTGATAGAAGTTTCACCGATTCATGTCTTGTGTGACACCAGATAATGGAAATGATAACGTAGATCTATTGCACTGGAATAGTTATACACCTAACTTCTTGCTCAGTATCCTGTTAATGTGTTACATCTCTGCTGCAGCTGAAAGCCACATTCTAGTCATGTGTAGTTAAAGAAAATACATTACTGTCTTTCCTTAGTCTTGACTCATGATAGCAGTATAGAGTTCCTTGAACGTTATGAAGATACTGGGAAATGATATGTTATGCATAAAAGAAGTGAACTATATGAATTTGTTTCGCGGTAGTTTTCACTTCAGCTTTGGTTATACACAATACATTTAAAAATTCCACATGAACGATACTAGAATGCTATGGGAAAAAGAGCTTGCATTCATACTTCAACTGTGGTGTTTATATAACCCACCCAGTCATGTGGTTCATATGAGGGCTGTTGCATTCATATTAAAAAGAACACACACACATGCTTTCAAGAGGCAAGCAGACGCATACATATGCATGCAAACTGACCATCTTTCTCCCAATATTCTGACCTCCCCCATCCTTCCTTCCCCAAGATCATAAGCATCAGTCCTTCACAGAAACACAGAAACACACACACACACACACACAAAACATCATACCACACGATAAGGCTCCATCCTTTCCAACACAAAAATCTACTCACATCACAATTATACCAGTCTTGAAATATACCTTTAGTTCAGGTGTGGTCATGACATCATAGTGAGGCATCGGCGTGAAGGGAGAAGGTGGCACTCTTGTCGACTTTCCCCCTTTGCTGGTCTGCTTCGTTTGTACCGGAGTCTGGACCAGCAGTCTCTGAATTCATGAACAGCTTTCCACACTCAATCAATATTTACCCCTTGTTGTATCTGCATTTTCAGTATTTACTCACTAACCCCTTCACATTAGATTTATAGACAAAACAAAATAAAATGTGAATTCAACGTCCCCTCCAAACACAGCCAATACATAATCCCCACGATATCTTTACTCCTCACTTCTTTTCTTTAACCTTTCCCGTACGTCGCCTAAAATTTTGCGCGCCGTACATCGTGGGTCCGCATGGTCCCATGCTTTTAGTGAAGGAAAGAGGCTTTGCCGTACATCGTGGTCCGCATGGACCCATGCTTTTTATGAAGGAACAAAGCCTTGCCGTACGTCGTGGGTCCGCATGGACCCATGCTTTTTATGAAGGAACAAAACCTTGCCGTACGTCGTGGGTCCGCATGGACCCATGCTTTTTATGAAGGAACAAAGCCTTGCCGTACGTCGTGGGTCTGCATGGACCCATGCTTTTTTCATCAAGGAACAAAGCCTTGCCGTAGGTTGTGTTTGTGTACGGAATTTAAGAAAGTCATATGTTTTAGACGGATTGGAATAGTATCATTTTTATAAGCAGCAACAGAGTTTTCGTGCAAGAGAATGAACTTTACTGTTTGTTTCAAAATGCTTGGTAATGTGAAAAACCATCGATCGAGGTGACAATGTGTACACGCATGCCAGCACACATTCACTCAGGCACACATCTGGCTTTTGAACATCACTCCACTCACACGCTGTGGTAATCAAACCAGCTGTGACACACAAAATGAAAATGCGCTGGTGTGTATGTGTGTGTGTGTGTGTGTGTGTGTGTGTGTGTGTGTGTGTGTGTGTGTGTGTGTGTGTGCGCGCGCGTGCGTGTGCGCGCGCGAGCGTGCGTGCGTGCGTGCGTGTGTGTGTGTGTGTGTGTGTGTCATTTTCAAGTCTGTATGTGTGTTGCTGTGTGTATGCGAGTGCATGTGTATGTGCGTGCGTGCATGCAGGCATGTTCGTCAGTCTGTGTATGATAGTGCAGATCTTGAGTGCAAGTATGTACGGATATATGTATGAGAGGAAAGTGTGCTTGTGGTGGACTTAACAAAATATGGGCACGGAAGAGAGGGAGCGCGTGTTTAGGAGTGACTGTAGGCCTACATGTATCCGACTTGATGCTTCTTTAGCATACTAAAAATAGTTTCAGCCTAATTTTTAATAACGAGAGCCTCCAGTGAAGAATTTACACGGAACACTCTATCAATATGTCTCACACACAGAATGTAAAGGCCACTCACTCTGTAACGGGGGAAAACATACACACACACACACACAAGTACATTTCTGTCAACAATGGTTTATAGGTTTAGTAAAGAGACTTAAATTTGTTCAGTAGGCTGAGAAATCACTCGCACACATTTTCACATTCTCTCTCTCTCTCCCTCTCTCTCTCTCACACACACACCACACACACACGGAAAAATGTCATTGCGATCCACAGGTACTGTTAGATGCTTGCGCTCATATCTAGTCGCCTGTTTTTATGTAAAAGGCGATTGCTAACAGCAGTGGTACGTGGAAGGGGAACATTTGGTCGTTGTGTCGTGAGAAAAACATTGGTAGGGAGCAGTTTGTTCTAAGCAAGAGAGAGAGAGAGAGAGATTGAAAAACCTAAACATAGGAACCTATTAAAATCTGGGATGTTCCCATTTCGTTAGAAGGGTGTCCGTGGGACACTTTCGTCCAAACGATTACAAATATAAAAATTTTGAGGGATGTCAATGTAGTGTAGACAAAAGAAAATGATCAACACAGTCGTCAAATGATAACTTTCGTACCCTCTCCAATATCTTCGCCATTTGCGATGTTCAGAGCCTCAAAGATGTTCATTCTTTCAGCCATAGGGTTGAATTGAACTGAAAGGAAATTCGATTTTTAGGTGGATAATGCTAACTTATTTCCATGTATGTAGCAGACAATATAATGGTGAAATTAGGCAAGTTTGCGTCCGCATGCACACCGACACACTCACAATCACGCGCACGCGCGCACCGCGCACATGCGCACACACCACTCACACTGGCCTACAGAAGCTGGAGCACCAGGAGGATGTTTATGTTACCAGGTCTGGCCTGCTGCTGGTAAGAAAAAAAAGAGACGTCGGTATCTCATACAGTACCGTTACAAGCAGTGTGTAGGCCTACAATCCAAAACACAGTACACTGATGAATTGGTCACTGCACCTCTGCTTTCAAAATCGTTAGTTGTCATGTATACATGTATTGTCATTTTTGTAAAGCACAAAGAGCATCTTCTGGGCAGTCTGTTATATAAAATATTTCTTCTTCTTCGTCGATCACCACGTTAGATGGGTACACCAGTCTGCCTCGCAAACGCTGCCGTCCTCTCCAGGGCTGCCTGGCCGCCATGCAGCTTCTCGTTCAGGGCCTTTGCCTCAGGCCACGTTTCGTTCCTCAGGGCGTCATGCAGATGGCAGTGCTGCAGGAGATGTTCGGTTGTCATAGCAGCTGTATGGCATGGGCACATCTCTGACTGTCCGATCTTCATCTTGTTATACAGGTGAGCGTTCAACCTGTTGTGACCCGTCCTGAGCCTCAAGATGATGACCTGGTCAGCCCTGCTCAGGCTGTGGTAGCTGTCATTTTTGTTGTATGCCGGATGCCGCTGAGACCATTCCTTTTGGACAATGCTCCTGACGATGGTTTTTTCGTCCTTGTATGACACGGAAGTGTCTAATATTCATTATTATTATTTAGAAAGCAGATCTGATGAATTTGACGTCGGACTTGCAGTCCCAGAGACACGTGGAGAGAGCGATTCCCGCCACTGTAGCAAAATTTGGCCACATGCGCATGCGCAGCAGTCGCGTGTTTATGTCAGTGATGTCAGCCATTCTGCTGAGGCTAGCGCTTTGCGGGAAATGGATTGCGAACGGGAGGTTCAGTTTCTGTGTCTTTAGAAGGCATGGGTCCGCTTAGACCCACGACGTACGGCGCTCAAGGTTTGTTCTGTTTCAAAGCATGGGTCCGCTCGGACCCACGACGTACGGCGCTCAAGGTTCTGTTTCAAAGCATGGGTCCGCCCGGACCCACGACGTACGGCACTCAAGGTTTGTTCTTTGAAAGTATGGGTCCGCTCGGACCCACGACGTACTGGGACGTTTGTTGTTTGTTTACTCTTTTGTTTTTTGACAAAAACAAAGAAATTTTGGTACATAAGTGGGGCTATGCTATATTGACAAAGTCATAAAATTTAGTGAAGACAGCTTTAAAACTTTTTTTTATCAATTAAAAATTACCCCTGTGGGTCCATGGGGACCCACGGCGTACGGGAAAGGTTAATCACCCCCTCTCTCTTCGCTCCCCCACCCCACCCCTTTTTCCCTTCCTCTTTCCCCCCACTCACTTCTTACACACACACATACCTTTCTCCCTCCTCACTACAAATATCCAGTCCCTACAATTTCAGGTGAAATGTACTTAACTGCATTTGCTGACATACTGAACTAAGGAACCATTTAAACGATTGTGTGAATGAATGACTTGTGACTTGACTTCAACATGGTGACAGCCCTGATATGATCCTCTGCGGTTGGCTGGGCTATAAGCAACATTACCTTACCTTACCTTGCAGAAAGTTATATTATGCACATACTCACAACACTGACATGTCAATTAACTACAGACAGTTACATTATGAGCATACCCACTGCAGATAGTAATATCATGGACCTATTCAGCGCAGTTAATGAAATTATGCATATTTACTATCTGCTCCTAAGAAGCTGTCAGACCCTAAGTCTGCTATTAGCTCAACAGAAACCCTGGTCCTGGAATCAAGCATTAATCCATTACCTCAAAACTCTTAAATGAGCTCTCTCTCTCTCTCCTTCTCTCTATCAATCTGTCTATGCAGACTAACAATTCCTCCATCACTGCATTAATGACTAGACAAAAACTTAAAAACAAAACCAAAACCAAACAAACAAAGGAGGCTGTGTGCGGCTGAAAGAAAGACAATGAGAATAAAAAATCAGCATATGGGGAACACTGGAATTAGCAGCATATGCGGACCACTAAATATATGTGTGTGTGTGTGTGTGTGTGTGTGTGTGTGTGTGTGTGTGTGTGTGTGTAAATTACCTGCACACTGAATAATCAATCAAACCTGTTAACCATAAACAGAAATAATTAACCATTCATCACTCTGACAGTCAATAATAAGATAAATGAATAAGATAAATGACTCACTTACCCATCACTTACTCTATATTCAAACAGTTCAACTAACCTCTGCCTCTTGTGTACAGGCCGTTCCTTCACGGCCCAGCTCCAAACCTGTCCATTTAAAATCTTCCTGATCACAAGAGGCACGGTCTTCAGTTGGTGCATTCTCCTCTGACCACAAAAAGCTGGAGTTGGCAGCCTCCGTGTCTTCATCAGCAAAAAGAAATCCATCTCCTTCCCTTATCAGAAACCCTCTCGATGGTGCGTACTCCGATTGTGCATTTTTTTCCCCACACGATGTGCTCACCTCTAAACTGTCGCATGCTGTTCTTGATGACATGGAGACCCGTGATGCTGAGGATTGGGCTTTAACAGGGCTGACACACTCATAGTTTATTTTCTTGTACATGATTTGGTTTTGGGAGGAGACGCCCTTTGGGGTGTCTACTTTCGCTGCAGCTTTTCTCGCTGACATTTCTTTTGATTTCCTTGGCGATTTTGTGGGTGTTTTAAACGGTGAAGTTGCAACCTGAACACCTTCAGTCTTTGATAAGCATTCTGACACAGATTTGAGGTTTGGCTGAGGTGAAGACTGTTCCTGCTTGTTTATGCTTATATCAGCTGTATTTTTCTCCAGATCTTCAAGGTAAAGATCAGGGTTATAATCATCAAGATTATCAAACCCATCCCATATGTCTTCTTTTGATCTGTTGACATCATTGATGTCTGCAAAATAAATAAACATAATTTATTCAATGCTGTTACCTTTGAAAACAAAATAAAGCTGCACTACATTCAAGAAAAGAAAAATCAAACAAAACTTGAACGATGACTCTTCATTCTCTCCAACTTCATTAAAAAATGAAGACAACCATCCACCCCAGCCTTCCACCCCCCCTTTCAAAAACATTTTAGGTATAACACTTGAGTCTTCTCTAACCCCCTCCCCCCCCCCCCCCCCCCCCCCCTCCCCTCCCGCTCCTTCCTCCCCCACTTTCACATCTTTACATTTCAAAATAGTTTCAGATTTTGTAATATCAAGTGTGTACACTTGCATGTATGTTTAATTATACATCTTATAATGATACTTGAAATAACACTGTTGCTAGTTGGTCTTCATAAACCTTCCCCCTATAATGTGAGCTAAACGTTGCGTGTAAAGGCATAAATTGTCAAGTTCATTTGTAATCAAGCTGATCTTGTCTGGACTCTTCTCCCTCCCCCCAGTCAGTCTGAAAATCTTCAATGAATGCTTACAATTCATGTTTTGTTTTAATCTGTTCCATCTGTTATCTCAGCCTATTTTCAATCAAACCAATCATCAAGAGTGAGATCTATTCACCCAGTTAACCTGTCCTGTTTCTAGAGTGACAACAACTCACCAACATGACATGTTACTCAGAACTTGAAAATCTTCCCATCTCTATTTGGACAAGGGAAGACAATCTCTCACTGCAAACCAGCTTTATTGTCTGGCACCCCCCTCCAACCTCCTCCTCCTCCCACTTTCCCCCCATCAAAAAACAAACAAAACGAGGAAGAAGCAGAAGAAAATTCTCCTTAAGAAACAGTGATCTGATTATCTCAATTATGTAATTATCTCATTTAAACACTAGCTGATAACAAAAAGCAATACAATGCCCCTCCAAACAAATAAAGAACAAATCTTACAAACAATCCACACAAGCCAACACACACACACACATACACACACACACACACACACACACACATGCGCACACACACACACACACGCACACACTAAAACCTGTTTTAACCATCAGCTTACCACTATCACATAAAGATTCAGCATCTCCTTTTCCACTGGTAACACACTGGTCCTCCTCTGCCTCGCCGCATAGCAGTTCTGTCACCCTCAGCAACTCTTTGTCACTCTCGGACGACCTCTGGGAAAACCTGCTCAACAAATCGCTTGGACTGATTCTAGATGGACTGTGGAGGGGCCTGGGACTCCTGTCATATTCTCTGTGATGTTCAAGGCGTTGGCCCACGGCTTTTGTTCCAACTGGTGATCTGGTCTGGCTCAGTGAAACAGCCTTGTCTGGTGAAGGTTTTGATCGGTTCTCTGGCAAAGAGAGTTTTAAAGATTGGCTGGCGACCTGTGACTGCGTCTGGCTGCAGCTTAGACCAAATTTTGGGGAGGGCATGTTCTGAATGCTTGTGTCTATTATCTCCAGATCAGAGTCACTGTCACCACCAACAAACGAATCTTCAGTCTTTTTTAGCTCTGGCTGACTACTGTGACTGTCTGAGGGGCTCTGTTCTGGAAGACAGTTCTGTTTCGGTTGGCTATCTCTGCTAACAGTTTCTTTATGCAGTTTTCTTTTCTCTTCATCATCGATATCAAGATCAGACCTGGAGGCACTTGGTACCAATTCTGATTTCTTTGCCTCACAATGAGAGACAGGTGTCTTTGCAGGACATCCGGCCCCTGCCTGCTGAGGTGAAGGTGTGACTAACTGGAATGTCCTGCGCATGGCCCTGCCTTCCACAAGAGGAGTTACATACAGGGAATCCTGCTCAATAACAGATGCGCATGGAGTCTGCTTATTCTCTGGCTTCCAAGTGGTTTCATTCTCCAGAGTTTTGTCACTTAAGTTCACCAAATCGTTGCTTTCAATAAAAGATTCCTCTGACCTGGCAAATTCTGTTAGACGAGTTGCATTAGTGCAGGTCCCTGGTACGTCTCTTTCTCCCCTCAACTTCATTTTGCTGTCTGTTCTTCGTGTCTGTCCATCTTCAAAACCCAACTCTGGGGTGGAGGTTTGAAAGTTTCTGTGCTTTGGACTCGTGAGAGACGAGCGTTGGTAGGAGTACTCTATGGCTGATATACTCTCACATGACAAACTGTCGTCAATACTTGGTTGCTGGTGCCTTTGCTGTTCAAACAGTGGATTAATAGTAAGAAGATTGGTGTTTTTAGCTGTAAGAAGACTGGTGTTTTTAGCCATAAGACGACTGGTGTTTTCAGTCTTTGTTCTCTCACAACTGTTGTCTTCCACCGTGGTTTTGTGGGAAGGTTCATTTTGTGTAATTTTCTGGACACATTCAGAATCTGATAACACATGGCATGATTCCTTGTCAGCATCAGAAGTATTACCATATCTGTCGCACTTTGCTCCAGTTCCATCTTCTTTGAAATTCTGCTTGGTGCTCTGTGCAGGAGACATGGGGAACAAGGAAACCTCATCATCAGTGCTGAACAGATCTTCATCGCTGATTTCTATGCTCTCCACAGGTTCAACATCCTGTGAAGACTGCATTCCTGACTGTCTTGAAAAGGGTGAACTGCTCTTGTGCATCTTACTAGTGTTTGCCTTCTCATTTTCTCGAATTTCAGCATCATCTGACTTTGGCTGATATCCACCTTCCTTCTTCTCTGAAGTGAAACAAATTCACTAACGCCTTCACAGAAGCCACCAGCTTGCCCCTGGTTACTACCTGCGGCAGTGTGACCTGCATGATTAGGAGAGAAAATAGAAGCATCCTCATCCGTATCCATCATTCCACACACTTCATTGACACCGTCTGTCTTTTGCTTCTTAGCTTCTGAAAAGACTGAACAGCCAGCTGTGTCTGTTGGAGGCTTAACGGACACAATCTCTCCAGCATTATTTGTCACTTCATGAACTTCTTCCAATAAATTCTCATGTTTTAAAGTGGGCTGCAAAACTTTTCTGGGGGTCATCACTTTCACACTATCAGCAACAGGTGTCCCTGTTCCATATTGTGATTGAAAATCTCTGGGATCCTCTTCCGTTTCCATCCCTCTTGATGCAGTTCCGGGTGGAAAATGAACATCATGGTTCCTGTCTGGAGTTCTGCGTTTTCTTGGACTGTTAACATGCATAAACTGGACTTTCCTGGGAAAGGATATGGGAGGGCAGTATTCTAGAACTGGGGGTTCAGGTTCTCCGCAGTTCTCATCTCCTCCAACGCCTGAAGCAGCTGTGTCTTTCCTGTCATCAGCTTCTTGCGTAGCAGTGTTGCGAATGTTTGTGAAGCTGCTATTTGATGATGTGTATGGGCTTTGCTGCTTCCTTTCTGCTGCGCTGCAGCTGGGAACCTCTGATGCAACTAAGGAATCCAGCTGATGTCTGCAGATTTGCTCAAAAGAGGCCAGACCAAATCTGAAACAGGAAACTCCCACTGATAACTGTGCACACTGTACATAAAACTGTTTAAAAAAAAATCAGTTTGAGTGATAAGTACAAATTCATTATTGATGTATTTCTATGTCTGAAAACAATCATCAGCTAAGACTACGTTGGGAAAAAAGTCTTCACAGGTGTCCTTTACGGCCCGTTAGTTTCTGAAGGGTAATGCAGAAGGGGAATGGGACTGAACTGAGGAAAGAAGCCTTTCATGTCAATAAAGATTGTTTCTTGATAAATTATCAATTTTCAGGGGTGAGATGGACTACTTCTGATTCAGCCTCAAACCTGTTCATTCACCTCTAAAACAGCATTAAGAAAGGAAAATGTTGTCAATTCCTGTACCTTCACTCTCTAGACTAATGTCAGATTAAGAAAAATAAAAACGTCGTACCTGGAATATTTACACCTTTTCCACTAGCAATAACAAGCAAGTGTACATGGTAAATCCTAGCGTAGCTGATTTCGTCTCCCTCATACAAAGCATAAAACACAGTTTAAAAACACACAGTTTTGAGAGATGCAGTTCTATTCTCAACACTTTCAGACAGGCAGTTCCACTCTCAGCACTTTCAGACAGCTAAACACTATTGTTTTTTCAGTACTGCACATACATCCCAGCCTGCACCTCTCTATGCTGACCTGTGAGCCAGCTGCAAGGTAGCTGGTAGGCAGTCCCGGTCCACCTTAGTCTCTCCAGCGTAAAGAAAGCGTAGCATGGCCAGCACGCACCCTGGGGACCATTCACGCAGGTCTATCTCCCCTGACCCTGCATCCAACTGCTGTCCACAAAACCAACTGGTGACAATGATCATTGTGACAACAAACATGATGACCGTCATAACAACACCTAGAAGGGCATTTGGGAGAGTGCAGACCTCTGTGAAGGTTAAAGGGATCCTGATCCACTCTTCTGATCTGGATGCACACTTAGATGTAATTAGTTCATCATGAGGCCATATTCAATCTTTCTGCAAAAACTTTTGTTAAAATTGGTTCAAGAGGTTTTTTTAACCCTCTTGCATTCGTTTCGCCCGTATCCGGCCGCTGTGTTTGTCTCCCCTGCTGTTCGTTCCGGCCGCAACCGGCCGTACGTGCCGCGTTACTTTCCCTCACACACTGCGACCTTGTTTTAAGTCAGGGCTGGCCAAAAATAAACGTGCATCCCTGAGAGGGTCCAATGAAATCTTAGCAGTAGTATGGGGTGTGGGAAACAACTCAATCACAAAGACTAGGGTCGTGAACTGACCGCATTCCATTGCTGCAGACGGCATCGCCTTGTTTCTGAAAATGGTGTCTGCTAGCGCTTCTACTGACGCCGATTTTTTTGATTATACGAAAGAGGAGTTGGATGATATATTACAAGAAGTAGAAAGATATGAAAGAGAGAAGTTAAATGAAAGTGATGTGGATGTTTGAGAGGAAGAAGAGGGAGAAGAAGGCGAAGAAAGTGATGAAGATGATGATGCGCCTTTGTTTGCGTTTGTGACCACGTGGCGACCGGCAACTTCCGCACCTGTGGTTCAGCCTTTTGAGGAACAGACTGGGCCAAATCATGATTTGCCAGACATAGCTACACCTCTGGGTTATTTTTTCTCTTCCTGCTGCAGTTGTTTTTTTTACTACAGCTGCTGACCAGACGAACCTGTACGCCAGGCAGCAGATGGCAAAGCGGGGACAACCTGACCTACTTTGGCAGGATACGACACCTGCGGAGATGCGCGCATACGTAACTGTGCTCGTCATGATGGGGATCAAACGTCAGCCAAGACTTTGGTGCTACTGATCGACTGATCTTCGGTTTAGCGAGCCACGGATCAGTGGGGTGATGTCGAAAACACGGTTTCTGCCATGCAGCAAACTTGGTAGAAACCATGGATCAAGAGTAGTGTTTACCATATTGGTGACATGTGACAGTGGTGACACCCTCCTGCCGTGTGTGACCAGACACCACATTAGAGTGTAAAGAATGGATTTTACTTCTTTCTGTGACTGTGTATATTCCGGTGTTAAAAGTCGTTAAGTAGTGACAAACACACCTTTTAGGACAAAAAAAACCCGTAAAGTTACCTAGCCCCATGTTTGAGTATGTGACAATCATGTGACACTTAGTGACACCGCAAACTGGATTTACTGAACCAGGACTGCTTTTTACAAGTTGAGGTAGGACACCCTTTGATGATTTATACTAACAAATGCATGCCGACAATGTTATTGTCTGTCTGGTGTATTATAGTAACATTGTCAACGTTTGATGTCCCATTGTTTTGTGACAAACAGGGTGACAATGACACCCACATGCATCCCAAACATGTGACATCTCTGCCTTATGAAATATGATGTATTAGGATTTTGTATACTAAATTTGACAGTGCTGCAGTGGAAACTTTGTCCACTACAGCCTTTCAAAGGCAGTAGGTGAGTTTTAGCTTACATTTCTCAAAACAATACGAATACTAGGAGCAGTTCTAGGCTGGAAAATGCGAATGCAAGAGGGTTAAAAAGTAATCTTGTTAAAAGATTAAGCAGCCAACAGACTTGGGTGAAAACAGAATTTCCCTGGCAGATGTAACCATTATTCCTCGAGGGGTATAGTGGGGAAGATAAAGAACTGATTTTCCCCATATATGATAACTCATTCTATTCTTCACAGAAGGTATTTGTACACAAGTATTGTCAACAATTCTACCAAGTGAACAGTGTTCACTTCCTTTAAGAATTCCAATCATTTCAGCAAATCACAGCACAATTAACAACAATCTGGAATCCAAACTCAAGAACCAGGGTGTTCAGGGTAAAGTTTAGCTTTACACTGACAGCATGCTTTACTTGACTACTTTCAAAACCAACAGACTGCTCTCAGGAAAAAAAAAACTATACTTTTCAGTAAATGTATTCTTAGTATTTTGATTCAAACTGGAACAACATTTGTCACTTTTCCAATAAGTTATTTTCAAATCCAAGTTCTTTTTTTTTTTTTTTTTTTAATAAAAGTTTCATATACAGAATTTCTTCCATTAGATGCCAAAAATCATTTTCAAAATAAGAAAATTCATGAACAAAAATTGGTCAGTTGACAGCTTTGCTAAGCTAATCCTTTCACTTGAAAAAAAAAATTTGAAAGGCCATGCTCAAAAACCTTCCGATTCCCCCAGTCACCCACCTGCAGCAAAGCAGGACATCTGACAGACAGGATGATGCGATGAGCGTGCAGAGACACTGACTCCGCAGTCTGTATGACCACATCACTATACCCTTGATGGTTTACCAGGGAAGAGAATGCTGACAGCAAGTCTTCGTGAACTTGCTGCTCAAGGTCCTGCATACAGATGGAATGATAAATGGCTTGTGTGGTGTGAATGTATGTCTGTCAGAGTGTGTGTGTGTGTGTGTGTGTGTGTGTGTGTATTGTGTGTGTGTATGTGTGTGTGTGTGTGTGTGTGTGTGTGTGTGTGTTTGTTGTTGTTGTTGTTCTTCAGTTTAACGTCTTCCCACACAAGGTGATTTCAGACGGTGTGTGTGAGAGAGAGAGAGAGAGAGAGAGAGAGAGAGAGAGAGAGAGAGAGAGAGAGAGAGAGAGAGAGAGAGAGCGCACTCGCGCGCGCCTGTGTATTTGGATGAGTGAGTGTGCGTGTGCGCTTGTGTGTGTGTGTGTGTGTGTGTGTGTGTGTGTGTGTGTGTGTGTGTGTGTGTGTGTGTGTGTAATTTCTTTTTGTGTATGAGGGGTTGTTGAAAGTTAAAGATAAATTCCTACTGGACTACGTAGTAGATGGGGGCATAACGAACAAAGTAAAGCATAATTATTTAATATTTTTGGTAAAGTCAGTGGAGTCGATCTATTATGTGAAATATTAGAACCAGTTTTGAGCACTGTATTCTTTACTCCTGGACAATCTAGTAGCAGGTGACGTACAGAAAGAGTTTCCCCACACATGCATGTAACATTTTTACTGTATTTGGTTCGGAGTGAATTTAAACGCATCCTATGAATTAAAGTTGCTACCTCTCTAGATGTCGTATTTTCAAATTTGTCTAATTGAGTCTTGGGCTGGATGTCGGGATTTGGTTGTATACAGTTGTGATAATATTGGCTATGTGTGTCTTCCAATAACCTCTTGAAACTGTTAAAGGATACTCTAGTAATTAAAGTATAACATTCTGATAGGTCTAGTGGAATGTTCAGAGAAGTCGTTCCATCAATGTTGCGAGCTGCTCTCCGAGCAGCTTGGTCAACTTTCTCATTTGTGGAAATTCCACAGTGTGAGGGCACCCAACAGAAAGTCACATTTATTCTTTTCATCGATAGGAGATGTGTCACATAATTAATTTCTGTAATAGTCTCACAGCGGATCTTTGGATTTAGAGACTGTAAGGCAGAAAGGGCTGACTTTGAATCACTGCACAATAAAAGTTGACAATTTTCTATGGAAGACTTTAAAACATACTTCAGGGACATTAGAATAGCAACTAATTCTGCAGTAAATATTGACAAGTGTTTGCCAAGATAATATAATTCCTCCACTTTTGATTTTGGTATTATAAAAGCTGCTCCTGCTCGATGGTCATCTAACACTGAACCATCTGTAAAAATTTGCAGATGATCCTTATATTGATTTTCCAAATGAGAATTTACATAATTTTTTAAAAGATATGGTGGATCGTTTTTGTTCAGTTCAGTATAATTTGTGTCAAAATTTGCTTTGGTTTGTTCCCATTTGGGAGTGGGTGGAAAGGACGGATTGACAGTTATTTTGCTTTGGTTAATGTTGGTTTTTTTCAGAAGAGTAGATGTGTATGACTGAATAGATTTTGCTGATTTTATGTCTTTTGCTCTTTTAGCAAAATCTGTATCTGAATTTAGGGATACTTCATTTGTACAGAAACTTTTTTGTGAAAGGTTCTTTAAAACAAATTTGGTGGAGGACACTTTTCGAAACTCGTTCAAAGGTAAAATTCCAATTTCATAGTATGTCCCAATGTTGCAGGTATGTGTGGGAACTCCAAGAGCAAGTTTATATGCTTTGCAGTCTACACTTTGTAACTTGTGTGTGTGTGTGTGTGTGTGTGTGTGTGTGTGTGTGTGTGTGTGTGTGTGTGTGTGTGTGTGTGTGTGTGTGAGAGAGTTTGAGTGGGCATACATGAGTCTGCAAGTTTGGTATATGTTTTTTTTAACATGTGTTCTACATGTATATACATAAACAAGCGTACATGCATCAGACCTGTTTACCCCAATTTCGTGTACCTGTAATGTCTCATAAAAAAACCTGTAATTTCAGAAAAAAAACCTGTAATTTTCATAATCGCAATATTTAGCGACTTTAACTTTAGCAACTGTAGTTCTTGGCAATGGCAGAATCGGGAAAGACGTTTTTGAAAGTCTTTGAGATAACATCAGACACAGACAATGGCACGTTCATTTTCACCAAGGTTTCCGTTACCATTGCTTCTGCCCTTATGACAGACAAATCATCGAACTCCTTTTTGGTATTCTTCTTTTCAGTCGTGAAAAACGATGTCAGTTTCTGTGAAGACTCGGCATCTTTCTTCGTTTCAACGTACTTCAGGTGTTTTTTTCGTTTTGCAGTGTAACTCTATGTCATACTGGCCTGAATGCGCGATAGAAAAATCCGATGAACAGTAACCACAGAAGGCATACTCTTCGCCAAGTGATGATCTCTGTATTCCAGGCGTCTTCAGGTATGATTCACGGAACTGTTACCGAACTTTTGCAACTTTTGAACATTTGGATGAACCAGCCGTGGGCGCGCGTGTTCGCTTCGTCGCCATCTTTGCAAAGAATAAGACGCAAGGCACGCTGGGAAACGCTTCAATGCTGTTTGCCTTTTGACCGGAATCGTAGCAAAAGAAACTTTGCGTTTAAGATTTTTTTTTTTTTTTTTTTCCCCCGTAATATTTTTTTTTGGCCGTAATTCCCGTAATTTCGATTTTTTCCCGTAAAAATTACGGCAAAATCGTAAGAGTAAACAGGTCTGATGCATGCATACCATAGGTTAATCTGGTAGTAAACTGGTTTCAGTATGTGCACATGCATGCATGCATGAGTGTGTGTTTGTGTAATCAATGAATCAAGATAAAAACATATCTCACAGAAATCTCAAACTGAGGTGAAGACAGCTGTGTTGACTGATCAATCCCATCATTCTCTGCAGCCATGTCTGCCAACAATGCTGCCGTCTGTGTGGAGAAGGGGGGTAAGTTTTCATCCTCGTATTTTTCGTCTCGATCCTCCTGTCAACATATCCACACCAAAATGCCAACTCTGCTTGAATATTAATTTGGAAGATTTTTAACATATCTGTATAAATTTGAGTAAATCACCAGCCATTTTTAAAATGTACAACTCTACGCATACTGGATACTGCTTAATGCTGCATCTTCTGTTACACTGAATTATATCATTCAATGAGGCCTCTCATCTGCAACAATCTGAATCAAATGAGCGTACTCAACTAACTTTTCGAATAACTTCATCATTTATTAGAAGAAACATCAAAACTTTTCAGACATCAGTCAATATCTAGGATTAAATATGTATTTGAAATGTCAAAATATGGCTTTCTATGTGTTATTTAAATATTTCAAGTTTCACTGCAGATGTTTTTCTAAGACATTTCTTATATAAAAAAACCCAGAAACTGCATACAAAAAAAATATCAGAAACAATGTAACAAGTAAAGACAGCAAAACAGGTGGATGCATAATGACAGTCAACTTCGCTCACCTTGTTTTCAGGTTGATCTTTTAATGTCAGAACTCCACTAGGTTCTGGATATTGGTATTTCCATTCATACATAACCTTCGATTCTAACTTGTCTGCAGCCCTAATGCTTGGCTGGGCTATTAGCGTCATAATTTGGGCTATTGGCAATGTACAGTTATTTCCCTTTCATATTATTTTCAAAGAACTTTTTTTATTCCCGAACGAAGAGAATAGATAAAGCACAGTGTAATTAATTAAAATGTCAGATTAATTTAGAACTAAAGGATAATGTTGTCGAAAAAAATAGAGACCTTTTTCATGTCATGATCAAACCATCACTGAACAAGCAATCAGATGATTGTAAACATTGATCTGATAACAGTATCTCTTAATCATAGGTCTGAGAAATTTCACTGATCAATGCATAGAATTAGGGTGTTGACTTATGCACTGCATCTGAAGAAAGAAGTTGATTAAAAATGACAACAGTTACAAAAATCTTTTGACCAAAAAAGAAACTCATACAATAACTGGAAACTGTAAAGAGACAATCAAGAAGGACTGAAGTAATACATTTCTATGATAAAAAGATAAAAATCACAAAAAAGCTGTTAAAAACAATTCAAAACCAATAATCACATCTGCTTAATTGTAACTCTCACCCATGTGTCTGAGAAACCTCATTTAATGGTCTTGATTATTGCTCAGAATAACCTTTTTGAAATGAAGTAGTGATACCACAGACAGAAATGTTAATCAAAAAAGAATGACAATAATACTTCAACTGAAAAGGGGAAACTCCTGTACTTGCTGCTGCAAATGACATTCTTTTAATTTTATCATGCACAAAGCCTGATTAATAAAATACATAACTTTATAATAACAAAAATAAAAGGAATTGTTGTTACCTACTTCCATAATACACAAAATACCATCTGACGAATATACTATTTAAAAGAAACTAAACAACGAAAGCTCTGAATGAATACTTTAATGGCAGAATTTTTTTTATGGGCCCCAGCATATGAACCAGGCATCAAATCTAAGTTGAAGTCAATTCACATCTTTGTTTATGAATAATGTTGAGTAAAGGAAGAGTATTTCAAAGTTATTTCCTTCTCAAATTATGTTCTACTTTATGTCTGTCCAATTCAAATGATCTACTGATTTGTTTTTCTTTGGACACATTGAACAATCGAGGAAAGTTTCCAGTGAGGCGAATGATGGAAGAAACTTTGGTGAGATCTAAGCAAGTAATATTCTTTCTTTCTTTCTGCGTACGCAGGCTGATTACTCCTGCGGACACTCCCTGTATTGCCAGGCAGTGGAGTTTTGTGTGTATGACCCTTTTCAAATCCCGCCATTAAGGCAGCCATACTCCATCTTCGGGGAAGGTGCATGCTATGTGTCACGTGTCATCCATACCAACGGCCAAACTGGCCTTCTCTTCCGAAAGTTGGTGATGGGATTTTACGTGTGTGCAAGATGTTGTGCGTGCGTTCACACACGGAACCTCGGTTTTATAGTCTCATTCGAAGGACTGTGTGGGGAATGGAGTCAGAACCAATGTTAACTCCGAGGGAAAAATCCCCCTATACCGAAATTCGAACCCGCAACCCCAGGATCACGAGTCCGGCGCTCTACCAACTGAGCTATTCCGGCCCCCAAGTAATATAAAAACTATAAATACGAAAGCCATAGAAATTTACATTCTTGAAAAAAATGTTTGACTATGACAAATGTAAGTCTAAATTGCATTCAATGACAAATGCTGTAATAAAATCTACTGGAATCAAAATAATTGATGAAGTGATAAATAATCTGTTTAGTCCTCATTTAACTCTGAGCCATTCATCAAAGGATTATTTAATAACAATAAAAATCTTTCATGTTAAAGAAAAGAGTTTACATCTGTCAGGGTGTGAAATTACATTCTGTTTTGATGTGCCAATCCTGAGTTATGGCAATTTGAGTAACGTTACTCGGATTTTCCACCTGAATAGCCAAATCATACAAGACTGAGAAAGTTACTCAGTCAGTCACTATGTAAGGGCTGAAAGGCTTAATCCATTACCTGTTCATCATGAGGCAACACTTCTGTATTACTCCGAGCATCTAGGGATCGACGCCTACCAGGAATCTCCGACATTCTGCGAATCTTGCTGCCAGCAGCAACAGTGCTCATCTGTACAGGTGGCATCAAGGCAGACACATAAAACTTCGAAGGATCACCTGAATTGTCCTCTGTCCCTTCACAGTGTTGTTCCAACGAGGCAAGCCTCCAGAACATCTGAAACAAAAATCACAAATAATGTACAGAAAAAAAGATGTTAAGGGGGAGTTATTTATATGTTTGTGTGTGTGTGTGTTTACTTCATCAATGCATGCATGTAGAGATGGTTGACATTGATTAGCCTATTCTTCATTAGCAACATTTGTGTGAATTACATCTATAAACATATTCACAGGTTAGTGCACATGCTAATATGTGCACAAACACAAAGACATACATGACCATGAACATATTCGCTCCATCTAGTGTCAGAGTGAAAAAGAAAGCAAAGATACCGATATAACAGACTATCAAAGGGTCAGAACAGACTTTAACATCAGTTCCTATTCACATAAACAGAGATATACTAACAGCCCTGATGTGGCCCTTTGCGGTCGGCTGGGCTATAAGCAACATTATCTTAGATATACTAATATGAGTTATAATTTCTCAGAACTGAGTCAACTTCAGAAAGCTGCAAACAATTCACAATCATAGGTAAATTACCGACATCTTAAAAAAAAAAAAAAGGTCTGAGGCTTTGATTTTCAATAAAAGTCACGCTGTCACCATGGTCAATTATTGTACTATGCCTCATGAAGACCAGATGTACATTTCTGGCTCTATCACATGAACAAACATTTCTGGAAACGACATTGTAACCTTGACTCTTAATCAGGGTTATGTTCTCTCCTTAGCTAATTACTATTCCAACATGTTCTTACATAAAAATGTTAGGGAAAGGAGGGTGTTACTATGACCCTAACCTTTGACCCATGACCTCATTTTTGATGGGGTAATCTTTTCACTGTGATCTGTCACTTCACTAAATTTGATGAATGCTTGAACTATCATTTTATCGTATGTAATACAGAAAAGAATGCAAGCACGAACAGTGGCTTAAACAAATTTTGACCACATATATATCCCCTCCACATTTTCACTGCAAATGGATAAAAGAAAAAAAAAACATTAAAAATCTAGGCAAACTAAAAAGAGTGAGGGAAATTTATCCCTCCAATATAGTGTTGGTTGCCATCAGAAAGAGGCTCACTTGGAACCTTTCCAGACGAAAAAAAGAATATCAATCTTTCACAGTCCTAAACACATTCTAACATTAACTTGAACATAAATTTTTGTGCTGTTCTGGTATTCATAACTACCAACCATTTGGAAGCAAAATCAGTAATTAGGCTGGCAGGGTTTCCTGCCTTCTGAAATGCTCATCAGCAGGCGCAACACTCTGTCAGCCATTAATGGTGTTGTGCTGGATTTTCTTGGTCAGAATGTGTAGTTGTTGGTTTTTTTTAATTATATACACTCAAGCTTCAGTGCAAAGGAAAGTACTCAGGCCATGAGCTTGACCATCTAATCATATGCAGTCCTTTTGTTTACATTTCAAACTATAGTTTTTCAGACAGGCCAGAGGTCGCAAATTACCAAAAGAATGGCAAAACATAGTAATTTCTCATTTTAGAGGAGTTCATATTTGTGGCAGGAAAAGGATCTGACACTGAGCATGTTTATAATGATTAAGGGAGCATTACTTTGACAGAAAATTCATCAGATTCTTCCCAAACATAAGTTAATGGAAGTAAAAACATTCTATGGTTAGCACATACATTTCACACTCCCTGTGTTTTAAACTTTCATTTCTTTAAAAATTTGCAGAAATTAGTTCGCAGTGTTCATGAAAAATCTGGACAGTTAAAAAAATCACATCATGAACTTTTTAATCATGTGTAGCCTGTATGATTCAGTCATTTGTGTAAATCTTCGAATTAATAAAATACTGCCAAATAATGATGTCATGAGATTAACAGGAGTCCATTTTTAGTAGATCACCATTGAATAAAAGGGTAACAGCACACCACATGTACACAGAGAAAACTACATTTATATTACAACACATACAAACCAGGAATGAAACGATTCCATTGCCTTTCTTTTTACTCTCTCTTTG
>CM031602.1:13612777-13627777 GCA_018398815.1 Conus ventricosus | reverse complement strand
TTGCTGTTTTTTTTTTCATCAAAACACTGAATCTGTTTTTCCCATATCTAACTGTCTAGTTTATAGCCATAAACTAAGTATGTCAGGCAGGCTCAGATAATAGACTCTCCATAAAACCTGAGGGAGATAACCAAAAATGAAATGACAACCTCTGTGAACTCTCCGTGCTATGTGACAACTTCAGATAGCAGATGACTCCTATCATTTTCCAGTCCTTCATTTGCCAGGAAAACAATTAAGCTTGCGCTCTGAAATCGATGATCTGACTTCACGCCTCTGCCACAGACTACCACATGCAACAAACTGACATGCAGAATCTGAGGTGCTTCTTCCCACTCTCTTTGGTCCTATCCTGGGAATCCTCTGAGTGTTGAAAATGACGAAGGAGAAGTGGAGAGAAACTTTGGAACTCTGATGCCTTTTCATTACATGCAGTTTACTACTTTATAAGTTTATGCAGGCTGTTACACCCAGTTTTCGTGCTTGCCTTCTGCGGATTTTCATACAAATCCAGTATCATGTATTCCATTATCTGCTTGTTCATTTGTACTGATCCGTTGTCCCTGCCCACCGATTCTACTCAATTACCAGCATACCTAAATAACACATTTTTTTCAAGCATACATAAATAACATTTTTTTACAAACTGACACTACATTGCATACAGGTGCAAACTGCAAAGTTGAAGACATATCGACATACAGGTTACCACCTCTTCCAAATCATTCAAGCAAGACAATCCTTTAACAAATGTACGCCAAATACAGTTGGTTTAAAAGAAAAAAAGAAAACTGAAAAAAGATACTCCAACCTCCATCATCAAAAGGTCTGATATTCTGGTTTCAATTCTTCCGGCAGCTTGGCTTGCTGATAACTTCAGGAGCAGATAATCTTCCTCTCTGGAAATGATACCAAGCACTGCTGTACAGACTTTTTCACAGTTAAATAAAGCAACCTTCAATTTCGTTTTTCTTTTAATAAAAAATAGAAGAAGAAGAAGAAGAAGAAGAAGAAGAGAAACTGACAGCAAGATTGTACTGGTTCAAGTTAATATCTAAGTAGAGAAAACAAAATCAACAACCTCTCAAGTTCCTATCAGATGAAACTTTGATGACTTCTCTTTAATGATAACAATAATAAAGATTTATATTATATACCCTTTCTTTGCTGAGCTCATGGACCTTATAAAAGCAAACAGAAAATATAAACATTCAAGTACACATCTGATTTGACTCCCATCACACCCACATAAGCACAAACACCAACACATCACGACATTCTACCACCCCCTCATCCTCGTAGAACTCGCTACACACACACACACACACACACCTCTCCCTCCAAAATTAAAAACTGCCACCAGTTTTATTCAGGAAAGGACTGTTTCTAAATAAATATGCTCATATCAATGCTTCCCCGGAGATGGAGTATGGCTGCCTAAACGGCGGGATAAAAAAATGGTCATACACACAAAACTCCACTCCCTTTGTTGAGCAGATGGGATTTATACCTGCCTGTCTATACAGGGAGTGTCCGCAGAAGTACCAGCCTGCGTACACAGAAGAAGGAGATATCAATGCAAAAATGATGTTTCTATACAGCACTAATTTTTTTTCCTTCCACTTCCCCTATTTGTCCTGGAAAGACGCACGATATAAAAGCCTGCTGGTTGGCAACAAAGGGAATAATCCTCCCAATGAGCAAAAATTCAAACAAAGCAAATGCTTCTGAAGTGATATATCAACATCACAAGTCCTAAACTCCATTTGAAAGTAACGTAACACAATTAAAGCAGCAAATAATGGAATCATCTACTTAATCATCATTTTACGTGGCAGTAAAGGAATTACAACACTACTCACATCCAAAGAGTTGCCCCTACACAAATGCATGCGCAACCCATGCAGACATATCACACACCAACACCTGCACCCAAACAGAACGCTGCTAGGTATAAAAACACAGACAAGAAAACAACAGTAATGCTGTGTTTCTTTGGCAACGCCTGCACTGCCATGCTCCCTACTGTTTATTTTTGCGTCCTCTTCTGCTGTTGGCTGCAGCGCTGGTTCCTGCTTCTTCAGCGTCTGGTTTCAGGAGGATGATAGTGCCAGCGCCAGCTGTGTATCCTCGTCAAGTTTACTGCAAGGATTGCATCATCAGATTTTTATAGATTTCATTTCCATCACGAAGGGGCACATGTCACCTGGCAGTTTAAAGTGAGCGGACTAAAGCAAAGGCATGAGACAAATTTTCAGTCTGTACACTGGAGCTCTCAGTGTGTGTGTGTGTGTGTGTGTGCGTGTGTGTTTTCAGTGTGTGTGTGTGTGTGTGTGTACGTGTGTGTGTGTGTGTGTGAGTGTGTTCAGCGTGTGTGTGTGTGTTTGTGTGTGTGTGGTGTGCATGTGTGTGTGCATGCATGCGTGGTTATATGTGTATTTGTGGTGTGTATTTGACTCAAATGTGTAACAGCAATGTGCCAGTGTGTGTGTGTGTGTGTGTGTGTGTGTGTGTGTGTGTGTGTGTGCGTGCGCGCATGTGTGTGCGTGCTTGTGTGCATGTGCATGTGTGTGTGAGTGTGTGTGTGTGTGTGTGTGTGTGTGTGTGTGTGTGTGTGTGTGTGTGGTGTGGTGTGCGTGTGCGTGTGTGTGAAAATGTGTCATTGCATGTGTCAGTGAATGAGTGAGTGTATGTATGTGTGACTGTGTGTGTGTGTGTGTGTGTGTGTGTGTGTGCATGTGTGCATATTTGTATGTGCTTGTAAGAGAGAGAAAGAAGGAAAGAGAGAAAGAGAAAGATAGTGAATATGAGCATCACTTGTACGTTACAGAAGGCACACACACCCACACCCACACACACAGCCTCATTACACAATGTATTAATATAGTGGAATCCGCCTTCCACAGATTTAGATGAGATGAGAAATTTGCCCCAGTTAACCAATAATCATGCTGAACAAACAGTCTCAAGAAGTACGTCAAAGGCAAAAACAATGATGTGTGAAAGCCAAAAAGCCACCAAAGCAAGACAACCACAGTATTCATTCATTTGACCCATTTCTCAACAACTGTACTCAAAACAACACAAAACCAATTTAAAGAGAAGCCTAAATGAAAACCAAACCTTTCTTATCACTTCCGTTCTTAGCAAAACCTAAAAGCAAATTACTGAAAACAATAGAGAGAGAAACTCATCAGGTCAAACACTCAATTACGTAATGATTAAGCAGTCTGTGATGACACAAAATCAACTATTCACTGTACCTTTTTGGTAAACCACCTACACCTCTTCGGGTACCTGAAGGGTTTTGGCGAGCACTGTTCCCAGGTCTGAAACAATGGCCACAAACAACTGGATTCAAAGACCGCTGTACTCAGAAAACAACAACAATGTCAAGGCAAAGACTTTCTCATGCTCCAGTCCAACACAGAAATACACCGCTTGAGTCCCTCTTTGGTACGTACTGATACATTGTACATCAAAATATATTCAAAATTTTGTAGTCTGTTTCAGAATTTAACTGGCTTAGAAAAGCGCTCAGTATGCGCACGTTTACCCTTTCACCTTGAAAAGGAGCATGGCTGCCTAACTACCAGGATTAAGAACAACAGAAGACAATGAAAGAAACATGTGCATTAAAATAATAATGGAACTTCTAGCATTCACCAGTGGTGGAGCCCATGAAGCAAGAAGTTATTGTATGTGTATCATTTTCCATTCCTGCTATTCTGATACAGCTCAAATCACTAAGAAAACTTACGACATGTTGCTGATACTTCTGCAGGTATTTTCCAAGCCAGTACAGCAGTACAGGCCAATTTCCACTGGTAAATTTTTCTCCCTGTATTTGGCAACAGTACAACCTGGTGACCTCATATATTGGACATTTGGTTCAAAACCTACATTCTTTCTCTTTTAACTGTACACCCTCTGATGTAACTTCTGCTTCCACTACCATTGCTCTGCTGCTCTGCAAGAAAGTCATTCACCAACAATCATAATGCAGATACATTCACATCTGCTCATAGGTCCCAAGCAGCTGGTGTTCCCTTTCATTCTTACTTCTGTTACCCTTTCGCTTCCTTCCATCACTCCCATGGTTTCACACTTGTGCTCAACTAATTCCTTACTTATTTACTAAGCTGTAACCCCTATGTATGCAATGAAAATACTGAAAACTCTGTCTCTTAAGACTGCATTGTAATGAAACCAATTCTGAAAATAATAAAACTAAGTTACTTCAGAAACTCTCTGAAAACAGATGTCTGAAAAACATGTTTTAATAGCCCTACATTCCTTCGCGCCAACAATAATGACAGTAAATTCTTCTGATAAAGACTTTACCAGCTAAAGTTTAATCAATATTATCAAGAACTTCTATTAAAATTCCTTCTGTTTATAGACAGCGGATTACCTCCTGCTGGAGGTAACTATTATGAGGTTCCTCAGTACTGTCTACCTGGTGACTGTCTTTTCTTTAGGCTCACCTGGAAGGGAGGATGCCAGCTGCAAGAGTAACCAGGTGCTCTTCCTCCTGTCGTTTGACAGCAGCCAGCAGCTGCTCTGGTCCCACGCCTAGAGCGGCTGCACATTTCTTCAGATGGGCTGTTCGACTCTGTCATTACAAAAAAGGTACTATGTAGCAGTAGCCTTTACATTGCTTTTTTACAAATATGCTTCAAAGAAGGTATTTTTCTTTCCTCTTTATTGCTTTCACACACATGCGCACATGCAAACATACACACACATACACAAACACATTCATAGTATCGAAAACACACTTATCAAAATACATGCAGTGATACACACACTATTTACATGATCACAACCCCATATGCACATAACTACACACACACACACGCACACTCACACACACATTCACACCCACACATGTGCCCAAACACAATGCACACGCTTACAAAGACCAATATACACACCCAAATTAGATGCTGTCAATATAGTCTTCCCCTTTTTCCCACTTAGAACTTTGTTCTTCCATCTGATTCACAGCAATAATGATCAACCCATCAAATATTCTCCCATGACCAATAGCTGCATGGGTACTGCCACAGATACTGTCCTCTGTCATGCAGAGCAAGTTACTGTTGCCATCTGAGTATCCATTACAGCATTACAGAAGACGATGGGAGAATGTTTGGTAATATCCTATAATCCAGCTTCTCTCCACTTATCCCATGCATGATGGGCATTTCATTATTCACATCCCATATTGTGATGAGGTATGTCACTGCCTGAAACAGAAACTATCATTCTTGCCATTATTATTGCTGTTATTAAGAGTTCTTTTACAGCTCCCATCCTCGATTCAAGACCAAGCTCTAAGTGCTTGACAATCCACTTCCTTTCCACAACAGGCTGCCCACATGGGTAGAGCCGTCTGAAGAGCTCACTGATGGTGCTACATTCAGTTGCTTCCCCCTCAGTCAATCCATTTTTCATTCATGTTTTCATTCTTTCGGTGCATGCTACGTTATGCATGTTATCCATACCAACGGTCAAGCTGACCTCTTCCAAAAGTTGGGAATGGAATTTCATGTGCACGCAAAACGTTACGCGTGCATTCACACACAGAACCTTGGTTTATAGTCTCGTTTGAAGGACTCTTGGTTAAGTGGAATCAAAACCAATATCAGCTCACTCAGAAAAATTTGCTTGAAAAGAAACAAGCCAGTGGAGATTCAAACCAGAAACCCAGCATCATGACTTTAGCATTCTGCCAACTGAGCTGTTCTGGGCCCCTTCCAGTACAGGTCAGCATGGAAGGATGTGAATGCACAGAGTGTAATCAGAGGTTATGACCACAAATAAAATCCACAGCATGATACAAAAAATGCCTTTTATCAAAGATAACTTGTGTTTTATCAAAGACTTATCTAACCCGTGACTGAGGAATGCGCATTATACATTGCAACATCTGTAGTATATGTTTACAGAGTCAAAATTCATCAAAAGTAAACTTGGCCTGAATACATTTGCTCTGGATACAGTGACTCAGACATGCTCACAAACACAAAAACAGTAACATACAACTATGAATACGTGCTTAATAACCATACACATGTACACTCACAAAACCAGACTTTAATTTTTTGTAAACTAGCCACGCAAGGTGAAAACAAAATTCTGGGGCTGGCTCAGTGTGGAATTTTACTCAAAAAAAAGAAACGCTACAAATGTAGTTAAGCCTCTATTAAAGACCCTCTAAATAAAGACTTCCACTCTTTAAAAGACTTGTTTTCTGAAACATTCATTTTTTCTCTTTGTCAGTGCTAGAATTATGTCCCTCCAAAAAGCCCTTCCCATCAGACTTGTCTCTTCTCTTTGACATTCTTGGCTTTGCCTATACCAGACTAACCTCCGTATAAAGACTCTCTCCATTTCTAAGATTTTCTGGAGGTGGCCACTGACAGGTTACACTGTGTAAATGTAATATCATAAATATCATCAAGCATGACTCACTGATGCAGTGCGTAGCACTTTCCCACACATAGGACAGTCCAGCACTTGCGTTTTAGCAGCTTCCAAAGCCCACTGTCTTTCCTCCGTCTCCTCTTTCTTCTTCTCTTCCTAGAAATTACACATGAAGTAAAGGATAATGGCCAAAACAATCAGAAAGTACAAAGATAGTAAAATATAGTTCAAAATGCAAAAAACAGTCAAAAACAGAATATTTTTCATTAGGTACAGAATCTGCACTCTTAAGCTTCTTCAAAAGCAAAAATCATGAACTAGTAATTAAGACAGAAAAAAGAAAAAAACATGTTCAAAGTAAATGAATTATAAAATGTAATGAAACTGTAAGTTAAAATAAACACAATACTTGAAATAGTCACAGTGCTGTTCACTTGGTATTATGTACCTGTGGAGCCCAAAATCAAATACTAGAGTGTTCATCAGCAGATGTGATGGTAATGAAACCGAATTATTTGTTGGGATGGAATTCTACAGCATGAAAAAATCCTATCTCTCCATTTAGCCATAAATGGGTACTTGATTCAATTCAGGGATAGGGACAGTTGAAGAAGGGAGGGACTGGCTCCACTACCTACAGTGCCATGCTCTTGGTACCATGCCTTTCTAACTGTTCACTACCCCTTCCACCACAAAGCTATCAGCCTTTCACCATTTCACTGAATAAAGGAAACTGTAAAGTTAAGTTTACAGAAAATCATTAGGTACAATGTGCCTCGTAACACACAGACTTGTTGATATGAATTCAAATATATGTATACATACATATGTGTATATATGTATGTGTGTGTATAACATATATATATTATATATATATATGTGTGTGTGTGTGTGTGTGTGTGTGTGTGTGTGTGTGTGTGTGTGTGTGTGTGTGTGTGTGTGTGTGTCACTGTGTGTATAGGGAGGGAGGGAGGGAGGAGGGAGAGAGAGAGAGAGAGAGAGAGAGAGGAGAGAGAGAGAGAGAGAGAGAGAGAGAGAGACATTAGAAAATAATTCATAAGGATAAATGTACTATGCTTACCTCATCAATACACTTGTTGATATGAAGTACACGGCGATGAGAATTCAAATGAGACAAATCCTTCTGACACAGTTGACAGAAAACATAGTCCAAAGACAAACTTTCAGTTTCATCTTCAACTGTAGAGACAGTGCCACTGTTGTGATCTGATGACTCTTCTAAAACAGACCAAAAGACAAAAATAAAAAAGTGATCTATAAGAAATTGTATTTTATGTTCATGTATTATTTATCTTCTGTTTTGAAGTTTGAGGATAAATGAAGGAAAAGTATAATTTCAAATGCATCTTTTCGCACATCTCATGCGTAATGCAGTAAAATGTGAGTGTGTGTCTGAAAGTGTATGAGTGTGCATGTGTATGTGCCCCCATGCCTGAGTGCATGCGTGCACATGACATAGTGTGTTATGTGCCAGTGTGTTTAAGTATGCACGTACGCTCATGTGTATTGGACTCAATACACACCTGAGTGTGTCTGCACACCATACTTCAGACAAAACAAACAAAATACAGTTTCATTAACTGAAACCACATGGTCAGGTTTTAACCATTTAATGCCTGAGCCTGGTTGACAGTGAGATATTCAAAGAGAGAGAGTAAAGGTCTAACCGTCATGTTCTTTCTATCTAAAATCAAAACACCACAGCATTAATTTCAAACCAAAATCAAACACCATAGCATTATCTTTGTGGGTCATCATTGGAAGATACCAAAAATTCTTAAATTCTGTGGCCCTTCACACCCTGATCTTATTTTTTTAACCTCCAGCTTGATTACCTCTCCACCAACATACCTGTGGTTATGTTAGTGTCTAAAGTCTTTGGTGCTGGTAAGTTTTGGGGGGACTGCCACTGTGGCACTGTGGTGGCATTCTTCAGAGGGTGATGCTCACTGATGCTTCAGCACCACACACTGTGACACTATGCCACCGTGACTTGGCAGCAGCATAGGGTCTTCTCTAGAGGACGATCTCAAGACAGCCTAATGACGATTGCTCCTGTGGACTGCTGTTGTTAGGTTTGCAGCAGGATGTGTTTGAGTGTGGCTACAGCTAAGCCAGAATGAGCAGCAAAGAAGTAATGCTGCCGAAAGACCATACAATGAGACAGCAAACAAGACAAAGAACCAAAACAAACAAACAAACAGAAAAGAACTTTCTCAAACAATAGGAATACATTTTTTTTTTTGCAAACATGTACGCTGTAAAACAAACCTTTTGACATTGTGTCAGGGACTTGGTCTTCATCTTCACGGTGCTGCTTGATGCACATCTGAATATGGCGAACAAACTTCCCATGTCGTAACAACTTTCCACATGCTGGACATGTGTGCAATGTTGTTGACAGATCTGCCCCACTTTGACTGTCAGTCTGACTTTCATCCTCTTCCACCTTGACTCCACCATCAGAACCACTTGAAAATCCTGCTTCTGGAGATGCTGTAGATGCATTCTGGTGCAAGTTTGGTGCTTGAATTCTCTGAGCTGAACATGATTTTAAGACTTTCTGATCTGTGGTGCTCTGGTCAGGTATTAGTTCATGACACTGTTCAGTTGTATCAGATGCTGCTTTTCTGACTTCCTGTTTTGCAATTTTCACTTTCTCACCCTCAGCATCTTGAGGTGGCTTCTTTCGTTTCCGAGTTGCTAGCTGCAGCTTGGGCAAACTTACAACAGGCACTTTCTTCTTAAACTCCACTGTGTCATTTAAATCAAGCAGAGGATCAAAAGCCAAAGCTCTTGCAGAAGGTTTAGAATGAGCAGTACATCCAGATGCTTTTTGTAAGGAAAGTTTGACTTTCTTGGCACAATGTTTTGTCAGTGATTTCTTTGCCGAGTTTAGAATTTTAGCTGCTGCAGTAGTTGCTGCTTTGTCAGGGGTCCGTTTCATTGTCTGCCTACTTGATACAGAGCCTGTTTGTAAATCTTTCAATGGCTCTCTCTGCATTGTTTCTGAAACACCAACAAATAAAATGTCAGAATGCACTATTGTTTTGCAAATGGGAGAGCATGAGATGAAAGGACATAGCAGCAAAAACACCAAGTGATCCAAAATCTAAACTGAGCAACAGTCAACAATAAAGTAAAGAACAGATCTCAAAAAGAAATTAAAACATTACACTTCCAAGAACAAACAACGTTAAGAAAAAGTGCTTGAGCACGGTGCCAATATATATTTACATTTAAACAATACCAGCAGACATGAGACTCAAAATGATTAAAGGATCACAATGCCAGCTCAGCAATGCTTCATATAAATTATAATCATAATGGCATAGTCATGACCTCCAGAATGTATCTTTCAAAGTTTCATAGTTTTAGACAGAACCAATAACTGCCCAAACATTGCCTGGCCTTCAGTTGTCTGACCAGTCTGGAATCAGCTGTATCCTGTTTTCCTGATGGTTCAGGTGACAGGCCACAGTAGATAAACTATGTATACTACTATGCTCACTTGATACTGTTTTGTCGTTGGATGCATAAATTTGTGCTGGAGGACTATGGTCAAGGAAAATTTGAAGTGTGATGGAAAATGAAGTAATTTTCTGCATGACAATGTGGGTGCTCTGTGTGCCAGTAGAAAAGACTTGAACAGTCAAAGGAGTCCTTTAGTTATTAAATCTATACATGTACAGATTGTTTAGACATTGAAGTATATAGTCATCAACATTCTGTAGCTTTCTTTGAAATCATCTACATTTCATAACTGCCTTTGTGGAATTAAACATGCATTTAAATGACAATATTTGACACGCAACACATACTGATCCCCTATACACAGTGATATGGAACAGCAATAGCCTCAGGAAAAGCAGCACAAGTTATTATGTTTGCCTAATTACAAGTCTTTAACAGGTAAGCCAGCTTTTCATATCTGCATACATGTATTATAATGTCGTACGATTAAATTAAACATGTGCAGATTTTATAAGCTGGTCCATGTCCATGCTGTTGTTGAGCTCTGTACATGCAAAGAACATACTTACATATTTGACAGTCCATTGACAATAACAATTAATCCTGGACATCATGCACACTTGCTTGTTTGTTTTCAAATGAAGAAATTCAAGAATGTTCGAAAGACACAAACACACAAACATCTACTGAGGAATTTTGTTTCCACACTCACATTCTGTGATGTGAAAAATGTTTCAAACCCAGCTTCCAAATACTGTTTATGTTAAAATGCAGTGTGTGTGTGCGTGTGTGTGCGTGTGTGTGTGTGTGTGTGTGTATGTGTGTGTGTGTGTGTGTGTGTGTGTGTGTGTGTGTGTTCAGTTTCTTCAGTTTAACGTCCTTCCACTAAAAGTGATATCAGACGATGTGTTGAAGTATATATGGAATGTACGTATTAACTGTGTGGTTGTTTCTTGAAAATGTGTTGTATGAATAAACATTTCTTATGATATGAGTTGAGATTGGAGATGGCCAGATACAGAGACAAAGTGTGGATGTGAGTGAGTGTGTGTGTGTGTGTGTGTGTGTGTGTGTGTGTGTGTGTGTGTGCGCGCGCTTGTATGTAAATGTGTCAATTTATCCGGAATTAGGCAAGTACGCTTCAAACTGAGTGTAGCATAGGAGCAAGAGTACTGTAAGTAATGCTAAGTAATTAACAATCTAATATTAAAGGATAGAACATCAAAGATAAATGCCCACTGGGCTGTGTAACAAACATAATTTTTACAAACTGAGGAAAGAAAAGAGTAGTCATTCAAAATCTTGGACACAGATGACGGACTGGATCCGGCAGATAAACTACAAACGCCCTACTTACGATATAATTCCCTTGCTCTTGGACAATTGATTAATAGATGTCCTACTCTGAGTGTTTCTCCACGCATGTATACTTCTGATGTTTTTACAGAACTTTGTACGAAGGGAATTTAACTGCATTCTGTGCAGTAAACTTCTAATCTCTCTAGACAGAGAAGCTAGGTGATTGTTTGACGAGGGTTTCGAGTTATTTTGCTTTCAAGTGTGTGTGTGTGTGTATGTGTGTGAATATGTGTGCGTGTTTTTGTGTGTGTCACTGTGTGTGTGTGTGTGTGTGTGTGTGTGTGTGTGTGTGTGTGCTGCTTGGATGTTTCAACAGCTGATCTGTCTTGTTTACTGTCTGCAGATTTAGTAACCTCCCTTAGGTATAGATCTCCAGAGATTAAATAAATAAATGAGACATCATTGACTGAGACTGAGAGAGAGACTTACTTTGACACTGGGTCAGTGTCTCGCTCACAAACTCGACGTGAAGATGCTCAGTCAGTGCAGATAACAATACTTCCCCAGATATTTTACTATTACCTGGGCCTGAATTTGGCCATTGCTTTTAACTTCTTGAATATCGAGTGCGAGCCCTTGTTGCCAAATTTGCTCCAGTGGCCAACAGTCTGAGTCGCACTGTTTTATGTTATTTTATTTTACTTTTTAACATGCGCGCTGGTGACCTACTCGTTTTTGAGTGAACCAGTATTTTAGGAAGAAGAAGAAGAATCAAGAGCCAGAGTCAAGGTGAAAATTCATAATTTCAGACTGAGATCTGGGAACATGCACTGACCTTAGAACTACTAATAATAGAAGGGTAGTGACAAGAACGAGCTAGACACAACCGCTTCGCTAAATCACCATTCAGGAAATCAATGTTGTCACAATCCCGTATCACAGTTACGCTTTCTTGTTTACTGTCAAACTACAAAATGCCATCGGAAAGTCTTTATCAGTTTCAGCCTGATTTTCAGGGGTTTTTTTTCAAACGTTTTGATCAATCATTTTGGGAACGAGTCCTTTAACAACTTCATGTTTTATTGGATTAACTGGCCGAAGTTCCAAAAATAATCCAATAAAAACACGCGTTTCAAACATTATCGCTAGCATTAACTCCCCTTTGTAATTTTTTTTTTCTCTCTTTCTCTCTCGCTCTTCTTCTTTGGTCACACACCACAGGTTGCACACCAAAAATGAATGCGCCAAGGCCTTGCTTAAGGAATGGAGTATTGATAGACTGGCTCAATTAAATTGTTTTGACAATTTCTATTGTATCTGAAAGTTGATTCTCCTCATTTTCTTTCATATGGCCATCAAGATACAAGCCAAGTGGTTCTAAGCAGGCAGATTAAAATCAAGGGAATGGGACTATTTTGGTACTTTAAGAGGCTGTAAAGATAAGGTCACGGGTGAGTGCAAAGGTCTAAAATGTGTGTCAACTAAGGGTTAGGTCATGTATTTGAAGACTGTTCGGGATTTCGTTGGTGAAAATCCCCCCAAAACAAGGGAAATGATTGGTGGGGAGTTCTTCTTTTGCTCAAATGTATGGGGCTACAGATGGATTGATTTAATTTAGAGTCTTCACAACGATGGTGATATTAGACTTTAAAAAAAAAAAGAAAAAAAAGTGTATGTGTGTAAGTGCTTATATGAGTGTGTGTGTGTGTGTGTGTGTGTGGTTGTGTGCGTGTGCGTGCATGCGCGCACCGTATGTGTGGAGTGTGTGTGTGGTGTGTGTGTGTGTGTGTGTGTGTGTGTGTGTGTATGCATGAAAGTTTGCCTTTAACGACCAAACAATAATTTTAAACTGATAAATCAATTACAATAAATGAATGATAACAGAACTCGATATAGCTGGGAGTTGGTGAGCGACAGCCGTGTCGAGAGGACGTGTTGTTGTTTGCTCGTGTTAACCGACGGTGAGTTGTTATCGCGCGCTCTTTGGGACTTAGTGTTCTTTCTCTCTGTAGCATATGTTTGGATCTTCCTTTCGGACTGTGTGTTGTTGTTTTTTTGTTTTTTTTTCTGCAGTTGTTTCTGCTTTATTCTCTTTTCGCCCGACTTGTTGCATACAACCAGGGACCGTACAGCAAAGGGATGCGCAGCTGGCCGGCTTCCCCTTCTCTGAGTCACTAACGAAGTACTGAAAGGGGCGGGCCCCACCAACTAGTGCGTACAGAACTTCCGGTGTCGGTGGTAACATGGAGTTTGGCAGCCAAAACATCGTTGAGGTAAGCATTCTTTTTCCATAATTCAGCGGTTGTTATGCGTTTACTATAGGACATGTGTTATGACTTTGTGTTGTGGAGGAATGTAGAGTGCGAAACCTATCGACATGTGCAAGTAATTACCCTATAACTGATAACGCGGCCACAGTTTACTCGGCGTACAAGCGTGTAAACAAACCATGCCTGTGCTCGAGAGATACGCTAGTCAGTGTGTAGTTGTGCTCCGCGCAGCTTGAGTCTTTCATGTCTCCCTTCTTGTATGCATTGATGTACAGCTGGTTGCTATATTTTTCAGTACTTTCGTAGATTCAGTCTTCGTTTTGGTTATTATAGCGGGTATGCTGGTTCATTTGTAGGAAACAGAAGCGACTGCAGTGAACACTGCTCAGCCTGTTGCAATGGCAGAGAAACGAACACCGATACCAGTCCCTGATTCATCAAAAAAAGGCAGCGAACCACAGCCAATATTGGTAAGTTAATTCAACTAACTCTCTCTCTCTCTCTCTCTCTCTCTCTCTCTCTCTCTCTCTCTCTCTGTGTGTGTTGTGTGTGTGTGTGTGTGTGTGTGGTGTGTGTGTGTGAATGACTGAGAGAGAGAGAGAGAGAGAGAGAGAGAGAGAGAGAGAGAGAGAGACTAAATGTGTTTATGACATGTTTACTGACTTTTAATACATCAACAGTGTGGCAACATCAACAAAGACAACACTCAAAATAATTACATAGTGGTATGCATCACATTATGATGCTCTCTCTCTCTCTCTCTCTCTCTCTCTGTCTCTCTCTCTCTCTCTCTCTCTCTCTCTCTCTCTCCTCTCTCTCTCTCTCTCTCTCTCACACACACAACACACACACACACACACACACCACACACACACACACACAATTCAGAACGTTGATGATGTTTTTTAACCTTTTCAGATTACACCAGACCTTGTCAGTGAAGTGTGCAGCTGAATGCAAGCAGACAAATGCCTTCCGGATGAGACAAGACAGTCGGAATATTTCTGTATGTAAATACAAAATTATTTGTTTTGCATATCAAAGCAAGGGACTTTGGTCATCTGATACCAAATAAATAAGAATGACTCCTTAACCTCTGTGTTTGTGTTGTGTGTGTGTATATATATATATATATAGTTAAAAGTTAAAAGAGGAATCTTAAAACTATCTACAAATTTGTTTCAAGCGTGTTGCGCTGTCATCAGGATATATATATATATATAATATATTTATTATATATTATATATATTTTATATATATATATATATATGTGTGTGTGTGTGTGTGTGTGTATGTATGTGTATTGTGTGTGTGTGTGTTAGAGAGAGAGAGAGAGAGAGAGGGGAGAGAGAGAGAGAGAGAGAAGAGAGAGAGAGAGAGAGAGAGAGGTCTAAAGGCTTTGTAGTCTACTGATGAAACCTGTGACGTATGGGTTGACTACATCATGCAAGTTCAAGAGTACATGTACATCAATTACTATTTGTGTGTATAACAAAAAAGACGA
>CM031602.1:13590277-13607777 GCA_018398815.1 Conus ventricosus | reverse complement strand
AAGATCAATAACCAACACTCTGAGGGAGTAGCACTTCTCCTCAACAGAAAAACAGAAAAAGCATTACTAGAAATGGAAACCATTTGGACCAAGACTTTTGAAGGCAAGATTCCACTCCAAATACACCAAGCTGACAGTTCTAGTTTGCTACGCACCAACCGAAGATGCAGATATAGAAGCCAAGGATGCATTTTACGATCAGCTCCAAGCAGCAGCGGAGAATATTTGCGCCCATGACATGGTACTGATCCTTGGCGATTTGAATGCAAAGATGGGCAGTGATAACACCGGAGGGAGCATGTTATGGGCAAACATGGAATTGGTACCATCAACGATAATGGAGAAAGACTAGCAGACTTCTGTGAAGAGAACAACCTGTTGATTGGAGGCACCCTTTTCAACACAGAGATGTTCCAAAACAACTTGGACATCACCAGACGGGACCACCAAAAACCAGATAGATCACATCATAGTCAATCGGAGATGGAGGAGCTCCTTCAAGATGTCAGGGCCTACAGAGGAGCAGATGTTGCCAGTGACCACACCCTTGTATTGGCCACCGTTTCCCTGAAACAAACGCCGAACACGAGGAAGACAGGCACGTCAGCAGAGAATAGACTCTGACAGACTGAATGAGACGCTCACCAAACAAGCTTTTGCTGTGGAAAAAAGAACAGATTCCAGCGCTAGGGGAACAACAAGAGTTAACAATAGACAGCTTCAACCAGGCCTTGCGGGAAGCGGGAGAAAAGGTACTAGCTTCCGCCGAAAGAAGAAGGAAGAGTGATAAAGAAAGGAACCTGGGAAAAGATAGATGAAAGAAAGCTGACAAAGCAGAAGATCAACAACACCAGATCAGAACGCTTGAAAGAGCAGCACAGAAGAATGATATACAGAAATAAATAAAGAGGTAAAGAAGATGACAAGAGCTGACAAGAAGGACTACATCGAGAAACTGGCAGATGAGGCAGAGGAAGCAGCTGGTAGAAATGATCTAAAAACGCTGTACAAGATAAACAAGCAGCTAAACAATGGGTTCCAAAACAATGAGTACCAGAAAGGACAAGAATGGGAAGGTCGTTGAGGGAGAGGCAGAAAAACTACAGCGCTGGAAAGAACATTTCGAGTCAGTTCTGAACAGACCAGACCCCCCTCAGCTAGCAGATATCCAACCGGCAGGTATAGACCGGGAAACATCTGCATCGATCCACCGAGCCTAGAAGAAGTGACAGCAGCAATCAAAACCATGAAGAACGGAAAAGCACCAGGGGCAGATGGGGTAACAGCAGACATGTTGAAAGCAGATATTATGTGACAGCCCCTATTCTGACGGAGATCTTCAGACAGGTTTGGGAAACGGGCCAGACCCCTGAAGCGTGGAAAACTGGTCTTATCTTCAAGTTGCCCAAAAAGGGAGATCTTGGAGACTGCAACAACTGGAGGGGCATAACACTTCTTTCTCTCACTAGCAAGGTATTTAGCAAGGTTTGTGATGTCAAGGCTGACAGAAACCCTTGAGAGGAACCTCCGTCCACAACAAGCAGGCTTTCGCCCTGGACGATCCTGCTCAGATCATATCTTCACTCTGCGCCAGGTTCTGGAACAGAGCATGAGTGGAACACGCCTTTGTACATCAACTTCATCGACCTGGAGAAGGCATTTGACAGCATCCACCGAGAGTCCTTATGGAAAATCCTGAGACACTACGGAATCCCTGCAAAACTTGTCCGGGTCATTGAAATGCTGTACGGTGACTTCAGTTCGCGGGTGATCTGCAACACAGAGCTCACAGACGCCTTCAGTGTCAGCACGGGAGTTGAAACAGGGCTGCATCCTATCGCCTTTCCTCTTCATCCTGGCCATGGACTGGATTATGAAAAACGCCACAGACAGAGAGAGGAGGGGAATCAGATGGACCACGACAATGGTAACAACAACAACACTGGAGGACTTGGACTTTGCTGACGACATTGCCCTGATGTCACATCGCTACCAAGACATACAGGAGAAAACAGATGCCATGGCAACAACAGCTGGAAACCTTGGCTTGAAGGTCAACACCAAGAAGACAAAGAGCATGAGAATGAATGCCAGAGTCCAAGACAACATCAAACTGAACGGAGACGAAATTGAGGAAGTTAGCGACTTCACCTATCTTGGATCCAAGATGTCTAATACAGGGGATGGGGGTGGAGATCCGGGCTCGACTTGCAAAAGCCAGCCAGGCCTTTGCCTCACTCAGGAGCACATGGAAGGCAGGGAATATCCGCCTGAAGACCAAGTTAAGAATCTTCAAATCAAATGTAATAAGCACCCTTCTTTATGGATCAGAATCATGGAAGATGACCAAAACCATCAGCAACAAACTAGATGTCTTCCAAAACAGATGCCTCAGACGCATTCTACGCATCTATTGGCCGAATACCATCACCAATGAAGAACTCCACCAAAGGGCAGAAACTGAACCCATCTCAACGCAAGTCAAACGAAGGCGTTGGCGATGGATAGGCCATGTGCTCCGCCAGCAGACAACAGCCATTTCCAGAATCGCCCTACGATGGACTCCTGATGGCCGAAGAAGAAGAGGACGCCCCAAGGAAACTTGGAGGAGAACAGTAGAGAGGGAGATGAAGGAAAAATGGTTGGACATGGGCCGTCTGGAACGTATTTCAGCCGACCGACATCAGTGGCGGGCTCTGGTTGAGGCCTTATGTGCTACCAGCACAAAGAGGACTAGATAGATAGATATATTAGATGCGATGTGTTTTTGGTACAAGAAATTGGAGTGTTCATGCGAAAAACGAGATTTACACCGTCCGACACGCGTGTTCCACACATTGTTTACTCGCTAGAAGCTGCCACCGGAAGTTCTTTACGCCCAAGTTCGGCCGTCTGCTCGCGAGCAGTACTTCGCGCGGCCCATCTGGCTCTTGTTAGTCCCTTTGCTGTACGGTCCCTGATACAACTAACTTTATACAAGAGGTGATTGAAAGTCGGAGAGAAAAAAAAGGTAATGGCAGTGAGAGTGACGCCAGTGTTTGTGAAGGCTAAAGACATGCCAGTAACAGACAGTAAGGAGCCCCTCTCTGTATTAGAGGTATGTCTAGCAGCTGAGAGGATTGCTGGCCAAGGATCAGTAGTGGGAGCCCAGCAGATCGGGGTTTATGGCGCATATACCTGGCCACAAAAGAAGCAGATCCCAGCTGCTGATCCAAGGAATGCGGGTAAGAGGTGTGGTGGTACAGCTTTTGAACACTAATCCGTTTATCCTGAGAGATGATACTGGGGAAGAAAAACCCTCAACGAAGGTTTTCATTGATCAGGTACCACTTTCGGTGGCGGACAGTGAAATTAAATATGCGTTACTAAAAGCAGGTTGTGAGCTCCGCTCCAACATCCAAAACGAAAGAGCTAGAGACAAAGATGGTAAATTGACACGTTTTCTAACAGGACGAAGATTCCTATTCATAACAGTGCCAAAAGTTCCGCTTGACACCGCCATAAAAGTCAGTGTTTTCATCGCCAAAGTGTACCATAAGGAACAAAAAATGCAACGCAAAAATGTTATCTGTTCAAGGTGCCTAGAACAAAATCACCATGTTTCAGTGTGCACCAATGATGTGGTGTGTCGGGCATGCAGAGAGCCTGGGCACAAAAAAGGAGAACCACAATGCCAGATGATCAGTACAGAAAATGAGCGGAGTGAGTTGAGAGCGAGGGTGAGGGTGACATTGGAGAGAGGGAGGAGGAGACGGGAAAATGACGAATGAGGAGGAGCGAAAGAAGCAGGTCGACAATGTGCAGAAGGGGAGAGGACTGAGAAGGAGAAGGAGGACCACAGAGGACGATCTCCTATGCGACAGGCGGAGCTGGGAGTCGGAGTGGGACAGAAGAGTCCTACTCGTCACCGCTCGGAGACACCCAGCAAGCGGCCCAGAGTCCCATCTTCAGAAGACAATCCGGAGGGGGAGGAAAGCAACCGGGTCAAGAAGGCGGGTAAGACTGATTGTCGCCGAAGTCCAGGGAACTCGGGGAGGGGCAAACGTAAGTAATACCCGAATTGACCAGAACTGACCTTTCCGACTTCGACCCCGGCTATGAATAACGATTTCCTTTTGGTTAATGGACAAATGATTTCCTTTGTGTGATATGTGTCATAACATAGAAACGTTGTGTATATGGATAAAATTAAAGTAACATCATTAAATTGTAGGGGGTTAAAAAATAAAGTAAAAAGATTATCAATATTTCGGTATTTAAAAAGCAAAAAGATAGACATTACGTGCTTACAAGAATCACACATCACTGACAAAGATTTACCACAATGGGAAAAGGAATGGGGAGGACAAATATATTATTATCAGGAACAAACAGGAGCAAGGGAACAGCGATCTTGATAAGTAGATACTTTAATGGGGAGATAAAGTTAAAAACAGCAGAAGATAGAATCCTTATTATCTCTGTGAGACATGAAAAATTTAGTTTTAACTTAGCAAATGTTTATGTTCCCAATAACTTTGTAGAAAAAATAGCTTTCTTTGATGAACTATACTACAAATGTAACGATTTCTCTGATAATTTGATTCTGCTTGGAGACTTTAACTGTGTTCTCCACATTGAAAACGATGTAATATCTGGAAATCCTCACCGTGAAAACGAAGTTAAAGAATTTAACAAACTAGTAAGGAAGCTAGAATTAACTGATATATGGAGAATGCTCCATATCAACGAGAAGGATTATACTTGGAGTAGAAATAATCCGTTCATAGCCCGTCGCCTCGACTATTTTTTTTTGTCGGAGAGTATGATAGAGTATTGTGAAACATGTGAACACATAACTATACCTAACTCTGACCATAAGGCAGTATGTATTGAACTGAATGAAAGAGAATTTGTGCGAGGACCCGGATACTGGAAAATGAACAATAGTTACTTAACAAACAAGGTATTTGTGCAAAAGATGAACATGATGCTCGATACTTTTTTAAATAATGAAGTTTATGAAGATATGTCTAACATAGACAAATGGGAAAACTGTAAGGTTGAGATTCGATTTTTGTGTACAGAATTTGAAAAAATTTAGCCACTCAAAGGAAAAATGAGTATCAAGACACATATATGAAAATCATAGAAACAGAGAAGGAAATAATAGATAATCCAGGAAAGAAAGATGTTCAGTCCAGGCTTTTACGTTAAAGCAAAAACTTGAAATAGAACAGATATATGAAGCAAAAGGAGCGCAGATTAGGTCCAGAATAAAATGGGTAGAGGAAGGAGAGCGCAATACTAAATACTTCTGTAGCTTAGAAAAGGATAGGGGAAAGAAAAAATCTATAAATATGCTTCAAAAAGAAACGGGAGAAGTTATAACTGAGCAGGGCAGCATTATGCAAGAGCTTACATCTTTTTATAAATCGCTTTACAGTCAAAAAACAGCAACAGATAATGTAGTTGAAGAAGTTAATATGTTCATTGAAAATGAACAGTTTCCACGACTAAGTGATGAAGACGCAACCAAATGTGAAGGCATAATCACTTTAAATGAAACCACTAATGCATTAAAGAAGTTAAAAAAATGGTTCAGCTCCAGGATGTGACGGAATAACAATAGAGTTCTTAAATTCTTTTGGAGGAAACTAGGCAATATGATTACTAATTCGTTTGCAGAATCTTTTCAGAAAGGGGAGCTATCATATACACAAAAAAGAGGAATAATAACGCTGTTACATAAAGGAAAGGATTTAGAAAGAGACAAATTAACAAACTGGCGACCCATAACACTTACTAATTGTGACTATAAGATATTAGCAAAAGTATTAGCAGAAAGACTTTGTAATGTAATACATAAGATAGTTTAGTGAAGATCAGGCGGGGTACATTAGAGGGAGAAATATTTCAACAATAATAAGATCTATTGATGATGCGATTAACTACCTTAACATAACTAAAAAAGCAGGGTATCTTCTAGCAATTGACTATTCCAAAGCATTTGACTCTATATCAAAAAATATTTTTGTATCAGGCATTGGAAGTCTTTGGATTCGGAGCAGACTTTAGAAAATGGGTATATGTTTTAAACAATGGAACCGTTTTGCTCTATTAGTAATGGAGGATGGATTTCTGAGCCATTTGATGTGTTATGTGGCATTCGACAAGGATGCCCCTTTTCCCCACTGGCTTTTGTATTGCAGTGGAACTTCTCGCCATCAAAATAAGAAATAGCATATAGAAGGAATAAAGTTACCTATGACATCTCAGACTGATCCAATGTACTTGAAAAATAAAACAGTTTGCTGATGACACGACTCTGTTTTTGAAACATGCACAAGATATGCATTTATCGGTTGAAATACTTGCCAGGTTTGAAAGATTTTCTGGCTTAAAATGAATACACAAAAAACAAAAGCTTAAGAATAGGACAACATGGTAATGAAAACATCCCATTTACTATAGTTACTAAGATAAAAATACTGGGTATAATACTTTGAAGCACATAGATTAGCAAAAGAAATTGAAGACAACTGGACACACAGGTTAGAGCACGTAAATAGAATGATAAGGGATTGGAGCAAACGAGACCTAAGTATTTTTGGTAAGATGGTAGTGATTAAAAGTTTTCTTATTAGTCAGTTTACATATGTAATGCAATCCATTAGTATTCCAAGCAACATTTTAAGTAAAATTAATACTATCTTATATAAATTCTTATGGCAGAAAAAACAAAGCAACAGAAAAGCATTTGAAAAAGTAAAAAGAAAAATAATGGAAGCTGAAGTAGAGGAAGGAGGTATTACAATGATTAACATGATTGACCAGCAAAAATACTTGAATCTACAATGGGCTGGAAAACTATTTGAAATCACCGATAGTCAAAACTGGGGTATATTCCAAAATGGCATATTGAAAAACTAGCAAAGTATGACAGTATTTTCTACATCAATTGCAAAGCACGTGAAGTAAAAGGATTAGATGAAATAGGCCTTTTGGAAAGAAGTTATTCGCAGTTATCTAGAAAGCAAATCGGTTACTTCTTTATCAGAAGTAACGAGCGACAATTTCCGCAGTCAACTACTTTTTAACAATGCATTGATCACCCATAGAAGCAAAACACTGCTTTTTAAAGCATGGCAAGAGAAAAGAATTACTCATGTGAGAGATGTTATTTCACCAAGATGAAAATCGACTATTAACCATAGAGGAAATCCAGAATATACTGGGTCCAAATAAACCAAACGCTATCATTGAATGCAACCTGTTAGTCAATGCTTTTCCAAAACCATGGCTCCGGTGGGTTCAAAGAGGGGAAAGAGAGGGAAACACATGTGCATGCAGAGCAAGTCAATACAACACTAAACCAAAGCTATAAAGAAAATAATAGCACAATCCATAGAGCCAGTGACTCCTTGTGCATCTCAGTTTTGGTTAAGAAAATTTGGAATGAATATAGATAAAGAAATTTGGGGCAGAGCTAAAGAAGTAACAAAGGAAACCCGACTAAGAGTTCTTCAGTGGAAAATATTACATAATATTTACCCAACAAACATTCTTTAAATAAAATGAAAGTAAAAGAAAATAACAAATGTTCCTATTGTAGGAATACAGTGGATTTTGGAACATTTCTATTGGAATGTCCTACAGTGTGTTCATTATGGAACTATGTTGAAGAAACCATATATAAGAAAATAAATGTACAAATAAAACTAAGAGTTACAGATGTATTTGTTTGGGATAAACAAGAGCTAGATATTCATTGCAAAAATACAAATATATAAATCACCTTATACTGGTTGGTAAAATGTGCATAAGTATTTATAAAAAAACTGATTCAGCTATAGCATTGCGGCTCATTTTGACAGAGAGATTAATATGAGACAACTTTCAGTGTAAAGAAAACAAAACGCGCACGCGCGCGTGCGCGCGAGGGCGGGCGCGCGCACGCACACACACACACGTGTGTGTGGTGTGTATGTGTGTATACACATACAATATTGGAACAATTTAACAATCTGACAGAATATGAAGGAATATGATAGAATAGGAAAGAAAATAATTGGAAGAAAATGACATCATACTAAAAGGAGGATGAAATCTATGTTAATACTTTATTTGTAACATTGATTACTTTGATTTATCCTCCGTAAGGATGTGAACATAGTTAATAGAAATTATGTTGATTTATTGTTTGCGGCAGAGTGCCCAATTTTGACCTGAATATTTGTACTAAGCTGATGGACACGTTTTTGTACATATGTATTCACATAAACAAAATTCAGCATAAACAGACAAGCATGAGCAAAAACAAGATGTGAATGTACAATGGGAGTGTCACAAGCAAGTAAAACATAAACTATATACACTAGGTCAAAAAAATATACCAGGCATATAACTGTGTAACAAATCATCACTAAAGAAGAAACAAGCAATGTCCATCGATTTAGAATAAACACACAGACTTGGGGCTGAGACGAAAAAGGGGAGGGGGAGGGGGGGGGGGGGGAGAAAAAGGAGGATAGAAACTCTCTCCATGTCTCCCTCTCTCTGTCTGTATGTTTCTCTCTCTCTCTCTCTTCTCTCTCTCTCTCTCTCTCTCTCTCTCTCTCTACTCTCTCTCTCTCTCTCTCTCTCTTTCTCTCTCTCCCATTAATACTGATTGTCTCGCTGCAGAGATTTCCTCGTGTCTTCCCTTGTACACAGTTGTAGTCTTTCTTTCCTCTCTCTCTTTTGTTTCCTTTTTCTTTTTTCACTATAAGGATATCCTTCAAGGGGAATGTCAGTTTGCGAGACGAGATGTATGATTTCTTTACTACATCTCTCTCTCCCTCTCTCTCTCTCTCTCTCTCTGTCCTCTCTCTCTCTCTCCCTCTCTCTCTCTCGTTCCCTCTCGCTCTCTCTTTTTATCTCTCTGTCTCGCTGTCTTCCTCGTTTTTTGTTCCTCCCTTCTCTCCTTCCCGCACATCTGGTACCAGCCTTGCACACTTTATTTTAGTCTTGCGTTTCAAGGATGGTTCCCGGAAGATGACCGGGTCTTTCTTCCTTTTTTTATTTTTTTTATTTTTATTTTTATTTATTTATTATTATTATCATTATTTTTAATCTTTTCTTTTTTTTTTCCCTACAACCTTTGTATCTGTTTGTTACACAGAGTGTGAAAGTGTCACAACATTAAACACTAGCACAAAACCAAACCCTGACGCGCTGTAACAAAAGCCAAAGCATTAAAATCAGCAAAATGGTGTACATTAATAGCAACAAAACATACAGACTCGCATGGTGCGTGAGAGTTGAAGGGTACAAAAAAGAAGAAAAAAAAAAGGAAAAAAAAGGACCGCCTTTAAGAAAAAAAGTCAAAAATAAAAAAGAACATTAAAAAAAAGAAAAGAAAAAAGAAAATTCAAGTTAAAAAAAAAAAAAAGACAGAAAAGGAAAAAATAAAAGACAAAAAAAAATTGGTAAAGGCGGGGGTGGCGGGGGAAAAAAAAAAAAAAAAAAAAAAAAGAACTCGATATAGCCTTTGCTAAAAAAAAAATATGTTGAATAGATAATGGGAGACCACATGCGCACATCTACATCCTTAGAAAATTTGGTTTTCCACGAGTTTAAACGCATCTTATAAATTATACTGGACAATGATCTTTGACATAATAACACTTTCGTTTTTGCAGGAAGTTTTTCATTGTTTATACAGTTTTCTAATAGAGAAATGATTTCATGTTTATCCAATTTTAATCTACTTTCTGGATTTTTTCTAAGAGCACCCTCTTTTGTTAATTTATCAGCTATTTCATTTCCATAGATACCACAATGAGATGGGATCCAGCAAAACTCTACAAAAGTTCCTTTCGCCATAACGGAATGTATCATAAATTTTATATAAAAAATTAAGTCTTTCCTTACATTTGCATCCCAATTTCGTAAGCTATAAAGAACAGATTTTGAGTCAACACAGATTAGAATGCTGTAAATTGCCACATCAAGATCAGATATCCAAGATAAGGCCATAAGGATTGCATATAGTTCAGCAGTGAAAACTGAAAAGTTCTTTCCTAAACAAAATGATTTCTTTGCTTTTAAATCGGGAATTACAAATCCAGCTCCTGTATAAGATTCTAAACTGAACCATCCGTGTAGATTTTAAGATGATGTGGATATGTGTTTTCAAGATGTTCTTTTGCTTCTACTGATAAAGAAATTAATATTGTCTTTTTTTTTTAGAGTAGTATAATCTATATCAAAATTTGGAGAGATATGCTCCCATTGAGGAACTGTGGGCATAGTTGGAGGTTTTGAAATGGATGCAATATCGATGTCACATTTTTAAAATAAATCATCAGTATAATTTCGAATGGGCTGCAGGTAAGAAATATTCTGTACCCTTTTAGGAAAATCCGATTTGGAATCAAGAAAGATTTCATTTGTTACTGAATTTGATACAGAAAGACTTCTGGTTACATACTTGGCTGTTTGCTAGTTTGCGTTGATCATCAAGTGACAAGAGATTAGCTTCTTTATATGTTTTAAAAGTGTTAGAATGTACTGGAACACCAAGGGCTATTTTAATAACTTTACTGTCTATACTTTGTAACCGCTTAAGTAATGTTTGAGAAGCTGAAAAATATACTTCCTGTCCGTAAGTCAATTTTGAACGAACCAGACTAATAGAAAGATGTACAAGAGTTTGGGAATCTTGACCCCACGATTGAGCACAGATTATTTTTAGTAAAGATAGCCTTTGTCTGGCATTGTTTATAAGATATTCAATATGGAATCTCCAGTTTAATTTAGGAGTGAAATGAACACCTAAAAATTTAACATTATTGGAATATTGAAGAGTTTTATTTTCTAGCACAAGTTGAGGCAAAACTTTTGGATTTTTACCATTGTTGAATAACATAATTGTGTCTTTTCTCCTGATAGTTCTAGTCCATTTTCGTTCATATATTTATTCAGTTTGTCAATTTCAATTTGATATAATTTTTGTATAAAATATGGTTCTCTTATTTGTCTGTTTTTTTTTTATGTTTGTATTCATCCACATTGCAATATCATCGGCATATTGCACTACATGCATACTTTTAGACAGTATTTTAGGAAGATCGTGAATGAGAATTGTAAATAGAATAGGTGCAATAATGGAGCCCTGAGGATGCCAATGTCAATATCTTTAAACGAAGAGTAACATTTACCAACCCTTGTACAAACTGATCTCTCAGATAAGAAAGATTTTATGAACTGATACATTGCGCCATTAATCCCAATATTTTTCAACTTATAAAGTAAACGAGAATGCCAGACACTATCGTATGCTTTTCTAATGTCAAAGAAAGTAGCAAGAGTACTTTTTCTACAAGCAAATTGTTTTTTAACATGACTTGCAAGTTTTACAAGGTGATCGATTGTACTTCTATCTTTTCTGAAACCTACATGATTGTTGGGAATTATGTCATTCTTTTCGCAATAATATAAAATGCGTTTTTCAACTATTCTTTCTAGTATTTTTCCAACTTGAGATGTTAATGCTATTGGTCGATAACTATCAATTGCAGACCTAGGTTTACCTTGTTTTGGAACTGGTATTACCACTATCCTCTTCCCGAAAGTAGGAAGAGTTCCATTTAACCAACATTTTTGGTAAAACGAGTGAAGTAATTGCTTCCAGCACAAAGGTAAGTGGCATAACAATTGATACGAAATTCCATCTAATCCAACAGCTGTCTTATTCGAGGAGAATGAAATTAGTGCTTCTTTAAATTCTTCAAATGTTATAGATGCATTTAAGTAATGGTTTGGATCCGGTGTGGATCACAATAAGTATCCTTTTTCTCCTCTAGTTCTCTGTAACTTTTGGTATCTGTATGTAGTCTAGTTGATGAGTATTTTTTGAAAAAGCTTGTACAAATGCTTCAGCTTTCTCTGATGATGTTGGAATAGTATTTTTTTCTAATTTAATAGATATGAAGATAGATAATACTTGTTTTTTAATTCCTTTACCTTTTTCCATACTCTGTACATGTCCTTTGATGAAAATATTTCTGAATGACAAAAATGATTGAAATAGAGACGTTTTGCTTTTGCGACAACCCTATGCTTTTGCGACAACCCTAATGGGGCTGCAGCTCAATAGACAAATAGGTTAATAAACATATGGTAGTGTGGAATGAGCAGATACCGCACATCAGTTGCACTTTGGTAGTAGCCAGATCAAATGAAAAAATAATAAAGTTTATAAAAACCTTTTGGTGGTAGTCAAATCCATTAGTGAGAAAACTGACGTTTCAAGCCATAGCCCGTTGTCAAAGTGAAAAGAAGAGGACAGTGTAGACAGGAAAGCCTATGTGAGAATTGGGTGAGAACATTTCATTTAATGATTAAGTTGGACCAGAATAAGTCACTGATCACTGTTCAGGTGTATTGAGCTCACACAGACACACACTGCAGTTCACACAAAGACACCAACACACACACGCCCCCCCCCCCTCTTTTTTTTTACCCACCACAACCCCCACAAAACCACATACACACACACACCACCACCACCCTGCACCACACACACACACAAAAGGAGGGGAATAAATGGAAATATTCACTATTTAGCCTACTGAAAGAAAAAGAAACAGAGGCTAAAGAAGGACAGGACAGAGAGATTAAGGCAGAAGGGCCCTGGCTCAGCTAGACGTCAGTGACTCTGATGTTCATCCCAGCTGGCTGTGTGGTGCCCAAGCGGCTGATGACAAGGTTCTCCATGTGCTTTCTGTACACACGGTCTCTGGGGTTCTGCCACTCTGCTGCTATCTTTGCATGACTGTAGCTGTGATATGGACCAACAAAATGTTGGCCGACTGGGTTGTTGTAGCCCAGCTTCATCGAACTCAGGTGCTCTGAAAAGCGGTCGGCCAATGAGCGGTAGGTCTCCCCAATATACAGCTTGGAGCAGAGGTTGCAGGTCAAGACGTACACTAAGTCCCTAGACTGGCAGTTGAATGTGCCAGTGGGTCCCACGACTGTAGCTGAAGTGTCTATGAATGGGCACGTCTTGCATTTTTTGTCCCCACAAGGTCTGCACCCTGGTGACGTTGACTGGGTGGCCTGCGGTCTAAGCTTGGACCTCACAAGCATGTCACGCAGGTTCTTGTCCCTCTGAAAAGCAATCAGCGGTGGCTTGGAAAGATTTGTTTGAGGTCTGGGCTTGTTGGAGAGACTAAAGTTTTCACGTAGGATTCTGCAGACTGGTAGGTTGTGAGGATGTATGGGATGACTACCACAGCGCGATCCTCATCCTCTCTCGTTGCTTTTGGTCTCAGGGCTTCTGTGCGGCTGGTAGAGCATGCACGCTCAAGTGCTGTCTGCACAATATCCTCTGGGTACTGGCGGGCTATGAAGAAGGTGGACATCCTCTGAGCCTCATTCTCAAAGTCCTGCTCTCTACTGCAAATGCGCCTGAGCCTTTGGAACTGAGAATGTGGTATACTGTTCCTGGTGGAGGATGGGTGGCTGGAGTTGTACAGGAGATATGCATGTGAGTCAGTGGGCTTGTAGAAGACGGTGGTGGAGAGTTTGGAACAGTCTGGGTGGACAGAGATGGAAAGGTCCAGGAAGGAGATAGATTTGGATGATATTTCGTGGGTGTATCGGAGGGCAGGGTGGAAGTTAGACATGTGTTGGATGAAGTTTAACAAGTCTTCCTTAGTCCCACCGACACACCAAGGCAGTCGTCAATATACCGTTTGAACAGTGCCGGTTGTGTTCCTGTGTAACGGCTGAGACCTTGCTCCTCCACGAAGCCTACAAACAAGCATGCAAAGCTGGGCCCCATCTTTGTGCCCATGGCGACCCTCTTGTCTGTAGGTAGTGGCAGTCCTCGAAGGCAAACGAGTTCAGGGAGAGAACCAGTTCTGCTAGGCGGAGGATGGTAGGGATGTGAAGGTGTTTGATGTCACTCTTCTCCAAGTAGTGTTTTCAGCGCCTGCAATCCGTCACTATGGGGGATACTGGTGTAAAGTGACACAATATCCATCGTGAAGATGTGTCTCTCCCTGCTGTCATCTGGGAAAGAGAAACCCTCTAACAGTCTCAGAGTGTCGTTGGTGTCTTTTACGTACGTGGGTAGAGTGGCCACTAGGGGTTGGAGAATCTTGTCCAGGACATCAGAAATGATGACTGTGGGGCAAGCGCATGCAGAAACAATGGGACGTCCAGGAGTGTCAATTTGTGAATCTTGGGTAACAGGTAGAAGTTTGGTTCTTTAGGTTCACTGTTGATGGCATTAAAAGCTTCTGTTGGAAGATGTCCTTGGTCTATGGCCGATTTTATTGTTTTTTCGGATCAGTGTGTTGTCAGACTTGACTATAGATTTCATAATCTCTCTGTAGGAGTCCCTGTCACCCAATTGTCTCCTCGCCTCCTCCACATAGAGATCTCTTCGCCATACTGTTATGGCCCCTCCCTTGTCAGCTGTTTGATGACAACATCTGTCCTCTTCTTCAGATCTTTCAATGCTTCAAGTTCTGCAGTTGAGAGGTTGGAGTGTCTGAGTGGCCTGGGTTGCAGCTGGGCAATCTGTTTTTTGCAGGTGGCTATGTAAAAGTCCAGAGCTGGAAATTCCCCGGACTTGGTGTCCAGGTGCTTGGTTGTCGAGGAAACAGTTTTGCCAAGTCGTCGTGAGAGGTGGCAGGTGCTGGAGAGGATGTGCTTGAAAAATGGGCAGCTAGACGGAGTCTGCGGAAAAACCGTTGGCACAGAAACAGAACATGCATTCGGTTCGCTGTCGGTTGCAGGGGGACAAACTTCAAGCCTCTCGACAGGACGCGGCGTTGGTCATCAGGTAGGTTTAAGTCTGGTGGTATAGTCACAACCAGGTTGGGGTCAGAGTTGGAGTCATGGGTGCCGGTTGGATGAGTGGTAGGCATTGATGTAGTCTTAGACTGTGAGCGTTCCATTTTCTGTTGTTTGTTTTGTTCATAGCTGTGTGTAGTCCTCTGTTGGCTTCCTGAACAGTGCCAATAATGTATCTTGATGTTTGGTAATCCATGAGGTTTCGGAGCTATGATCTCATGTGGCTTATCTGGTGAGACGCCCTGTTGACACACTGTGTGTAGGATCGGATAGTTTCTGACATTAGCTTCATAGAAGCGTGGTGGGTGATCCTGTGACCTGCGGCAGATCAAAAGCAACGGGAGAGGATGAGGATCGCGCTGTGGTAGTCATCCCATACCATCCTCACAACCTACCAGTCTGCAGAATCCTACGTGAAAACTTTAGTCTCCTCCAACAAGACCCAGACCTCAAACAAATCTTTTCCAAGCCACCGCTGATTGCTTTTCAGAGGGACAAAAACCTGCGTGACATGCTTGTGAGGTCCAAGCTTAGACCGCAGGCCACCCAGTCAACGTCACCAGGGTGCAGACCTTGTGGGGACAAAAAATGCAAGACGTGCCCATTCATGGACACTTCAGCTACAGTCGTGGGACCCACTGGCACATTCACTGTGAGGTCCAGTTTAAACTGCCAGTCTAGGGACTTAGTGTACGTCTTGACCTGCACCCTCGCTCCCAAGCTGTATATTGGGGAGACCTACCACTCATTGGCTGACCGCTTTTCAGAGCACCTGAGGTCGATAAAGCTGGGCTACAACAACCCAGTCGGCCAACATTTTGTTGGTCCATATCACAGCTACAGTCATGCGAAGATAGCAGCAGTGTGGCAGAACCCCAGAGACCGTGTGTACAGAAAGCACATGGAGAACCTTGTCATCAGCCGCTTGGGCACCACACAGCCAGCTGGGATGAACATCAGAGTCACTGACGTCTAGCTGAGCCAGGGCCCTTCTGCCTTAATCTCTCTGTCCTGTCCTTCTTTAGCCTCTGTTTCTTTTTCTTTCAGTAGGCTAAATAGTGAATATTTCCATTTATTCCCCTCCTTTTGTGTGTGTGTGTGGTGCAGGGTGGGGGTGGTGTGTGTGTGTATGTGGTTTTGTGGGGGTTGTGGTGGGTAAAAAAAAAGGGGGGGGGGGGGCGTGTGTGTGTTGGTGTCTTGTGTGAACTGCAGTGTGTGTCTGTGTGAGCTCAATACACCTGAACAGTGATCAGTGACTTTATTCTGGTCCAACTTAATCATTAAATGAAATGTTCTCACCCAATTCTCACATAGGCTTTCCTGTCTACACTGTCCTCTTCTTTTCACTTTGACAACGGGCCTATGGCTTGAAACGTCAGTTTTCTCACTAATGGATTTGACTACCACCAAAAGGTTTTTATAACTTTATTTTTTCATTTTGCAACGAATCCTGCAGTCAACTTTTGTTTCTTCCTTGTAGCCAGATCAGTTCATCCTCCTACACTGTGAATCACCTCCACTCTGTCAGGGCTGTGGAACATGTTCTGTGTTCAAAGTGTGGAACATGTTCTAAGTTCACTGAAAAGTAGCGCTAACCCAGGGAGGAACATATGGAAGTCAGCTGGGACCGCATATGCAGTTAGCACCATCAGAGGAAACACTACACACGGCACCTGAAACCCTGCAACGACATTTACGCTACATGACAGAAGGCCACAAATCACTGAACTGCTAGGATATCAAGAACATAAACTTGATCGAGGTTTACTGGATAGAGTGGACCTGGTGTCTGGAGTGCATAGGCTTCCAAAATGGAAAAACCGTCCAGAGTCTCATCAGGCAGGATGAGTGGCATAAGATGGGATATTGTATTCCACTCAGTGTTATCCGAACAGTTTAATTCTGATTGAACTTACTGTGCGGTATGAAACCTTAGTGGAGCAAGCTAACACAAGACAAATCTCCAGTTTAGCTCGAAGTTTTAGGGCATCTGGTTTCGAGATGAGCCAGGGCTTATAGGCTCATCAGCGTTTGAACTGTAGAAACAGCCATGGATTCTGGTAAGAAGAGGATTGTAACCCTAAGGGCGATGACTGAGATCGCTTAGAAGAGTTCCAATCTAATTCGATCGAGGCAGAACAAACTTAAACTTAATCAGGCTGAACTAAATTTCCTAACATGTGTCTGACAGCAATGTGGGTAAGACACATATGACAATGGCACAGGGAGCCATTGCCTTGAGACGCCCACCCATGCAGAAGTTACTGATTTGAATCCTGGCAGTGCCAGAAAGACCTAAACATGGTTCGGCCTCCTTTGGAGTAAGGAGTTCAATGCTGAAACACTTGTTTGAGAAGGATTATTCTCTGAAGACCTGCTATCTAGCTCTGGGTCCTAGAGTTTCTTTCTAACTTTAAGCCTAGGTATCGGGCACAGACGATCAAATCGAAAGGTAGAAACAAGATGGCGGATGGTCGCTCAGTCACTTCACTCAGCGCTCAGCGGCGTCGGCAAGGGCGGTGAGTGACCCCCCCTCTCTCTCTCTCTCTCTCTCTCTCTCTCTCCACGGCTCTTTCTCCGGGATCAAGTACCTCTGTCTGTCTGTCTGTCTGCCTGTCTCTCTCTCTCTCTCTCTCTCTCTCTCTCTCTCTCTCTCTCTCTTAAAAGACTT
>CM031602.1:13582777-13585277 GCA_018398815.1 Conus ventricosus | reverse complement strand
AACAAACAATTGTTGTCCGTTTTCAAAGTACACGTAGTTTGTTTAAGTGGCCAACTTAATTTACACTTAAAGAATTCCTTATCGTTTGTTCTGACTACATACATAAAATTAATGTTCTACATTTTACTTTTGTAACGGTGAGTGAAACCCATGGATTAATTCTTCTAAAACGGATAAGAATGCATGCTGGTTGTTCAAAGCCAATTACTGTTTAGTTTACACACTCACTTAAATCAAACACATACTCTGCGTCACACACACTGTCCCAGGAAACAGGTGGGGAGTAGGGGCCTACATGTATGTACATATGCGTATAATTATGTGTATCGGGCAGATTTAGGATGTGGGCCAAAGGAGAGAGGGGGTGGAATGACGAGAGAGAGATCGGAGGGGTCAAAGTAGAGGGAGGACAGATGTGCTCGCACGTATATGTACGCCAGTATATAGTATACGCCCACGCATCTTTGAGCAGCAATTCCATAATTTCCGTCAAATGTCTACAGTCACCTGCACATTGAACAGAATTCCTTCCTCTCCTTGCTTCCCAGCGAGTTCTTATAGCACAGCAGTACCCTCAGACACCGCCTCACGAGCAACAACCACCAGATCCAGTCTCGGATTTCTCATCATCGGGCAGCTCTGTGAGATCTCTGATGATGCCCTCCGGGTTCCCCCTCCTGACTCTCCAAGGGGCGTTTCTAGACGCCACCTCGTGGAAACGTCGCACGGCCGCCACAAACACCTTCTCCACGTTCAGTGCCTCCTTGGCGCTCGTCTCGAAGTACGGGACATCCCCATTGGCCCTGCACCACGCCTGCGCGTTGAGGTCGCTAACGGCCCGCTCCTGCACGTCAGCCTTGTTGCCGAGGACGAGGAAGGGGAACTCGCGGCCCACGGGAACGTCCGAGTAGTAGAGGAACTCCTCGCGCCACATGGTCAGGTTGCAGAAGCTGGAGAGACTGTCGAGGGCGAAGGTGAGCAGGCAGACGTGAGTGCCGCGGTAGAAGTTCTCCCGTAGGCTCTTGAAGCGTTCTCCGCCGCACGTGTCCACCACATGCACAACGTAGCGCTGGCCATCCACCGTCACCTGAAAGAACCTTTTCCGGTCAGTTTAAAACGATCTTGCTAACAGCCCACGTTACCGCACACGCACTGGTGCATAACTTTGACAACGGTTTTGAATTGAACCTTTAGCCCTGGCTTTACTAAACCCTCTGGAGAACATTCCCCCCCCCCCCCCCCCCCTCTTTTTTTCTCCCTCTTCCTTTTTATATTAAGAGTGGATTGAGAAGGAACGATGGTTTCAGAAACCTCCCCCGACCCATTCCCACCGCCCCCCCCCCCCCCCCCCCCCTTCAATTAGGCCTACCTCCCTTGCAAAAAACAAACCAGCTGCCGAAGCGCAGTGGTTAGTGTCGCGGATTTCCAGCTGGGAGTTCATGGGCTTGATTCCCGTCAAAGGCATTGATTTATGGGATTTCTCTGCCCGGACCGGCTCCTATCCAGGCCTGGGCTTGCGACGGGCTCACTTGGGAAGCTGGGGTTAAACAGTCGATTTCCCTCATTCAAAGGAGTGTTGCTCAAATGTTCTCAACAACACTAGTGTCTTCATCTCTCGGATTGGGTTGACGTCGGGATATATCATAAGGTGAGTGCGGACTACAGCCTTGTAAAGCAGTCCAGGCCGGAATGGAATACACAATACCATATTTATCACCTTCGTGGCATTATCTTTCTCAGCTTTACCCTCAGCAGTCAGCACTAAAAAAAAAAAAAAAATTAAAAAAAGTCTCAGATTCTGTGGCCCTTCATGCCCTGATCCATGCTGAGCTCAGTGTCGATTACCTCTCCACATCTACGCCTTGTTGACTCTGAGTCAAGATCGCCGGTCACCTGTTACAAACGTAAAATCTAGAACATTAATTTTTTTGTTTAAATCGCCGATCGCTGGCTCCGCATTCAGGCAAACATTTTCGTTAATCCGGGCTTCCCGCGTATGTTAGACAAAAAAAAGTGCACCACCGAACACTACCGAAATGACTCGGCAGCCGTGCAGCGTTTTCTCTGGTGGGTAGCCTCATGACGGACTTGGCATTGACCGGTCCTTGAAGATTGCCGGTGCCAGAGCTGCGGTGGAAGCCAGGGTATGGCTATGGACGGGAGGCCCTGATGAATGGCCGGTGGTAACGCTACTGAACTGGCACAGAAGACGAGACACCCTAACACAAACAAACAAACAAAAACAACAACAAAACCCCAACCCTTTAGCGGTGTCGTATGAAATGTTGACGCTCTGAAACATGACTGCATTCGCGGCAAACTTTCAATGGGAAAAGTAGAACCAGCAGCTGAGCTTCATAACTTTTCAACGTGAAGCTATGTCTCTCGCATAAAATTGTTCCAAATCGACATTGCAACCCAATTTCATGTCACCCTTTCTATTAAAACGTAAAGTACTGCACGTCCCCTTTTTGGGGCAAAAAACTGCACTGTTCCGTTC
>CM031602.1:13574064-13582677 GCA_018398815.1 Conus ventricosus | reverse complement strand
GAAAAATAGAAATTATGTTGATTTATTGTTTGCGGCAGAGTGCCCATTTTGACCTGAATTTTTGGGTACTAAGCTGATGGACACGTTTTTGTACATATGTATTCACATAAACAAAATTCATGCATAAACAGACAAGCATGAGCAAAACAAGATGTGAATGTACAATGGGAGTGTCACAAGCAAGTAAAACATAAACTATATACACTAGGTCAAAAAAATATACCAGGCATATAACTGTGTAACAAATCATCACTAAAGAAGAAACAAGCAATGTCCATCGATTTAGAATAAACACACAGACTTGGGCTGAGACGAAAAAGGGGAGGGGGAGGGGGGGGGGGGGGGAGAAAAAGGAGGATAGAAACTCTCTCCATGTCTCCCTCTCTCTGTCTGTATGTTTCTCTTCTCTCTCCTCTCTCTCTCTCTCTCTCTCTCTCTCTCTCTCTCTCTCTCTCTCTCTCTCTCTCTCTCTTTCTCTCTCTCCCATTAATACTGATTGTCTCGCTGCAGAGATTTCCTCGTGTCTTCCTTGTACACAGTTGTAGTCTTTTCTTTCCTCTCTCTCTTTTGTTTCCTTTTTCTTTTTTCACTATAAGGATATCCTTCAAGGGGAATAGGTCAGTTTGCGAGACGAGATGTATGATTTCTTTACTACATCTCTCTCTCCCTTTTCTCTCTCTCTCTCTCTGTCTCTCTCTCTCTCTCCCTCTCTCTCTCTCGTTCCCTCTCGCTCTCTCTTTTTATCTCTCTGTCTCGCTGTCTTCCTCGTTTTTTGTTCCTCCCTTCTCTCCTTCCCGCACATCTGGTACCAGCCTTGCACACTTATTTTAGTCTTGCGTTTCAAGGATGGTTCCCGGAAGATGACCGGGTCTTTCTTCCTTTTTTTATTTTTTTATTTTTATTTTTATTTATTTATTATTATTATCATTATTTTTAATCTTTTTTTTTTTTCCCTACAACCTTTGTATCTGTTTGTTACACAGAGTGTGAAAGTGTCAAACATTAAACACTAGCACAAAACCAAACCCTGACGCGCTGTAACAAAAGCCAAAGCATTAAAATCAGCAAAATGGTGTACATTAATAGCAACAAAACATACAGACTCGCATGGTGCGTGAGAGTTGAAGGTACAAAAAAAGAAGAAAAAAAAAAGGAAAAAAAAAAAGGACCGCCTTTAAGAAAAAAAGTCAAAAATAAAAAAGAACATTAAAAAAAAGAAAAGAAAAAAGAAAATTCAAGTTAAAAAAAAAAAAAAGACAGAAAAGGAAAAAATAAAAGACAAAAAAAAATTGGTAAAGGCGGGGGGTGGCGGAGGGATAAAAAAAAAAAAAAAAAAAAAAAAAGAACTCGATATAGCCTTTGCTAAAAAAAAATATGTTGAATAGATAATGGGAGACCACATGCGCAATCTACATCCTTAGAAAATTTGGTTTTCCACGAGTTTAAACGCATCTTATAAATTATACTGGACAATGATCTTTGACATAATAAACACTTTCGTTTTTGCAGGAAGTTTTTCATTGTTTATACAGTTTTCTAATAGAGAAATGATTTCATGTTTATCCAATTTTAATCTACTTTCTGGATTTTTTCTAAGAGCACCCTCTTTTGTTAATTTATCAGCTATTTCATTTCCATAGATACCACAATGAGATGGGATCCAGCAAAACTCTACAAAAGTTCCTTTCGCCATAACGGAATGTATCATAAATTTTATATAAAAAATTAAGTCTTTCCTTACATTTGCATCCCAATTTCGTAAGCTATAAAGAACAGATTTTGAGTCAACACAGATTAGAATGCTGTAAATTGCCACATCAAGATCAGATATCCAAGATAAGGCCATAAGGATTGCATATAGTTCAGCAGTGAAAACTGAAAAGTTCTTTCCTAAACAAAATGATTTCTTTGCTTTTAAATCGGGAATTAACAATCCAGCTCCTGTATAAGATTCTAAAACTGAACCATCCGTGTAGATTTTAAGATGATGTGGATATGTGTTTTCAGATGTTCTTTTGCTTTACTGATATGAAATTAATATTGTCTTTTTTTTTTAGAGTAGTATAATCTATATCAAAATTTGGAGAGATATGCTCCCATTGAGGAACTGTGGGCATAGTTGGAGGTTTTGAAATGGATGCAATATCGATGTCACATTTTTAAAATAAATCATCAGTATAATTTCGAATGGGCTGCAGGTAAGAAATATTCTGTACCCTTTTAGGAAAATCCGATTTGGAATCAGAAAGATTTCATTTGTTACTGAATTTGATACAGAAAGACTTCTGGTTACATACTTGGCTGTTGCTAGTTTGCGTTGATCATCAAGTGACAAGAGATTAGCTTCTTTATATGTTTTAAAAGTTAGAATGTACTGGAACACCAAGGGCTATTTTAATAACTTTACTGTCTATACTTTGTAACCGCTTAAGTAATGTTTGAGAAGCTGAAAATATACTTCCTGTCCGTAAGTCAATTTTGAACGAACCAGACTAATAGAAAGATGTACAAGAGTTTGGGAATCTTGACCCCACGATTGAGCACAGATTATTTTTAGTAAAGATAGCCTTTGTCTGGCATTGTTTATAAGATATTCAATATGGAATCTCCAGTTTAATTTAGGAGTGAAATGAACACCTAAAAATTTAACATTATTGGAATATTGAAGAGTTTTATTTTCTAGCACAAGTTGAGGCAAAACTTTTGGATTTTTACCATTGTTGAATAACATTAATTGTGTCTTTTCTCCTGATAGTTCTAGTCCATTTTCGTTCATATATTTATTCAGTTTGTCAATTTCAATTTGATATAATTTTTGTATAAAATATGGTTCTCTTATTTGTCTGTTTTTTTTTATGTTTGTATTCATCCACATTGCAATATCATCGGCATATTGCACTACATGCATACTTTTAGACAGTATTTTAGGAAGATCGTGAATGAGAATTGTAAATAGAATAGGTGCAATAATGGAGCCCTGAGGGATGCCAATGTCAATATCTTTAAACGAAGAGTAACATTTACCAACCCTTGTACAAACTGATCTCTCAGATAAGAAAGATTTTATGAACTGATACATTGCGCCATTAATCCCAATATTTTTCAACTTATAAAGTAAACGAGAATGCCAGACACTATCGTATGCTTTTCTAATGTCAAAGAAAGTAGCAAGAGTACTTTTTCTACAAGCAAATTGTTTTTTAACATGACTTGCAAGTTTTACAAGGTGATCGATTGTACTTCTATCTTTCTGAAACCTACATGATTGTTGGGAATTATGTCATTCTTTTCGCAATAATATAAAATGCGTTTTTCAACTATTCTTTCTAGTATTTTTCCAACTTGAGATGTTAATGCTATTGGTCGATAACTATCAATTGCAGACCTAGGTTTACCTTGTTTTGGAACTGGTATTACCACTATCCTCTTCCAGAAAGTAGGAAGAGTTCCATTTAACCAACATTTTTGGTAAAACGAGTGAAGTAATTGCTTCCAGCACAAAGGTAAGTGGCATAACAATTGATACGAAATTCCATCTAATCCAACAGCTGTCTTATTCGAGGAGAATGAAATTAGTGCTTCTTTAAATTCTTCAAATGTTATAGATGCATTTAAGTATGGTTTGGATCCGGTGTGGGATCACAATAAGTATCCTTTTCTCCTCTAGTTCTCTGTAACTTTTGGTATCTGTATGTAGTCTAGTTGATGAGTTATTTTTTGAAAAAGCTTGTACAAATGCTTCAGCTTTCTCTGATGATGTTGGAATAGTATTTTTTTCTAATTTAATAGGATATGAAGATAGATAATACTTGTTTTTTAATTCCTTTACCTTTTTCCATACTCTGTACATGTCCTTTGATGAAAATATTTCTGAATGACAAAAATGATTGAAATAGAGACGTTTTGCTTTTGCGACAACCCTAGCTTTTGCGACAACCCTAATGGGGCTGCAGCTCAATAGACAAATAGGTTAATAAACATATGGTAGTGTGGAATGAGCAGATACCGCACATCAGTTGCACTTTGTAGTAGCCAGATCAAAATGAAAAAATAATAAAGTTTATAAAAACCTTTTGGTGGTAGTCAAATCCATTAGTGAGAAAACTGACGTTTCAAGCCATAGGCCCGTTGTCAAAGTGAAAAGAAGAGGACAGTGTAGACAGGAAAGCCTATGTGAGAATTGGGTGAGAACATTTCATTTAATGATTAAGTTGGACCAGAATAAAGTCACTGATCACTGTTCAGGTGTATTGAGCTCACACAGACACACACTGCAGTTCACACAAAGACACCAACACACACACGCCCCCCCCCCCTCTTTTTTTTTTACCCACCACAACCCCCACAAAACCACATACACACACACACCACCACCACCCTGCACCACACACACACACAAAAGGAGGGGAATAAATGGAAATATTCACTATTTAGCCTACTGAAAGAAAAAGAAACAGAGGCTAAAGAAGGACAGGACAGAGAGATTAAGGCAGAAGGGCCCTGGCTCAGCTAGACGTCAGTGACTCTGATGTTCATCCCAGCTGGCTGTGTGGTGCCCAAGCGGCTGATGACAAGGTTCTCCATGTGCTTTCTGTACACACGGTCTCTGGGGTTCTGCCACTCTGCTGCTATCTTTGCATGACTGTAGCGTGATATGGACCAACAAAATGTTGGGCCGACTGGGTTGTTGTAGCCCAGCTTCATCGAACTCAGGTGCTCTGAAAAGCGGGTCGGCCAATGAGCGGTAGGTCTCCCCAATATACAGCTTGGAGCAGAGGGTGCAGGTCAAGACGTACACTAAGTCCCTAGACTGGCAGTTGAATGTGCCAGTGGGTCCCACGACTGTAGCTGAAGTGTCTATGAATGGGCACGTCTTGCATTTTTTGTCCCCACAAGGTCTGCACCCTGGTGACGTTGACTGGGTGGCCTGCGGTCTAAGCTTGGACCTCACAAGCATGTCACGCAGGTTCTTGTCCCTCTGAAAAGCAATCAGCGGTGGCTTGGAAAAGATTTGTTTGAGGTCTGGGTCTTGTTGGAGGAGACTAAAGTTTTCACGTAGGATTCTGCAGACTGGTAGGTTGTGAGGATGGTATGGGATGACTACCACAGCGCGATCCTCATCCTCTCTCGTTGCTTTTGGTCTCAGGGCTTCTGTGCGGCTGTAGAGCATGCACGCTCAAGTGCTGTCTGCACAATATCCTCTGGTACTGGCGGGCTATGAAGAAGGTGGACATCCTCTGAGCCTCATTCTCAAAGTCCTGCTCTCTACTGCAAATGCGCCTGAGCCTTTGGAACTGAGAATGTGGTAATACTGTTCCTGGTGGAGGATGGGTGGCTGGAGTTGTACAGGAGATATGCATGTGAGTCAGTGGGCTTGTAGAAGACGGTGGTGGAGAGTTTGGAACAGTCTGGGTGGACAGAGATGGAAAGGTCCAGGAAGGAGATAGATTTGGATGATATTTCGTGGGTGTATCGGAGGGCAGGGTGGAAGTTAGACATGTGTTGGATGAAGTTTAACAAGTCTTCCCTTAGTCCACCGACACAACCAAGGCAGTCGTCAATATACCGTTTGAACAGTGCCGGTTGTGTTCCTGTGTAACGGCTGAGACCTTGCTCCTCCACGAAGCCTACAAACAAGCATGCAAAGCTGGGCCCCATCTTTGTGCCCATGGCGACCCCTCTTGTCTGTAGGTAGTGGCAGTCCTCAAAGGGCAAACGAGTTCAGGGAGAGAACCAGTTCTGCTAGGCGGAGGATGGTAGGGATGTGAAGGTGTTTGATGTCACTCTTCTCCAAGTAGTGTTTCAGCGCCTGCAATCCGTCACTATGGGGGATACTGGTGTAAAGTGACACAATATCCATCGTGAAGATGTGTCTCTCCCTGCTGTCATCTGGAAAGAGAAACCCTCTAACGTCTCAGAGTGTCGTTGGTGTCTTTTACGTACGTGGTAGAGTGGCCACTAGGGGTTGGAGAATCTTGTCCAGGACATCAGAAATGATGACTGTGGGGCAAGCGCATGCAGAAACAATGGGACGTCCAGGAGTGTCAATTTTGTGAATCTTGGGTAACAGGTAGAAGTTTGGTTCTTTAGGTTCACTGTTGATGCATTAAAAGCTTCTGTTGGAAGATGTCCTTGGTCTATGGCCGATTTTATTGTTTTTTCGGATCAGTGTGTTGTCAGACTTGACTATAGATTTCATAATCTCTCTGTAGGAGTCCCTGTCACCCAATTGTCTCCTCGCCTCCTCCACATAGAGATCTCTTCGCCATACTGTTATGGCCCCTCCCTTGTTCAGCTGGTTTGATGACAACATCTGTCCTCTTCTTCAGATCTTTCAATGCTTCAAGTTCTGCAGTTGAGAGGTTGGAGTGTCTGAGTGGCCTGGGTTGCAGCTGGGCAATCTGTTTTTTGCAGGTGGCTATGTAAAAGTCCAGAGCTGGAAATTCCCCCGGACTTGGTGTCCAGGTGCTTGGTTGTCGAGGAAACAGTTTTGCCAAGTCGTCGTGAGAGGTGGCAGGTGCTGGAGAGGATGTGCTTGAAAAATGGGCAGCTAGACGGAGTCTGCGGAAAAACCGTTGGCACAGAAACAGAACATGCATTCGGTTCGCTGTCGGTTGCAGGGGGACAAACTTCAAGCCTCTCGACAGGACGCGGCGTTGGTCATCAGGTAGGTTTTAAGTCTGGTGGTATAGTCACAACAGGTTGGGGTCAGAGTTGGAGTCATGGGTGCCGGTTGGATGAGTGGTAGGCATTGATGTAGTCTTAGACTGTGAGCGTTCCATTTTCTGTTGTTTAGTTTTGTTCATAGCTGTGTGTAGTCCTCTGTTGGCTTCCTGAACAGTGCCAATAATGTATCTTGATGTTTGTAATCCATGAGGTTTCGGAGCTATGATCTCATGTGGCTATCTGGTGAGACGCCCTGTTGACACACTGTGTGTAGGATCGGATAGTTTCTGACATTAGCTTCATAGAAGCGTGGTGGGTGATCCTGTGACCTGCGGCAGATCAAAGCAACGGGAGAGGATGAGGATCGCGCTGTGGTAGTCATCCCATACCATCCTCACAACCTACCAGTCTGCAGAATCCTACGTGAAAACTTTAGTCTCCTCCAACAAGACCCAGACCTCAAACAAATCTTTTCCAAGCCACCGCTGATTGCTTTTCAGAGGGACAAAAACCTGCGTGACATGCTTGTGAGGTCCAAGCTTAGACCGCAGGCCACCCAGTCAACGTCACCAGGGTGCAGACCTTGTGGGGGACAAAAAATGCAAGACGTGCCCATTCATGGACACTTCAGCTACAGTCGTGGGACCACTGGCACATTCACTGTGAGGTCCAGTTTAAACTGCCAGTCTAGGGACTTAGTGTACGTCTTGACCTGCACCCTCTGCTCCAAGCTGTATATTGGGGAGACTACCACTCATTGGCTGACCGCTTTTCAGAGCACCTGAGGTCGATAAAGCTGGGCTACAACAAACCCAGTCGGCCAACATTTTGTTGGTCCATATCACAGCTACAGTCATGCGAAGATAGCAGCAGTGTGGCAGAACCCCAGAGACCGTGTGTACAGAAAGCACATGGAGAACCTTGTCATCAGCCGCTTGGGCACCACACAGCCAGCTGGGATGAACATCAGAGTCACTGACGTCTAGCTGAGCCAGGGCCCTTCTGCCTTAATCTCTCTGTCCTGTCCTTCTTTAGCCTCTGTTTCTTTTTCTTTCAGTAGGCTAAATAGTGAATATTTCCATTTATTCCCCTCCTTTTGTGTGTGTGTGTGGTGCAGGGTGGTGGTGGTGTGTGTGTGTATGTGGTTTTGTGGGGGTTGTGGTGGGTAAAAAAAAAGGGGGGGGGGGGCGTGTGTGTGTTGGTGTCTTGTGTGAACTGCAGTGTGTGTCTGTGTGAGCTCAATACACCTGAACAGTGATCAGTGACTTTATTCTGGTCCAACTTAATCATTAAATGAAATGTTCTCACCCAATTCTCACATAGGCTTTCCTGTCTACACTGTCCTCTTCTTTTCACTTTGACAACGGGCCTATGGCTTGAAACGTCAGTTTTCTCACTAATGGATTTGACTACCACCAAAGGTTTTTATAAACTTTTTTTTCATTTTGCAACGAATCCTGCAGTCAACTTTTGTTTCTTCCTTGTAGCCAGATCAGTTCATCCTCCTACACTGTGAATCACCTCCACTCTGTCAGGGCTGTGGAACATGTTCTGTGTTCAAAGTGTGGAACATGTTCTAAGTTCACTGAAAAGTAGCGCTAACCCAGGGAGGAACATATGGAAGTCAGCTGGGACCGCATATGCAGTTAGCACCATCAGAGGAAACACTACACACGGCACCTGAAACCCCTGCAAACGACATTTACGCTACATGACAGAAGGCCACAAATCACTGGAACTGCTAGGATATCAAGAACATAACTTGATCGAGGTTTACTGGATAGAGTGGACCTGGTGTCTGGGAGTGCATAGGCTTCCAAATGGAAAAACCGTCCAGAGTCTCATCAGGCAGGATGAGTGGCATAAGATGGGATATTGTATTCCACTCAGTGTTATCCGAACAGTTAATTCTGATTGAACTTACTGTGCGGTATGAAACCTTAGTGG